>CM053742.1:55002910-55051475 GCA_028658305.1 Pachyuromys duprasi | reverse complement strand
TGTGGCCTGGAACCTCCGCTCAGATGGGGCCCATGATAGCTCGGTGTAGGACTGAAGACCCTAGTGAAGGAAACAGGGACTGTTTCAGTCTTGAATTTGATGGCTGACTCTTTGACCCTCCCCCCATACATGCCGGAGAGTGACAGACTGGCTAGATCCCAGGGGAGGACATTGCAGCCAGCCCTGAGGAGACAGAATGAGCTGGGGTTGGATGGAAGGGGAGGAGGTCCTCCCCTGTTGGTGGACTTGGAGGGGGTGGGGAGGAGATGAGGGAGGGATGGGGAGGATGGGAGGGAATGAGGGAGGGGGCTACGCCTGGGATGCAAAGTACCTAACTTGTGATTGATATAAAATAAATAAATTTTTAAAAAAGAATATGAGATGTTAGAATAAGAAAAATGATTAACTTTGGTGAGAGCATTCTCAGTGGATGGCAAATGGCAGAAGTAGGGATGCAGCAAGCAGAGAATTTTGTGCAAAGGTCAAATAGTGCTATTGATATTAAATGGGTTAAGGAGGTTTGCTGAAAAAAGAAAGGTCAAGACTGACAGTAATAGCTGCATAAAGAGGAGATGTGGGGGAGGGGAGCTTTAAAACGTGTGGAAAACATGAAGTATTTGACAGAAGGGTGCTTACTATAGAGAAGCAGGATTGCCAAACAGCACTGAAGGTTTTGCCTAGATGTACATTTGTGTCCGAGAGAAGCACAATTGTGACCAGACTAGCAGAAGAAAGCCGGTGACAAGAAAGGTCTTGCCCCTTGTCATACCTGATAATGGCAGAGGTTGATAAATCTGCATTGGTACCTGCTCTGCATTGTTTTGTGTAGGAACTGTCATCATAGCAGTGCTGATGACCAATGCTATCAACCATGTGTCTTACACTGTGGAAGCACAAGTTTAGAGTGTTTTTCACCTTCAACTGAATAGGCAAGATTGTCAACCAATGGAGTTGTGGGGAGAGAAAGGGAATGAGAGGGAAAGAAAGGGAGAGAGGGAAGGCAAAGGAAGGAAGGACAGGAGCAACTGTTTAGTTCTTCATCTTGTCCCCCTCTAATTAGTTCTTCTTCTGATCCCCTTCATTCTCTGCATAGATAACATTTTGGTAGCCCTTTCTCTGCAATGTTCACTGACTCAGAGCCTCATGGGGCCCTTCAACCCTGTTCACTGCTTTTATTGTTGCATTAGGAAGATGTATTTGAAGCTGAGTGAGCAGATGCATGTTTGTAATCCCAGCATTTAGAAGAACAAGGAAGGAGTTCAAGGACAGCCTGCATCACATAGCAAGTACCAGACCAGCCAGTGCTACATAGAAAGAAAGACACTGCCTCCAAGTTTTTAAACAAAAGGTAGCTTGAACAATTATTTTGGGGTAAGGCACCAAATACAGGCATAAATAAGAAACCAATGCTGCCCTCAAGTAGCTCATGTACCAGCGCAGGAAAAAAAATGAGTTAAAATAGAAAATTACAATATAATACAAGTATGTCATCTATTATATAGTATAGATTATTAGTATCTTTATCACAAAATAATTGATAATTAAATGAATTAAAACATATAAAGTGTGTATAATAGTCACATAAGAAACACTGTTTAGTCTGGTATAATGCTGCTTGCCTATATCCCTAGCGCTTGGATGGCTGAGTCAAGAAGACTGTGAGTTTGAGGCTAGTTTGTGCTACACAGTGGGTTCCAGAAAGGCCTGGTGTACATAATGAAATGCTGCCTCTAAACAAAACGAAAGAGAAAACAACAAAAAGAAGAAAAAAATAGAATGTATGTTGCTATTATTATTGTTGTTATGATGATAATGGAAGTAAGTGAATATGAGGTACTATAAGAATACAGACGTGTCCTGGAGCAGTTAATCAGTCATTAACAGCACTGGGTGCTCTTCCAGAGGATCCAGGTTCAAATCTCCACACCAACACGGTGGCTCACATGATCTATTAACTCTAGTTACAGGGAATTCAATGCCCTCCTCTGGTACCCAAAGACCCTGCACACATGGGCACACAGACATCCCCTCAGGCAAGACATTTACACACAAGAAAAATAAAAATGAAAAAAAAATCTTTAGAAAAAATTTAGAAGAGGGACACTGGACCATGTCTAGAATGAGACTTATCCTAATAAGTCAAGACGTTCCTTACAGTACAGCCTGTGCTCAGATGTGGGAGCCAAAAACCACATGACATTATTGAAGAGCTGAGAATAATTTAGTCCAGCCAGAGTATGGAGTATGAGCAGGTGAGTTGCAAGAGTTGAATCTGGAGAGGTCATGGAATGCAAACAAGTTCGGACTTTAAACTTTGACTAATGGTGAGCCATTGGAGTGTCTTAGAGAAGGAACTTGCTGTGAGAGCCTGAAAACCTGAGATCGGATCTGCAAGAACAACATGAAAACAGAAATCTGGGTGTGGAGGTGTGTGCACTTCGTGTGGGAGGGGAGGAAGCAGCAGATCACAGGGCTTCACTTGCTAGCCAAAACAACAAGCTCTAGGTTCCGTGAGAAACCATTTAAAAAAGATTGAGGGTCAGTGAGAAACCATTTAAAAAATAGATAAATAAAAAAGCGGAGGTTAATGACATAGCTCAGCAAGTAGAGGCATGTGCTGCCAAGTCCTACCACCTACATGTGATCCCCAGAACTCACATGGGGATCCTCTGACCTCCACATGCACACACATGTAGACGCAGATGCATGATAAAATAAAAAGCATCCAAAAACTCAAAACATACAATAGAGAAAAATCAAGGGAGATACATGAAGTCAGTGCCTGGTCTCCATGGGCTCTCATACCAAGTGCCCTTCCCCCCTCCAGTGAACATTTGACATACACACACACACATAGGCACGTGTAGACACACATTTTAAAAATGATTTAATTAGACTAGTGTGTTGAAAGATCTTCACGACAACAATATGAAGACTGGATCGGAAGAGGAAAGATTAAGAGACATAAATAAAGGCCAGTTAATAAACTATTATTTACCCAGGCAAGAAAGGAAGAATGGTGAATCCCTGCATTAAAAGGTAGCAGTAGAAATGAGAAGTGAGAGTTATGCATTTTGAATAAGCTCAGTAGCTAGAACTAATATAACTTTGTAGTTCTAAGATGCAGGGGTAAACAAGTGCAGGGTGTCAAGGGTCACTGCTGGGATATTGGTCTGGATGGAGAGGCCTACCATTCGGAGACAATGGGGGACCTAGGGAAGAACTGATCAGGGGGGAGAACTGATAGGGAGAAATGCTGTGTTCTTTTGAATATGTCAAACTTGAAGTTGCCATGAGATTTTTATGCTTCCGCTGAGCTAAATCCCAACCTGCTCTTCACAGAGCTTTTTATTAGATGATTCCTTTGCCTGTGTTGGCTCCTTCTGAAAATTCAGACTTGATAGGAAAAAGATTAGGTTCATCTCTAGAGTTTTAATTCAGAGAGAATGGATTCTTGAAGAATGGGGAAAAAGACTTTTTAAAACATTTGTTTGTTCTGGGAAGGAGTATGAGTGTTTTGCTTGTATGGACCAGGTGCCCTCAGAGGTCAGAAGAGGGGAACCAGATCACCTGGAACTGGAATCACTGCCACTTGTGAGCCCCAGGTACAGGCTGGGAATTGAATCTGGGTTCTCTGGAAGACCACTTGGTGCTTGTAACTGTTAGGTATCTCTCTAGCCCCCAAAAGAAATTTTGAGGGAAGTGAAGATGGAGTAGGAATGTCGTATTGGGTTAAAAATTAGTGGGATGAATAGTCGTGCAGAAGGTGGGAGGAGGTATGTAACTTCGACCTTTGTTTCTTGAGCCGTGGAAAGAGTGAGGAATCTCTGAACCCTGCAAAATCCCGTTTATCACAGAATGCCTGCCTACCTCTCAGAAAGCCCTCTAGTTCTGGAGCAGCTTCCTTTCCTTCCACCTTTTGCACCATCTCTGATAGCCAGGGACCCTGAGGACTCCTAAGACCTGGAATAACTTTTCTCCAGAGTCCTCCCATGTCATTTGAGAGGCTGGTCATGGGATCACTTGTTAGGAGAGGAGCCAGGAAATACCTGGTGTGTTATACCTTTAGGAGCCTTCATGCTACCTTGCAGGGAGGGATCTGGCCAAAGATAGAAAGAAAGAGCTGATCTCTCAGAGTACGAGCCTTTGTTATCCACCCCAATGTGCCCTGGAAGTACATTATTGCCATAGGCAAAGTGATTCAGTGCTGTGCCACCACTGTTTAGTCCCTTTGGAGATTCAAGTAGCTTCTGTCAAACTGGAATCAAAGGACACATACTAAGACGTGCCCCACATGATCCATTCTCCTGGAGTTTGGCCCCAGTCTGCAACTGAGGGGCCCTGTGGTGTGGTTGCTTGGCAATATGCTAAACAGCAGGGCCTTGGAGACTGACGGTGGAGTTAGCACACCACAACGGCTATTGCCATCACTACCTTCTCGGAAAGCAGCCACCTGTCCGGCCCCTGCCTTTGTCTGACTGCCAACCTAAAGCATGTGCCCACGCAGGAGGTGATGACATTTTGGCTCGGCTTCCAAAGGTTTTTTTTTTTTTCCCTTTCTTTCTCATGTGTTATTTTTAAAGATAACAAAGGTCAAAAGGCATCCAGCATTTTCTGGTTTCTCATAAGCTTCTGGTCAATATTTAATCTGGTTTATGGTTTTTTTTTTTTTAAGGTTTTCTAGATGCCTTCTTGAGCTCGCTTGTGGCCACCCACAGTTATTTGTACGGGTGAAAGAAGTCAGCTTGCCAGAGACACTGTGAAATGAGGGATTAGAGGCTGGGATCCAAGAAGCAAGAGCAGCAGCCAAAAGACAAGCAAACAGGCTCCGAAGATACTTCTGCTGAGAGTTGTGCCATGGCCTCCCTCGGTGTCCAACTGGTGGGCTACATCCTAGGCCTTTTGGGGCTATTAGGCACTTCGATTGCCATGTTGCTTCCCAACTGGCGAACAAGTTCTTACGTTGGTGCCAGCATCGTGACGGCAGTTGGCTTTTCCAAGGGCCTCTGGATGGAGTGTGCTACACACAGCACAGGCATCACCCAGTGTGATATCTATAGCACTCTTTTAGGACTTCCTGCTGACATCCAGGCTGCCCAGGCCATGATGGTGACATCCAGTGCAATGTCCTCACTGGCCTGCATTATCTCGGTGGTGGGCATGCGATGCACAGTGTTCTGCCAGGAATCTCGAGCTAAGGACAGAGTGGCTGTAGTGGGGGGAGTCTTCTTCATCCTCGGCGGTATCCTGGGTTTCATCCCAGTGGCCTGGAATCTTCATGGCATCCTTCGGGACTTCTACTCACCACTGGTTCCTGACAGCATGAAATTTGAAATCGGAGAGGCTCTTTACCTGGGCATTATTTCAGCCCTGTTTTCTTTGGTAGCTGGAGTCATCCTCTGCTTTTCCTGCTCCCCTCAGGGAAATCGTACCAACTACTATGATTGCTACCAGGCACAGCCTCTTGCCACTAGGAGCTCTCCAAGGCCTGGTCAACAGCCCAAAGCCAAGAGTGAGTTCAACTCCTACAGCCTGACTGGGTATGTGTGAAGAAACAGGGGCCAGAGCTGGGGGTGGGGTGGGTGATGGCTGGTACTATAAAAAAAGGTAGTGGACAATGCCCCCAGGGTCACAGGCAAAGGACATTGCCCCTGAATCATGTGTAAGGTGCTGCTGAGGATAGACTGACTTTGGCCACTGGATGCAGTAAAGTCAGAGATGAGAACTGGTATGACAGCATGTAGGTCGAATTGCCAAGGACATTCAACAAGCCAGATTTTCTATTTCCCTCACCTTGCCTCACCAAGGCACCTCCCGTGACTTGTAATGCTCAACCTAAAATTTCAAATCTCCTCCCTGCCACTTTCGGCTATGCCCAGAGACTCTTTTCTGCCCACTGGTTTACCTGGAGCTCTTTCCCCATGCCCACTCATCATATCCGATCAACTGGCCATCTGTGATCGAAAGACCCTCTCCGTCTGGCTGAGGTTGGCTCTGAACTCAATTGCTTGGGAACAGAGAGAAGAAAGAAGGGTGGCTCCTGTGGGCATGTCTCTAGCTCCCTTCTCAAACATCTAGCCGAAGCAATGGATTGGTCAGTAATAGGCCCTGAAGCCTCTCTCCCAGTGTTGTAATGAATTCAGCAAATCCAGACTGGGTTGTGAATGAACTGAAGGAAAGCTATCTCATGTCATCCAGCAGAAAGCAACTAAGTGGGTACAGAATGGGAATCAACTTGGGACCCACACTTCTTGGGGCACTTCCTATAATTCCCACACATTTGTGGGTCAGGATGGAAGCATAGCTCTAGGAAAGCACAAGGCGGCAGCCCTCTGACTCCACTGAGGAATTGCCAAGAAGCTGCAGTTAACAACTCCCACTGAAACCTCTGCTTCCTTCTGGGGCATCTGCCCTTAGCCTCCTGGATAAACCACAAGACTTGGAGCCCTAAACAAGGGTTTTCTGACGGACAATAGACCAGATTTTCTAGAACTGCCCTTCAACATGGAAGCTCTGGAAGACTACGAAAGATATTACCCCTTAGCCCTGACCAAGAAAAAATAAGGACTTCAGGATCAAGGAACTGGCTAGACATGTATGGTAGCTGTTGTGTGTGCTCTGGCTGTTCCAGAGAGGCAGCTCGACCAGAAACTTTAGACTTAATGGACAAACAACCCCCTGGGGTCTATACTCAGCATTACAGAGCCTCTGAAAGACCATAGCACCAGACAGGGGTTTTTGTCACTTTTTAATACTTGCATCATCTTCCATCAGAAGCTATTCTAGAAGGTATGCAAAGACTCCAGTGTGTAACATCTATGACCAAGGTATTGCGTTTAGGACCTGAGTGACAGATGAACTGCTGCTTGGGATTGTGATTGAAGTGGGAGAACAGAGAATGGTTCTCAGCCAAACAGTTTCACCTCCAAGATCTTAAAATGCTCCATTTCCTCGGTGGTAGGTGTGTGTGTCTGTGTGTGTGTGTGTGTGTGTGTGTCTGTGTGTGTGTGTGTGTGTGTGTGTCTGTGTGTGTGTGTCTGTGTGTGTGTCTGTGTGTGTGTGTGTGTGTGTGTGTGAGAGAGAGAGAGAGAGAGAGAGAGAGAGAGAGAGGGAGAGAGAAACCAGAGGCATTTCCTTCCACCAGCCTAATACCACCAGTTTCAGAAGATGCCCAGCTCACCTCATCAAAACTTCAGCACCAGCAAGGGAGTCCCATATGTGAGGTTTCCTTTAACATGCTTTTCCTGTTTCCACCATGTTACTTGTGGTCAAGCTTCTTTTACCGACCTGGGAGCCATTTCCTTTTAGCTAAGTTGTCCCCGTGCTTGGAGAACTTGCTCAGCATCACCGCTTTCGCTGACCCTGCTCTGACCACTCCTTCCTGCTCTTCTTTTCTTCCAATATATAAATTGATTAGTACCTATTATTCATCATTTTGATTGATAGCTTATAGTTCTTGCATATGCATTATGTGTTTAAGTGTGTGTGTGTTTATTGGGTGATTTCAAAAGTTCACTGTAAGTACTTGGACGGCAGTTGCCATACCTTATACCTGTCTATATGTATGTCCAAGACTGTAACAGTGCTAGGCACACACAAGATAATCAATAAATGCTTGCTGATTAAGTAATTGTTGTATTGATTAAAAGACAACTAAGACAGGGCATATGTGAATGGATAGAAATTGGGTTAAGAGGGGCAGTGGAAGCCTATCTTTCTGTGCACAAGGGTGCACAGAAAAGTTCAGGTTTTATGAAAGCATGCAGAATACGTGACAACACCCCCACAAATAAATGAACTTCTTCATCTTTCCCAGGGCTCATTCTTTTTCAGAAAATAGTTTTATTTGAAAATCACTTAATTGGGGTTAGTTATTAAATGGTTATGTACTTATTTCTTTCATTCTCCAGCCCACTAATTGAGGAAGGTGACCCTGATCCAATCATCTCCATTTGGCATATAGGAAAAATAAGTTTTCCACACAAGTTTTCCCAGGGCTACATAGCTGGAGTTAGTGCCCTAGTCTCTTGACTCTGAAAATAGGATTTTGTGAATCCAACAATATTCACAGCCAATAAGAACAGCATTCCAGAAGTTCCGATGCAGTCTAAAGAAATTTACTTATGACCAGCAAAGTAACAATGGGACATACAGGCTCCCCTGGTCACCCATGAAGGTGATCTGGGAAGGTGAGCTGGCATTACTACTGCCCATTCCTATCATGCTAGCTGTCTGACTAGGGGGACTCCAGGTTGTCATCTAAGATCCAACATGTTGGTTCTAAGTCTAACTCTGGAAGAGCTTGGGCCACCAATGATTTAACTTCATAAGGAGATAACAAGGCCTAGTAATAAAGATGTTGCTATAGTACTAATAATAGCAGGGCCCAGTGAGACTCAGCTTAGCCAGCCCTTTAAGTTAGAGGACGTCAGCACATAAGAGCTGATCAGTACAAATATTAGCCTTATTCTTCTCAATGTGGACCTTCTTTGGTGCACAGGGTTGAAAACAGCATCCAAATCTATTTAAAGGAAAGGGCAGGGGAGAAGGGCCCACCACATAGCAAGAAGTCATCTCTTGTCTGGTACCAGAATCCTCAGTGCTTGACTAGGGACAACTGGAGGCTGAAAGATGAGTTTGCTTTGACAGCTATGCCTTGATGACTCCTGAGCATGGCTCTGATTACTCAATCATCTGTCAGCCAAAGCACTTTCATCCTGTCAACATCTCAGTAAAGTTGGTTTCTCACAGAAAATGAAATGGAAGACCAAGGAGGTGAGTAAAATCTCAAAGGTTGCAGAGTGTCAGACTCTCTAGCATAAGCTTGGAAACTATGCTAATTGTGGGTCTGGGAGTCTAATCAGAGAAGGTATGGAATAGCCCATGGATCTTGCAATTTGCGGATTCCCCTCTCTGTCTACCACAGAATAGAAGAGCTTATGAGGGAAGTGAGCCACACAACTGTCCTTTGCTTTAGGCTGAGGTTGTCCTGGTAGTTCCTATAGCCTTTCCTAATTTAGAAAGTTTCAGTGGAAGAAATTAGAAGTTCATCCTTGGCTAAAAAATCACTGCATAACTGATAAAAAGCCAGGGTGCCTTTAGTTGTTTGAGTAAGGAAAGCCTTGCTCTCAATGATTTCCTAGAAATTTCCTGAATCCTGGTTGAAACCGAACAGTTTCCAGCTCCCACACTGCCTTTCCACCATAAAGTAATTTAGATTAACCATAGACTGAGGGTATAGTAAAGGCCATTGTGTTAATGCCCTCACCTCATGGCATAAAGACAGATGGTTTGGGCCTCTTTCTTTCCTCTGATACTAGCATGACTCATGTTTTCCCCATCTTGGAGCCCTAGTGACCCATTATTGTGTGATCATTAATGGAGGTGAGACAGAAAGGGCCTTCTCAGTGGAAAGGCAAGCTCTAACTTTCTGAGCCCTTTATCCAGTCAAACAGTTGCCCAACTGACCAGCCAGTGAGCCAGGAGACAGCAAACCATCTGAACTGTTATTCAGCATAAGACGTGCCAAGTAAGTGCTGTGAGGTCGACAGGAGTGAACAATGGAAAGTCCATGCCTGGAGGAAAGAAAAGGCACTTACATGTAACTATTGCACAAAGCAAAACACAGACTGTCACTCAAGAGATGTGGAGGGGGAGGGTTACCTAAAGTTGTCTGGGGCAAATATTTATGTAAATCTCCTTAATCCCAAACTATTCGAAATAAGAATCCAACATTATTTGAGCTTGGGAAGGATGGAGGATGATGGAAAATAACAATCCTGTTTCCTACAGCTGAAATACTATGGGAGCTTGAGGAGTGGAATGAAGAGCCTTGGTAAGGAGGAAATAAGGCTTGACTGCTGTAGGTAAGCCATTCTCCCTCAGAGTTGGTCTCACCAGTCCTCTCCAGGGCTCCAAGAGAGGGTGTGGCCCTGAGGCTCAGACTTCCTTCCCTTCCCTCCTCCCTTTTGGTGTTTCTTCAGAAACTGCTGGGGAAGCGGAAGCAGAGCAGGCCAATCCATGTACACTGAAACCTTTTGGCTCTGGACTAGAAGGTAAACACAAATGTCTGAGAAAGAGAGTGTGCTATGGGAGCTCAGTGTTATAGAGGAGTATAGGAAGCAAAGGAGTTCTTGCAGAGAGAGAGAGTCAACTGCTCTCAGCCACGGAGGCCACAGACTCTGAAGAGTTTATCTCCCCCCTCAGCTGACTGAAGCCTGGCCTTCATTCAGTCTGGTTTCCCTGGCCAAGCGGCTGTCTGGCTTTGATGAGAAATACTGTTATCTCAAGACGGAAAGGAACTTCAAACAGGAAGTCCAGCTGGTTATCTTTTTCTTCTGCCCTAAGTGGCTGTTCATTCAATGTTGCGGTGTGATAACTGATAAAGGATTAGCAGGTGGTTATCAGGCACAATGATCTGACCACACCCTCTCTGAACCCACAGCTGACCACACTTCTGGGAACTGTAACACTCCCACAGTTTTTTGTGCCAAGAGTCAGTGCTCTAGAAGATAAAGCAAGAAACACCATACAAAGGTGTATCTCTGGCCATTCTGAGGAGAGTGTTGCTGCTTTCTTGTCATCCCTAAAGTCCTGGTTCTTTGGAATGACCCTCTTACCACTTCACAAGTCACTTAGGAAGGCTTTGAAGAACTTTGCAAACACTCATGATCTTGCAGAGAGAACACTGAGGACACTTGTATATTTTTAAGGACGATTGTAAGTAAGAAGATGGCACATTAAATGGCAAATAAGTGCCGTGCCAGGCACACCGTCTAGATACACTTATCACTCTGAGATATCTGAACAAGTTCAGGGGGAGTTGCTGGAGGTAAAGGGCAGTGCTCCTAAAGTAAAAGGAGAAGATGCTCTCGGTAGCATCTTTGCCTGAGTTTGCTAGGGAAATTACTCATTAGGATGAAAGAGAACGGAGTAGCAGCCCCCACAACAGAAACTACACTAGTTTTTTTTGGTTTAACCCTGAAAGGATCCAGAGCCAGAAGTATCCATTAAAATAGATATAATAAAACTACAGCAGTAATTGGGAAGTACTAAGGAGCAGGAGCTTCTCTGGAATAACACAAGCATCCTTCAAACAGATGATTCAGCAGTTTATGAGACGAGGACAGCAGAGAAATAAGAAAAAGACAGAGAGGGTAAGCAAGGGGGTGCCACCATCCTGTTGGCAGTTCCAGGACATTTCGTATGGTTAATTTTACTCTTCTTTGTGTAATAATAAACTACTATGTTTTCAAGTGTCACTTTTTCACTCCCCAAGACTTGCCCAACTCAGTATGGACTGGGAAGGGGGTTTTAAAGAAGCCAGAGAGAACACTCCAAGCAGAGGGCAACAAGTCCAAGACCTCCCAGAGTGTAGGAATACGATCCCAATGACTGTTTTGATATCAGGAAAGCTGCCAAGGAACAGCCCGAGTGAAAAACCCAGTCAAAAGGAAATGAATTTCCAGGTTCTTTGGAGAGATAGTCATTACACAAGTGAATGATTTCCAATCATGAGGGCAGTTAAACATTGTGTGTGATTTGGGACCACTCCTATCAGTGTGGGCTGCCTTTTGGTATTTTTCTACAGAAAGGGGAAAGACTAGACTGGTTATATGGAGCAACTGTAAAAGAGCTAGGTTTCTGGTGTCACACATACTTAGGTGTGGATTTTTTTTCTTAACAATTTGGGAAAGCCATGTCAATTCTCTACACTTGATTTATCTTATTTTTTTATTTTTTTGCCCATAAAACAGGGATCATCCACATCCAGTCTTGGCATACATTACATTTGAAATGCTTAACTCATATCTAAATATCCTAGTGCCCTAAAAGGCTATATCAAACACACACGCACACACGCACGCACGCACGCATGCGCGCTCGGTCTCTAGTCCAGACTGGCCTCAATTCCCCATTTTCTTATGTAACTGCAGGTGAAGAAAGCCTCGAATTTCTGATCCTCTGTCTCTACCTCCCAAGTGTCTAGGTCACTGAATAGGAAGTGGTCCCATGCCTGTTTTATGTGGTGCTGGGAACCAATGAAGGCCTTGTGTATGTCAGAAAGCACTTACCCAACTACGTTTTATTTTCATCCCCAAAGTACATTTTCTTTTAAAAATGTATTATTGCATTTTATTCTCTCCACATCTGTGTGTGTACATGTGCACAAATATGAGTACATACGCCACATGTGTGTGTATATATATATGCCATTGGCATATGTGGATATCAGAGGACAACTTGTGAAAGTTGGTTTACCCCTTCTGCCATGTGGGCTCTGGGAATTGAACAATTTGTTAGGATTAGTGGCAAGTACCTTTATGCACTAAGCTACATTACTGACCCAATAAAGTGCATTTTCTACCAAGGATCTGAATTTAATTTAGATGGGTTGTTCCCTTTTCCAGGTCAAAACTTTTCAAGATTCTCTCCCGAAGCTTACATTCCCTGAAGATCTTGGATAAGTTTCCATTTAAGGTTTTATCAACAGAATAAGCTAGGAAGAAATCGATAATGATGGCTCTTTTACCTTTTCCTGTATTAATCTGGAGGGGAAGAAAACTAATCATTCACCAGGTCCTGTTGCTGGAGAGGAGCTCAGGACCAGGGCACAACTGACTGCAGCTAACATCCTGAACCTAGGGAGAGTTCCGGAGATTTCAACAGCCACTGTTTTGCTTCTGAATTTCCCAAAGCAGTGCCAAATTCTTCATTCATTCTGTTCCTTGTACTTCAAGTTGGATGCTCACTTTATCTCTTCTGCTTAATCTCTGTGTTCCCGTATTTCTGCCTCCCGCATGCGATTATTTACACTATCTGCTCTACCTGGAAAAATGCTCTCTTCATGCCGCATTAATTCTTTAGGTTTTCAGGGTCCATCTGGATGAGCAGACTTGAGGAGTTGGACACTTTTTCTCATTCTTAAGTTATCTTCCATGTCCTTCAGAACGCAAAGGGTAGATGTGTGGAATGTGTTTGGCATGTAGAAAGCAACCAATGCATTTGTACTACATCATCTAAAAGTAGGTTGGTAGTTTATAATGACTCACACCAAAATGCTAAGTAACAAAAATTTGGTCTTCATACTGTTTTTCTTTACAAAACTTATGGGGGTTATAGTTCATTTGTGTCATGCAAATTTAGAATGCACAAAGCCCTACTTCAATATTGAGTACCAATAAGTAAAATAAATTGCTATTCATAGTTCACTTATTTTTTTTTTGTATGCCCAATCATTTCTGGTCAGTTCCTACACTTATTTAGTTTATTATCCAAACATGGAACTTGATTTTTGACACATGTTCTCACTATGCAGTCAAGGCTGGTTTTGACTCTGGATCTTTTGTGCCTCAGCCTTTTGACTACTGCTGAGCTTACAAACAAAGTTACTAGGACTTTTTAAAAGATTTACTTTATTTTTATTCGTGTGTATGCAAGCATGTGTACATGCAGATGCCTGTAGCAGCAGAAGACAGTTCACATCCCCTGAACTTAGATCCCATGAGTTCTAGGCAATTGCAAGCTCCCTCGTATGCTGGGAACTGAACAGCAAGCTCTCTTAATCATGGAGCCATCTCTCCAGCCTGTGCTGAGTTTTGAATAAGAGTACATGGTTCCTGATGTAAATCATGAGGTATGGTGGTCCACATGAAACACGCCCACGCTTAGGAGAAATCTTACTTACCTTAGCCTGACTTTATACCCTGACCTTTCTTGCCAAGAATTCTTGAGAAGACTGCTATTCTTCATTCCTAATGCAGTTCTGCAGAAAGGGTCATTGATTTACAGTACAGAATTCTGAAACACGTTCTAGCTTGAGACTGCCCTGATGAACTAAGGACACAGCCTCTGCCTCTAATTTGTTATAGCAGAAAATGTGCGAGCCCCAGCCATGGGCAAACAAGCCCTCCTGAACTCTGGTCCTGCAGGGTCACTGGTCTGCTGATCATCCAGGTGTCCATCTGTTCAGACAACAGGTTTGGACTCACCTAACCCATGCCCAGAACTTGTTTCATTTAGATGTGCTCCTTTCTTAACTTGTGACTAGCTCTCCTTTTTACAGCTGAATCAAACCATCATTGCTCTTGAAAAGGCTGAAGAGGAGTTCTTAGTCTTTTTTTTTTTTTCTACTCTCAAGATCTAGTCTGTACAGCAGTTTCCTGGTTACATTTTGTAGTTCTCAGTACTTATTCAGGCTGTTTGTATGAACAGCACTCATCTTCCCTTTCTCTTTTGTAGTCTAATTGCTCATCAAGAGTAGCTGAACAGAAACACTAGGTTACTCACAGCAACCTCACTCCTATAGTAGGCAGCACCTACTGTGTCAGTCTTTCATTTTCAGAGATAACAGAGACAACTTCCCTCTCACTCACACTCATTTATTCACACTCTTCTCTGAATGGGGCATTGTTTACATCACTGAGATACAGATATGAACAAAACACAATCCCATCATCAAACCATTCATTGATAATCATTTATTGCTCATTTATGATATTCCAGGTACGATGATAAGCAGTTAGGATACAGTGGTTAGCAAACTGAGCATGGCCTTATAGAGCTTATCGGAACAGGTATATAGGAACAATGTGTTATATTCACCACTGGCTATCACAGAGCACATAGTAGGTGCCCAATGAATATTTATCGAGTGAATTAAAATGTCCAAGTTTACAAGCTTTCTATGAATTGGAAACAAAACAAGGACACCGTGGGGATATAATGTGGTAGAGCTAGAGGGAAAAGAGCAAGGCCTATTTAGGAAGAATACAGAAGCCAAAGAGTGAACCATGCCAAGACTGGAAACAGCATTCCGGAAAGAGCAGAATGGATAAAGAACACCTGAGGAAAAGGAACAGTGTAGGTGAAGGCTCTGAGCTTAAGTGAGAGCTTGCTATGTTTTAGTGGGAACCTACATGTGATAAGGTAAAGTGATAACTGATAAGAGAGCACTGAGGAAATTTAAGTTTTGGTTAGGGGTCTTGTAGGACATTTTAATGGGGGTGGATTTTACACTAAGTGAAATGAGGAGTTATTGCCTTTAAGCAGAGAGTCACATCATTCGACTTGTATTTTATGGTGAAAAACCACACTATTACTAGTGATAAGACAATGAGAACAAGAAGGGCCCAAAGTCTCTAGTTATTATGAAACAAGGGAAAGGACTGATGGAAATTTGGACTAAGGTTGTTGTGGTAAAAGTGAGTAGAATCAAGATTATGCTTTGGAAATAGAAACAACAGACTTGTTGACAGCCTGGATGTTGGAAATGAGAGAAGAGGAATTAAGAATGACTTCCAGGTTTCTTGCTTAAACAACGGGGTGGGAGGAAGTGCCATTTTCTAACAAGAAGAAAATTATGGGGAAGGATAGTTCTGGGGTATGTCACTGTTTATTTTTAACATGATTTACTTGAAATGTCTGTGAGATATGTAAGTATAAATGTCAAGTAGGCAGTTGACTATCAATTTGGAGCTTTCTAATAGGGAAAGAATGATCAGGAAGTTTATGACACAAGCCTTATAAATGACGCAAGGCTTAAACTTAAACGCTCAAAGAAAATTTTCATGCCTTCCTGGGTTAAAGGAATTTTCAAAAGAAAGTTGGCATTTGTACCAAAGGAAGATGATCAAGGAGAACATTCCAGGAGTGGAATACCAAAGGCAGGAGACAAAATCTCAAGGAGCGTTCAGAAATTGAAAAGGAGTTCCATGTAGGTGGGATATAGCTTGTGTTTGGCCTGTTAGAAGATGAGTGCAGTTTCTGGAAGAACAGGGTGGTTAAAACCAGACAATATGGGGCTAGAGAACCACGCTGAAGAATCTTCATAGCAAATTTGTGGGCAATGGCGCGCAACAGCAAGTCATTGAGCAGAGGTATGACCCAATAAAGTTTTAAAGAGCTATTTAGTGAATTAAAAGGTGTGCATTGAGGGATGAGGATAGGAGACAAGAGAAGCCAGCTAAGAATTTATTTCAGTTGTCAAAGAATGAGATTACTAAGTACTTACATGCTAACTGTGGCAAGTTAAGAAACATTTGTCAGGAGATTTGTGTTAATTTAAGAGAAAAGCCAGGAGCAGGCACCTGTGTTTTCTTTCTTGTCAGTGCCTGTCTTCGTATTAGATCACAGCTTCTGATAAGGATGGGCAGCACTCTTCAATCTTTCCACCGTGGTATTTAACACAAGTTCAAGAGTCACAGGAATATCTACAATGGGCCACCTTTCAAAGTGTGTTGTCTGCACTAGAGAATCTCTTCATTGCAGCCAGGGCAAAGGATGTATTAGAGGGCGGCCTCTGAGCTTAGCTGACGGCTTGAAAGGTTTCCAATAGGAAACAAGTGAGCCAGGGAAGTGGCAAATGATGAAGGGCCGCTGAGACAAAGTACAGGTAGACAGTGGGTTTGTGGGACATTTCGAAAAGGTTTGAATTTTAATGGGAGCTTCTGCACAGTGTCACTGGAAATAGGTAACAAAGCAATAAATAGCTCTGTTACTACAGTGGACAGACTCACACAGGGGAGTGTTACTGGAAGCAGCAGCATGGATTCAAAACCATGGGCTGACAGGACATGTATCAGGGAGTTTGTGCAGACAAGAAGCACCAGTAAAGATGAGATGAGTTTTCCATCTTCCCCTTTATAGCTCCATATCTGCTTGCCCCCAACCCCCCATACATCCAACCAACAGTTTCATTGGCTGAACTTTGCATTCACTGATATGCCTCCTCTCCTGGACTCCCATTCATACTATTCTTATCCCTCCCAGTCCCTATGTGACTATCAAGTATGACTAAGAAAATAATTGCATGTGTTATCCTTCCCTTGTTATTAATCCTGTTTAGACAACTGAGACCTTGGATATACTAAAGCAAACGTCTAACATGAAAGTTAATGATGCCGCATGCTAGAGCTGGGGTGAGGTAGAGTTAGCAGGGGTATATTTAAGTACTAGTCACATGGTGAAGCCTGCTATGGCCTCGCCATATTCTCCACAAACCCACAGGAATATCTATCAATGGTGGGCCTCCTTTCAAGGAGGTAAAGTATCCTTAGAAGAATCTTCTGAAGTACATCTATGGCGGAAAATAGCATGACTATCCAAAGTGTTTAGGCTGTATTAAAGAATCCCCTTACTGCTGGTGGATCCCACCTTCCTTTTATTATTCCTGTCCTCTACTTCCTAGTTTTTAATGCTGAGACACACAAATACATAGCTATCTATATATAGTGTTCACTGTTCAGAGACCTTTCAAGAGTACCTTTAACTCTTTGGAGACTGTACACTATATAAACAAAATAAAGTAATGCATTCATAAAACACCTTCTTTACATGAGTATAAGATGTTCTATTTCTGTAATTTGAGACCTATTTCTCATTCTGTATAGCCTAAAAAGTATATAGGCACATTACAGGGAATAGCAACTAAATGTATTCTAAAATATTTCCCCTGCTACCTGAAATTTAACAATGTGGTGATAGATAATTAAAATTTCTATATTTATTTTCACATATCCATTATTAAAATAAAAATACCATAGAGAATTGGTGAGTTGATTGGTCCTTTTTACACTAATCTATCACTCTTACCAAACACATTTTTCACATTCTGGATTTTTTTTTTACATTTGCTTATACTGTCTCTCCAGAGGTAATATTAAACTCAAAATAAGATATACGTGTAAAGTTACTTCATACTTTCAGAAATGTATCATTTGACACCCAAATTCAAGCCTACTTGTTAGCTTTCAAAACAATTTATTTTCCAATGTAAGAAGAATAACAAGAATGTTAGAGAAAATTTCAGCAGGGCAAGAAGATAGGAAGAAGAAAAATCACCAACTGTAACCCTACCACCTAAGCAACAGCCATCATTAAGAGTGTTGGCCTGGTCACTCCTTAAAGCTTCATTTCGGTCCCACTTATGCTGTACTTGAAATTGCTCTCCTCTCTCTTCTACATCATGTTTATATCACTCATACACACCATACCCTTCTTCGTATAGTTAGTTAACTTGGTGTTGCTTGTGCTTCCAACTAGATTGTTAGAACCTTGGCAGGGCTGAAATATTGATTATCTCACCAAGTTCATTGGACTCAACACTTGCTGATTGATTTAACCTAAATGAATACAAACCATCATATGAAATAGGCCAAGTATCTAGATCATGAAAATTAGAGCTTTCAGGTCACCTAACTTGTTGACTATTGCTTTTCTGGTCCTGGACTCTTGAAAGACTATTCAATGGGCCTCTTTTGTCACACCCATGAGGAATGTGAAGAACACTGATTAAGAGCCAGGACTTACTCCAAGATTCTCCATATAAGGCATAAAGGTGAAAGAGAAAGGAGGAGGCTGGGGGAGAAAAAAGACAGGGAGCACATTCAGTACCCAGGCAGAAAAGAGAAAAGCTAGGAGAGGATATATAGTCTGGTGCTCAATCCAGTATGTGATTTGCCTCCAGCACTGTGTACAGGATCCCATCCACTTGTTCTGAGTCAAACCCGATCTCACGAAGCTCCAAGTGAGGGAGGACAGAAGTAAGGAGATAGCTGACGTGGATACGTAGCCGCGTAAGCTTTGCCAAAGCCCTGTATGATAGAGTGAGGGGGCAGGAGGAGAAGAGATGACATGAAGTCATTAGCCAACAGAATAAAATGACATCCCTTCAAAATGGGCCTACATTTCTTAACAATTATGTCTCCATTAGGTAGAAAGAAGGCTGAAAGCACCATGCCATCAAAAACAGGGGACTGGCTGTGGTTTTCTAAGAAATTATTACTCAGTCTGTGGTGGTCTATGGATTAAGACTTCCTCCCAGTAACTGGGGGTCTTAGCGGACAATTCCCATTAGTACTCACAAGCTGATAACTAAACCCTAGTAATTAACCTGTCTAGGTCATCTCCCTCTGGGTTCCGGTAGGAGTCCTGGGCCTTCTGCAGTACTTCCAAGTGTGTCTCTGTCTCTTTCAGTTTCTCCTTTAGTTCTTGCTTCTCCTCTTTGGTTCTTTCTAGCTCAGCTTTCAGAATCTGGAATTCAGCTTGGCGATAACCCATGTGCTTCTTGCTCCAGTATAAGCCTTCTGTCTCCTGGGTACTATAGGTCACCAATTCATGTTGAGCTTTCTTAAATTCAGAATGCCAATGATTTCGCTCTTGTTCCAGCTCCTCCACCTGCAGTCCAAAAAGAAAGTCAGTGACCCAACATATAACCAAAAGCTAGAATACTCCAAACCATTCCAACTAAATCTATCCTGTGCCTCCATTATTTATAATACTTTATTGCACCTATGCAAATCTCTTGTCAAACCTAAAATATAGAGGGAAAAGCCCACTAGGGTCTGCTCAATATGAGTCATACCACAGTCTGCTTTAATGACGTATTTGGTTTAAAAACCTCAGAGTGTGAAAGAAATCACCAACATCCTAGCCCCGTGGTTCTCAATCTGTGTGTCATAACCCCTTGGGGAGTCAACTGACCCTTTTACAGGGGACGCCTAAGACCACAGAATACACAGATTCAGAACAGTAGCAAAATTACAGTTATGAGGTAGCAATGAAAATAACTTCATGGTTGGGGTTCACCCCAACAAGAGAAACTGTATTAAAGGGTCACAGCATTAGGAAGCTTGAGAATCACTTCCCTAGTCCCTGGGTTACAATGACCTCTTTCATTCCTAGCGGTAAGGTGTTGCCCAAACCTTTTGCTGGAACAAATTCCTTTCAGCCAGAACACGTTGCAATTTTTCCGTGGTTTTTTTCAATTCTTCCAACTCTTTCTGGTCCTTTATCTTTGGCATGTTACGACTTCTTTCCTGGCAGCCTTTTCCCTTCCCTGCAGTGGCTGCTGCAGCAGGATTAGGATTTGGGTTCCAGGATTCTGCTGCCTTTCTTCTGCCTACAAACTCCTCCCTGTTAAAGGGGATTAGCTGGATGGGAGCTCCTGAATCCACAACTCCCTTTGCAATGCCTACGACAGCTACAAAAGGCCCTTTATCCACTTCTTTGTTTATATTCTCATTACTTCTGTTAGATTCTTCTGCTACCAATTTTGGCATCTGATCTTCTAATTCTTCAGTAAGCAGGGAGCCCAGGCCTTGGTCCTGGGACCCTGGGCAAAGTGCTGGAGCTTCCCTGTTCTGTCCTGTATTCTTGTTTGCTTCTGGGTATTCTGGTAAGAGGTGTGGTGGTGTACTTCTCTCAGAATTGGGTTTATCATGGTTGTTTTCTCCTTCTGGGTAGGCAGCAGCTGCTTCGCCCCTTCTGTAAGGACTGGACATGGAATAATCTATAGGAGATGGTATCATCTCATTTTGGAACCTCCTTCGTTTCTCCACAGGCTCTTCACCTAGGATCAGTTTGTACTTACTGCAAGAAGAAGAGATCAAACTGTAAGTTGCCACAGTACAGGTAAAGAATATTTTAATTCTATAAAGCCCCTCCTCAAGGCACATATTCTTTCTGGTTAGGACTACTACTACCATGGCTGAGATACAGTTTATTCCCTTAAGAATGTGTTGGACGTTGTCCCTAGTGTGTCAATGTTAACAGGTAATGTGGAACTTTTAAGAGGAAGACCCTTGTGGAAGGTTCTTAGGTTACTGGGGGGTGTTATCCTTAGAAAGGATTAAAGCAGAACTCATGGGACCCTGAGTTTGTTCTCAGGAAAACCAGATACTATAAATGATGCAATGGCTCTCTTTTACACATAGCCCTAATATTGTGATCCAACCTATCATAAGACCTTCACCAGAGCTAAGATGATAGCACTGGCATACCATGCCCTTGAATCTCTGGACCTGTGAGCTGAACAAACATTTTTCCTTGTTAAGTTACCTGGTGTCATGTACTCCGTTACCTTAACAAAGCAGTGTAACAACTCAGCCCTCCCCCAAGCCTCAACCCCTTCACTCATGCAATTGGATGAGTTGGCAGCTGGTGTTAAGAGAGAAATAAAGTTGATAAGTTAAGAATAAAACAGGAGTAGGCTGACCTTGGCAAAAAGTTTTAAAAGTGAATGTGAGGCTTCTTAAAAGCAAATAGAGAAAGACAAACAAAAACTAAACACACACAATCTCTTAACACAGAGTGGAATAAGAGGTCATAAAAAGTCTTAGCATTGTATGCAGAGAATAAAGCCAGCTCATCAATTTTAAAGTATCACAAAACCCTCCAGTATCAAAGACTTAGCACATTTTTATATTGCAACAGAACTCTGTACAGTTCCTTGCCAGCCAAGGGGATTATGGCCATTGCCCATTATTCCCTTGTAAAAGTTAATTAAAACACAAGGCCCTAGTTAGAAACAAAGAAAACCAGTCAGTTCAAGTCATTTCCCCATCATGACTAACAACTTCATTTGGCCAGGTATAAACTGGAGCTCCCTTTGTTCTTCAGAGAAGTCCAGGAGGATGGTCTCAAATCACTTCCCATTTCTGGCTGCTAGAAAGGGTAAAGAATCTATCAAAACAGCTTGTGCCAGAAATCCATAGGTGATTGTAGACAGGCAGGAGGATTGGAATGCCATTTTCATTCTTGTAATTGCCCTCTCTCCAGGTGACAAGAAATTCCAAGGTAAAAACCAGCTTTTGAACTTTTGGTGAGAAACCATCAGGGATGTAATTAGCCTCAGAGGACCTCAAGGCTGCCAGTATCTCTCTGGTTTCTGAGAACTGTGGGGCATCTCAATCTTAACTTCCTATAATGCTCTATGAGTTTTTCAGAATCCAAACTGGCCTGCCATCTCAACAGATATTGTGTTGTCCTTTAGGGAGAAGAAGAGAGATTCTGAGGGTATGACAGAACATATATATCCATCCTTAAGCATGTGCAAGAGGCACTACATATGGTCTGTTTAGCTCTGGGGCTGAGGACAGTAACACATTCCTTTGGCAGGAGTGCAGGGAAGGTTTGTATAATTCTATACAGAAAGAAAATCTGGACATAGTTGTGCATGCCTGTAGTCTCAGCAGTTGAGAACATTGAGGCAGGCTGCAGACCTGTCAGGGAGGCCTACAGAGGGAAGCTGTCTAAAAGAACCAAAAGAATAAACAGATGCAAAAACAAGTTTTATGAAAGGTAAATCAAGTTGTGTCTTCATTTTCCCAACTCTTAGAGCTCTGTTTAGAACACTTTCCACTTCTGACTATGCTCCTTCCTTTTAGTAATCTCAGATGTGTTAGCTCCAACCTCTGGGAGGACAAAACAGCCCCCATTCTCCCAAGTCCTAACCTCTCAATCCTAAACTTACAACTGCTTGGCACACCCTTCTTCGTGGATGTCCCAAAGGTATCTCTGACTAAGTGTTCATCTTTTCCTTCAACTATGTTTCTTCTCTCCTGTTTTTATTAGTGTCACAACATCAAATTGTTGGCAATTTTTATAGTTTTATATGGTGACTTAACTGCCACCATGCTAGCTGAGGCCCTTGTTACCTTTCTGGATCATTGCAACGGCCTCCTATGATCTGTTTTTCCCTAAAGCTCATGCACTAAGTTCATCTCCTGAAGCACTGCTTCAGCTTCTGCAATTCCTATTTTTAAATTTTTATGTGTTGCTTCCAATAACATAAACATTTAAATGTCTCAGCTGGACAATCAAGCCTCCCCATGCCCAAACACAAAGAGCCTCTTATGCCAGACAGTGTGAGTAGCCTTACCTAATTCTCTTAATTGGAAGGAGATAATAATATTATCTTAACTGCTTTTAAAGGATGATCAGGAGGAGGTTATAACTGACTATCTGCAGATGCTAAGTGGTAGAGCTGGGATATATAATATGGCCCTTACTTTATCTTCCATTACTTCCTTCACAAACACCGGACAAATTGAATTTCTGGATGATTTCTTATTGTGCTTTACTTGACCAGAATGAACTTCTCTTTTCTAACATTTCAAATCTAAATCTACTTCTGAATTTTTATAACACTGTGTGTGCTCACACATGCATGAATACATGCATGCGCACACACATGCATACACTCACACATTTGTGCATGTACATGTATCTATAGAGGCCAGCAGTCAACACTAGGAGTGTAGTTCCTTAAGAGTCACTCACTTTGCTTTCTAAGGCTGGGCCTCTCACTGGGGCCTGGGGCTCCTGATTAGGCAAGGTTTGCTGGAGAGTGGGGCTTCAGGGATGCTTTCTCTGTTTCTGCTACCCCAGTGATGGGATTAGAAGCATGCACTGCTGAGTTTGGCTTTTTATGTGGATGCTATGGATGAAACTTGGGTCCTTGTGTTTGAGAGGTAAGCACTTTATGAACTGACCTCAGGCCCTCTTGTAGCAATCTTAACTTAAAAACAAACAAACAAACAAACAAACAAACAAACAAACACACACATGTACTAGCATTTACAGGACCCGTGTGTATATGGATATGTGTACATCCTACCTGAGTAGAGGACTAGAACCTCCTTGACAGACAGTGCTTAATTGTGGTGGATAAAGATGAACAACACTTTTATGTAAGTGGCAATCAAAATAGAACTATCATTCCAGGTGGTGGTGGCAGATGCTTTTAACACACTCAGACAGCAGAGACAGGTGCGTATCTGAGTTTGAGGCCAGCTTGGTCTACAGAGTGATTTCTAGGACAGGGATAGTGAGAGATATACAGAGAAACCCTGGCTGAAACAAACAAATAAACAAAACTAGAACTAGCATGTAAGTGAGAGAAAAATAAATGGTTTCTCTTATTTGGTCTGTGTTTCTCCAGAGACTCTGGTTCTCTTCTCTAAGAATCAATCCTCAAATGAAACCTATATCCACTCCTTTGCTAAAGATTAATTATAGGTTTTATGTGCTAGGAATTTTCCAACAACACAGTTTCTTCTCATTTTTCTTTCTGTCATATTATCTGTTGTTACTTTTATATTTTAAATAATTTTCTAGCTATTTTACATCTTTTGACAAAACTACATATACCACTCTTTCAGTACTTTAAAACTCTCCCAGAAGCAGCTTTCTCTGTTTGACTGTGAATTGAGTACTTCACAAACAACATATATAAGAGTGTATTGAGATTAAAATACTTCAGTTTTTGCAAATTCATGCTCATGTTTTTGACTGTGTTTAAGACACCATGACATGCGAGAATGAGAACCAAAATCATGGCTGCTGTACAGTGTGTATGTAGACATTCATGATGACCTCTTTTAAAAACACTGTTCATTTACTTATTTAGAGTATATATGGCCATCAAAAGCAACTTTCTGCTTCAAACTTTGGAGCAGCTGGGATAACAACTCTGGCTTTTCAAAACTGTTGTATTTAGCATGTTTCCAAGGTTTATCCATGTTGTAGCACAGATCAGCTTATTACTACTGCTCTGCTGATGACATGGTTTGCATAAGCACCTCAATAATGTACAGGTGAAAACCAAATCCTTACTGTTTGATACACAATATGGAAATTTAATTCAAGTATGTTTGGATGTAGGGTCTTTGGAAGGTGATTAGGGTTAGAAAAAGTCATTAGGAAAAAAATCCCGATGACTAAATACTGGTGAGGGTCATCAAAAGGAGAGGAAGTAACACGAAATCATGAGAGAGAGAAGGAGAGAGGAGAGGGGGACAGTGGAGAGGGAAAGAGTGGCCAGAGACTGACAATGCAGAGAATATAGACACAGATGTGTGCTCCCTGTCTCTCACCACGTGATGCCTTGCACCATCTCAGCACTCTCCCAGCAAGAAGGCCTTTCTTCCCCAGAGCTAGTGTTGTGCTATTTATATTTAAAGCTTCCAGAACTAAACTGAATACTTCTGATTTTTCATAGGGTTATACAGTCTACGGAATTTCATTATAGTAACAAAAAATGTACTATTGGAAGTAAGTACTTTCTATGGCTGAGCAATATTATTACATTGTATGGCTTTTCATTTTAAATATTTTATTCTCTTTGAGAATATCATGAAATGTACTTTAATCCTATGCATCCCCCTTCTAAACTCCTTCTCTATCTACTTTATCCACCTTTCCTTCCTTAGATACCCAATTTTGAATTTTTTGTCTTTCTTCTTCTCTTTCTTCTTCCTCCTCTTCCTCCTCATCCTTCTTCTCCTCATTTTCCCCCACCATCAAGTCCAGTTTGTGTTACCAGACCAGTCTTGAGAGTGGGCCTGTCCTGGAGTGTGGCTGACCTACCAGGGGTTTCATCATTAAAGAAAAAGGACCATCTCAGGACATACAGAAAAGAACATTGACAAAACCCAACATCCTTTCATGAGAAAATTCCTGGAGAATTTAGAAATTCCAAGTCTATTATCCCAACATATTAAAGATTCAACCACAAAACTCCTACATCTTCAACAAAGTACAAGAAACAAAATTAACACACACACACACAACAGCAACAACCTTTCTATATATAAACAACAAACATATTCAGAAAGAAATCAGCATTGATAGTACAGCTGGGCAGTGGAGGTGGCGGTGGTGACACTGTCTTTAATCCCAAATTCAAGGCCAACCTGGTCTACAGGGTGAGTTCCAAGATAGCCAACTAAACACACACGCGCGCGCGCGTGCACACACACACACACACACACACACACACCTGCCTCAAAAAACAGTAAGTAGATAGATAGATAGATAGACAGACAGACTGATAGATGTCACCACAGAAAGAAATTGAATGGGATATTCTATATTTTTTATTATGTGCTTTACTAATGGGAATTTAGGCTGCTTTTACAGTTTATCTACTGTGAATCATGCTGCTGTGAACACATGTATAGTTTCTGTATAGACACACATTTTCACTTTTCTAGAATATATACTTAAAAGAGAAATTACTGGGGCATACACTATTTGAAGAACTTGTAGCACTTTGAGGCACTTCTACTGAAGCAAATGTATTTTGCACTTACATAACTACACAAAGGTTCTATTTATGCTACATCATAGCCAACACCTATTATCTACCTTTCTGAAGATAGTCATCTTTTTATGGCTGTAAAGTAACAGCTCCTTTTGGTTTTGATTTGTGTTGTCTTGATAATTACTGATAAGAGGCTTCTTTTCATGTGCTTATTATTCATTTTGTGTATTGTCTTTGCCTCCATTAACCTGTTTAATTAGTGAGTTGTGACAGGTTTTCTATAGTCTGGATTCCAACACTTTATCACATGCAATTTATCTAAAGCCGTTTTCCCAATTCTATGGGTAGTTGTTTTTACTCTGTTGTTGTTTGCTGCTGCTATTATTTTTGCAGACAGGGTTTCACTACAACTGAAGCTAGCCTTGAAATCACAATTCTTCTGCCTCTTACTCTTATTGCCTTACTGACAAGGTTCTTTGCAGCTCATTTTGTTTTTGAAGATCTATTTTTTTTTCTTCATTCATGTAAGAATTTGCCTGCATACATGTATGCACGTGCATTGCATGTGTGCCTAGGACCTGCAAAGGCCAGAAAGGGGTATTAGATACGTTGGAACTGGAGTTATAGGTGATTGTGGGTGCTGGGAACATTGGTGGGACCCTGGGTTCTTTGGAAGAGCAGCAAGGGCTCTTAATCACTGATCCACCTCTGCAGCCTTTTAAATCTTTACATGTATCAACTGAACTATTTTTCGATGTCTCTCGTTTTTGGTGTCCTATCCAGGAAACTATAGCCTAGTCCATGGTTACAAAAACTTCTTCTGTATTTTAAAAGTTTTACTGCTTTAGCTGTCACACTTAGACCTGGCAGCCATTTTGAGTTGGATGTGTACAGTGTGAGGTAGGGATTTACCTTCATCTTGTTGCACTCAAACCTACTGACCATAAGTTTACAGGTATGTCTTTACTTTCTTTTCCACTGAAACGTGTGTCTAATCTGATACCACTCTCGCACTATCTTGACTACTGGAGATTATTAATGGTTAGGGAGACTCTAACTTTCCTCTTTTCCAGGACTGTTGGACTGATTCGATATTCTTAATATTCCCATATGAATTTTAGAATGAGTCTGTTGCTAGTGCAACAGAGACATCTGATGTTTTGGAAGAGATTACACAGCATCTCTAGGCCAGTTGGAGACTACTTAGATTTATTTTTAAAGGAACAAACCCTTTGATAACAAAAATGACAGATGTTTTCCTATTCATTTAGGTTGCTTTTAATTGAACAATAATTTGTTGTTCTCTAGTGTATAGATACTGTTTGTACCACTTCTGTTTCATTTATTCTAGATATTTTTGAAGTCATCATAAATAAAATTGCTTTGTTTTTTAAACTTTTGTTGTTCTTTAAAAATTGTAAATTTTCCTTTTGACTTTTCTCTATTGTTTTGCTAGTTTCCATTTAATTTCCATTTTAATCATTTCCTTCCTTCTGTTTGATTATGCTTAGTGGTTTTCCTATTATTTCCCAATGAACTTTTTTTATTGTGAAATATTTCATTTTATATCTAGAATATTTTTGTTGTAAAGCAAATCATTTTACACAGTCTTGCTTTGTATTTGTAGCCTAGGCTACTAAGTCAGAGTGATCCTCCTGCCTCATAATCCTGAGTGCTAGGACTACATGTGTACACCACCACATTTGGCATTCAAACATATTTTATTTGCTGTTAAAATAACTTGTTAGCACTCTTAAATTGCTGTTTATTTGGTATGCCATTTTCTGTACTTTAGCTTTGACTCATTTGCAGATTTGAATCTAACGTGTCTCCTGTAGCTAGCATTTCTAAACTTTTAAAGGAAATCCAATGTAATTACATCTGTCTTTCGACTAATACAGATGCATTGTTTTATTACTGAAATGGTAGAATTGGCAACTTAGGTTTTGTTTTCCATTTATGTCATACCATCTTTATTCTTTTGTTTATCTTGCATTGTTTCTTTTTATGTTATGTAGATATTTTCTAGCACAACATGTACAGGTCTAAGAAATTATTATTTTAACTCTTATCTTTACAGCTACTTATTTTGCTTATGTAACTGTGTGTACGTACACATGCATGTGATACAGCTTATGTATGCAAGTCAGATGACACCTTGTAGAAGTCGGCTTTTTCCTTTCATCATGAAGATTCTGGAGATCAAACTCAGATTGCCCAGCTTGGTGTCAGGTGCATATATATATATATATATATATATATATATATATATATATATATATATATATATATGTATACACACACACACACAATAAATCCAAGGGTAAACTCTGTACACATATGCAATTACATATAAATATTCAAATAGCTAGATGTGGTGGCACATGTCTGTAATCCCAGCACTGTGGGAGGCAGAGACAGGTGGATCTCTGTGAGTTTGAGGCCAGCGACTAGTCTGCACAGCAAGTCCAGAACAACCAAGGCTACACAGAGAAACCCTGTCTCTAAAAAATCAACAAAAATATTTTAAATAATTATTCCTTAAATTGGTGAATAGAATGAAGGGTGTCACTATATTGTTTTATAGTTTACTACACAATTATCTTTATCAGCATTCAGATTATTGTCTAAATTCATAAGAAATTACTAAAAGACAGCCCATGCTCTGCAAAACATCCTTTAGTATTTCTTATATGGCAAATCTGCTATCAGTACATGTTTACAGCTTTGGTATACTTGGGAAAAAATTTATCTTATTTAACTTCTTGAACATAATTTTACAGAATTAAGTTTTTGGATGACAGTTTCTTTTTTCTGGTACTTTAACTATTTTTTCTTTGTAAAGTCTGTTTCATGTTGCTATAACAAAACACCAGAGACCAGGTACCTTATAAGGAAAGAGGTAATTATTTGCTTCACATTTCTGGATGCTGTCAAAAATTGTGGCTTATCTAGCAGGTTCCTGAAGAAAATCTCACTGCAGCCTAGCTTTTGGTAAAAAGTAGAAGCACATGAAGAAGACAGACCTTTATAACAGAAGAGCCAAAGTCGCTTAATGGTCTGATGAATACTGTTACACTGGCAATTAAATATCAATCTAAGTTTTGCTGAGGTCAAACCATATCCAAGTCACAGTAGCATCCCATTACCTTCTGCTCTCCATTGATTTTTTAAATGAGAAATTATCTGTTAATCTTAATGAGATTTATTAGCCCAAGACCATTCGCTTTCACTCGCTGCTGTAGAGATTTCCTCTCTACCATTGGCTCCAATATTTTCACTATGATATGACTGGACGCTTATGTATTTTGAGTTTATTGTACACAGATTCTCAGGCTAATGCTGTTCATCAAATCTGGAACCTTTTTGGCCATTATTTTCAAATACCTCTCTACTTCCTCTGTCTCATCTTCATGTAACATTATGTATAGTTGGTGTACATGTCTCTGACGCTGTCTCCATTTTCAGCTTTGTCTGTGTTCTTCTCATTGAATAATTTTTGGTAATTCATTATTCTTCTTAATGTGTGACATTGATTGGTTTTAGAGGTATTTTCATGCCTGTTCTTGTACTTTTTACATACAGAAATTCCATTTGGTTATTGTAAAAATAGTTTCTGTTCTTTTATTGCTGTTTTGTTCTTGATGAAACACTGGCTCCATACCTGCCTTAATACTTTATCCACAATTTCCTTTAGGTCTTTGAAAATATTATTAATGATTGCTTTGGAGGTCATCTGCCAAATTAAATACCCATGTCTCTTGAGGAAAAGTTTCAATAGCCTATTTTTGCTTCCTATGTACAGCTTATGCTTTCATATTTCCTTGCATAGTTTATAATTTGTTCTTGACAACTAAACATTTTAGCAAATATAATATAAAAATTCTGGACACTGATTATCCCTGCCTGGGGGTCAACATTGTTGCTGTTTGCATACTTTTGTTACATTTTATTTTATTTTATTTTATTTTATTTTATTTTATTTTATTTTATGTGTGTATGTGTGTGCACATATGTGTTCTATGCCATGTATGTGCAGGTTAGAGAACAACTAGTTCATTCTCTCCTTCCAACATGTGTATCTCAGGGGTTGAACTCAGACAACCCAGGGCTTACCCTGGGTCCACAATAGGCAACTTAATCACTTATTGGTCAGAGTTTGTTCTTAAGTGTCCCTTTTCAATTGTTTTCACCCATTTATACTGCATTTGTTTGTGGCTTGGAGGCTGCCATCAAAATCTAAGAAGTCTGTTTCTGCTACGTATTCATTTAGTAATTGCTTAGATCTTCCCTCTTTAGTCAACTCCAGGAGAGCAGAGACCTGAATATACATACATACATACATACATACATACATACATACATACATACATACTCTAGATTTTCAGTGATGTGTGTGTGACTTTGTTTTTAAACTTGCTTCTTAGGGATTATCACTGGGTAACAGCATTATTTGGCCAGCGATTGGTGGTTATAGTATTAAATTTATGCAGATGGGGTTGCTGCCTATTTGTTAGATGTCAATGCAGCTTGGGTACTGGTTTCAAGTTCACCTTATGTCATGTTCTGTTTATTTCTTGGGTGCTGATCTGTGTTTATGCATAGCCTTGCTGACACCTAGAATTAACTGTCATCTCAATTTTTTTTCTTGATTATCTTTCTCCATTACCACCCTTCTGGTTATCTGGCTATTCTATTTTTGCAAGTTGTATTATGGAATTATAAGCACCTTCTTAATTATTTTTCTCTTGTGGCCTATTTTTATTTCTGACAGTTTCCTCAAGCATGAAATTCTTGATACTTTGTTCTAATAAAGTCAATTCTTTTAGGTAGAGTTTGGAGTTCAAACTCAAGGCCTTCCTCTTTCTCAAAGCTGGACAACTTATACAAAGAGTGGAAGCCTATTTCTTCCAGAGATAAAGCTCTTCATTATGAATGAGGACTAGGGTCATTTTGGACTTGCTCCATCCAGAATGAACCTTTGATCTGTGAACCATCTTGAGCTGGTGGAATGGAGGCCTAGTTTTGTCAGCTTGTTATGCCTGAGTGAGTGCCTTCACCCTGCAAATTGGGGAAGATAAAGCTGGATGGAAGAAGAGAGACCCAGTCCTTTTGGTTCCATCTAAATACACCTTCCACAACATAAAGCTGGAGGACGTGAAAAGAGTCAGAGGCATGCTCCTCCCAGACAAAACCAGTGTTCCTAGGCAACAGGGGTGCCTTTTAAGTGTTCTTTTAAAATACAACTCATCAGCTTTTGGCATAAAGTAACCTACAATCATTGCTTCTTTCCTTTGCCAATACATTTACGGCTATTTTAGACCTTAGTTTGTACCATTTGTTAGGAAAATTGCATGGACTGGAGATATTTACATACAACACCGACTATTCCATCATCTTGGATCCCATTATTACCCTAAAAGAATACCTTTCATAGAGCACTCAAATTTATACAGACTGACTGGACAGAAGTAAATTACTTTCTTTAACAGAAACAAGTTGTTTTCTTATAAAAGATTATGACTGAAGCTTACATCCTGGCTGAATCTATTCTTTATTGTATTGTAATACTTTCTCTCCCCTTGTTACATGTGTAAGACTCATAAAGTCATTTCTAATGACCTTCAGGGAGGACCCTTCTAACTTGCCCCTGTATGACTTCTTAACAGTCTCTTGACTGTTTATTTTGTACATTTAATAATTAGGTCTACATTGCTCAAAGACTCATACTATGTTTCAGGTTTTGATTTCATTAATACTCTTTAATCAGAAACTGTATATTTTATTAACCTGTGAGCACCTCCATTTCCCACTTCCAAATGAAAAAAAAAAAGAAATCTGTTAATAAAAAAAATTGAAATAGCATTTTGGTATGTTATTCGGCTGTTTTCCAATTCCTGGAGTCAGCAGGTCTTTGGGCCTTAGTCTTCCTAAGTAGCTAGCAATGCTACTGTACCTCAAAAAAATTGAATGGGACCATATGGGTAGACTGAAATGATGTATTATTATTATTTACTAATCTTATATATTATTAGCAGCATCTGGTATCAATTAGCTCTTGAAATAATTTCTCTCAATAAATTAGAAGTACACATAAAATTTCAAAGCACTGTACTTGCCCTCTAATGCCTAAGCCTTATAGTGTACAAAAACCCATATAAAAACTCCAATAAAAAGCTGATGACATATGCCACCCAATGGATGGAGGGTTGTACTGCACTCACAAAATATATATTGTAATATACCACATAATCTCCCTACAAATGTAAGCAGAAAAAGAAAAGTGGTCATTCAAGTGTAAAGCATGAGAATAGTCAGAAGACCAAGAAAGAAAAGTAATATTATGCTTCAAAAACAAAAGTATTTACTCTGTACCCCTTCAAGCCTACAATGGATGTTGGAAAACTATTGAGAGCAATAGGACAGAGTTAGGATCAAACTAAAGAGACCAGGCTGAACTACAGTTTTTTACCCCTTGCTAACTTCAGTTTTCTAAATTGCTCTTTAAGTCTTAGTCAGATTTAATCATTGATTGAGTACTGATCACATGCCAAGTAAGGTGATATTCTAAATGCTTTCATGCAGATCGTCATGTACTTTTAAGAGTTTTAATAGTATTAATCCTAAAAGCTTACTTTCTCTCGACAAAATCTGCTCATGTTCAGGGGGATCTAAAGGTTCCTCTATTATTTACACAGTTTAATTGTGTAAGAATCACAACACAGGAGACTCACACACCTGTACAAGTCTTTGTTTGAAAGAGGCTGAAAGACTTACCTAACAAGAAACAAAAAAGGTAAAGAATCTGTATCACTAGGGGAATGTTTAATTGACCCTACGAAATATTCTGTGGCCTCTATCCTATGCCATGTTAAGAAGAGAGCACTGAGAAATTCACAACTATTGTGTAAGAATAGTGTTATTGATGACTGTAGACATTTATAAATTCTGTTCCTGCCCTTGCATTTGGCCCTACTAGAATGAAAAGAGAAATGCAAGGTGTGCCAATTAGGAGCACTGTGTCTATTTCTAGTGGCAATATGAGAGCTGTCATAGCTTCTAGTGCCTCAGAGACACCTAAAACCTAAGAAAAGAAATAGGTATGCATCTTCCTATTATATGAACTAACATCATTGATGAAAAGGTAAAAAAGGAAATGAAAAAGCCAAAGAACAAACTATATAAACCTGGCTGGAATTCACTATGTAGATAAGGCTGGCCTCCTGGGTGTTGGTATTAAACACTTGCACTACAATCTCCCATAAGAACAAACTTTCAGTGATGAATTGTTTCCTAGGAAACAATGAATTATCATTTACTTAATAGGACATATTTCTACTCGTTAGTTTTACACAGGGCCAACATATCCTAGATTTATGAATCCTCTGTAGACTTCAATGTTCATATATTTAAGTATAGGAACAATGATTTTCTATGCAGCATTTCCTTACTTGTATAGAACTTTATACTTTTCAAAGAGTTGTCATGGCCATCACTTCATTTGCACAATAACCAACATAATATGAAGACTTCAGAAGCCAGTGATCACTTCAAAGTGATATATCAAACTTGTAAGAAGGAAAAACTAGGAGGTGCATGCAATACATAATTCTATCAGTCCCAAACTATATTTCTATTAGTGAACTTCATGTATTAAATAAAAACATAAACTTACCTGGCATGATGGCGCATTGCCTTTAATATTATCACTTAGAAGGCAGAGAAAGGTGGATCTCTTTGTATGAGATCAGCTGACCTACACACATATATAATATATGCATGTATATTCTACATATATAATATATATGACATATCAAATAGATTCTAAGGCTTACGATTGAAAATGAGTGATAGTTTCAGTCACCTGGAAAACTGAAAAACACTGGAATCCAGAGATTTAAATTGAGGAGGTGATCTGCTTTCTTCTCCAACAGATGGAAGCAGGCTAGGGCTATTGATTTGTTCATATTCAGCAGCTTTGTCATTTAATTCAGCCATATCTTGTGTAGTAGGAGATTTTGGTGGATTACTGAGGACCTAGCAAGAAAGAAATAGTTCATAAAAATCCCAAGTTTGAATGAAATATCAAAAGATGTGTCAAGTCTTCTGATGCTAGGAAAGAATGCTTGGCCAAATAAAAAGAAACTGTTTCCTAAACAGAACAAACAGTGCACAGTAATGTAAACTAGAACACTGAACCCAAACATTCAGTCACTAACCTTATCAGTGAGATACCAACAGACTGCTCCCAACTCCTGTATTGGTTATTAGACCTCTCCCACCCACAACACAAACCCAGGCCTCAATTGCTGTCTATTTCGCTCTTGTGACCCAGGTGAAGGCAGGGTTTTTCATCCTTTTGAGCTCTGTGCTGAAAATATGTGTGGAAAGGAAAAGCATTGCAGCAAATATCTGCTGTCTTAAGAGATACACATGCCAGAGGCTACCACATATTCACAGTGCACACAACAGAGACATGCACCTGGGATCTTGTAAGAGAGCCAACATATGAAGAAAATAAGAATAATTAGGGTAAAAGAATAAAGGGAAGGCAAACTGAATGAGGACAGGGCAGTCCTGGAAAAATCCCAATCTCTGGACAGACATAGGATATGAAACGTGATTGCTTATATGCCTCAATGTGAGTAGGGCACATGAAGAAGTGTTAGTGATAAACTGCCTCTCTCCTCACTAGTCTGACCTGCCCAACTAGGGAAGGAAGTGAATCTAACATGCGACTAGCAGATTTCTGGGAAACAGGGTCAAGGGAAATCAAGCAGAAAGGCAAGGAGGGGTGGGAGAGATACATGGGTGCTATGGTGGCTGCCAGGAAAGGAGTGTCCCTGAAAGGACGGCCAACCTTATTGCACCCTTCAGCGTCCGGAACTGGGCAACCATGTCCGAGAGACAGTGCTCCTGAAAATTCAAAACAGCAGAGTCTTGATAAAGCCAGCCAGCCTGGAAGCAGGGATCGGGGGAGGGGTAGGGAGGCACAAAGAACCAACCCTCTTCCCAAGAGGAAAGAGGAGGAAATGATCCCTGAGTCCCAAAAGAAAGGAGGCAGGAGGACCAGACACTCAAGAGGAGCAGCTTATGAAGATGGTACACAACTGTTATATGACACCAAATGTGCCATTACCACTGCCCAGAATCGGCACGCATCAAAATCTGGAAAATAAATGGCATGACTCTTCTGTTTTAAGTGATCTGAACATCAGCAACAGAAGATCAACACAAAAGCCAAAGATCCAATCAAAAGAAAACAGTGAGAAGAACTCCTCAGCAATGCTAGGCAGCACTCTTCAACCTAAATCCTCTGTTGGTGAAAACTGTAAGAAGAGGAAGGCTTGGACCTATCTCTCACCTGGTGCTTGTCACTTTCCACAGGCTCCTGCTTCTTCTCAACAGTTTCATCTCTAGAGGATAAAAGTGTTCTTTAGATTCTGGAGGCCAAGGAAGAGGATCGGATGCTCAAGGTCAGCCTGGTCTACAGAGGGAGTTCCAGCTCAGTCTAAGCTATGGACTGGGACGCTGTCTCAAAATTATATGCGATTTAGTTCACTGAGAAACTAGGGCTATATTCCTGAATTATGCTACTGGGGAGTTTTTAAATTCTCTCTCTCTCTCTCTCTCTCTCTCTCTCTCTCTCTTTCTGTGTGTGTGTGTGTTTGTGTGCGTGTGCGTGTGTGTTTGTGTGCGTGTGCGTGTGCGTGTGTGTGTGGAGTGCGGAGGAGAATGAACCAATAGACAATGACAAGTTGGGGCCTTCTGGATTTTGTGACAGTTAGGAGGAAGAACTGGTAGAGAAGACCTGTGAGGAGGGCAAACAAAACACAGAGCCCTCCAAAATGATCTCCCTCCTCAAAGCCCTTGTCTTATCACAGGGAGCATGGTTCCTTCCCTCTGGGATGTACAGCACTGCCTCATGTATACCCAACTGTTGCTTAGCCTTGATCTGGTGTAAGTCTTCATCAATGCGTTCTTGTTCTTCTGGAACAGAGCATCTCCTGTAGTATAGAGAGGAAATTATCTTTTGGAAGCAAAACATTGTCCTACATTTTACTCTTTACTTCCCTTATAACAGGGCAGTTTAACAATTGTGTAACACTTATTCAGTTCAGATTCCCTTCACACCACAAAAGCTGGCTATGTGTATAGCACTGAGAAGGGAATCTCAGAAGGAAAAACCAAAATAGCAAAAAAAAAAAAAAAATCAGTGGCCAAAAGTAAACCTGAGAAAAATGACAAACAAAAACGAGTATCAATTGGAAATTGCATTGTATTCATTTTGCAAGGGAGTGAAGTGGCTTAGAAGGGTCTATCCTGGATAAGGGCAAACAGATACAATTCAACATATTCCAAAAAGGAAATATTCAAAAAGGAATTTCTAGTAGTCAATACCATAATGTGACCACAACTCTCCAAAGAAAGGTGGAGACTCTGAGGGACAATTACAAATTATAGATCTGGCCTTTGTTCTTTACTTTCTTTCATTTTGGACATTTTCTTTAAAAGCATACTCTGTTTGATTACCTTCTTTTTACCAGCATCTTGTCTACAAAAGAAAGAATATGTAAAAGATCACAGCTGGATTGAAGCAAACTGACTTACTGTGAATACACATAATTACTGACTTAGGTCAGGCACTGTTTAGAAGTCAGCTGCTCTAAGCAACATAAGGCACATTAGAAAGACAAGCAAACAGTATTGCAACAGATTCTATTTACACTGAAGCTACAGAAGAGACATGTGAAAGCTATTGACTTAGTGTGGAACGCATGGAGCTTAGTCTTCAAGAATGTAAAAGTGCTGTGGAATCAAAAACAATTGTACGCACAAAAAATACCCCCCAAATTAAAAAAAAAAAGAGGCGTATGAACGAATGTCAAGTATCACGTATTACAGGAGGTCAGGGTAAAAAAAAAATCATTGAAAATTGCTATGGGGAGGAAAAGTTGCCACACAGGACTTGAGACTGTCATGATTTGAATAGGAACGTGGGATACACAATGTGATTTCAATCGAGAGAAATGAAGCTATCATAGCCATAGAGGAGAAAGTAACCATGGCAATATGTAGCAAAAACACCTTACTAGAGTGTAGGGTTTTGGCAAAGTATAATAAAAAAGGTTAGGTAGATAGATAAAGTGGACCAGGGAGCACAGGGTCTTGATAACTAGTCTAAAGAATGTAGAGTAGATATGATGTGGTTCTGTAAAAGAGGGAAAAAAATGAGGAGTTAGAAGTCCTAGAACCTTACTTGTATTTTGGATGAGGATTATAATAACAAAACCATCTTGCAGGTAATGTGGTTGGATCCACCTTTCCAGGAAGCTTCCTCCACTTAAGACATTCATCACACTGTACCCACGTCTGGTCAGGAATCCTCCTAGGTGAGAAAAACCAGAAATGTTATTTTATAGATCCTAACTCTGTGCTTTGTCCTACCGTTAAAAGGTATGTACTAAAAATGAAAAAAAAATAAACCTATTATATGAAAAATGTGCTGGAAATCTTACAATCCTGATGTCTGCAATGCGTATATTTTGAGATACACACAATAGATAACTATACATCATGGGGATACAAAATGTAGTGATCTACCATTATTTATGGGGGCTAACAATATTTCTTCTGGAATCATTTTTTGAGAAAGTAATAGGATATTTTTATCTCCGATTTATTAACTTGCGAAAAGTATTACATCTGTCTTATATTGCTCTAAAGAAATGAGACCCATCAAATTGTCTTATTTCCTTGTCCAATCACTGAGCACATTTTAAATGCATTTACAGGAGGCCCAAAAGCACCCTCATCACAATCTTCCCCTACTTCCCTACACACTTCTGATTTCTCTTTTCCTTTCAAAAACAGTCCTTTAGTTTTAGGGATAGAGCTCACCTTACAGCTTGACTAGCATGCAGAAGGCTCTGAATTTGAGCCTTCTTCTCTTTCTATTGCTTCAATGACACTTTTATTACGTTGATATTCCCAATGTCCATCATATAAGACAGTACGGTTTCATTAAATTCCCTATCTATAAATGATGGCCCCAACAATTGGTTGAAATTATTAGGAAAAAATCGTTCAGAGTTGAACTCTTCAAAAGCACACTCACCCTCGTTGCTTCCAGAAATCTATAACCCGATCACTTGTAGATTAAAGTGAATTCATTTCCCTGTGTAACAGTGTAGCACATATATGATAGAAGGAATAAATAATGTGCAAAGTTGTATTGGAGCGAGTACAGAGGCTGATGAAAAGACAAAAAGAGGAGGGAGGCATCTAAGGCCTAAGGTTTTGTGTATGTTGTATTTTACTGCTCTTCTATTGGACTACTCAATAAAGTGGTATGGTTCTTTTGTTAATTCTTTAAGTAAGTTTTCATTGTTTTAACTCCTGCTTTTTATTACTAGTTATAAAAGTAACAGTACTCCATTACAGAAAATTAGAAAATAGAGAAATATATAAAGAAGAAGACAAAATGTACTTTTGCTACTCAAATACAACACACCTTTGTAAAAAAAAAATGTATTTAGTAATTTTCCACACTTGTGGACCTCTCTATTGCTCTAAGTTGCTCCAGACTTGGAACCTTGAATCTCGAAGCTCGGGCCTGACCTCTGTTGTCTGATGTATCCACACAGCTACAGTGACAGAGCCTGCAGGCTGCAGTTTCAGCAGAAGTGGTAGAGAGGAGGCAGCATCATGATAGCTTTGGTTTTAGATGTGTTTGCACAGAAGAATGTCTTGCAGAAAGATGCCTGTACTACTCTTGAGGGCAAAAACACTAAGAGGCAGCAACTCTCTGCTAAGGGCTGCAAACGCATGGTGGATCCTTCTACCCAGGCAAGAAAGAAGGAGTTTAGAACTTCTGTTTGTAGTAAATAGGAAGCTAAAATACTGCACTGCTTTTGCTAGTAGAGTGTTGTTTCAGGGGCCTGCTTGCTTAATTTGAACCTTAGCTCTGCTGTGTTCTATCTGTCTAATCCGTTGCAAATCTTGGTGTACTGGGTTTTATATCTGTAAAACAATAATATCTGTATACTTTAGAGTTTTGTCTATTATTAAATAAATTATTACATGTAAAGAAGTGAGAACACTATCTGGGATTTAAGGAAATACTCCATAAATAACATCTATTATTAAAATTCTGCTGCTAGCTCTTACATGGTCTACAATATACAAACATGTATCTCTCTCTACATTTATCATTGCTAATTTGAAAGGCAAGATGACATCTCATTTGAATTTGAATTTTTGGCAAAACATGGAGGATAAACATGAGCTCAGATCTTACAATAAGGTAAAAACATACACAGCATTTGGATTGTATCTGAAACAAAATTTTGTACCGTACACTGATCTAGTAGTTTCCATTTTTAAAAAGTAGAAGCCCTGCCTCACTCATAGGAGTGGGGTTGTGTAATCGCTACCATTTCAATCTTTAACTCGATGATACTATAACTAACTATATGTATGTTCTTATGCAGTCTGGCTTCTGTGCTGATCTTTTCTCCTTACCTAGTAAGATATAGATTCATTAACTTCTACCTTTTCTCTAATACTTTCTCTTCCCTATTTTGGCTCAGAACTACCAGTCCAGTTCTAATAATATTTAGCAAGAACAAAGAGGAAGCAACTTTGTTAGCATGTCTGAACATCTGTTCTATGCCAGATACTGTTCTAAAAGCACAGGGCCTAATTTAATACACTCAAATAGGTGAAGTGACTCACTACAGTGCACTCAACTATCAAGGAGCAGGTCTAGACTTTCCACCCAGCAGTGTCTGATTTAAATGGCCATAATCCCCCATGACATTACAATCTTTCTTAAATTGACAGCATTAAGCCCTTCACATTTATGATCCAAACCACATATGTTTTAAAACAGAATGAAGAGGTAAATTGATGTCATTAGTACCTAATCTTACTTGCTGTTAGTTAACTAACATCCCTGATGAAAAAACACCATTTTATCCCATTACCCTTAATGTTTTCATATTCTATCTTTTATGACTTATGGTACTGGCCTGGATATACGTAAGGTCTCAATATTCTCTTGAGATGTTTTTTCCTTCCAATAAGCATTGAGCTTCTGGGCAAGAGCATTCATTGTCAACCTGAAAAAAATGCAAGAAATATGTCAAAATTCAGCACTTGAATAAGTTTTAATCTCTCAGAAGCTCCTGTTTAACCAAATCCAGCAATTTAGAATAGTCTGCATAGTTTTGAATGCCTAGAATTTAAAAAAATAACATGTGGACAGTTGCCTTTGAAAAGTACTATAATAAAACCATAACAAAAATATAATGGAAAAACATATCATAATGTTAACATCATAATAGTTGATAGTCACTTTGGTTGTAATGTTAAAATGGCTGTAATAATAAAAAAACATAGAATGGTCCATTTTTCTAGAATGGTCTAATTTTTTTATCAGGACTCATAGAGTCACAAAATGAATACGTTTTTTATCGGACAATATATTCAAGGAGAGATAAATACTGATGAATTAGCCAATTTTCAGATGATGATAGGTACATAATTCAGAATCAAAGAGAAAACTTAGAGTATCATACACAAAACCTTAGTTATTAAAACTCAATCAAATATTAACTTTATTTGTCTCTCTAGTTCTCTTGCATCCAAACACTAATCCTAGTACCACAGCACTAATATGAAAAATGTTCCTTGAACATTCTTCTATGACACTGTTACTAGAAGCTGTATCTGAGTTTGCTCTCCTGCCTGATGAATAATTCCTATTAAATTCTATCGCTCAGGAATATAACTTAATGCAAATGTACATATGCCTGGAACACTATAAATGAGAAATTTCAAACCTCTCTTTACCCTTGGGATCCTTATTCAGTATTGTTGCAGCTCTCTTCTTCAGTGTCCCTTACTCGTTTTAAATTAGATTCTCTTTACATACGTGAGATTAAAATACTCATAGAGAAGTTTCTGTATTAACTCGTCCCTCTCCTACTACCAATGCTTCCATCTCTCTGTTAATAGCCTTCCTCCAAGACACAGACACAGAACTGTGCTTTGTTTCCCCTTCAAAATCTACTTGATAAAGAAAATTTGATGGGCTCCTGGGAAGATCAATGGGCATGTGGACTCAGTCTCCTCACCTAGATAACAACTGCACTTGCAGAATCTGCATGATCACAGAGAAAGGGTACTAAGAGGGAAAACGTTCCTTCCGCATTTTTCTGCATAGTAGCTACAGGAGTCTGAATGTAATCCAGTTAATATTTATGTATCAATATTTGAGAACACGTAGATGGTAAATTGTGGCTAATTTTGGTCCCTCACTGTTCTTAGCATAGTAATAGCTATACATTCTCTACCCTTAGCTCCTCAACAGTGAATCCTACATGTGTTCCACAAGCAACTTGATAGAAGAACCATGATAGAAAAAAAAAGAAAAAAGGATGTGGTTCTTCAAGGATAGAGCTCGGTGCTTTCATTGCTACTATTTGTGATCACACAATGGGCAAGTGGTCTTTTTTGTTGGTCATATTTCACCATGATTACAAGCTTCTCCTCTAGATGAGATGATGTCCAGGACATTCAAACTGATGAAACTTTATTTTACCACTTCATTTTTTTCAGCTTGGAGAGCCAGATGATAAAAATGAAGATATTCAAAAGGACACACACATATGTATAAATACATAACTTTTATGTGTACATTAAAAAGCCACTATGAATTTCCAGAGGAAGATACAGGTTCAGAAAAAAGGGAAGAAAACCATAAGTTTACATCCTACCTGGTCCCCAGTACAGAGATAGCTTACAACAGACTATACCACCAATATCAAAAAAAAATCTACAAAAGCAACACAGAAGTTTCTAGGAAAGAAAAATCTCATTTCCAGAATTTATCACGTTATAAATTCTAAAATCATTATAAAATCATAATGCATACAAAGAAATATGAAAATATGATATGATAAAAAAATGAAATAGCGAGAAACTGTCGCTGAAAAAGTTCTGGCTTAGAGATGCTCAAATAACCCAAGAAAGATATGAAGGGAGCCAAGAAACAATTTTTGAATAAAATGGAAATGGCAATAAAAGACATGAAACCTTAAAAAAATCTTGTGAAACTGAAAAGGAAAGCAAAAAGAGAGAAAGAAAGAAAAAGAGAAAGAAAGGAAAGAAGAAGGGAATGGAAAGAAATTTGGCAAAGGTTTAAAGAATATTAAGAAACATGCCAGAGAATCAATTGCACTGAACAGACTGTTAATAGACATATGGATGGATGTTAATGAAAATGCTGAGGGCTCAGAAGGACGTGTAGACACATGGTAGAGAAAATAGAGATTGCCTTAAAGAATGCCTAAATCATCATAAACAGAGTTAGAAATACAAATGTTAAAGACACTGCTAATCAAGGGTCAGGGGAAATAAATAGCACATACCTGAAATTTCTGAAATATGATGCTCGCTACATAGTTACAGAAAGCTTAGCAGAAACATGCCCTGTAGTTCCACTGAAAGTACAATTTGTAAATGATGAATTTGTACATTTGGCTGAGGAGATAGATCTCCAGATAAACCACTGAAGTTGTACTTTCTGACTGTTCATGTAAAAACAGAAAAGAAATGATAACTTAAAAGAGCTAATAATCTCAAAGCCACCAGAATTTGATAATCTGGAAAATTCTCAGTTAGTCAAAACCACAAAGGATGTTAAAATGTACATGTTAAGAACATGAGAGTTAGTATGACCTGGAGAGGACAGGAGCTCCACAAGGACCAAATATATCAGAGCACAGGGCTCTTTTATGAGACTGTTTTTCCAACCAAGGACCATGTATGGATATAACCTAGAACCCCTGCTCGGATGTAGCCCGTGGTAGCTCAGTATCCAAGTGGGTACCCTAGTAAGGGGAACAGGGACTATTTCTGACATGAACTCAATGTCTGGCTCTTGACCTCCCCCAGCCCCCGAGGGAGGAGCAGCCTTGCTAAGCCACAGAGGAGGACATTGCAGCCAGTCCTGAAGATACCTGATAAGCTAGGGTCTGATGGAAGGGGAGGAGGACCTCCTCTATCTTTAGTGGACTTAGAGAGGGCAGGGAGGAGATGGGAGAGGGAGGGTGGGGTTGGAAGGGAATGAGGGGGCTACGGCTAGGATACAAAAATAACCTGTGATTAATATAAAAATAAAATTTATAGTAATGAAAAAGAGCATGAGCTCTGTGAGTGAAGAGTGAGGTTAGACAATTGTTTGTCACAAAGGCTCTTTGGGAATATTAAACATATGACTCATAGACCTTCACATCTGTCTCAGCTGAAGCCAAGAAGAGAAATAGGGAAAAGATCTAGGGAAGATCAGTCAGGAACCCCCTGTTAAATGGAATGAATATTCATCACATTCATGGGAGACCTACAAGGGTTTTGAGATGACAAGAACCATGTACACTTTCTGCTCAGATTGACAGGAATAAATGTGGGAAAATATAATAAGGAAAGAATCCTACTGGATTGTTAAAAACATATATACAAGGAACATTGTACAGGCTGAACAGGTTGTAATTAGGAATATATATGTATATCCATGTACATATATACATGTAACAACGACTAATGAAAAAACGGCATGAATTTGAGGGGGAGCAGGGATTGGGTATGTGGGAGTGTTTGGAGAGAGGAAAGCGAAGGGAGGAATAATGTAATTATATTATCATCTCAAAAAATAAAATACCTGAAAAACTCTAGTGAAGATAAAAGTTAATAAAACTACTCTGCTGTAAAAACATACCAGTTTTCATGAACATATATTTTTTAGGTTTGAACCATAAGCCCAAAAGGCAAGGCTTCAATGATGTGGGGCAGTCTTGCAAGCCCCCCAAAATTATGTTTGGTCTTTGGATATTTAATAAAATTTGCCTAGCTGGATTTATGTAATTGCTTAGTACCTGTAATTTTTTTCTTCTGTTCAGTTTAAACCTCACTTGACACAGGTCTATTTTATAAATGGTGTCCTGTGCTGCTTCTCATGCTATTATATTCTATCAGTAAAGTAAGTGTGTGTGTGTGTGTGTGTATCACAGACCCAGAAAACTGTGATTTAGATATGAATTATAGGACTTCTGAACTGATGACGTTTAATTAAAACTCTAGACTCTGACACTTGATAACTTCAGGATGGGACAGGGTAATCACTTTTGAATGCAAGAAGTAGATCTTGAAGCACCAAAGGACAAACTGATGAAATAATAGTCTTCCAAAGATGTCTAGACCTCAATCCCTGAAATCTGTGACTCTCTTAGGCTACATAATAAGAGACAGTTACTGTTACTCATAGGCTAATCTGAAAGTAGGAAGATTTTTCCAAACGATGCAATGGAACAAGAGGCCTTAAAGTGTGGAAGAATGAGGCAGAGGAGTCAGAATCAGAGGAGGCAATGTGATAGAAGCAACTTCACTGGAATGATGCAACGTGAGGAAGGTGCAACTTATCACTGCTGACTTTGAAGTTGGAGAAGTGGACCTTAAGCCAAGGAATGCTGGCAGCCTCTAAAGTTAGGAAAGAAGAGGAATTGGATTCTCCCTTAGAGCCTCCAGAAAGGAAGATAGCCTGCCAACAAGTTGATTTTTGCCCAGGGAGATCTAAGTCAGACATCTAACCTACAGAACTCTAATAGTCATTTAGTGTTGTTTTAGGCCATGGAATTTATGAAAAATTGTTACAACAATAGAAGATGGTTTCTGTTGTTTATAGGCAGAAGCTGACTATCACTGTTCTTCCATAAAACATAAATTATCACCTGGTTCCTCTGAATCCATTAGGTATAACTTGGCACATGGTTTAGAAAAAGAAAGGTAAATCCCACTCGCCTATTTTTTGAACAAAATTGGACTGGGCACAATACTCACTCCTTTGCTTACTGTCTACATGGACTTTTATACTATGACAGACTTGAGAACTTGGGTAAGAGACTGTTTAGCCTTCAAAGACCCAAATATTTCTCTCTATCCTTCTTAGAAAATATTTGCCATCCCTGCTCTAGAATCTGGCCCTTCATTATCCACTCCACCTGATTTCTCTTCACTCTAGTACACCATTTTATCTCCATGCTCTGACACTTTCACATAAACAAACATTGAAGCAAAACACCAATACACATAAAATAAAATACACAAAAAATAAAAGGTAAATATATTTTAAAAATATAGTGGAGCTAGAGACATGAATCAGTGGCTAAGCGTAGTTGCTGCCCTGGAAGAAATGTCCATGTTCACTTCCCATCACCCACACAGCAGCTCACAACTGCCTGTAACTTCAGTTCCAGGGAATTTGATGTTCCTCTGCCATCTGCCAACACCAGGCATTCATGTGGTACACATACACACACACATATACACACAGAAAAAATGCTCAAAAAATAAAAATAGGATTTTAAAAAGAAATGACAATGATGACTGAACTGGGTAATGATTAGCAAATTTATTATGCACGAGATTCTATGTAGGTTAACATCTATTCTGTTTGTATTAAAATACATACCATACCATCTGTTAAACTACTTAAGTTGAAGTCCTACATGTTTATAGAATGCCTTCATTTAGACCTTCTATAATCACCTCAAATTAATCATACCAAAACTATGCACCAAAAATCAAAGGTCTACTGACTGTATCCTGGTGGTATGTTGGCAAATGATACTATGAAAAGTTGTTAAACCATTTTTAATACCTAATATTTAGATTTTGCAAATATTATTTAGGTAATTATCCTAAATTCACCACTTTCATTCAAAAGAAAGAATATTTGGTTCCATTAAACCAATCATTTCTAAGTTTTCATATTTAAGAGACAAGTCATGGTCAAAGGTCTTCATTAAGGGTCAGACTCACATTTAAATGATTAATTTACTTGGATCCAGAGCACCCCATTGCTATAACCACTGATAAGCCTGACTGACTTGAACCCAATTATGGTGAAATTAATTTGGGGTTGCCTTTCAAATAGCTATCTCTTTTCAAACCCTACATCTGAAGTTCTTATGATCTCAAATAAATGAAGGAACATTTAATTAATTTTGTTATAGCTTGGAGCACAAAAAACATTTCTGAGAGATGATTTTTTCCTCCCACTCTTAGAAAAATATTGTTGGGATTTTAAATAAAATCATATCAAATGTTTTCGTATCTCCTCTTTCTTCATATCCCAGGAAAACCCCTTATCTTTTTGTGCCTTACTTATACTTTCTTTTGCTTAGAGTACCCTTCCCATTAGTTCATCTAGAAAACACCAACTTTCCTTTAAGCTCAAATAGAAACTTTTTTGTGAACTTTTCCTTGATTTTCTTTAGTCATATTTAAATGTTCTCTTCAGCTGGGCAGTGGTGGTGCACACCTTTAATCTCAGCACTAGGGGGTAGAAGCAGGCAGATCTTTCATTTCAAAGCCAGCCTGGTCTACACAGTAAGCTGCAGAAAATCTAGGGCACCACAGAGAAACCTTGTCTCAAAAAAGAAGAAAGAAAAAGAAAGAAAGAAAGAAAGAAAGAAAGAAAGAAAGAAAGAAAGAAAGAAAGAAAGAAAGAAAAAAGGAAGGAAGAAAGAAAGAAGAGAGAGAGGGAGGGAAGGAGAGAGGAAGGAAGAAAGAGAGAGAAAGGAAGGAAGAAAGGAAGGAAGGAAGGAGAAAGAGAAAGAGAGAAAGAAATAGAGAGAAAGAAAGAGAAAGAAGGAAATAAAGGAAGGAAAGAAAGAAAGGAAGGATAAAAGGAAAGAAAGAAAGAAAGGAAGGAAAGAAAGGAAGAAAGAAAGGAGGAAGGAAGGGAGAAAGGAAAGGAGGAAGGAAGGGAAGGAGATTCGCCTCATTTTGCCTATTTACATTATTTTAGATGTATGTAACTTTCATATTTTCAAATACCACATTTTTCATAACAATTATGGATTATAATTTTTCATCATATGTCCTTTAGCTAAGATGTAAGAGGAATCAAATCCTGGGCGTCAATCGTGTTATCACTGAGTTATATACTAAAGCCTAAACCTGTTTTCAACCTGATTTTAACAAATTTCTTCAATTCCTAAACCATCCCTGTTGGTTTAACCTCAGTATCAAGTTCCATTCTGATTCTTAGCTACTGATCTTCCCTAAATGCTGCCACGAGGGCACATCTTCTTTGTTCTGACATTTCCAAAAGTGTTCACTGGTTTCAAAAAATTTAAGGGGCAAATTTCAATTTCTCTCCCCAAATGTGCTCAAATCACTTCAGATTCCTTTGCTTCAAGATGAAAAACAAGGTTATTCATTTTACCAGAAACAGTTTACCAAAATACTTCTACGTTCTGTAATTTCTAAAGGTAAATTGAAAAAGCAAAATCATCTCCAGTCTTGAAAAATGTATTTGAGGTAATTCTCAGTTAACTTCCCCAGCTGGCTTTTAGAGGTGGTTTAGAAGACTCAGAGAGCAGAATGGCATTGGAGCGATTTCTCTGCACTCTCTCAGGTTGGGAGTGACTCACCGGTATTCCTTGGTGTACTCAAAGTCTTGTTTGTTGTAGGCAGGTTTTAGGAAATTGCACTCAATGACTCCAATTACTCCCACACCTTCTTCATCAATCGGCTTAAAAGAAAATGTTAATTTCAACACATTACTATTGACAGCCTAGAGGAACTTCCTTTTGATTAAAAAAAAACAATAATGGAAAAGGTTACACAATATTCATGGGGAAGAAAAGGCCATGGAGAGCTAGAGGAGCACTTAGAATATACTTTGATAGATGGAAAACTGACACGTTCTAGAGCAGAAATATTTTTTTCTTTCTTTTTTTCACTTTTTTTTGTCACTGAACATAGATTTTTTTTCATATAATTTATCCTGTTGATGGTCCCCTCCTTCTGCTCTTCCTCGATCTTCAGTGCTTTTCCACCTCCCCTCCCATCAAGATCCACGCTCTTTCTGTCTTTCGGATTGTCCAGTGACTCACAGACCCCTACAATCCCTCAGCTCTGGTAGCTATCTGTACTTCATCCACACAACCCCATTTTCACTTGTTTTTTTTATTAATTTATTTATTTTTATATCAATCACAGGTTAGGTACTTTGAATCCCAGGCGTAGCCTTTTCACTTGTTTTATACTCTAGGGTTGCCAAAAGATTCAAGGGAATAAAGAATTTACCCTGCTCAAAAGCAAAATTATATACTAGCACTTTGCAGAACGGAAGTGAAAACTCATTTAAAAATTAGAGGTGAAATGAATCACCATACTGAATCTTAGACATGGCCACGCACAGAGAGGCCAACCACACATCTAGTGGTGTTAGATGTGAAGTGAGAGACATTTGGGGCTTTTAAAACTTGCTCTACTCTTTACCAGAACCAAGGAGTAATTAAACTGGCACATAACTAGGAGCTGTTTAAAAATATGATTTAACAGGAAAAACCAAGATATTCACACAGTTACCTATCTTCGGTCTTATTTAACTGTCCTACTCATACAAAGCTTTCTGTCATTCACTGTGCTTTAGCCATCAAATCTTCAAAACAAAAACAAAAGGGTTGCTTGTGGAAATTGCTCCTTTAAATGATCAGTAAAACATCAAAGATACCCTCCAGAATATAGCTAAGATCAAAAACTCTAGTGACAATGCATGCTGGAGAGGTTGTGGAGAAAGAGGAACCCTCCTCCATTGCTGGTGGGAATGCAAACTTGTACAACCACTTTGGAAATCAATTTGGTGCTTTCTTAGACAATTAGGAA
>CM053742.1:54915811-55002410 GCA_028658305.1 Pachyuromys duprasi | reverse complement strand
AATGAGGGAGGAGGCTATGCCTGGGATGCAAAGTACCTAACCTGTGATTGATATAAAAGTAAATAAATTTAAAAAATAAAAAGAAAAAAGAAAAAAAGAAAACATTGTTTTTACTTTACATCAAACCTCAAAGGAATTGATTAATTTGCCCAAGGATATAGCTTATAAACAGAAAACCCAGGGCACAAATCTTGGTTTTCGACCACTTAATTTTATGAGCCTTCTAATCTACCTTTATTGTCTCACAAGCCAAGAGCGATTGTATATGCTAATAAGTCATATACATGAACAGTACCTATTTGCTGGATTAGCACCTGAGAAATAAACTTTTTCCACACAGGACACCTCACATATTGATACAGAATTTTAGTATCAGAATCTAACAACTGTCATGAGATGCAGCTGAAAACCACTGATTTAAAATTTAAGATTTCTCCTTCCATTCATTACAGGCCTCCATGACAAACAGTAAGCACTCACCTTTGACTGGCAGCCCACCTTCTCAAAGGCCTTAATAAGGCGGTTATTATGATACATCATAACTCCAAACTGGTTATATTTGCAAGAGAATCCAAATGTGATTCTCACCTGCTTATTCTGAGAAGAAAATTATTAAGGAGAGAAAACACCAGAAGCTTCAGGGGAAAAAATATAATCATTATATTACAGAAAAAAGAAACCCATTCCAAATGTTACTAAATGTGAATTGAAATAACCTAGAAAGCATTTAAAAATACAAGCATTCTCTTGCTGTTTTGGGGGGGGAAGGGAGGGAAGTGGCGGGTGAGACATGGTTTTTCTGTGTAGCCCTCAGTGTAGCCCTCACTATCCTGGAACTCACTCTGCAGACCATGCTCGCTTCAAACTCAGAGATCCACATGCCTCTCTCTCTGAAGTTCTGGGATTAAACACGTGTGCCACCACCAACTGCTCTGCTTTTTGGCTGCTACCATCTCTTTCTTGCACAGTGGACAGATCTTCTGAAACCATGAGCTTAAGTAAATCTCTCTTGTTTTAGTTTCTCTTACTGTATAACACACATATAAGAAAAAAAAAAGCTTACACAGCCTCTGTGAGGGACAAGCTGTGTACATGAATACCATGCGCTAAAAAGATCAGGTGTCATGAGAAACATGATACAGTTGGTAAACGTAACACACTAATATTTGACTCAGAACATATAATTTTTTTGGGGGGGGCGTTAGGAACTGAAGAGAAACTTCAAATAGGACCTATTCCCAAAACAGAAAAGAAGTAAGATGGAAGTTTCCCAAATCAATCAAAATCCACACACCACAAAGTTGATATTTTAAAGATAGTAATTGTCAAATATTTTGTTCTCTACACTTTTAAAGTTTTAAGTAATGGGCTGAGGGTACATTGTGGGAGGAAATGCATCAGATCTGTATGAAGAGCACAGAGAGGTGTGAGGAGGTTTTTGCCTTGATGACTAAGGAATAAATAAATCAGGATCCATTACCTTGCTCTGGAGTCATCCCTGGAAAATAATTCTAGTATTTGGAGTTTCGTTTATGTCCAACAGTGGATCTATTTAACTAGAATTGTAATATGAGAAGGTAAACTGGATTAATGGGAAGGTGGGCTGTGATAAAATGCATGCATTGAAGTTGGTCTGATAGAGACAGGCAAAAGTAAGAAACAAGCCCCAGGAAAGGAACAGATCCTAAAACAGGAGTTAGAAAACATGTCATTAGAGGGAGGGTTGGGGAGGGTGGGAGGGAATGAGGGAGGGGGCTACGCATGGGATGCAAAAAACCTAACCTGTGATTGATATAAAAATAAATAAATTTATTAAAAAAAGAAGGATTCTGCCAAATGCACAGCAATAAGATCTCAATCTACATAAGGTGAAATCGTAAATAATGTTCTTACTTGCTAGCTTCAATGCTAAGTTAGGCTTGTTTGGGGCTTTAAAAGCAAATTTCCTAGTAGAGGAGGTATGTGTTTCCAAAAAGGGGAAAAATAAATAAGTTCAGTCCAAGTAATAACTAGTTTATTTTAAGTGATCATAAATGAGCAATGTAATTGGGGCAGGAAAAAAACATGCCTTTGCTTAAAAAAATGCAGAGAACATGTCTCTAGGGCCAAGTATTCTTGGTTAGTATAAAATAAAAAAGCAATGTTTCATAAATACTTGAGTTCTCAGTCTTCTGAAGACTAATTTTTCCTCAAAACGCCACTAATGAAGATGGTTAATTAGCTTAGTTCATCTTAAAATTGTCCCCAGTATCTGAAATCCACTTACAGTTCAATGAAGTATAGAAAATGAGCAAAGTGCTCTTTTGGCTGTCATTATGGGAAGTTCCCAGGAAATCCATGTTGAGCTTGTTAACGATTCATCTCCTCCTAGAAATACCTTTAATTTCCACTCAATAATTCACATCCAAGTCTAAATCTGGACCTAGTACAACATAAACTATATGATTAACAAGTCCAATTAAAGTTTTATTTTAAACAGTATAAATATGCCATAATTCCAGTATAAATAACATGTAATGTGGATATCTATGGATGATATTCTCAAATCTGGCTGCTCACTGGCATATTGAGGACTTAAGAGGGAATGTTTCTATTAAAAAATAATTCAAATCCAGGGGTGGCAGCATATTCTTGTAATCTTAGCACTCAGGAAGCTGAGGCAGGAGGATCACATCAAGTTTAAGGCCAGCCTACACTAAAGAGTGAGTTCCAGGTCAGCGTGGACTACTGTGGGAAGCACTGGCTCAAGATAAATAAATAAGAGATGCCCCCGCTTTCATTTTCCTTTCTTGTTCCATGTTGTCTGGGAGGCTCAAGGCAGCAGTGAATAGGGATAGATGCTAAGACTTTGCAGCCAAGCACAGGGCAGAGCTCCAGGGGTCCTGCAGAAGTGGACCAACAGAGACAACTAACTCAGTCCCATGGGGGCTTACAGAGACTGAGACATTAACTAAGGAGCATGCACAATCCGGACTTAGACCTGCACACATGTAGCCAGTGGGTGGCTTGGTCTTCATATGGGTTGCCTGGTGAGTGGACAGGGGGTTGCCTGCTTTTGGATTACTTCCCCTTGGCAGGGGTGCCTTGCCAGGCCTCAGGAAATAAGGATATGCTCAGTCCTGATGTGACTTGCACTGTGGAGGGTTGATACTGGGGGAGGGGGCTCTCCTTTCTGGGGAGAAAGAGAGAGGGGAGACAGAAGAGGAGAAGGGGGAACTGGGAGGAGAGAAGGGAGGGGGCACCCTCAAGATGTAAATATTAAAAATAATACATAAGTAAATAATTATTAGATTTTAAAATCTAATGAGTCACAGTCTTCAAACACGCTTGACTTTCACTTAACAGTTCACAGGTACTTTCTGATAAAACTGGCATCTACATTTAAAATCTTCCTTCAAGGGTCTAATAGGGTGGATGTTTTAGCATGCAATTTTGAATTGGGATAAGGCAGTGTTTTGGCTGTGTACCAATAGAGAAATTTGACCTTAAAATGAAGCTGTAAGCCTCATGTAAGGATACTGTGGAGGTAGGCTTGTATATATCATATTCTACATTGGCCAGGCTCTTAGCAATCATCTGGGTGGCCACCTTCTTTTGCCGCAGAAAAATCTTCATCCGGGGCTTCATATATAAAATAGTACAAAATGCCTATGGATTTGTGAAAAGAAAATTGTTATAGATATTGCCAATTCTACAGATATCTTCCCCCAAACACCACTAGCCAACTGAGCCTAGGCTTAGCAAACACCTGGCTCAGTTTCCATACTTGTTACAATATTTCAACTACCATTTTGAAATGGAAGTAGCTATATTAACTAAACTGCTTCAGAGTAGATGGTGAAAAGGGATCCCAGCAGAGAATCATCTCTACACTACTGCACTTCAATTCTGCTCTATGATATTTTCATGTTACAGGAAATTGTACTTCCCACTGGTGAAGACAGACTATTCCTACTCACCCGCAGGGAATACTCTGTTTCCGGCAACCCAGAGGTGACACCACCAGTCTCTTTGTCTTCAACTTCGAAGTCTGATACAAGGATATCATATTGATCTGTATCAAAGTCCAGCTCAGACTTTCCATCTTTGTTTCTGAGTGAAAGATGTAAGTACCAATCTAAGAAGAACTGAGCCCACTGAGGGGTGGGGACAGGGGTTTCATTAGGAACCCAACAGAAATTAAATATAAGCCAATACTAGGGTATATGCTCCTTTTTCTGACTACCAAAGGAACTATAAACTATGTAATCTGAGGACCATACAATATTTGTTGTTCCTGTTCTAAACCGATCTACCATGGTTTCTTTCATAGTGTTGGTGATGCCAGGTTCATAAGGAAAGACAAAAATGAATATGGAATATCTGTGATCTGATGAGTTGAATGGATGTCAAGCTATTCTCAAAACAAGATCTTAGATATCAGCTTTCTGAGTCCTGCTAGACAAGTCACTAAATATCATTTCTTCTGCTGACATCAGCAACAGAAGATGGACAAATAAGATACCAAGATTTCCCAGTCTTCATTCTTATGCCCCTCCCACCCTGCCCAGACTCTTACCATGTATCTCAGACTGACCTAGAACTCAGTTATTAGATCAGGCTGGCCTCAAACTCAAAGAAATCACCTGCCTCTGCCTCTGAAGTGCTGGGATCAAAAGCATGTGCCATTATGCCTAGCCCCGCACTAGCTCTTAATTGGTTAAAAAGTAACACACACAGATACACACAAACACAAACACACACACAAACAAACACACACACACACACTGCTATAGAATATCATTTATTCTCTAGCCTTCTGAAATACGGAATTATTGTATACATATAACAACACTATTATCCCTTTTAAATAGACTTTTTTTTTGGTTTTCTATTTTGTTTTGTTTTGTTTTAAAGACAGGGTCTCTCTGTGTAGCCTTGGCTGTCCTGGACTCGCTTTGTAGACCAGGCTGGCCTCAAATTCACAGAGATTAGCCTGCCTCTGCCTCCCTGAGTGCTGGGATTACAGACATTGCCACAGCACCCAGTTCATATAGACCTTTCTTAGTCTCAGTCTTTTTTTTTTTTTTTTTTTTTTGCTACTTAGCTTTGGTCCTTCCAAGACTGTGAGCAACCTCATTAACCAATATCAGGGGGGAAAACAAAGAATCGCCTTTGTTCCTGGAAGAAAAACTTTACATGTGTTATTTAAAAGATGAGTTACAATCTATATCAAACCAATGGTTTTGAAAATTGGATCTATGGAACAGCAGTCCCTGGAAAGATTCTTAAACAAGAAAAAAGAGACATAAAAGTTGTACGATCAAATAAAATTGAGAAAGAATGCCTGGAAAGCTACCTCGAGCTCTAATCTTCACATCATTCATACTTCAGGCTCATGTTCAGAACAGCTATGCTGACCAGGGACCAGCAGAATCAGTAGCATTCAGCCTGTCTAAAGCTCATACCACGGTAAAAGCATACTCTAGATTTTTCAGGATAATCATGATTCTTACTATCCCAGTGCACACTGATACAAACACTCTAAGAAAGGTCCCTATCTTCCCTGCCCCTCCCTTTCCCCATCCAAAAAAACAAACAAACAAAAAACAAAAACAAAAAACAAAAAACAAGGAAAACATTTTTTAAATTGGGATATACTAATACTTAATTGCTCTCTAAAATCTTAGCACAGGCATGTGACTGAGAAGCCATTCAACAAAGTAACATAGTAAGCTTTAAGACACCTCCTCTCAACGTGATTTGACCGTCCAAGCTTTTAAGTATTATTGAGAAACAATGCATAAAGGAAGAAGTCTATTTAATATGTGTGTATCATCGGAATTGCCACAGCACAGTGGTCCCTGATTATATAAATATATATTATTAAGGTTTGCCCCATAGGGCATGTGAGCTCTCCTTACTTTTCCTTTTTAAATTGTAATTTACACTGTCTGTATAAGCCAGCAATTCTTTGAATACATATATAGTTCACTCAGCTAAGAAATTAGAAAAGTAGGCTGGATATGGTGGCACACGCCTGTAATCCCAGCACTCAGGAAGGCAGAGACAGACAGATATCTGTGAGTTCAAGGCCAGCCTCATCTACAAAGCAAGTCCAGGACAGCCAAGGATACACAGAGTAACTCTATCTCAAAAAAAAATATTAGAAAAGTGCTTGATGTATAGAAAAAAGATAAACATATTCATGAATTGTTCTATTAAAGACAATTAATTCTCCTGTGCTATATTAAAAGTTTTTAGGGTTTCTATGTTTAAGATCTAATACACTCTTAAATGTATCCTATTTGGCATGCAAAATTAAAAGATGCTTCATAGGCCTTCCCTTGATTGTTGCATTAGCTTTACAGTTGTGATCTTAACTCAGCTTCACTACCAGTTAAAAAACAATTTGCTTCAAAGATTTTGTCTCTTTCAACTACTCTGAAAGCATGAGTACAGACTTTCTTATTTTTAAACCATCATCTGTATTTCATTATAATCTTTCTCATAATTCATTTTAGCTGGCCAATGTATAAAATAACTATCATTTTCCAGTCTTCAAACAATGTCAATAAATGTGAACAGAACTGTAAAAGATTCTGAGGATGTCACAATAATGTTCCATTGTATTATCACTATCATTTGCATCTACAGCCTCATGATATGCAACCTACCTTCTATACACACTGTTTTTGCAACAAGAACCACTATTTCAACATAATCAAGAAAGTTACAGACACAAATGAAAAATGATTTTTAAAAATGTCTCAGTATTTATCCAACCTACTGTAGAAAGTAATATTGAAATATACTTTATCATACTATGGTGGCTTATTAGAACTTAACACCCTTGTAATACTATACCTCCGAATATTCCAAATGAGAACACGAGTGCCTTTTTTGCCTGGGATAGCATCGAACTGAGATAGCAGGTCTTTTTCACTGTTGAAAATTGAATAGTTCAAGATGGCTTCTAGGCTTGGCAAAGAATCTTCAGTAACAATCATTTTTTGTAAAAAAAAATCAGTCAAAGAAAATAAGTCTTATGAGGATGATATCAAGAAGTAAGAGTCATAATGAAACTCACTGGGTCACAAAAAAGGATATGAGAAAAAAAAAGAACTAGCTGAGAAGAGGAATAGGATCAGTGGGAGGAGCCAGGAGGGGTGGAGTAAATATAATCAAAACACATGAGACATATTATTATACAGTTATGTAAATTAACAAAAACCAATAAAGAGAGTGCCTTTGGGGTTTCATGTAGACACATCTACACACAAATGATGGGCATTACTGCTACAAAAATAAAGTAAGTGGAAAGTTGAAAAAGGCTTTTATTCAAACATGAAAATCAGTTATACTTGCAGAATATAGTTGCAAAGATGCAATGTACAAAGAAAGTACTTCATTTTTAAAAAGGTCAAAGGTCAAAAATTTAAACAATCAGGAAGCAGTAAGTTCATTTTTTCCCACTAGATTTCTCCCATCAGAAATGAGAGTACATCCAGGTACAAATGAACCATTCTGTTAGCAGATAAATTGGTAAACAGGATATTTCTAAGAGCACAAACACAAATGCAGTAAGCCTTCAGGGGCCCTGAAAACTACCATGGAACAATGGTAAGCACACGGATACTTTTATAAATCAAGCTCTAACAACGAGAATTTAAACACGGTGGAGGGGGGCATTTCAACTTCTGCTAATGGCCCACTAGTTCAAAAAATGTTTAGGAGAGGGATATTTCATATGTGTTTGAGACATTTGAATACATCTTTAAATATAAAAGCTTATTTGAAACATGAAATATCAAGTAACAGCTGGTTTTGACCTGAACAAGACGTTCTGCCAAAGTAGTCAAACAAATATTTAACCAATTACTCTCCATTTCTAGGAAGGATATTGCTTTGCTGGCTGAATGGGACAATTGGTACAATAACTGCCTGGGCCTGAATGCATTCCAGGTAGGACTGTGACAGAAGTCCAACAGTGAGAGTACTCCCATTCTTGGTGAAGACAAGAGCATCCTTTCCTAGACGCATGGAACCCGACTTGAAGCCATTACCAAAGACCCCAATGGGACACTGGCTCTTCTTTATTATTTTATCTGTAAAGCCAAAGCTGAAATTACAGAAGAAAAAAGAAGTGAGAAAGGTAAAAATGTATCTTAAAATAGTTAAAAGAGAGAATGCTTGGCTTACACATGCAGAATAGCAACAAGTTGGTTTTTTTACTCTTTTTGCAACTGCCAAGAAAAATATAGGAAATTATGATTGGGCTATGAGACACATTTTCCAGTGTGGCATGTTTGTACTTAAATATTAAATAGTTCTATATGGCAGAGTCACACTTTGTAAATTCAGTTCTTCTACTGGTGGCTAACATAACAGTAGGAGCCAGGGTAGGCCTCGTGCAGCTGCCTTTCCTATTTAGATAAATCAGCCCTGACTGCTAATAGCTGGAATTATATGAAAGAATAGCTACCTGGGAAGGGTCTTAAAAGCGCAGTAGTAAGTGAGGTACTTGGACTAAGCACCTTCTCATTTGGTTCCATCAGCCCTAAAAAACTCAAAAAGATCATTTATCTCGACAATTCCAACTCACCACCCAAAGGACAGCCCTCCCAATTTTAAGCCTCTCTTCCATCTGCTGGGACAGCTCACTGGAATGTGGCCAAAGGATAAAAATAGGTAGTTCTGCCTGTGAATATCTGCAAACAGCTGCAGTATAAAGTCTCTCTTGTTCTATTAAAGGCCTCTCACTGAGTCACCTCAGTAAACTCTGCAGCCCCTTGTCCTCAGCTTACTCTGCGAGTAAGAATCCTTCCCTTTCCTATAGTTTCCATTTAGATATTCAGATATACATTCAAATAACAGAATCTAAGAAGATTTAGACATGTGAAGTCTACAAAATGATCTTCCTCTTGTATCTTCTGCCACCATAAATAACACTAATTTTTGAGGATTGCATGTCTTCAGATTACCGAATTTCACAAAGATGTACAGTCATTAGTTGAATTTTTATTGAATTCCTGAGTTATGCATTATGCTAAGCACTGGAGACACAAATGTTAATAAAACTGATATGATTCCTGACGTCATAACTGGTAGTTGACAGATTTCATGTATTACAGGTTAACTGCTTCCACAATATCAGTGAAAAAGAGGAGATGAAAACAATTTTCAGGGAAGTGGTCCTCTGAAAAGAGAAGAACCCAGAGTAACTGTTATGTTTGGGCTTTAATGATACTAGTAAGTAAGGCATATAAATTGGTATGGTTCTGATATTGTCATTCCTCTTGTAGAAGAGCTGGTTGAAGAATACAAACAAACAAGGTCATTAAGGAGATAAAGTTGCAGTCTATGTAAAATATGTTCATTATAAAGTAATATTCAGGGGTTGGGGATTTAGCTCAGTGGTAGTGCGCTTGCCTAGCAAGCACAAGGCCCTGGGTTCGGTCCTCAGCTCTGGAAAAAAAGTCAAAATAACAAAAAGACCAAAAAAAAACAAGGTAACTAAATAAAGTAATATTCAATCTTTAATTTTAAACTGACTCTCCGACTTATTCTGAGAACTGGCATGTACTGCTCCTTCTCTGTACTCCAGATCTAACAACACCCCTAAAATTCAGGGCTCTTCTTAAACAGGCCATTTACCTGCCACACAAAATGAATTTGTATGGCCATTTGGATTTAATTTTTTCCTAATACCACAAGAAAACTTTAAATTAAACAGTCAAGGGAAAGTAGCACAACAGGCAAATTGTCAATCTCTTATTTTCTAGTCTCTTCTATGGTCTGTCAACTACTTTCTATTTCATGTGCAGAAATTCTCATTGTATTACTTACTTTAAGGAGATCAGATACTGATACAAGTTGAAAAGGTAAGTAAGAAGGCAGGGTCAAAACCAGGATGGAAAAGGAGAAAAGCAAGAAGAGAGGGCAGCTCTAGACTTTCTCCTTCTATCACTAACTCTTCCATGTGCTCTTTTATTTTCACCAAAGTTCCTATGGTAAGTATTCTATTTAACTGTAAATACCTAATACAAAAGCGCTCACCGTACTTAATGGCAGAAATATGTAAGTAAAGTTTATATAGCTTCATACAGTTAAAATAATTTCAACAGAACCATCTTGGCTTAGATGGTTTATCTTTACCAAGTCAATCTCGTTCTATCCTCTCTTGTAATAAATAACATTGTTTATAGGCCAAGGGATTTGGAGAATGACATTTTTGATGGAATATAAGAACATAGCAACTTCCTCTCGAATACCCTTAATATGTCAGGAATCTAGACTCTGGAAAGATAAATTTAAATTAGGATGCTGAGCAATGAAAGAAACTTTAGCAAAATCCAGGGAAATACATGAGCAAGCATTTGCATTTCTGTTTCCTAGCTATAATGGTGATATAATATGAACCATAAGTGACTGAAAAACTGACAAGCCTATGGTTCCTCTCCGGCTGCTGTTTTGGAACAGACCTACGATGGTATACAACTCTGAGCAGAGGAAACAAAGGCCTTCAGTCTGCAGCTCTGTGCTTTTCATCCTTGGTCTTTCAAAGAGGCTTTCCATTATGCTGGGAAAGGCTGCCATATAGGATATATACATATCCAGATTCCCATACTATCCAAGAAGCCAAAAAGGACAATAGCCCTCAAAGACACTGATTTGAAAGGTTTTCTTTGATTTAATTTTTTTCTTCCCCTTCAGGAACTGGGGGTTAAACCCAGGGCCTTGCACATGGTAGGCAAGTGTGCCATTACTCAGAGGAACTACCTATTCATCCCAGACTTTCCTTCTGTGGTTTAATTTTCATGGGAATTCTGTGTTTACAAAAAAACCTGCCCCTTCAGTTACACACCCTAGTTTATTAATCTGAAAACAGGAAAAGTAGCATAATGGGTCACAAAAACAGGCACAGGATACCAATAAATGCTAGAGGTCAAAAGAGCAGCTATAGGCTGATAATTTTGCATACTTTGCACAATGGGTTCTATTATTTTTTCTAAATACAAAAAGAAATATGCCACAAAACGAAAAATAGAAAAAATAATTTACACAGTAATAATCTTCAAAACTACCTCTAAAGTTTAGAGTTTTGTTTGTTTGGTTTTTTTCCCAAAAATTGTAGTAGGCTAGGTCTATACAGACCAGTTAGAACAGTACCAGCTGGTTGGGTGCAAGGCACTGTTAGAAGAACAATTGTAGGAAGTATAGTCTTTGGTTGAATGTCAGGACTAGACCAAAGGATCCTTTTTAAATAAACGTTATCTTTTAGCTGATTCAAGTTTATTCCAAGATAAAATCACAAGTAAAATCCAGTATATATAATACATAAAGTACTCAACACAATTTTGTAAGTTATAAATATAAAGAGCAAGTGCTCTGGGAAAATCAGTAAAAGATATGTTTGGCTCCCTTGAAAAGAATAAATTTTGAATGGATGTTATTGATCTTCATATTTTGCCTAAATGTCATTTTGTGAGCCATCAAAACGCAAAGGCACTTTCACCAAGCTTGATGGCCTGAGTTCAATCCCCAGTACACACATGATGGAAAATAAAAGAACAAAAATCATGTCTGTCTAGCTTACCACTGCATTTGAAATAGTTTTCATTAAGTATTTACTGAATGAATGAGTTTGAAACAAAACTTGTGATTATTCATAAACTGAAAAAGATTTTATTTATTTATATTTTATGTAAATAGGTGTTTCCCCCATGTGCCTGTCTGTGCAACAAATGCATACAGTGTCCACAGAAGCCCGAAGAAAATGTCAGATTCTCTGAAATTGGAGTGACAGACAGTTGTGAGCCACCATGTGGATGCTAGTAATTCAACCCACACCTTCTGAAGAACAACCACTACTCTTAAACACTGAGCCATCTCTCGAACTCCTGCAATTATTTTTAAATCCTCCTCCTCTTCCTTTCTTTCTTACAACTATATCAACTTTCAAAAAGATAATTGCACAGAAAGAAAGGAAAGTGTTGAAATTTGCTGGGCCTACTGTGCACTGCCCATGTAACTGGGTTAAGGTGTTGTGAGAGAAAGACAGTAAAGTGATCAATAGGCGCTATGGAGATAGTTCAGTGAGTAAATTGTTTGATATGTAAGCAAGAGGACCTGAGTTCAGGTTTCCAGTAACCACATAAAAACCTGCACTTGGCAGACCATGCCTGTAATCACATTACTGAGAATGTGGAACCAGAAGGATATCTGGGGATGCCTGGCAATGCTAGTCAAACTGAAGGTAAAGTCCAGGCTCAGTGAGAAGCCCTGTCAGGAATAAAAGGGGGAGAGGAATTGAGGAAGACATCTGAAATCAACCTCTGGCTTCCACACATGGGCATGCATGTACACACAGATACACAAACATGTACATACACATAAACACATACAAAAACAGGTTGTCAAGTGACCAGAAATTTTAGGGAAAATAGAGTAATGCAGAATTAGACATAAAAATTATAGTTCCGGCCTATCTAAATTGTCTTCCTTTGAGTATGTACTATTTATTTTAGGGAATAAAACGGATGTTGTGGATTAGAGAATCAAACCAAGTCTCTGCAATCACCCCATACTGGATATATTCTGTCTCATTTTTAGAGGTTTCCCTCAAGTTTTTGTTTTTTTGTTGTTGTTGTTGTTCTACTTGTTTTGGTAGAGCCTGAGAGCCCAGAGAAGCCTACAACTCTCAATCTTCTTAGCTTTTTCTCCCAAGTGCTGGGATTACAGCCATGTACTACCATACCTGGCACTCAAAAATATTCTTTTAATTTCCAAGAGGGTAGGAGAATAAGCACTGGAGCTCATTGGTTAATAGCACTGGTTGTCCTTCCAAAAGACCTGAGTTCAATCCCAATACCCATTGGGAAGCTTACAGCTGTCTTTAAGTCCAACTCCAGGGAATCTGAGATATTACATGTAGGCAAAACACCCACACACATAAAACAGTATTTTTAAAGAGGGACTAAAGTAAAAGATAGACTGATTGCTGCGTAGGGAAACCAAACCACTTACTTTGACCGAATTTTATTATTGTTTCTTTGAAGGAGCAAAGGAATTTCCCTGTAAACAGCTACAAACTCATAAAACTTTCAAATAAAACTACAACACAATGAATTTGTTTTCCACTTTTAGGATTCTGAGCCCCTTCCTTCTGCCTCAGCCCTGCTCCATTGTTACACACATTTTACATGCTCTAGCTCAGGAAGCACATGGAGAGTTAACAACCACATCTGCTGAAAAGGAAAAAATAAACAAGGAAAGAGTTGAAGAAACACTCATCTTGCACCAAGTGATATGGGAAGACAATAAAACATAAAAATTCTAAAACACAATTGTTTAAAAATAACTAAGTGAACTAGGCATGGCAGTTTGAATTTATCTTCAGCTCCAACAGCTACAAAATACCATTTTTAACTCTGCAGTTCTACTGCAAAACCTTCTAAGATTATGTACGTGGATTCCTTCTATTTATCATTCAAGGGGTTTCACAGTTCTAACCTATGAGTCATCTCAACTCTAGCACTCATGACTTAAGAATGAGTTTAGGTCAGTGTCTGGCTCTCTGATTACCTTCCCCTGAGGCGAGGAGCAGGCGGGGGAGGGGGGGCAGAGGGACAACCTTACCAGGCCACAGAGGAAGACAATGCAGCCAGTCCTGATGAGACCTGATAGGCCAGGGTCAGATAGAAGGGGACCTCCTCTATCAGTGCACTAGGGAAAGGGCATGGAAGAAGAGGGAAGGAGGGCAGGACTGGGAGGGGAAGAGGGAGGAAGCTACAGCTGGGGTACAGAGTGAATAAATTGTAATACATTTTTAAAAATGTGAAAAACGAATGAGTTTAGGTGAGTTATGAACTGAGGAAGGTTTCAGATAAGTGGAGAAATTTAGGTTTTTACTTAGACCTTTTTCTTTTCTTTAGCTGTCATTCCTTACCCCTTACCCTTTCTTACTTTGTTAAATCTGACTCACCTTTTACATCTCGATTTGAACAGTATTCTAACTAGGAGAATTTTACAGACCTCTTGAGGTCAGGCTGGGTTCCTCTGTGGACTTACCTCATGTACCTCATGTTTTCTTATTATTATGCTTATCATATTTTATTACGGTTACTTGACTTAATCATCTTAACTGCCAGCTAGATTCTATGTTCCATGAAGGCAAAAATATTTTGTCTCACAATCAATACCTTGACACTAAGACATGTTTAATAAATGTTTACAGGGTAAACAGAGGTAAGTTAACATCTTATAGAGAGTTATTGGGTCTTAAATAAAGTTTGTTTAGTTCAGATAAGAAAATACCTGAGCATTCGATGAAGTTTGTGAGGTGTCATGCCACATCCATCATCAGTAAAGGTCAAACAAGATTTATTCTTGACTTCTTCAACATCTATAAAGACTGTCCTGGCAGATACATCTGGATCTACAGCGTTGTCTGCAAAAGGTAGAAATTTGCAATATTAGAGCCCCCCCCCTTCCAATAATCTATCAAAAATCTCCAGTTCAGTAGCAAGATACGTAACTCTGTCTTTAACTCCTTCCTACGAGTGTCCCAAAAGATAAGCAAGGAGTCATTAATGATGGTGCCCTTACTGAGTTACTGAGATCTGTGGACATGACGGCAGATGGAGCCACAAAGCCGATTCCAGTTTTTATATAATGGATGATCCTGCAATCTGACTTTCTTTCCTCCTCCCCCCCAAAAAAAGTCAGGGTCTAAAGAAAATGTGCTATTTGCAAAGCATTTTGCTTTGGTTTGGCTTTACTACTTCTTGACTCTCAAGACACTTTAGAGCTCATGAACACATATAGTAAAAAGTGGGCAGAGTGAAACAGTTGAACTAGTGGTTTGGGTTAAAATGGATGTATCTTATGCACATTACAGCTTCTTTGTAAAAAAAAAATTCTGGACATGTTCAGTCCTAATGCAACTTGATGAGCTGGGGTGGATGGGAAAGGGAGTGCTCCTTTTCTGAGAAAAAAGGGAGGAGGTAAGGGAGAAAGGATGGGACTGGGAGGGGAGGTGATAAGGTGCTACAAGGATGTAAAGTGAATAAAACACATAAATGAGAAAAAAGTGTCTGCTTTTTAATATCATCTCCTCTGTTAAAGAACATGGGTACTGGTGTGGTGGTATATGCCTTTAATCCCAGCACTCTGAGGAAGAGGCAGTTAGATTTCTGTGAGTTTGAGGACACACTGGTCTATACAGCCAAAGATATGTAGTGAAAAAGTGGCAAAAAAAAAACCCCACAAGTATTTTTTTGCAGCACCTGTTTATAGTTGTAAGGACCTCAAGGAGTCAGAGGTTAAAATTGAAACATTTAATTTCCTGTTTAAATCCAAACAATGGCAGAGAATCTGTTCAGAAAGAGTGATTCTCTTGCTTATCTCTGTATGAAATGTGAGGCCGTCTACCCTTTGAAATGGAAAACTGAATTCAAGCATAAAACTGCATAGACTTCCATGGTTCCTCCTGAGGTACATCTTCAGAAATGGCTAATTATGAATAGACTCCAGGACATCAAACTTAACTAGATTAAACTCCATGCCAGAGTGCCACTATCTGAAAGGGCACATCTATTGTCATAGGCACCAGTTTACACAGTCATTAACATATGTGGATTACTAGTTTCATTAGAGTTCATTAGCCCTGTTAGAAGTACATTCTATACAAAATGTTGTATACTACTGTATGCACATGGTTCGTCCCCTAAAGGCTTATGCGCTGGAAGCTCCATCTCTGGTATGGTGATGAGATGGCGGTGCCTTTAAGAAGCAAGATATAGTACAAGGTAATTAGGTAACTGAGTATGCCACCTTGGAAGGGTCCAACATTACCAGATCTGAAAGGACTAGACTAAAATTGGTTGTTTTAATCCAAGGCCAGCCTGTGTGTTTGGCTCCTTCTGTACATGTTGAGCTAGGTTTTGACTTCTCTGTCACATTGGAATGCCTTGTGATGCAGCTTAGGGGGTCTTTTAAGGGGTGCTTCCATGATGTCATTTGGATCTTCCATGCACCAAAATCATGATCCAAATGAACCTACTTACAGTGCATTCATCCTTGGATATTCTGTTATAGTGACACAAAATGGTCTGACACGACTAGGAACTGGAATCATGTCTATTTCTACTAGTTTTTTAAAACAATACAGAGACCTTCCCTTTTATATATCCTTCTCTTGAAGACATCCTATATTGCCTTTCTTATAGCATATAGCTGAGCTGAGATAGCTACTTGGGGTCCTGATAATATAGTTTCATCAATACGCGTGATCAAATCATGCAATTTTCCCTAACATCAACATCTCTTACAATCAAAACATACATTTTTACAACACAATTATCAGTATCAGTTACAACCACTTGGATGTGTAGAATGTCTCCCCCCAAAAATGAGACACAGATTAATTTCATGTGCTACAACAGTGTTCCCAACGTCATTGATAAATCTGACACTGGCAGTAATCAGGAAAAAAAATCAGGACAGCTCTAGCAAGGGTTTCTTATGTCTACTATGGTTGATCTATAAAGTCCAAGTAGGATCTAAGCCCCACATAAACATGGCAGTGGTACTGGGGCTACATTTGAGCAAGAGTAACATGCTGGTAAGTAATGGTGGCATTAACAGAAATTCAGTTCTTTACTGTGTAAGAGGCACGTTCCCCCCACCCCCACTTAACCATCAAAAGGAACCAGCATTTTATATCTGTCAGCATTCAGGAAATTTTACTTGGCATGCAAGCTCTTATCAGTCATTCCTGCTGGTAGACAGCCAAAGCCATTGAGACCAATATAACTTGTCAACCAGCTAGATATCATTTTTACATGGAAAATGATGACTATCAGGAACTTTTTCTAATACTTTGTGGACATTCAGAATTCAAATACATAATACGTGCTGACCCCAACTGCACACACTTATACACTGGGACATGAAATAAATCAGTTATGGGTTTCTGACAAAATCACCTCTTTCATCTCTCTAATGAAAGTTTTGGCTAACCTTTACTAGGTTGTTTTTGTTTGCTTTATAGGAGTGGACTAAAGAATCTGAACAGAGGCAGCTAATGAGTTACATGGTATCTATCTGGAGCAGTCAGACATGAGCTGGGGGTTCATGAAGTACAGAAAGTATGGAGCCCAGGAGAGGTCAGAGTCTGACAGAGCATTGGGGAAATTGAGATCAGTGGGCATGGACTGGCAAGTAGAGCTCTACACTTACTTTCTGGTTCTGTGATGGTTCAGGAGCCCTCAACAAATGAAACTATAGCAATTTGATCGTCCTCAATGGATGAACTTACAAGGCACTAACAAGGCAAGCAGTTTCAGTCCTACCTCTTGCTGTTAAGCCCTGTAAGAACTGGCCAACATGTAGCATATCCTATCATATCCCAGGGAATCTATCTTCTACGCCAGCCCAGCCCATGTAGACTATGAACAGATATAACAAGAGAACTCTTAACTCTTTTTTAACTAGTAGCTGGGTGGCAGAGTTGCCCTATCTTAATCTGTCTAGTCTAGCTTCACAATTTCATATACCTCTCCTGTCCTGATCTGTGTCATCCCTTAGCGAGAGGGCTCTATCTCCACCTTGCCTTTGGCTACTGAGTTACTTTAGCAAGAACGTGAGAACCCTTAACTCCTAAGCCGCTCCACATTCACCCAGTGTACATGATTTCTTGTCCTCTAGAAGTGTTCTGTAACTAAAGACTCATGCCTCATCAGAACCTGGCAGGGGGTGGGAGAATGTTTAACAAATTGTTCAGAGAGATAAAGAACAGGAGACTGCTTTAAAAGAGTATTTCGCAAGCCTCCTATCCATTCCTGTTCCAGTACGTGGTTATTTGCAAGGTTTCCAGGGACAGGCTATTGCACTACAAGGCAACTTGCAAGTAGGTAGAAGCATAAAAGTAATATCATTATCTTTGGTCACAAAGCTACTCTTACACACACACACACACACACACACACACACAGCACACACACAAACACAGTTTCTACATGGCCAGTATGACCCTCAAAACCCACTTTAGGGACTGGAGTTTTAGCTCAGTGAAATACTTTCCTGGTTTGTGTGAAACTGTGAGTTTGATTCCTATTTAAAAAGTTGTTTTTATGGGACTGAAGAGATAGCTCAGTGGTTAACATCAATTGCCACTTTTTTAGAGGCTCTGGGCTTGGTTCCCAATACCCACACAGTGGCTCACAATTGTCTATAATTTCAGTTCTAGGGAGTCTGACACCTGCTCTAGCCTCTGGGCACCACACTCATTGCATGTGGTATGCTTAAATACATGGTAAAGCACTCATACACCTAAAAAAAAAATAAAACTTTTTGAAAAAGTCATTTTTAATGCATCTTTCTGCTCTATAACCCTCACCCCTCCCCTGGGTTCTATTACATCTTTCTTATTCTATTCTCATTATTCCCTCTCATCTCATCTGTATTATCACAATCACTTCATAAGTAGTCATTAAAATCCACATCTCCAACTACACTCCTGTAAGATCAACTATCCTGAAGCATAGATTTAATCACCACGTCTTCTTATCAGGCTACCAGGTCAAATGCCAAGCCTCCCAGTCACATCCTGGTTTCCAGCTCACCTTTCTAACCTCATTTCCTACTTGGAATTTGAAGTAAAAATGACCTATGTTTGTGGCCGAACCTGCCACTTACCAGACATGTAGCCTTAGAAAAGTACACTTATTTTCCAAACCTCTGTTTACTCATCTTGGAAAGAAAAAAAAATGCTACTCATTTCCAATGATAAAGCTACAAAGATATTTTTGAAAGTTCTTTTTAAACTTTTGAAACGTTGTATAGTTTCCTATTTGTGAACTTGGTGCTCTAATTAAATTCAAGAACCTAGAAGATATTCTTCATATTTTTGCTCACCCATTTGTTCCTTTTAAAAAACAATGTGAATGTCCTTCCACTCACCATATCCACATGTCCCAACCCCTCAAATCTCTTCTCAAGTGCCCCCTCCTCCACAAATCCTTTGTGATGCCTCTGTTTCTGATAAGGTTAAGTCACTGCTCTTTTGTCTGTACTTGTACAGTACTTGCATACAAGTCTTTTCATATATCACTGTCTACTTGGTTGTAACAGAAACTGTAAACCTTTTTACATTTTTTCTCACATCTTTTAATAAAGGGGATCTGGATTATGTCCATTTTCTCCCTAGCTTGGTGACCTTGTGCAAAGTGGAGGGTTAATAAATGTTTATCAAATGTTAGATTCCCTAAAAATTAATGAGAAGGTAGAGAAAACAGTTGAAGGAAAAGCCAAAATGAAAATTTGGGGTGACTAGTAAACACTCTGATGTTCCTTTGCCCTACTAAAATTTGTGACTTGGTTTTTAAAAGAAAATCCATCTTTTTATACACATATGTATGTATATGTATATAATATACACATATTCCCATTCAAGATAGTTGTCTTAGGCCAGCCAGGTCTACTTTTTAAATTTAATGATTAAAAAAGTCACAGTGAGCTGAGTTTAGTGACATATGCCTGTAATCTTAGCATTGGGAGGCAAACACAGGTGCCCACTATGAAGCCCAGCTGGCCTGAAATTTGCTGTGTGCTAACAGCCTGAGCTACACAGCAAATTTCAGGCCAGCTGGGCTTCATAGTGGCACCCTGTCTCAAAAGCCAAAAAGAAAAGAAAATCATATAAAGTAATTGATGTAGCTCAGTGTCAGATCACTTGTTTAGCATTCATGAAGCTCCAGGTTCAAGTTCTAACACCAATAAAAATAAAGTAGGGAAAAGACAAATCATATATTTCAAATTACAGATTAAAAATTTACTAAATCACCTATAAAATGCAAAATGAACAACGCAGGTACAGCAGTAAGTAACTGTAAAAAAAAAAAATAGGAGACTTTTCCATAATACTTTCCTGTCTACTCTCTACTATATTGTTAAATTTCCTGTCTTTGGTTCTTTTAACAGAAGCTACAGGCACAGAGATCTCATTCCACTATTCAAAGGCTCACTGTAGATAGAGTGAAAAACCTCGAAGATAGATTCTCCATCCATCTGGAAATTCAAACTGTATCATCACTGCCGCATGTTTCTCTTGAACTTTCTAGAATGCAATCAGCAACCTATTCTATGGTATTTTGGGTTATAGCCAAACCAATCATCAGAATTCTCCATCATCTTTCAAATAAGTCCCTGACTCTTCCCATAGCTCACCAACATCTTTACAAAAACAAGTCTCCTGGCATGGCCACAGCAATGGATGGCCTACATACCCACGTAGCTCTAAAACCATTTTCAAGATTTTGTTCTGTGCTAAGTAGCCCCATACATTTGTGTCCCTTCTCTCAGTTTTGAAAGAACTGGACTGTGCGCTGCTGCGTTTTGTATTGCTTTTCGTCTTTGCTTTCCGAATACATTACTGCAGAAGCTGAAGGAATCACCTTCAAGGAATCAACTGAAAATATTTTGTAAGCGAAGCACCCCTGCGCCCAGAGGTTAAGTCCTCAAGTCCTCCCTATTCATTCCAGCGGTGTGAGGGCGCTCGCGGACTATGGACCTAGCCCTCTCTGCAGTCGCAAGGAGCCAAATGCATTCGTGTCATCATCTCTTAAGAGACGTCCCATCATTCCTAGACTTTGTCTCTAAACTTAAAGGAGTCTTTTCCAGATCCTTCCGACAACTCTACACGGTCCTCTGCACTGTTCCTTTGCCAGCCTGGGGCCCTCTGTTGGCCGCCAGCCGTTGTCGAACCCAGTCGCCTAGGGCCCGATATTTTTATGCATTGCTTTTTGATTATTAACTAAGAATCTTAAAGTGACTGGAACATCACGAACCAGACAGAACAACAGCGGCGCGGGAACCGTATCCGAACTCTTCTTACGCAGCTCGGTTCCTGGGTTTTGCCAGTGGGATCTAGGGTCGCCTTCCCGCCCCATGCCCCCCACCCCCGCCCGTCAGAGAACACCATGGCTGAGGCCCCCGAGCCCGCCCCGGGCGGACCCGCCCCACGCGCCTCGTACATTCCTCTCGGGTCCACCGCACCACGCTGGCACCGCTGCCCAGGGCTTTGCAACCCCCTCCGCCCAGCCCGCCCTCGTCACTCACCTAGTAGCTCCGCGATGGCACTGAAGGGTCGCGTGTGGCTGCTGGAGTTGCTCTGGAGGTAGCGGGGGCTCATCTGGGGGCGAGAGAAGGTCCAGTCCCACGTGAGGCCTCGGCCCGCCCGGCCCCCCACCCACCTTCGCTCGCCCCCAGTAGCCCGGGGACCAGTGCGCGCTAGCACGACAGTCCGTCCCCTCGGGCCGCTCTGTCCCCCTACAACGCCCCGGACCCACCGTGCTCAGGCGGATCCCGGAGGCCTGCGGGACGCCGGCTGCCCTGGCCAGTCCGACACTCGGCGCCCCAGGGCCCGCGGGGGACCCTCGGTACAGGAGCATTTTTTTGGCCGCCAGGATAGTCCCTTGTCGCTGCCGGACCCCTCGGCCGGCTGGCTGTTCCCTCACTAAAGCCGCGCCGTCCACGGACTCGCAGCGGGCGGTGGCCGTCCTGGACTGGCTCACCCTGGTTCCCACTCGCAGCTGGCGGAGGCGGGGCGCAGTGTGGCCACCTGTCCCCAGCGGGAGGGGGGAAGCCGGAGGGACCCAGGGTCCGCCCCGCCTTGTCAGCACCTCTCCTGACCCACTGACTGCCAGGGCTGCCCCAGGGCCGTACAGAAATATGGCGATCCCCTGACAGACGCTCCTCCATCCCCGCCCCTAATTAATTCTTGGCGTTTGCCATAGGCCAGGCGGCCGAGCGGGAAAAGCGCGAGGGGAGGGAGGGGGTGGTGGTGTGTGGGGAGGGACGGGAATGTGGCCAGAAGAGGGAAAGCGTGCCTGGGATTTCTAGAGTCTCACTTAGGCTGCCTGACAAACAGGCAGGATAAGACAAGTATTTCAAGTTCGAAGGGCTATGGTTTGCCATCTGGGAAGAGAGCAGACCGGAGGTAAAGGAAATTATTCCCACTAGCTGCTTCGAAAGTGTATGGAAGTACCCGGAACTTTCTAGAATGCAATTGGCAAACTGCCTACCAAGCCTTCAAGCAGGCAGGGAGACTTTCTAAAAAGAAAAACTGAATTTCCTTGCTGACAATCGGGGAATAATTAAGTTGTAGAAAGTGCATAAAGTAATATGCAGTTTTGCGCATTTGTATGCTTGAAGGTAAGCTTGCTGCACACCCATTTACTACTGAAGGCCGAACACTGAAGTCAGGTGTCGCTGTGACTGGGCTATAAACTCGCGCTAACAAGCTCATACTTGCACAGCAAGTGCTTTGCCCACTTAGCCATCACCCTTGTCCCTAAGTCACGTGGATTTTTAAAAATAGTTTTTACTATTGCATTTATTTATTTTGTGTGTGTGCGTGTGTGGATGAAGATCAGCACACAATTTGTATGAGTAGGTTCTCACCTTCCACGGCATCTTGTTTGGTTGGGGCTCAAACTCAAATTCTCAGACCTTCACCAACGACTGAGACATTTCGGTGGCCCAGTATTCATCTTTTAGAGGACATGCCTGTTGTACATGAATCTACATTTACACAGGCTATGTTAATCAAATGGAGATGGTTAGCATGTTGACTTCCTATACTTTTTTATGTAGAGTTGGCATCAAATGCAGGTTCTTTAAGGGCACACTAGACAAGTACCACCAAGCTGCATCCTTCATTACTTTTTCTGTGTGTGCACATACATGTGTGTATGTGTGTGAGGGTGGATGGAAGCCATACATTGTACACCTTCCTCAGTTACTCTCCACATTATCTTTTGCATTTGGAGTTCACCAATTTAGCCAGACTGCCTAGCCTGTGAGCTCCAGGGATAACTACCCCATCCCACCATCTTAGCACTAGGGTTAAAGACACTTTTATGTGTGTTCTGGGGAATCTAAACCCTGGTTGTCTTGTATGACAAGTGCTTTACCAACTCATTCAGCTCTCCACCCTCCCTTTGTGTGTGTGCATGTGTGTATGTGTTCATGTGGGGAGGTTTCACGTGTGTACTTGTGTATGTGGAAGCCAGAGGTCAACCTCAGGGGTTATTTCACCTTGTTTGTTGAGGCAGGGTCTTTCAATAGCCTAGAATTCACCAAGTAAGTGTAAATATGACTAGCCAGCCAGCAATCTGCCTGTTTCGGTCTCCCCTGTGCTAGCAGGATTACCAAAGGACCCTAAAGCTGGCTTTAAAAAATGAGTTCTGGGGATTGAATTGAGATCCTTCTTGCACAGCAAGTACTTTCTCAGCTGAGCTATTTTGACAGACCCCTTTGTTTTTGAGACATTCTTTTTACTCAGCTCAGGCGGGCCTCTAGCTCTATATCTTCCATCTTCAGCCTCTGTTCTAACATAGGGGAGGACCACTATGCCTAGCACTACATTTATTTTTTGTTTGCAATAAAAATACTTTTAAGTCTACATATTTAGAAGTATACAGTACTTTATTGTTCACCATAGACGCCTTATTGTATGATAGAATATTAGACATTATTCCTTATAACTATATACTTGCTGCCTAACTTCTACTAATGATTGCCTCCCTTAATCACTTCCCAATTTACCTGTTGGACATTTAAGTTGAATGTAAGTTTTAGCTATTGTGACTAGTACTGCGATAAACATGGAAGTGCAGATGTCTCCTCTTTTATAGTGATATCATTTCATTTGGATATATACTCAACTTCAGGATGTCTAGATAATTCTGTGTTTTATTCTAGGTAATTCTGTGTTTAAATTTTTTTGAGGAAACGCCATGCATTTTCCCCATAATGGATGTACTAATTTGCATTCACAACAACAGTTTGTAAAGGCTTTCTTTTCTCCACGTCTATACCAGTAATTGTTTTCTTTGTCATTTTGTCATTCTAACTACAGTGAGGTGTCATCTCATTGTGATTTTCATTTTAGTCACACTGAGATTTTTGCATGCATGTACTAGGATTGGACCTGGAGCATCTGTTGTAGGTTATTAATATTTACTATTGATTTATTTTTTAGTTAAGCAGCGGTTATTCCTAAACCAGCTGTATACCCAAATCACAACACAGAGACTAGGATTTATTTAATTAACCTAGAGCACAATGGCTGGCAATAGTTACTCCATCCTAAACCTCCAAGCCCACATAGTTTCCTCTCATTCAGATTGCCCACATTATACTTGTTTTTAGTCATATCTTAGGTCTGGTTCATCTCTCCTGGTGGTTCCAAGTCCTCTCCTGCTGATCTCTCCCTCCCACTCCTCCCACTTGTTTCCTTCTCCTACCCTCCAGACCAGGATGTCTCACTCTTTTCTCTCCATTGCACAGCATTGTGGCTGGTTGTTTTACTGACAATACAGAGAACAAATGGTGGCATGTTTACACAAACTGGAGACAGGTACAATGCAATGTCCGGATTGAAACCAGATAGTGGGGTAGAGAAAACAGTATTTGAATGAATAAGGGTAAAAATTTTATGCATTCCACAAAGAACCTTATACCAACAGGCACCGCACCTCGTTATTCGACCACTAAATAATGTATCTCCGACTCATTTCTCACCTTTTATTTTGAGATAAGGGTCTCATTGGGGTGCTGCCCTTGAAATTCCTTTGTGGCCCAAGTAGGTTAAGCATGCAGTCATCCTTCCTCAATATTCCAAGTAGCTTGAATTATAGGCCTTTGTCAGCAAACCCTGGTGATAACGTTAAAATAACCTATTGGCTTTTTGTATGTTGATTTTTTTAAGAACTAACTTCCCCCATAAGGCTTATGAAAGTAGGTAAGGGGTTATATAGATGGTAAACATTTGGTAAGAAAGAGGTGATACTTCCATGGATCAGAAATGTGCAAGTTGCCTAGGGTCCTATGGTAATGCAGAATTTTGTGAGTAGTAATCCATGCTGGGGTGAGGTTTTTTGACAAAGCAGCTGCCTATTTTGCCCTTGTTCTTCTAAGTAGCCCCCCACCCACGTCCCTTTAAGGAACCCCCCTCCCCAAAAGGACCTCATTGCTTCACCAAACTGGGTTTCAATGGAATGATTTCTTTGACCTGCTCTTTCTGTTTCTACCTGGCACAAATAGAAAGACACTCCACAAGTAAAGTCACACAACATTGTATAACATACCTTTTATTTGGGAAATCAAGTATCTATGTATGCATTTACACACAGATCTATACACAATATATGTATCCAGTCAACTCAGTGTCCATGGGTGAACAGTTTCAGAACCCTCGAAGACACCAACTTTTGTGTTTGCTCTAGTTCCTTGCATAATATGGTGTAGCAACTATGTATAACCTACTTTTATGTTCTCATATGCTTTAAATGTCTCCAGACTACTTTTAATATATAATAAATGTAAATTCTATGTAAATAGCTGTCATTCTGTATTTTTTAAAAAGTGACAAGAAAAAAATTGTAGCTGTTCAGTTCAAAATATTTTTAATCTGGGGTTGGTTAAATATATTTACAATATAAACTAATATAAATATGTGTATTTGCATAAGTAATATATGTGTACAAATACATATACATAATTCAATATGTGAATATAATGTATATGTATAGATGGAGAGCCCATTGATACAAAAATCCAACTGTAGACACACAATAAAAACAATATATATCAGGATGATATCTTTGAACTAGATTTCTCCATTAAATTTCTTGTATTTGCCTTTTTAAAATTTTATCCTTGTCTTTAAACTTCCAAAATACACAAAAGTACAGACAACAAAATAATGACTCTCAAAAAAATAATGAATCTCTGTACATGTATTACTTTGGTGCAGAAATGATTAAACTTACACAGCTACACATACATGCTCATAAATAAAAATATATTATTCCTTAAAATACTTATTTTAAAGATGTTTTAACAAGAATGCTTATGTTTGATGACAAATTCAATGCCCCTTTGTGAGCGACCCATTGCTATTTCTTCCTCCATAAACACAGCACAGCATATGGAAAGCCTTGTTCCTCCCTTGATTTTACATTCAATTCTTGGCCATCTCACAACAGGCTTACTGACTGCCTTCTTCTAAGTTGTGCATGTATGGTCCTCCTTTTCATGCTTGCTTCTGGGCATTGTGATTTTATTTTACCATTGTGGAATTTGGGGTTTGTGTCCTCATAAACATTTAGCATCATGATTGGTAGCTGGGGTTCCAAGCATTTCTCAGACCCTCTCCAGCTCTCTATGTCCGAAGTGATTTCCCAGAGGAAAGTGAACTGCTAAATGTCCAGGACCTGGCCTCCTCTAACTTTGTTGCCTGCCACTAGGAAGCCTTAAACAAGACAGCAAATGAATCTATGCAAATTCTATCATTGCAGCTCCACAAGGCAATAAAAAGGCCATGACATGAAGTTCCAGTACTGTGGGAAGCAGAAGTTCTTCCTCATGCTGTGGACAGCTGCTTGCTGGACAAGCTGCTTTGTTATATTCAGTGAAAAACTCATTTTAGCTTTACCTTGAAGCAGCAATAAGCGGAAGGTTTGCCAAATTTCTTTAACTTGTTTGTAAGACCTTGGACCATGTCTGACATACAGGAATGTGGTCTTTGAAAACAAATTTGACTCTTTCATGAACCCTGTCCTTGTACTGATGTGAACTATGTTTGTTTTGTCTTTAAAAATGAGCTGTGGATTAAACTTGGTGCTTTTTAGTACCGACTGATAGCCTTCCTGAAAATATCCTAAGTTTTCTGTCTTTTCCTTTTAACCTGTAATTTCTCAATCCCCACTCTTACCATCATGTCCTGAATTACCTAAAGCTGGTTCCATCATACTTTTCACCCCCAAACAGGGATTCTGTAGTACCTGCATATTAGTAAAGGCAGATGGATTCCAAAGTACTGGGCTGTTGTGAAACTGGGGGTTTGCTATACAGAACCAGGAAGTAAGTGCTTCTGTAGGATGTGACAGAACCCTGGAGCATCCCTGCTAAGTTCCTATCCTGGGGCAGAGCTTTAGGAACAAAGGCAAACTTCTGTTTGCTCTAGGGCCTTTGGGTCATACACTTTGAACCTTCTACGTGATTTTTGTTTTTTAATGCTGTCTGTTCATTTGGTCAGGGTTGACTGTCTTGCCCTGGAGGACTCATACACAGAAGAAGCACTTGTCATTATGGGGCTGGCCCCCAGGGGGTGGATGAGTTTCTCCTATAATGTTCTGACCTATTCTATAAGGTCACACACCCCAAGTTCCTGGATGGACATGCTGAAGCCTGAAAGGCATCAGGGTAGGAGATCAGCCAGGTACTTTTGAAAATCCGAGCATAGAATGTATTCCTGTCCTGATTCCTCCACTGAACTAGCCTGTGATCTTAGAAACAGATAATCTTCCCAAAGAAGCATACTGAACCAGAGCATGTAGGCAGAAGGATGAGGGACAATCTCAGGATAGACAACTACAGAGAGTGAGAAAACAGAGCTGAACAGAGAAGGAAGTGGGACTAAGCTTCAGTGATGTTCCAGAAGACCCCATGGAAGTTCCAAGAGGTCCTCAGGCTTTCTTCAAACAAAGCCATTCCTAGGGAAGGAATCATCTGTGTACTGTGACCGCCAGTATTCCCCACGAATGCTGAAAGTTGTGTGTGTCAAATATAAAGTAGACACAACTATTAGCATGGAGGAAGGGCTTTGGAGCTAGGTTGCAGTTGGAATCTAGTTGTCATAAGCTGTAGGATATTAAGAAAGTCACCTATGATCTCTAAAGCTGTTAATTCATAGAAAAACATGGAATTAAGCCATGGTGGTGCATACCTTTAATCCTAACACTTTGGGAGGCAGAAGCAGGTGGATCTCTGTGAGCTAGAGGCCAACCTGGTCTGCAAAGTGAGTCCAGGACAGCCAAGGCTACACAGAGAAACTAAGTCTTGAAAAACCAAAAAGAAAGAAAGAAAAAGAAAAAAAATGGAATTATTGGTCTGCTCTGTGTGGTTGCTTCTCTCCCACAGTAGGGAAATAGGGCCCATAGCAAACAGGTAACACTGGGGAAATGTAAAGCTTCGTAGAACTCTATAATTTTAGTTTTCTTCTCCTTTGAGCCCAAACTACAATGATCCAAAACATTAAAGACTAGTTTGCAATGAAGAAATGTTGTGTGTAAACGGGTAGAGTTCTTGCAGACTCATAACTCTAGAAAAATGAAGTCAATTCAAAATCTGACCCATGGCAACGAACTTCCCAGTATATGTTCAAGTTGCCTCTGGTCTGCCTCTCTCTTACTGGGCCAGGCCCCTCAGTCCTAACGAGAGTGCATGATGTCGAGGGGCATCAGCCAGCATCGCTTGGGCTTTTCAAGGATGTGCATTCTCAGCCACCACTTGGGGTCTTCAGTCTGTGAGTTGCGGTAGGTAGTCCTCAATTGCCACTGTTCTGGAACTCGGGACTCATAATGGGCCAATGGCTCCAGGAATAATGGCCTTACTTTCCTCCACCACTCTCTCCTCATGTAGAAAGAACAAGACGTGACAGTGGGAGTTTAAAAAACACACAAGAAGGCGCAGGACTTTTGCTATGAGACCTTGGGTTTAACTTGCACTCTGCAACTACTGAGACCCAGGAGTGGACAGCCTGTAGCTGACTGGAAACTCCTTAAGATCATGTGATGCAATTCTTGCCTCTTAACAATTTTCCCCAGGTTCAGAGGTCCTTGACCTTCATGTCTCCCAAACACAGTTCCTTGGGCTGTGGTTGTCAACATGTTTACACCAGACCAAAGGTGCCTGGGCCACCAGGGAGAGTATGTCACAAATGCACATTCTCAGACCCTCCCTGTACCATATTATTGCTACAATTTATAGAAAATGTGAAGCAAAGGCCATAAAATATGCATGTGGAAATTTAGCTCTAGTTCCCTACTGTGGGAGAGAAGACTTTTCTCTGGCTTAAGGGGCCAGGACGCGTGACCTGGATTACATGTAGCTCTCAGCCTGGCATTTCTGGTAAAGAATTCTAATTTTATTACAATTGAGCATTTTCTTATTGTCACCACACTATGCTTGGCAGATACAGAGAAACTGTAGGCTCCAGATTCTCCTTCAGCAAGCTTTTGCTCTCTTTATTCAAAGCAAACATGAGCCATCCTGGTATGCAGTCATTCCTCTAACATTCCACACTACCAACCTTTAGGCCTGACCTCCAAACCTGATGTGCACTCTTGAGCTTCAAACATAAATTCTTCATGTCCCTTGTGCTTCCTCACTAGGCACGTAGCTAGCCCTACTATGCCCCAGTGACCTCCTTCTCCAGGGAGGGTTCCAAGTTTAATTGTAACCAAGTGGGGCTGCCCTTCACAGGCTTCTTTTTCTAAAAGTAGCTTCACGACTTTTTTCACTTTAGAACCCTGAATCCATTTATATCTCTCATTGACCTGGCATTTGGAAAGTATATCTTGCTCCCCTTTGCCCTTGATTTTCTTTCTGTTCTGGTGATCTGTTTGCTTTCTCTGGGTCTTTCTAAGTTGAGTTAAGATCAAATCTGTGAAACATGCTATACTAGTGGCTGTAATGAAATAGTTTTCAATCTCTGTTCAAAATAGTTGTTGCATTATATTCCAAACGTTCTGTTTGTGATGCCAAAGCTTTTTCCAGTAGCAACAAGCCACTGGAGAAATAAGCATTAAGTACAAATCAAGCCAGATGAGCTACTAGCCTGATTCAAAATCACTGGTCGGGACATAAATCTGAAGTAAAGTGGAAAGGGTGTGCTTTCTAATTAGGAAGTGTGGCGTTAGAAAGCCTCTCGTCCATGTGCTTCTGTCTTCCATGATTTCTTCTGTGTAGTAAGGAAGAAGTTGCCAGGGAATGTGAAGATGAAGAAGCAAATTATATAATCTGGCATGGTGGCACATAACTATAGTTCTGTCAACTAGGAAGTAGAGGCAGGAGGATCAGGAGTTCATTCTGAGTTCATCCAAGGGGTTTTTCCTTGGTTGTCTAGTAAATTTCAAGACATCTGGAACTACATGAGACCCTTTCTCCAAGGCCTTTTCTTCCCCTGAAACAAGTAAATTACATCCACCCTGTGCTTGTAAGGTGAATTTGCACAAGTAAAGTCAGTGTCAAGTCCTGAACTTGGACCCTTATCAGAATCTTCCACTTCCTGCCAATGTCCCTACACCCTAACTCAACCTAGGTGATGTTCATTTCTTATTTCTTCATAGTTGGTATGAAACTACAGCAGGGCTGAGTTAAAATTAGGCTTTCCCAAAGAATTCTCCTACTTGTGTGGTGTTTGTATTTAAAGTGATCCCCCTGACTTCACTTGGGCCTTATTTGGGGACCAAGTAAAGCCCAAGGACTTCATCATTGGCTTTGGATAGAACATGTATGCTTGGACGGTTTTTTTCCCTGTCATGACAATTATGTCCAGGGTGTCCCAGAGCACTGTAGGGGAAAAGCAGAGGGTCAATCTTAACTACTTCAAGAAACAAGAAAAGGAGTGCCTGTTCCTTCAGACCAGGCAGGTGCATCCTGTTGGTTCAGCAAAATCTATCTTTGAGATACCTGGGGACTCTTAGTGCCAGCTGGCTATGGGTACCACTCATCAGTAGGTAGTCAAGATTTTCTCCAGGCTATGTGTCACTTAGAAGGAAAAGTCACTTGTCTAACTGGTGTACAAGGGAATAGATGAGGTGTGTGTTGTTTCACCAAGGCAGGCTTGTTCCAGGGAGACACACTTAAATGGTAGAGTAGACACTGCCAAAAGCAACGAAGACTTTTTATATGTTACTATGTGAAAATTTTACCTAAAGGGAACTCTGAACAAAGAAACTGTCCACAAAACCAAAGGAATGGTAAGCAAACATTGATCTTGAAAGATATGCATGCAGTAGTGTTTCAAGGGAAATGACCTTCTGTCTTCAACTTTGAAATGCATATAAAAATTAGATGGGTTGACAGATGAATAGAAGAACACACAAACAAATGATAAAGCAAATATAACAAAATATAAATTTACAATGAAAAATTTTGCTTATCTACTGGATGAGTCTTTAAAATTTTTAAGTTTGAAAATGGAGAATTGTGCAAATGATATTGTTTTTATCAAGAAAATGTTGAAATTAGTATCATTCTTAAATATTGAATGTGTAAGATTCAGATCTATGTTGAATTCTGAGTTCTGGAGGGGGGAAGTTCTTGGACAATGACAGATGTTGTAATATCATCAAGTTAGTGTCCTACTTTCTATTTCTGTGCTAGAACTGGCATATTTGTTAGAGAAGATGAATATATCTTTGGGTATTTGATATGTGTCCAATAACTTAGCCAAGGTGTTCCCTTCTATACTGTTTAGAAAAGATAATAAGAAAATCCAGATTCACATAATTTGGACATGAATACAAATTTGTGAGGTGTTCCTTTGTGTGTGTGTGTGTGTGTGTAGTTCTTGAAATAGACTCAGGTGCTTTTATATATGCCATGAAAGCACTCTGCCACTGAACCACACCCTCACACAACAATAGACCTCTGTCATTGTGCTACATAGCTCTGTAAAATAGTTCGAAGAAAGCTGGCTTCCTGAGTGAGGTTTCCCAGAAGCAGAAAGACACACATGGTATATACTCACTTATAAGTGGATATGAGACATAAAATATAGGATAAACATACTAAAATCTGTACGCTTAAAGAAGCTAAGCAAAGAGGAGGTCCCTGGGTAAGATGATCAATCCTCCAAAGGCAAATGGGATAGACACTGGAAGAGAGAGAAAATAGGGAACAGGACGGGAGCCTACCACAGAGGGCCTCTGAAAAACTCTATCCAGAAGGTTATCAAAGCAGATGCCGAGACTCACAGTCAAATTTTGGGCAAATTTTATGAAAGAAGGGAGAGATAGAAAGACCTGGAAGGGACAGGAGCTCCACAAGGAGAGCAACAGATCCAAAACATCTGGGTACAGGGGACTTTTATGAGACTGATACTCTAACCAAGGACCATGCATGGAGATAACCTAGAACCCCTGCACAGATGTAGCCCATGGCAGCTCAGTGTCCAACTGAGGTCTCTAGTAATGGGAACAGGGACTATCTCTGACATGAACTCAGTGGCTGGCTCCTTGATCACCTCCCCATGATGGGGGATCAGCCTTATCAGGCCACAGAGGAAGACAATGCAGCCAGTCCTGATGAGTCCTGATAGGCTTGGGTTGGATAGAAGGGGAGGAGGACCTCCTCTATCAGTGGACTCGGGGAGGGGCATGGGAGAAAATGAAGGAAGGAGGGTGAGATTGGGAGAGGTTGAAGGAGGGGGCTACAGCTGGGATACAAAGTAAATAAACTGTAATTTATAAATAAATAAATAAACTTAAAGAAATAAAAAAAGAAAGCTGGCTATCCCACAGAGTGTCACATTGATCCACTTTGTCAAAGCAAGAAATTGCTTTCACACTGGTAGCTTGAGCAAAATACAATTACTTACAACATGGAAGATAACCTCTGTGAAGATTAAAGGTCCTACCACATCAATAAAAATTTAGGTGCCCATGATTAGGGGACAAAGCAATTACAACCTAGGTAAAAGAGAGAAAACAGAAGATTCAGTAGGGTTTTCCATCTGAAGATCTGTCATGATCCTCATATTAGGTGATACAAATTCCCTATAGCTTTGAGCAGGGCCAAAACAGGAAAACATTCTGAAGCACACATATACTACAGTGCCATGCTATTTGGAGCACATGGCCATTATACCCTATGGTGCCAGAGAAATGGCTAAATGGAATTTATAGCAAACCTATGGGGATAATCACAATGTATATCTCAAGGACTTAAGAAAGAGGGCATGCCACTTTCAGAGGATAATTATAAGCCTTTGACAGTAATGTGTATGTTTTGGATCCTGGTATAAACGGAGCCAAATGAATGATAGGAAAACAAGTAGCTACAACTGTTCACTGTTATAAGGGGTTGGTCATTCCTAGTAATAAGCTTTTATAAAGAAGTGGTAGATCCAGCACCAGGAAGACAAAGGAGCACAAGTATCTGTTATATATAGCATGTGGGCCAGACACAGGACATACACTCTGATTTTACCAGCATCTCTTCCTAAGCACACACTGTGGTATACACAAATGATTTACTTCTGGCCAACAGACAAGAAACAGCCTGAGCTTGGTCCATGGATGGTTTGTCATGATATGCAAGTGGAAGCTGAAAATAAATGACAGTCACATTAGTCATTAGCCTTGAAAGTTAGTGATGAGAGATTCTGCTTGGCCATTCAGGTGACACCATCTTTGAGTCTATGTAAGGGATCAGCTTCTCTATCTATCCACAGTTTCCTTTCTCTTTCATAGGTGGTGATTCAAAGAGTATTTCTCAACTTACAAACTGATCACTAACAATATCCCAGAATGGTTCTTACTGCAGTAGTATCTGTTTTCCTTTCACTTTTTAATTTACAAGATCTTTTTATCATTAGAGATATCACTGTATGTGTTACAGCTATCTTCTAATCTAGTCTTTTATTTATTTACATACTTATTTATTATTTGGGTTTTCAAGACAGGGTTTCTCTGTGTAGCCTTGGCTGTCCCAGAACTCACTCTGTAGAGTAGGCTGCCCTCAAACTCACCAAGCCCACCTGCCTCTGCCTCCTTCTCATTGCTGGGATTAAAGGCATGTGCCACCATCACCCAACTTAGCCTTTATTTCTTTTAACATTGTTTAAAATATTCTTAGTAAGCTGGAGGATGATCAGGAGGGCTACGAAATACTGTGTTTCGGCCATGACATTCATATTGCACTCATAGCATTCATGCTTACCTGCACTCAGCCTGCGCAAGATCAAGGTAGCCAAAATGCCAGCATAGGAGAGTTAGGAAATCTCTAAACTCCACTCCTTACTGATGACCTTTTGTCAGTGGATACTTGCTAAGGGAGGGAGATGCATTCTTTACATAGGTTACATCCACTGGTAGATTCGCTATGATCTAGGTAACAACAACAACAAAACAAAAACAAAAACATGCACACACAGGAAGCATTAACTAGAGCTAGTGGATTCTTAAAAATCTGAAATTTAGAGTGGGATTTTCAGGGAGGGTATAAATATTTCATTATACACATGTATGAAATTCTCAAGAATAAAGAAAATTAAGTATCTTTTGCAAACTAAGTAATTCACTTTTAACTAAATCTTTTAATTTTCCCCAATACATACCAAAAGATAATGTTTAGACGTTAACCTGAAAGGAATCATGATACACTAAGGGATAAACGTAAACTACAAAATAATGCACAGAGAAGATTTACCAACCCCTTCTTTTCATTATAGGACTCACTAAAGTTCTTGGAAAAGCCTGTTTTTTAAAATCCTAGGATGGGGCACAGGATTCTGTATTTTTTCAAACAAAAGAAGTGAAGGAGGAGCTTTACTTACACTGTGTATGTTTAAATGTATCATATATCATAGAGGAAGGTGTAAAGATACACATCGAATTAACATCACTTATTCCTGGCAGAAGGAACTAGAGGAAATAAGAACATGATGTCATTATTTACAAAGTTATGTTATTCTTATGAGAGTGGGTGTAAATTACTTATGACTTTCCTTTAATCTGTTGATTTTTAAAGGCATGTCAAAAGCCTTCAAAAATCAGGAGTAACATAAAGCAGTTAGAGAGACAAGAAGGCTGCCCTGACTCTTGGCCAAGCCTTCTTTCTCAGCCAAGGTATTTTTATCAGGCATTTTCCTACAACATCAGACAATTTCCCTAAATAAAGGCAGCTAATCTGGGTTAGCTGTAGATGAGCCTTGTACCTATGGGATCATGAAATAGTTAACAGAGTTTCTATATTGTTAAAATTTTGGTTCACACCAAAAATAGTTTATACAGGTTGTGTAACAGCTGCTGTTGAAATTATGTCTAATGGAAGGTTTTGATTCACACCAAAAACACTTACATGTGTTTTGAGTGGCTAAAACTTCTGGTTTCCTAGGAACTAACTATACAAGTCTCCCCTGGGGACTCTGAAATCATCCTGCTTACTTTTTTGCCTGGTTCACTGCCTTGGAAACATTCAAAACAGATTGGTTGATCTGCTTCTAGGCACTGGGATTCTTAGGCTTGCTTGTCTTTTTTTTTTCTCTCTCCCTTTTCATTAATTACAATTTATTCACTTTCTCTCCCAGCTAGAGCACCCTCCCTCGTTCCCTCCCAATCTTACCCTCTCTCCTTCTCCTCCTCCCTTGCCACTCCCCAAGTCCACTGATAGGGGAGGAGGACCTCCCTGTCCATCTGGCCCTAGTCTATTAGGTCTCATCAGGACGGGCTGCATTGTCTTCCTCTGTGGCTGGTAAGGCTGTCCCCGCCTCCGGGGAAGGTGACCAAAGAGCCAGCCACTGAGATAATGTCAGAGACAGCCTCTTTTCCCATTTACTAAGGAACCTACATGGACACTGAGCTGCCGTGGGCTACATCTGTGCAGGGGTTCTAGGTTATCTCCATGCATGGGCTTTGGTTGGAACATCAGTTTCAAAAAGATCCCTGGGCCCAGATTTTTTGGTTCTGTTGCTCTCCTTGTGGAGCTCCTGTCCCCTCCAGGTTTTTCTATCTCCCCCTTCTTTCATAAGATTCCCTGCACTCTGCCCAAAGTTTGGCTATGGGTCTGAGCATCTGCTTTGATACACTGCTGGGTAGAGTCTTTCAGAGGCCCTCTGTGGGTAGGCTCTTGTCCTGTTCCCTGTTTTCTCCCTCTTCCAATGTCCATCCCGTTTGCCTTTCTGAATGAGGATTGATCGTCTTACCCAGGGTCCTCCTTCTTGTTAGCATCTTTAGGAGTACAGATTTTAGTATGATTGTCCTATATTATAGGTCTCATATCCACATATAAGTGAGTATATACCATGTGTGTCTTTCTGCTTCTGGGATACCTCACTCAAGATGATTTTCTCTAGTTCCCACCATTTGCCTGCAAATTTCATGATTTCCATGTATTTAATTGGTGAGTAGTATTCCATTGTGTAAATGTACCACAGTTTCTGTATCCATTCCTCCATTGAGGGATATCTGGGTTGTTTCCAGATTCTGGCTATAACAAATAAAGCTGCTATGAACATGGTTGAACATGGTTGAGCAAATGTCCTTGTTGTGTACTTGAGCATATTTTGGATATATGCCTAGGAGTGGTGTAGCTGGATCTTGAGGTAGCACTATTCCTAATTGTCTGAGAAAGCACCAGATTGATTTTTTTAAAGTGGTTCTACAAGTTTCCATTCCCACCAGCAGTGGAGGAGGGTTCCCCTTTCTCCACATCCTCCCCAGAATGTATTGTCACTTGAGTTTTTTATTTTATCTATTCTGATGGGTGTAAGGGGAAATCTCGGGATCTTTTTAATTTGCATTGCCCTGATGACTAAGGATGTTGAGCATTTCTTTAAGTTTTTCCCTGCCATTCCATATTCCTCTATTGAGAATTGTCTTTTTTGCTCTGTACCCCATATTTTAATTGGATTACTTGGTTTGTTACTTTTTAACTTCTTGAGTTTGTCATATATTCTGGATATTAGCCCTCTGTCAGATATAGGGTTGGTGAACATCCTTTCCCAATTTTTAGGCTGTCATTTTGTTCTAACAACAGTGTCCTTTGCTTTACTGAAGCTTTTCAGCATTATGTGGTCTCATTTATTGGTTGTTGATCTTAGAGCCTGTGCTGTTGGTGTTCTATTCAGGAAGTTGTCTCCTGTGCCAATGAGTTCAAGCCTCTTTCTCACTTTTTCTTCTAACAGATTTAGTGTGTCTAGTTTTATGTTGAGGTCTTTGATCACTTGGACTTTAGTTTTGTGCAGGGTGATAAATATGGATCTATTTGCATTTTTCTACATGTAGACATCCAGTTAAACCAGCACCATTTATTTTGAAGATGCTATCATTTTCCCATTGCATGGTTTTGTCATGCTTGTCTTTTTAGTTAGAAAAAAAGTTTTCTGATTATGCAAGAAATTAAATGTTTACTATAGAAAATTTGCAAAAGAAAGGAAGTATAAAAAGCAATAAAATAAGAATCAGTCATGTCAGGAGCTATTCTGTTAAAGGAGCTTGTTAGAAAAGTGTGTTTTCTAGAAGGGGATCTGGTATTTTGCAAGGTCTGTACAATGATACATCCAGAATTACTTCCAGTCTCTGCGACTCACTTTTTTGTGCACTGCTGCATCTCTCTACCTCTGGTATGGTGTGAATTGTCATTTTCCTGGTATTTACATACTTTGCTTAAACAACATTATTATGAGATATTATCATAGATGCACTGCTATTTTGATGAATTAATTCCTGATTATGGAATTTCTGATTTGATTCAAACAATTTTAAACATTAAATTGTTTTAGAACTTCTAAAACAACTATAGAAAGGCATTGTTGTGCATTTATAATGTCTCCTATTGTTTTTGGCTGAAGTAAATACCTTTATGGACCTTCATATACCTCACTAGGAGATAGGGTTGAGACAAATTGTGTCTTTAAGATAAACTTTCATTACAAATCCTGGTATACAACATAAATATAAGCAAGTTGGCTTAAACTTCCCATGAACCCAAATTATAATGGGAATCCCAAGAATGCATACTTAAGCAAAAACCTTGATGTCATTATATACAAACTGTTTTGTTGTAATTCCTTGTACCTTGTTACCTTAAGGCATTATATACTGTCATTTGAAATTTACTTTTTTCCTTGAAATGAAAGGTTGATAATATTATCACCCCCAAAGATAGCAAAAAAAAAAGTGTAGCTAAGCCAGTCTTAATTGAAAAGACATATATTCTTATAACATTTAGATCCTGTTAACCTTTAGGCCTTGTCAACTTTTGTCACTCTGAACACACTATTAACTTATGTAATAGATATATAGATAAGAAATGTTTAGTTTTAAAACATGTAACTTGTTATATTCTAGAACCCATCTGTTTTTGTGATTAATTGCCTTTTTAACACAGTCATAACCATACTTTTCAGAAGCAATCAGTGTTAACTTCTTGGCACATTACCTTCCAATATCATTTCCAGGCACTTTTCATAGAGTTAAACTCATTTTGGATACAGAATTTTGTATACTGTTTTCATTATGCAATGTAATATAAATAAACAATGTCTAACATGTTGTGCATTTATAATGCCTCCTATTGTTTAGATGACCTCTGATTTACTTTACAATGTCCTTTTATTTACTTTAAGTTGTTTCTATTATGAAAATAACATCAAAGCTTATTCATTTGGGAATAAAACTACGTGCGAGGGAATGAAGTAATGGTTCATCAGTTAAGAGTGTTGCTGCTCATTCAGAGGAGTGAAGTTTGCTTCCTGCACCCACATCAGGTAGCTCAAAACTGCCTGTGACTCCAGTTCCAGAAAATTGCTTGACTTCTCCTGACCTCTGCAGATACCTGCACACATGTGGTGTACACACACAGACATACACAAAAAGAAAAATAAACCATAAAATCTTCTAATTAAAGCCACTGCCCATATCTAATGCTGGTGACGGTGATGACTAACAATTGTACTGTAATTAGTGATTTACAGTTTTTCGCCTAGTAGTTAGCACAGTACATTCCCGGATATCCTAAATCCCCAAACTAAGAAGGCTGACTTCTAAAAAATAAAGGACAAGGAAACAAATGAAGTCATCATTCCAGTGACAGAAAAGATGACTATGCTATCCTAAACATTAAACAGAATGAGCTTCCAGAACAGCAACAGCAATGATATCTTTATATAAAGTGAAAATGTTTATGTATCTGTTCTCGCATTATGCTTTGTTCTTATCTGAGGTGTTCAGCCAAAAGCTTGTACATATTGTTTATTCTGGCTGAACTCTGCCAAAAACACCTTGTCCAAGTGAGCTGCATACTGGTAGATAAACTAATGCCACATGAGACATCTCTTTAAAACTTTTTTCTTTCATTTAAATTGTGTGCCTCTACACAATCATAGAGTTTGAATGGTTGAAAAGATATATACATTCTCATTCTGCTTTGACACTCCTTCAAAACTTTCTAAATAACAAGGCTATAGTTTTTATTTATTTAAATATTAAAATATAATTATATCATGTCCCCTTTCCTTCCTGTAACCCCTCCATGTACCCTCCCAAATACCTCCCAAATTTCTGCTGTCACTCCCTCACAGACTGAAGGCAGACATTGTTTTAAAACAACACTCTTTCCAAAGGTGCTACTGTATAAAAAAAACATGAAAGGCTAGTAAAATGTTGCTATTTTTTTTTAAAGTAAGGATGATTATAAACCAAGCTATTCTGCAACCTTTGGGTGAGTATGTCTAGAATGTTCCATAAGCTGAAGAAAGAAATGGAAAGAGAGAAGGTGAGGGAGAAAGCATGGGATTCAGTGAGAAAGAGGAAGAGAGACTGAAGAAATGAGGAAAACACCAAAAAACTTAAAAGACAAAATCCAAACAATCCACATGATTGTCATAAAAAGATAACATTTAACTTGGGTTTGAGTTAGAATTTTTCTCACCTGTAGCCCATTTTTTAAAAATAGTTAGCTGCATATCCACTTTTAAAGGCTGTACTCAAATATGTGGTTTCTTGACTATAATAATTTAGCTGTGGTAAGCAGAAACCCTACTGGCTCCTAAATAATTAAAGAACTCATATTGCCCTGATTTAGAAACTGCTGCAGTCAATCACTACCTCCGTACAGCCCTTGCAGAAAGCAAAAAGTAGGTGAACGTGACTAACTTTACAGTTTCACAGAAGCCAACCAGCCTTCCCACAGATGAAAGCACTACATAGAAAAACAGCTCTTCTAATAACACTCCCCTACCCCCAGCACTGCAGACTTCCTCAGCAGAACCAGTTCTTCTAGCCAGTTTTTCCAAGTCGCCGTCCAGCCTCTGGCTTGTGATACTATGATATTTTTCTCTACTGGCTTTTCTCTCCTCTAAAATGACAACCATTTTGAAGTCAAGCCTCTGTCTCACCCAGTTTTTTGTTTGTTTGTTTTATTTTGTTTTGTTTTCATAATACCTAGGACAGTCCCTGGAAAGTTATAGGGAACATAAATACACCGGAAATGAACAAAGAAATAAATGCACAAAAGTACTGAAACTGAAGCATGGGAATGGAAGGATAAGATCCAGCTTAAAGCTGTTATGGGCTTAAGAATGTTCCTTAACTTCTGGGATTCTCAGCTGCAAATTGAGAATGATAATACCAAACTTTCCTACTTCACATTATTATTGCAAAACTCAAAATCAAGTGGAAGTATTGCATGTAAAAGTATTCTCAAAACCAAAAAGAAAGAAGGCCATCTGTGTTGTGTATAGAGAGACAGCAAGTGTTGATGGTTAGGTCTGGAGAGATGGCCCAGTGGGTAAGAGCACTGATGGCTCTTCCAGAGGACCTAGGTTCAATTCCCAGCACCCACTTGGCAACTCACAACTATCTGTAACTCCAAGATCTTACACTCTTACATAGACACACATGCAGGCTAAATACTAATGGAAATAAAATAAATAATTAAAAAGTGTTGGTGGTTGCTTTTACTGGGTTGCTGTGAGACTAAAACAATGTGTTGTATGTAAAATATTTGGCAAGACACCTGGGACAAAGCAACCTGTCTAGAAGTGGTAGTGAGCCTGAATATTCTCTTGAACACGAAAGGGACCAAGGTGGTGATATTATCTTTGAGCTGGGCTTAAAATGGCCATCTGAGCTCTGATGTCATGGTAGTAAGGGTCATCATAATCCACATATATGTACTCATTAGCTACATGTAGTCCCTTTACAGCCAGTTGTTGTCTCCACTGGGTCTGAACATGGTCTTAACCTTTGTGTATACATGTGTATTGCATATGAGGATATGTATGTGTGCATATCTGTGCATGTATAAGTAGATGTGTTTATATGAATGCATTGTATTGAATATGATGATAGTTCCAGTGAAATATACATATCTTTATGTGTGTAACTTGTTATGTTTATATTACATGCATGTTTGCATGTATATACTTGAACTGCATACATGCATAAATATATAAAAATGATAACTGGGTCAGGGAGAAAATTAAGAAATAAATAAAGACTTCTTAGAATTCAATGAAAATGAAGGTATAATTTACCCTACCTTATGAGACACAATGAAAACACTGCTAAGAGGAATGTTCATAGCACTAAGTGCCTTCATAAAGAAATTTAAGGCATCTCACACAAGCAACTTAATGGCTCACCTGAAAGCACTAGGAAAAAAAAAAGAACCAGACACACCCAAGAGGAGTAGATGGCTGGAAATAATCAAACTCAGGGCTGAAATAAATACATTAGAAACAAAGAGAACAATTGAAAGAAAGAATTGAAACCAAGAGCTGGTTCTTTGAGAAAATCAACAGGATAGACAAGCCCTTAGCCAAACAAACTAAAAAGCAGATGGATACTGTCCAAATCAACAAAATAAGAAATGAAAAGGGGGACATAATACAGACACTGAGGAAATCCAAGGAATTATTAGGTCCTACTTCAAAAGCTTCTATGCAACAAAATTTGAAAATGTAAATGAAATGGACAATTTTCTTGGTAGATTCCATTTAGCTGAATCAAGATCAGGTAAATAAATTACAAAGTCCTATATCTCTTAAGGAAATAGAAGCTGCCATCAAAAGTCTCACATCCAAAAAAAAGCCCAGGGACAAATGGTTTCAGTGGAGAATTCTACCAGAACTTCAAAGAAGAGCTCGCAGCAATACTCTTCAAATTATTCCACAAAACAGAAACAGAAGGAACATTACCAAACTCATTCTATGAAGCCACAGTCGCATGGACACCCAAATGTCACAAAGACCCAACAAAGAAAGAGAACTTCAGACCAATCTCGCTTATGAACATTGATGCAAAAATACTCAACAAAATACTCAAACTGAATCCAAGAACACATTAAAGATATCATCCAACACGACCAAGTAGGCTACATCCCAGGCATCCAGGGGTGGTTCAATATATAAAAATCCATGAATGTAATCAACCATATAAACAAACTGAAGGGAAAAGCCACCTAATCATCTCCTCAGATGCCGAAAAAGCATTTGACAAATTCCAAAACTCATCTATGTTTAAAGTATTGGAGAGATCAGGGATAGAAGACACATACCCACACATAGTAAAGACAGTATAGAGCAAGCCTATAGCTAACATCAAACTAAATAGAGAGAAACTTAAATCAATCCCACTGAAATCAAGGACAAGGCAAGGATACCCACTTTCTCCTTATCTCTTCAACATAGGACTTGAAGTCCTAGCTAGAGCAATTGGACAACTAAAGGAGATCAAAGGGAAACAAATTGGAAAAGAAGTCAAAGTGGAGGTCCTCCCCTATTAGTGGACTTGGAAAGGGGCAGGAGGTATACGAGGGAGAGAGGGTGGGGTTGGGAGGGAATGAGGGAGCGGGATTCACCTGGGATACAGAGTTAATAAAATATAACTAATAATAAAAAGAAAATAATAATAAAAAGTATTTTAAAAAGAAGTCAAAGTATCAGTATTTGCAGATGATATGATAGTATTCATGAGTGACCCCAAAATTTCAACCAGAGAACCCCTTCAGCTGATAAACAACTTCAGCAAAGTGGCTGGATACAAAATTAACTCAAAATAATCTGAAGCCCTCTTGTATACAAAGGACAAATGCGCTGAAAAAGAAAATAGGGAAACAACACCTTTCACAATAGACACAAATGACATAAAGTACTTTGGTGTAACTCTAAGCAAGCAAGTGAAATATCTATATGAAAAAAAATTCAAGTCTCTGAAGAAAGAAATTGAGACGATATCAGGTACATGGAAAGATCTCCCATGCTCATGGATCAGTAGGATTAACAGAGTGAAAATGGCTATCCTACCAAAAGCAGTCTACAGATTCAATGCAAATCCCATCAAAATACCAACACAGTTTTTTTTTACAGATATTGAAAACAATTCTCACTTTCATATGGAAAATAAAAAAAATCCAGAATAGCTAAAACAATTCTGTTCAATACAAGATCTTCTGGAGGTATCTCCATCCCTCATGTCAAGCTATACTATGAGGAAGAATAATAAAAAAGGCATGGTACTGACATAGAAACAGAATGGTGTATCTATGGAATCGAATTGAAGACCCAGAAATAAACCCACACACCTATGGAACCTTAATTTTTGACAAAGAAGCCAAAACCATATAATGGAAAAAAGACAGAATCTTCAACAATGGTGCTGGTCTAACTGGATGTCTGCCTGTAGAAAATGCAAATAGACCTATATTTATCACCCTGCACAAAACTAAAGTCCAAGTGATCAAAGACCTTAACATAAAACTAGACACACTAAATCTGTTAGAAGAAAAAGTGAAAAAGAGCCTAGATCTCATTGGCATAGGAGACAACTTCCTGAACAGAACACCAACAGCACAGACTCTAAGATCAACAATCAATAAATGGGACCTCATGAAACGGAAAAGCTTCTGTAAAGCAAAGGACACTGTCATCAAAACAAAACGACAGCCTACAGACTGGGAAAGAATCTTCACCAACCCTTTATCTGACAGAGGGCTAATATCCAGTATATATAAAGAACACAAGAAGTTAAACAGTAACAAACCAAGTAATTCAATTTTAAAAAGGGGTACAGGGCTGGAGAGATGAGATGGCTCACAGGTTAAGAACACTGGCTGTTCTTCCAAATGTCTTGAGTTCAATTCTCAGGAACCACAAAGTGGCTCACAGCCATCTGTAGTGGGATATGTTGCCCTCTTCTGGTGTGCAAGCTCATATGCATGCGAAGCACTGGATAAATAAATACATTTTTAAAAAAGAAACCAAAAAATTGGGGTACAGAGCTAAACAGAGAATTCTCAACAGAAAAATTTCGAATGGCAGAGAAACACTTAAAGAAATGCTCAACATCCTTAGTCATTCAGAAAATGCAAATCAAAAAGACCCTGAGATTTCACCTTATACCCATCAGAATGGATAAGATCAAAAACACAAGTGACAACACATGCTGGAGAGGTTGTGGAGAAAGGGGAACCCTCTTCCACTGCTGGTGGGAATGTAAACTTGTACAACACTTTGGAAATCAATCTGGCACTTTCTCAGACAGTTAGGAGTAGTGGTACCTCAAGATACAGCTATAGCACTTTTAGGAATATACCCCCAAATGCCCCACCATTCAGTAAGGCCTGTTGCTCAACCATGTTTGTAGCAGCTTTATTCGTCATAGCCAGAATCTGGAAACAACCTAGATGTCCCTCAGTGGAGGAATGGATACAGAAATTGTGTCCATTTATACAATGGAATACTACTCAACAATTAAAAACAAGGAAATCATGAAATTTGCAGGCAAATGGTGGGAACTAGAAAAGATCATCCGGAGTTAGGTAACCCAGAAGCAGAAAGACACATATGGTATGTACTCACATATAAGGGAATATTAGCCATATAATATAGGATAAACATAATAAAATCTATAATCCTAAAGGAGATAAACAACAAGGAGGACCCCAGGGAAGATGCTTAGTCCTCATTCAGAAGGTCAAACAGGATAGACATCAGAAGTGGGGGAAGACAAGGAACAGGACAGTAGCCTTCCACAGAGGACCTCTGAAAGACTCTACCCACCAGGGTTTCAAAGGTGCTACTAAGACTAATAGTCAAAATTTGGGCATAGTGGCAAAAACCTATTGGAAGAAGAGGGAGATAGAAATACCTAGAGGGGACAGGAACTCCATAAGGAGACCAGCAGAGCCAAGAAACCTGGGCTCAGGGTTCTTTTCTGAGACTGATATTCCAACCAAGGTACATTCATGGATATAACCTAGAACCCCTGCACAGATGTAGCCCATGGTAGCGCAGTTTCTAAGTAGGTTTCCTAGTAAGGGTAACAGGGGTTATCCCTGACATGAACTCAGTGGCTGGCTCTTTGATCACCTTCCCCTGGGGGAGGAGGGTGCAACCTCACCAGGCCACAAAAAATGATGATGAAACCAGCCTTGATGAGACCTGATATGCTTTGGTCAGATAGAAGGGGAGGAGGTCCTCTCCTATCAGGGAACTGGGGAAAGGGCACAGGGAGAGAAGGGTAGAATGTGGGGGACTGAGAGGAGATAAGGGAAGGGGTTTCAGAGGGTATACAAAGTGAATAAATTGTAATAAATTAATGAGCAAATAAAATTTAAATAGCAATATGCATATTTGTGTTCATACCTATGTCTTGATAAGGGTTGATCACCCTGGATGATTCAAAGGTAAGAATGAACAGAAGCTGTAGCCTTTCTGGGTCCAGGGTTAGAGAAGGCCACAGGTCAAAGTCCTGTGAACATGGCTCTGGGGTACATAGTATAATATTGGAAAGAAGGTTGGCCAAACATGGATAGGAGGAGCTGGATCTTCATGGCACAGACAGACATAGCTGAGGCATGTGGACATCAGCAAGAGGACAAAGAATTGAGCATTGGAATGTCAGGAGCTGTGGCTGCCAGAAGGAGAAATTACAGGTGCGTGAAGATCCTGTGAGCAGAAAAGAAAATGCTTTGCCATAGGGCCTTTCACTGAATGTGGAGAAAAGGGGAAGGGCAGCAGTACACAGGGGAGTAAAGGGTCAAGAGTCATGTCTGCAGCACTTCTTCATTCCTTGAGTTCTCTCACTGAGAACCACTCTGAATCAGAAACTAATGCTAAAGAAAACGGAATTGACATTAAAGACACAAGAAACCCCTCACATTTTGATTGAATGCTGCTCAAAAGTGCAAAATCAGGAGAAACTTGGGCAAAAGACAATATTTCAGGAACCAGAGACTCAAATAGACCAGTTCTCTCTTCCTCTAAATTTGTCCGGGGATGACTTCACTGTGTTCATGTTATTTCAGAGAACCACAAACACGATCTAAAAGCTGAAGCCTTTACTGAATTGTCAACTCAAGATTTGTATCTTCTTTGCTTTAGACTTTCCACGACACTCAAGAGGAAAAGAACTCATCTAAGAAATCTTGCATTTGCATTTTGTTATTGTCTCGTTTTGGATGATGAAAAAGCTGGGGGCAAAAAACTCTCTGAAAAAAATGCTAATTTCTTCATCTCTCTCATAGACTCTTTCTCCTAGCAAAACTGATACTTTGCTCCATCATCTGGAATTAGCAAATGGAGACATAAGCAAGTCTATTTCTAATAGAGGCAAAAGGGTTCTGAGTCCAATGGCTCAAAATCTATGTATGCTACATCACTTCTAAAAGATGACAACACTGCATGTTATCCTGCAGCTTCATTTTCACTGTGACAGGGATGCTCCCATCCTTAAGTAAAAGAGTCTCTTTCTTCCTTCTTTTTTATGTTTTTATTTGATCTCTGTGTAGCCCTGTCTACACTTGCTGTGAAGATCAGGTGAGCCTCAAACCCACAGAGATCCATCTGCCTCCCCAAGTGCTGAGATGGAAGAGGTGAGCCACCACACCTGGCAGAAGAGGCTATTTTTAGTAGAGGTTAGTCCTCATATTGGTTGGACAAATAGGATAAGTAATAAGCTTAAGACTAGATCTAAAAGACCCCAATAACTTCTGGTTTTGACTACTGTGCAAATATCACTGTGGGAGGAGAAGCTATATGGAAGAAGACTGAGGCATGTTACCCAAGAATCAGGAGCAAGAGGTAAAACATGTGCGGCGCTATTTTGATTTTTCTTCTTTTCTTCTTCTTTTTTTTAAATTTATTTTATTTATTTTTTAACATAGGACTTTATAGTCAAAGTGACACAATAAAATTACATTGAGGATTATATTCAATCTCTGGGATACAAATATTTGAATATACAATTGAAAGAAAATATGAAAGCTAACACTGCAAGAAAAGAGTTTTTCTCATAATATTGAAAAAATGAATAATTCAAAAGATATATATGGACATATATTATTCATATTTTTATCATGAATTCATCTCATGTTTTTTATTTCAATTTTATTTTTTATATTAATTACAGTTTTATTCAGTTTGTATCCCAGCTGTAGCCCCCCTCATTCAATCCCTCCCAATCCCACCCTACCTCCTTCAAATCCTCCCTGCCCCTTTCTAAGTCCACTGATAGGGGAGGTCCCCCTCCCCTTCCCTCTGACCCTAGTCTATCAGGTCTCATCAAGAATGGCTGCATTGTCTTCCTCTGTGGCCTGGTAAGGCAGCTCCCCCATCAGGGGGAGGTGATCAAAGAGCCAGCCACTGAGTTCAGGTCAGAGACAGTCCCTATTCCCATTAGTAGGGAACCCACTTGGACACTGAGCTGCCATGGGCTACATCTGTACAGGGGTTCTAGGTTATCTCCATGAATGGTCCTTGGTTGGAGCATCAGTCTCAGAAAGACCCCTGTGCCCAGATGTTTTGGTCCTGTGCTCTCCTTGTAGAGTTCCTGACACCTCCAGGTCTTTCTATCTCCCCCTTCTTTCATAAGATTCCCTGCACTCTGCCCAAAGTTTGGCTATGAGTCTCAGCATCTGCTTTAATACACTACTGGGTAGAGTCTTTCGGAGGACCTCTGTGGTATGCTCCTGTCCTTTTCCCTGCTTTCTCCCTATTGCGATGTCCATCCACCTGCCTTTCTGAATGATGATTCAGTATTTTAACCAAGGTTTTTCTTCTTGCTTAGCTTCTTTTAGGGGTACAGATTTTAGTACGATTATCCTCTATTATATGTCTAATATCTACTTATAAGTGAGTATATACCATGTGTGTCTTTCTGCTTCTGGGATACCTCACTCAAGATGATCTTCTCTAGTTCCCACCATTTGCCTACAAATTTATCGATTTCCTTGTTTGTAATGGCTGAGTATTATTCCATTGCATAAATGTACCACAATTTCTGTATACTTTCCTCAGTTGAGTGACATAGGGGTTGTTTCCAGGTTCTGGCTAGTATGAATAAAGCTGCTGCAAACACATTGAGCAAATGTCCTTGTTGTATACTTGGCCATCTTTTGGATATATGCCTAGGAGTGGTATAGCTGGATCTTGAGGTAGCACAATTCTTAATTGTCTGAGAAAGCACCAGATTGATTTCCAAAGTGGTTACACAAGTTTACGTTCCCACCAGCAATGGAGGAGGGTTCCCCTTTCTCCACATCATTTCCAGCATGTGTTGTCACTTGAGTTTTTGATCTTAGCCATTCTGGTGGGTGTAAGGTGAAATCTCAGGATTGTTTTCAGTTGTAGCCCTCTCCTTTATGTCTTCCTAGTCCCACCTTCTCTACCTCTGCTCCCCTTATCCTTCTCCCCTAGTGCACAGAAATGGGGAACCCTCCTGCCTTACCATGTGACCCCAGCCTATCAAGTCTCATGATGTCTTCCTGGATCCTCTTCTTCTGTGGCCTGGCAAGACCACTTCACCAGAGGAAAGTGATAAAAGAGCAGGCAACTGAGTCTATGTCAGAGACAGCCCCTGCTCCCCTTACTATGGAACTCACATGGAGACTGCCTATCAGCTACATCAGAGCAGGGTTCTCTCCATGCATGGTCCTTTGTTGGTCCATAAGTCTCTGCAAGCCCCACTGTGCCACATTTTTGGCTTTGTTGTTCTCCTTGTAGAGCTCCTGTTCCTTCCAGGTCCTTCTATCCTCCCCCCTTCTCTCATAAGACTCCCTGCACTCTGCCTAAAGTTTGACTGTGAGTCTTAGCATCTACTTTGATCCCCTGTTGGGTGGAGTCTTTCAGAGGACATTTATGGTAGGCTCCCATCCTGTTCTTTCTCTTCCACGACTTCTGGTGTCAATCCTGTTTGCCCTTTTCAATGATATTTAAGCATCCACCCTAGGGTTCTCCTTATTATGTAGCTTCTTTACGTCTGTGGATTGTAGTATGGCTATGCTGTATTACATGGCTAATATCCACTTATAAGAATATAACATGCATGGCTTTCTGGTTCTGGGTTATTTCGCTCAGGATGATCTTCTCTAGTTCCCACCATTTGCCTGCAAATTTCATGATTTCCTTGTTTTTAATTGCTGAGTAGTATTCCATTGTGTAAATGTACCACAATTTCTGTATCCATTCCTCATCTGAGGTATGTCTGGGTATATCCAGATTCTGGCTATTACAAATAAAGCTGCTATGAACATACTTGAGCAAATGTCCTTGTTCTATGTTGGAGCATCTTCTCTAATCTCAGTTTAAACTCCTCTGATGACATATGTGAGGCATTTTTATTATCTATCTATCTAACTAACTAACTATTTATTTATTTATTACAATTTATCCACTTTGTATTCTGGCTATAGCCCCTCCCTCGTCTCCTCCTAGTCCCACCCACCCTCCTCTTCCTATGCTGTTTCCCTAGCCCTTAATAGAGGAGGACCTCCCCCCCTTCTATCGGACTGTAGCTTTAATCAGGTCTCATCAGGACTGGCTACATCTTCTTCTTCTGTGGCCTAGCAAGGCTGTACCCTCCAGGAGAAGGTGATCAAAGAGCCAGCCACTGAGTTCATGGTGCATGACAAACTGGTAGCAAGGCACTCTCTGAAAATGGTCTGAGTTTCTGAACCACTAGATGAGCAAATAAACTTTATTTTGTCACTCTCTGTTAAGCAACCATTGATCACTGACTAGAACAAAGAATCTTAAATCAACCAACCGAGCATTAGTTTGACTCCTACAAGTTATGTACAAGTCACCCACTTATAGCAGATAGGTCTTGACAGGCCCTTACAACAACGAAATCGAATGATCTTTGTGCTACTCCCTGCTTTTCCCTTTTAAACTTTTTTTATACTTTTAAATTTTAATGTGCATGAATGCTTTGCTAGTGTCTATGTTTATGCAGCAGGGGCGTGACTGCTGCCCTCTGGAGAGGTCATTGGATTGTCTGGAGTTGGAGTTATGAATGACTGTGAGTCACCATGCAGGTGTTAGGAACTGGACCCTGGTCTTCCTCAAGAGAAACAAGTGCTCTTTCTTAACTGATGAGTCATCTCTCCAACCCACTCTCTGCATTCTCAAGTAATCAAAAACAAGTACTTAAAAATCAAAGATCGCACACTGCTTTCTGAAATGCTCAGTGAAATAAGTTATGTTTGCTCCATGCTAGGACTACTAAAAATAATGTTACGCTGTTACCCACATGAAAGATTCCAACTCATCTAGCCCTTCAACTATTTTCTTTAAATAATGGTATTTTCATTTTACAGCTGAAAAAATTTTGATGTAATCCATTAGTCCAGCTATGAGTTATATAGGGAAAGTAGGCCACTGAGGTCTTGTGTTTGAAGAACATATCTGGTCTCTTGCTTCTTTTCATTCTCTGTTTCCTACTTGGCATGAGATAAGCAGCTTTATTTCTTCCTCACCTTTCTGCCAAAATGCTTCTGCCTACCAGACAGACATAAAAGCTGCGGAGCATGAATTTAAATCTCTGAAACAAGGAACCCAAATCTGTGCAGCATTACTTCATTATCTCAGTTAATTTTCCACAGAGACAAAAAAAAAGTCTAACACGTACACACACACTTGACCAGTGCATGCATCAACTTGTATATTCAGAGCTGGCTAATCCTGGTCTTCAGGATGTAAATACTATGTTGTGGTAAAGATACAGGCAAAGTAGAGGGAACAAAAGGGCTTTAGCACTTTGACTTCCCATCCTTTGTTGTTCTTAACCTCCGTGGAATCACCCCAGGTGTTAAATGGAAATATTCCCTATTCTACCCTCTGAATACAAATCAAACCCATAGTTACATTGGCCCTGGAAAGTATTGATGTAATATTTCTTCAATAAGTCAGACAGAATCCAAGTTCTATGTACATTAGGAAGTATGTTTAAGCATGTCCCCAGCAGCATTGATTTATAGCTATCAAACACTAGAAACACTCAAGATGTCGATCACAGATAAGAAAGTCAAATTGGGCTATATTCATATAATATAATACTGCACAACAATAAAAATGAGCCAACCACACGCTTCTACAATAGCACAGATAACTGTATTAAGAATGTGGAGGGGAGCTAAACAAAATTCTCTATAGAGGAATATCATATGGCAGAGAAACGCTTAAAGAAATGCTCAACATCCTTAGTCATCAGGGAAATGCTAATCAAAATGACCCTGAGATTTCACCTTACACCCATCAGAATGGCTAGTGTGTGTATGTATATATATACCTCAAGTGACAACACATGTTGGAAAGGATGTGGAGGAAGAGGAACTCTCCTCCATTGCTGCTGGGAATGTAAACTTGTACAACCACTTTGGAAATCAATCTGGCGCTTTCTCAGAGAATTAGGAATAGTGCTGCCTCAAGATCCAGCTATACCACTCCTAGGCATATATCCAAAAGATGGCCAAGTATACGACAAGGACATTTGCTCAATGTGTTTGCAGCAGCGTTATTCATACTAGCCAGAACCTGGAAACAACCCCTATGTCACTCAATTGAGGAAAGTATACAGAAATTGTGGTACATTTATGCAATGGAATAATACTCAGCAATTACAAACAAGGAAATTGAGAAATTTGCAGGCAAATGGTGGGAGCTAGAGAAGATCATCTGGAGTGAGGTATCCCAAAAGCAGAAAGACACACATGGCATATACTCACTTATACATATAATACAGGATAATCATAGTAGTAGCTGTACCTCTAAAGAAGAGAACCCTGGGTAAGATGATTAAGCCTCACTCAGAAAGACAAACGGGAGGGATATCAGAAGAGGGAGAAAACAGGGAACAGCACAGAAGCCTACCACAGAGGGCCTCTGAAAGATTGTACCCAGCAGTATATGAAAGCAGATGCTGAGATAGCCAAACTTTGGGCAGAGTGCAGGGAATCTTATGAAAGAATGGGGAGATAGAAAGACCTAGATGGGACAGGAGCTCCACAAGAGATCAACAGAACCAAAAATCTGGGCACAGGGGTCTTTTCTGAGACTGATACTCCAACCAAGGGTCATTCATGGAGATAACCTAGAACCCTTGCACAGATGTAGCCCATGGCAGCTCAGTGTCCAAGTGGGTTCTCTGGTAATGGGAACAGGGACTGTCTCTGACATGAACTGATTGGCCTGCTCTTTGATCACCTCCCCCTGATGGGAGAGCAGCATTACCAGGCTACAGAGGAAGACAATGCAGCCAGTCCTGATGAGACCTGATAGGCTAGGATCAGAGGCAAGGGGAGGAGGACCTCCCTTATCAGTGAAGTTGGGGAGGGGCATGGGAAGAGATGAGGGATGAGGGTGGGATTGGGAGGGCACTACAATTGGGATACAAAGTGAATAAAGTATAATTAATGAAAAAATAAATAAATTTTTTAATTAAAAAAAGAATGTAGAGGGAAAGAAGGTAGTCACAAAAATATTTTCAGCAAATAACAAGTGTGTAAGTTTGAAGCTATGTAAATCAAAACTAGATTGATTATATGTAAGATAAATGCACAAAAGAAAACCAAGAAATTGTGTGGGAAAAGTAATGTCATAAGTGGAACAGATATCATTTTTTTCCTTGTCCTGGTCAGTGAGTCACATAAGTAAAAGCCTTACAAATATTCGCTTGCCAAGTAGTTGTTTTCTGAACATTTCTTCTTTTTAAATGTAATGGTTATTACTTAAGAATTAGGATGGCAAAGGAGGTATAGAAGACAGTAGATAAGGAAGGAGACATGATGAGAGAAACTGCAAAGTAGGTAAAATAAGCAACTGTAGTATTATTTTATTTTCTTTAATAGAGCTTTGAACTTAACCTCATTCTTTGTTTTCTCTCAGGTACAATATTTTATTAACTCTAATACCCTAGTTCTCTTCTTGGGAAAATATTTCTTCCTGGTGGGTATAAAATCTAGAAAATATGTATTAGGTATGTATGAGCAATCAAGTTATCATCTATCTCATTGACCCTAAAAAGTTGCAGATATTTGATGCAAATAATTTCTGCAGTCATCTTTTCGATAGTCCATGCCATCCCAAACAGCTGGAAGAGTTTATTGTGATGGGATACAGTACAGTTCAAGATCTAAAATGTAGTGAATCTTTAGGAATGATATGATTTAGAAGTATAACATGGAAGAAGTCTGAGTACAATAAATATCTGAAATAAATATAAATTTTTGAGGCCTCTACACCCTGGGGATTTGATGTGGGGGTTTGATTTGGTGAACTGTACCTTACATGGTGAGCATGTCAGCAAAATGAATTCAGAGTTTTAGCTAGAACTGTACTATACCAGCAGAGTATAAAGTAGAAACTAAAACGCTTTTCAAAATATAGAGAAAACATGAATATATAGTTGAAAAAAGATATAATAATGTTTCCTTGAGGATTTGAAGATGAGGCAATTAGAAAATAATTGGCAATACTTAGAGACACATGAAGAAGTGTCTTGACTTAGGCCCGGTTGAAATGCGTAAGAAACTTGGGATTGGGGCTGGAGAGATGGCTCAGAGGTTAAGAGTACTTTCTCCTCTTTCAGAGGTCCTGAGTTCAATTCCCAGCAACCACATGGTGGCTCACAACCATCTATACTGGAATCTGATACCCTCTTATGGCATGCAGGTGTACATTTGGATAGAGCACCCATCTACATAATAAATAAATAAATCTTTTAAAAAAGATCTTTGGGATTTCCCAAGATGCCACTGGTGAAGACAGTGAATCAATGATAACATAACGAAGTCATGTTGCAGACTCTGCTTAACTGTGGGGTTATGAAGTGGGAAAAAAATAACCATTAACATGTACATCATGTGTTCATCCATATTTTGAGAAGAGAAATTTTAGTTTGAAACCTGAATGTTAACTTAGATATTACTATTTGTTTATTCAAATCACTGATAACATTAGATAAGTCTGAAATTATAAATAGCAAAGGTTAGAAAGCGTATTACTAATATTTAGAAAATTTTATTTATTCAGTTTTTTAATTTTGATTATCAATTTACAAATATAGTATTTTGGTAAACATTGGTGCTGGTAAATGCTTAAAAGTTGTGATTCTTAGGGCATTATCAGAATTCAAGCATAAAACAAGGTTTACATTTGCTTCACATTGATAGTCTTATGAGCATCTGAGAGGTATGCATAAATGATTTTCAATACATAAACTTGTTATGCACATTGATCCATCTTATGTCCTTGGGGTAGGGAAATTGCATTTCAGTTTATCATTAGATATTCATGAAGTGTGTCAATTATTTTCTTCATAAAATTAATATTGTCAAGAAAAAAACAAATGGAAGTTATGTTTATAGAACTAAATAGAAGCATGAGAATAATGTTTCTTTCTATACTGATATGAAGTATATCAGTAAAGATGGAGAAAAAAATGAAAGATGCCCCAAGTAGAAATTATAAAATTGAAACACTAGTTAAAAAAATTAAAACTGAACAGACAACTTCAGAGTACACTGGAAGTAAACAGAAGAGAGAAGAGCCAGTGAACTTGAATCTAGAACAATTGAGATTATCATATGTGAAGCTCAAATAGACAAAAGAATGGAGAAAATCTAACAGAGTATCATGGGAGTAGTCTATGTTAAAGTTCATTAGGTGTGTAAGTATATTACAATCCAAGTCTAAAAAGAGGAAAGAAAATGGTAAACATGCATGAAAAATAGTGTCTTTGAATCCCCAAATGTGGAGTTAATATGACCTGGAGAGGACAGGAGCTCCACAAGGACCAAATATATCAGGGCACAGGGGTCTTTTATGAGACTGTTTCTCCAACCAAGGACCATGTATGGATATAACCTAGAACCTCTGCTTGGATGTAGCCCATGGTAGCTCAGTATCCAAGTGAGTACCCTATTAAGGGGAACAGGGACTATTTCTGACATGAACTCAATGGCAGGCTCTTTGACCTCTCCCCAACCCCTGAGGGAGGAGCAGCCCTGTCAAGGCACAGAGGAGGACTTTGCAGCTAGTCCTGAAAAGACCTGATAAGGTAGGGTCAAATGAAAGGAGAGGAGGTCCTCGCCTATCAGTGGACTTGGAAAGGGGCAGGGAGTAGATGAGGGAGGGAGGGTGGGATTGGGAAGGAATGAAAGAGTGGGATACTGCAGGGATACAAAGTTAATAAACTGTAACTAATATTAAAAAAATAAAAAATACAAAAAAGAATCCCAAATGTGATGGAAAATCTTAATCTACCGTTGAAGAAACTCAACTCAAAGTAGAATGAATTCAGGTAGAATCACATCTCATAAGTAAATTATTAGTAAACAATGTCAAAGATAGACTTTTGAAAGCAGAAACGAAAGAGATATTTTATTTCTCATCAGAAATCATAGAGGAAGAATGGCAATAGAATACCAGATTAAATCACCAAAAGAAGTCAACTGAAATAAACAATCATATATCCAGCAAAAAGTGTCCTTCAAAAGTAAAAAAGAAATGAGCACATTCTCAGATTGGCAAAAGAATGACATAATTTTTAACTAGCAAATCTGCCCAATAAGAAATGCTAAGGTTGAGCTGTAGACACAGTGTCATGCATAAGAATACCCGTTTCTCTTACAGATGTCCTTGATTTGGTTCATAGCGCACACATGGTGGCTAACCACCCTCTGTAACTTCGGTTCCAGAGTATCCAGCACCTTCTTCTGGCCTGTGTGAGCACTGTGTACACGTGGCACACAGATATAAATCCAGGCAAAACACACATATAGAAAAAATATTTTAAAATATTCTTTAAAAAATGCTGAGGGAATCCATCAAACTAAAATGAAAAAAAACCCACTGAACAGTAATTTAAATAGACTTAATTTTGCTTTCAGCTTTCTTTTCTCATTTATTTAACATACATCTGAATAAGCTAGTAAGTAAGAAATCTATGTTAGTAAGAATACTCCTAATTAAAGCATACTTTGTATGACAATAGTAGAATGAAAGAATGGGAGAAAATGGAGCTTTGTATATTTAAAAGATAAAGTATGGATTTATATTAATATAAATGATATTGTTAGAAATAAAATTTAATTTTCATTCCTAGAACAAAGGAACTACAAAGTAGGAAAAAAAATGAAAATTCCAGTTTTGATAAATTCTAGTATCTGTAATATATTAAGCTTTTATTAACTTAAAATTTATTGATTTTGCTTTTTAGATTTTCACACAGAAGTACTATGCTGCATTATCTCTACCCTTACCTCTCTTCCTGCAACTCATCTTGTTTCCCTTCCACTGCTACCCTGTCACATGTTTTCTCCATTGCCCATGTTACTACTGAGAGCCAAGCTGATGTCCATTGTCTGTGCTGCTGTGTTCCGCACTTCAGGCTAGCTCTGGGGACCCTGTTGCTGTTTGTGGCCAGTACTGCCACCAGAGACCATGCTGAGGTCCACGGCATGCGTTGATGCCAGAGGCCAGGTGGATGTCAGCGGTCTGTGCTATCACCAGAAACCATGTGGGAATCCATGATCCATGCAAACGGTGACTGTAAAGAATTAGGAAGCTCCTAATGCAGTGATGCTGATGACTGCAAACTCACAGGTGAGAAAAGGAGACATAGAAGGCTTCTGTGACAACCCCCCCCCCAAAGTAACAACCTAGGCAGGAAGCCATTGAAGAGAACTCTAAAAACTTGTAAAGAGTGTGCTGAAGTGTAGCTCTCTACAAATATGTTACTGGCAGAGGTGGAGTGAAGAAGCGTTCACTTTTCTTTAAGGGACTGGCTACCAGGAGTTTTGGTCACGCTCCACTGACATATGGATGATACAAATTGGACGTTTCAAAAATCATTTTTGGGGAGGATGACACAAGGGTAGGGGTAAGTAACCTGGGAGGACTGGGAAGGATAATCAGGATGCATTAGGTGAAATTCCCAAATAAGCATTAAAAATATAATGTTTAAAATTTTTGAAGCAAGGTACAACACACACCAGTAATTTCAGCACTCTGAGAAGCAGAGGCAGGCAAATCTCTTGTGAGTTCGAGGCCAGCCTGGTCTACAAAGTGAGTCCAGGACAGCCAACGCTACACAGAGAAACCCTGCCTCAAACGGCCACCAAATTTAAAAAATGTATGACCTCTTTTCTTTTTTTCTTATTTTTGTTCAAGAAGAGGAACCCTCATTTATTACAAAGTCTCAGGTAGAAGTTCTCTAGGGTTGACAACTGAATAGTTCTAAAACATCAAGATCCCAGGCCATGACCATCTTTCTACTCTATTCTTCAATGTCTTGTTGTCATCATTAGCTCCTCATCTTGTTGAGTCATATCTGGATAGGATGTCTGTGGAGAAAAAAAATTCCCTTGCCTCTCAGTCATGACTTGGTGGCCCCTTTCCAGAGAGTGCACCCCTTCCCCTGAAGATTACCCTTAAGAAAACTGAATACAAGGCCACTTGCTTCCACCTAAGCCAAGGAGAACTGAATTTCCCTCTGGGTTTCCTAAATATGTAGGTAAACCAGAGCCACTTGTGGTGGGATGGGCAGGTGATTTGATGAAATTTGAGGTTGGCTGACAAGAAAGGAGAGACAGCAGTGAGCATCATGTACATTAGGTGCCATCCAGGGAATGTTACATTTCATCTTTCTAACAGCCAGGTGGCTCAGCAGCCATGCGTGTCACACACTATTACCACTGTGTTGGAGATAAGAAAAGCGAGGTTCAGAAAACTTGAGTATGACCTTTTTATTTAAATACTGTTATGAACATATATGTATATATATTATACATATTTCATTGATTTAATGTTGCTTTTATGTATGTCTTAAAATGTCAATAAGAAGGCAAAAAACCTGATTTTAAAATTGAGTAAAAGATTGAAAAGGCATTCCACATTAGAAAGTGCATAAATGAGCCATTAATACATGAAAAATGTTCACTGTTTCATTACTCATATTACTCATTAATTATTATGGAATGGAAATCAAAACCACAGTTATTGGTGGTGTATGCCTTTAACTCTAGCACTAGGCAGAGGCAAGATGATTTCTATGAGTTTAAGACCAGGCTGGTCAACAGAGCAAGTTCTGAGACAGACAAAGCTACACAGAGAAACCCTGTCTTGAAAAAGAAAAAAAAAATCAACCAAACAACAAGTCAAAGAAACACACACACAAATTGCTCTCTACACCCACTAGGATCACTACAGATAAGTGCTGGTGAGGAAGTGAAAAAACAGGAACCTTCATACCCTGCTGGTAAGATTGTGAAATGATGCAGCTACCCTGTAAAATAATTTTTCAGTTTCTCAAAAGATTGGTTACAAAACAGCCAGGTGGCCCAGTAATTTGGGTCCTAAATATGTGTACCAAGAGAAATTAAAATATTTGTTGACACTAAAACTTGTACATTAATGTCCATAGCAGATATATGTAAAGAGACTATATTATGTATTGTATGGATGCAACACCTGTCAATAATTTTTTTGACCAATAGCAAAGGGTAGAATAGAAGGTGTGACATCTCACATGCAGAAAGGATTCTGGGATAGAGCCATGTAGTGCTCGTTTTTTAAAACTCAACTTTATTTATTTACACCTCTACCTCCCTTCTGCCAACCCTCCAACTTTAGGTAGGAGAGAAAAGGTTAGTGGGGAGAGGTGGTGTAGACTCTTTAACTTCCCCTGGCTGTTTGGGGTCAATAGATTCTTTTAGAGATATACCCATCTCTGTTGACAGCAAACACAACCAGCAGTCTCCTCCAAGGTGCTGCACCCTGAAGCATTTCTCTCCATCTGTCTGCTCCAAACCGCTACACCATATGTCTCTGGTCTCTCCAAACTGCTACATGCCACACATCACCACCACACCCCACCTCACCTTCTCTTCCTGGGCTCTCAACTTTATATTCTCCCGATCTTAAACCATGCCCCTCTCAATCCGTGTTGCATGAGGTAGGGTATTACTAGCTGGCAAAAGCATGAGACAATTAACAGCTGTGGACAAACTTTAGCCCAAATAAAATCCCACACTTGGTATTAAAACAAAAAAATATGTTTACATAACATAACTGAGTTTACAAAGAAACCAAAACTTCCATTACAGAGCCATGCACGGGAAATTTGTCCAAGAAAATGTTAGGAGGATAAATGCATGGTACCTGAGCAATGGTAATCAGTCACATGGCAGAATGTAGATTAGCAGAAATGGGTTATTATAAGTTATGAGCTAGTCAAGGAAGAGCCTAGTTAAATGGCCTAGGTATTTCTAAATATATGTTGAGTCTGATGTATCATTATTCTGGGAGCTTGGGACAGAGAAAAAACACTCATTACAGATTTATTTATAATAGACAAAGTCAAATGTCCACTTACCAATCAAACCAAAAAAAAATGCAACACGTAGTACCCACATGATGGAATAACACATAGCCACTAATGGAAGTGCTGACCTACATAAGAATGAACCTTAAAACCAACATGCGACAAGGATGGATCATAAAACCACTGTGATAAGCAAAATGAACCAATGGCTAATGATGTAAAAATCACATATTTTTTGATTCCACTTATATGAAACTATCCATAACAAGCAAATCTATAAAGACAGACTGAATTAGTGATTGCTTAGAGTTGGATAAGAGGATAAGAATGCTAATGATGTATATGTAAGCTTTCGTTTAGGGAAAAGGAAAATGCCTTAAATTATGATGATAACCCTTTAAGCCTGAATGTAAAAAAACCACCAAATTGTTCACTTTTATTAAAAGGTGGAGTTTTAATATGTGGATTATATTTTAATAAACAAAAATAATTACACATGCAGAAATATTAGTAAATGTAGTTTTTCCTGGAATGTTCGAAGTAAAGCCAGGGTCTTAGAGAATGGGACTTAGAAGACTGTAGAACTGACACTGATCCTTTAAGCCAAGTCCACTATAATACCCCAAGAATCAGCTAATTACTAGATCTGGTGAAAGAGTAGGAATGCATCTTGCCACAGAACTGTAAATCTTAATTCCCCATTGAAGCTGGCACTATGAGGCCTTCTGACTTTACATGGCCAGCCAAGCTATTTATCAAGTATAGTCAGTCCCATTTTACCAGTGGGGGCTAAGACTCAAAGACTAGTATGCCAGGATTAACTGTATGTCATGGCACAGAGGATACCAGGGTTCAGCCAGTCCCAGCATGAGCTAGGTTTTAGATCTCAGTTCTCAAAATAACTTTTTGTTGTTGTTTTTAACTTTTCAGTTAAAAATTACACCTAAGATTTCTTGGGTGGTCAAGAACCTGAGAATAGATAGGTGAAGGGCCAAGGGGAACATCACATACTATTGTTCTGCTAAAAGAATATAATAATAAAATGGCTCCTAATGATATTCTGCTATACTCAATGCTTTGATCAGCCATCATCAGAAAAGCACTGTCCCACAGCAGAAGGGAATAAATACAGAGACCCACAGCTATACAATGTGTGGAAAGTGAGAGATCTTGGGACACTCAGCTCTAAGTGGGATGTCTCCGTCAAATTCTTCCCCTCGGGAAACCTTGTGGAAGAGGAGGTGGAAAGAGAGGATGTAAGATACAAAGGAAACAAGGCCTTCCAGAAACAATAAGACTGACACAATATGAATGCACAGAGACTGTGGCAGCATGCACAGGGCCTGCACAGGTCTAAGAGACATGGGGTCCCAATGTGGAAAGTGAAAGTAGATGGAATCCCCCATCTCTAACCCAGAAACTATTTTCAATTGACATTCATTTGCAAAGGACCAATTAGTTTTCTCCAACGGAGTCTCACTGGATATACAAACCACATTTAATGTCAGGCTCCATGCCCAGCAGTAGAAGGCCAATTCAAAATGAACTCAATGGTATTTTGGGGGATTATTTTTTTAAACCTTACTGGTCTTTTGCTTAAATAGTATGGTTTCCAATTAACAATAATAATACTCCTATGTTAGAAGTTCTTTGGGAAATGAGAGGAAGCTTTTAAGCCAGAATGTATGAGATCAGAAAGAAAAAAAAGAAAAACATTTCATTTTTTTCACTAGGGAAGACCCTCAGAGTTGGGAGACCAAAGTGCCTATGCAGCCCTGGTACTTCTTTTTTTTTTTAAAGTAATTTATTTATTTTTATTTTTATATTAATCACAGGTTATATACTTTGTATCCCGGCTGTAGCCCCTCCCTTCTTTTTAACCTGATTGCTTACATATAAAGGAAGCTGTCTAAAGGGACTAGAGCATTTCTCCCCAGTACTTTTAGGAAATTCTAAGATATTGCCATGGAACAAACTCTGCCTTCCTCGACCTCATTTAAAGCCTCAGCCATAATGTGACTACCGAGTTTGGAAAGAGGACCTATAATGAGGTTGAAGATAAAGGTTAGATGTAGCTTGAGATTGGAGACATAGTAACACACAATCTGTGCCCTTATTTAAAAAGGGACTATGATATACTGTCTCTCCTTCCCCATATGCACTCAGAGGAAAAGCCATGGGAGCACACAGTAAGAAGGTAGCCATGTATAAGCCTGAAAGAGCGCCCACACCAGAAATTAATCATAGGAACACCTCAGTCCTAGATTTCTCCTTTCCATAACTGTAAGGAATCAGTTTCAGTTTGTACCCAATCTGTGATATTTTGTTATGGCAGCCCTGGCAGGCTAATAAAAGTGTCGTAGAAATATATCAGTCTGTAAACTTTTATTGTACTTAATTTTTAAGTTTAAAAGCTCTAATAAAAATCATGTATATATTTTATACGTGTCATATGAAAGAAGCATTAAAGACCAGGGTATGTGAAGTTCCACTGCTAGGAAATTCATTTTTGGAAAGATTACTGAATAAAGAAGTCTCTTTTCCTATCAGCTTAAATAAAGAGCAAAAGGATATTTGTATACCTTTTGCTCAACTTTTCTTGTACTGCCACATTTCTAACATAATTTAGCATTTCTATCATTTTATATACACAGTTCAATGAATATATATATTCACACACACACACATAATGCTGTGCAGCCATTACCAAACATCCATCCATCTTTGTAACTCTCTTTATCTCTTAAGGAAAGAATTCTATATCCCCTAAACAATATGTTTCCATTCTCCCATCCCCACCCCTTTGTCTGCCTAGACCCTAACATCTACTTTCTGTTGCTGTGATTTTGAATAGTCTGAATACTATATTTAAGAATAATATAGCACTTATCTTTTTTGTAACTAACTTATTTCACTTAATATAATGTCCTCGAGGTTCATCCACTGTAGCATATTGCAATGTTTCCTTGTTTTTAATTGTTGAATTATATATTATATTATAACATGCCATATTTTTAAAAGTCTGCCCATTCATCTTTGAAAACTTAGACTATTTCCACAATTTTAGCTATTGGGAATAATGCAACAATGACTATGAGAGTGAACATGTCAACAAAGGTTCTGATTTTAGGTTTTTGGGTACATACCCTGAAGAGAAATTATTGGATCGTATGAGAACTCTATCTATGTTCAAGTTTTTTTGTTTGTTTGTTTTTGGTTTTGTTTTGTTTTGTTTTGTTTTTTTGAGGCCCCATCACACTGCTTTCTATACAAATGACACTAATTTACATTTCTACCAACAATTTTCCAAGCTTCCCCTTTGTTCCACATTCTCATAAGGGACATGGCTGATGTCTTTTTTCTTTTTGCTAATTGATACTGTATTGTGTCTTTAATTTGCATTTCCCGATTAGTAGCATTGGACCTTTTTGTTTTGTTTTTCATATTCCTTACAGGAACTTTTATGCCTTCTTTTGAGGGACCTCTTCTTAGGTCGATTGCCCATTCTAAGATTAGTTTTTGTTTTGCTATTTCTTTCTTTTCTTTTCTTCTTTTATTCTTCCCTCATACAATACATGCCCACCACAGTTTCTCCTCCCTCCTCCCAGTACCTCCCACAACTACACTCTCCTCCATATCCAGTGTTCCTGTTTCCCTTCAAAAAAGAGCAGACCTCCCTGGGAGATCAACCAAACATGACAGTAAGACTAGGCACAAACTCTCACATCAAGGCTGTATGAAGCAACCCAGTAGGAAGTAAAAAGACCCCAAGCGCAGGCAAAAGAGTCAGAGACATCCCTATCCCCAGTGTTATGAGTCCCACCAGAACACCAAGCTACACAACCATAATATATATGCAGAGGACCTAGTGCAAACTCATGTAGACTCCATGACTGCTGCTTCAGTCTCTGTAAGCCCCTATGAGCCCTGCTTAGTTCATTCTGGGCTGGGTTCTCCTGGAGCCTCTTTAACCAACCAGTAGGTAGCATGTAGGTCAGATTCATATTATTTCACATTTTGAGTTCCCTATGTGTTCTGGATATTAACTAGTCTCTTTCCAGAAATATAGCTTGAAAATATTTTACCTTTTTGCATCTTTCTTTTCAATATTTCTTTCCTTTGTCCCACAGAAGCTCTTCACTTTGGTGTAACCCTTCATTTTGTCTCCTGTGTTTTTGAAGTCCCACACACATGAATTCTCACTCACTTCACTGTTCTGAAGCATGTCCCTTGTGTTTTATTTGTTTCATAATTTCAAGCCACTTTAAGTCTACAATTTTAAGTCTGTAGTTACTTTTGACCTGGCTTCTCTGTAGGATGCAGGTCTACTTTCCTTCTGCTTACGGCTAGCCAATTGTGCCCAGATCACATGTTGTGGATTTTTGTGATCTTTCACAAATATCCACTGACAATATATGTATAGGTTTACTTTGAAAGTCACTATTTTCTCCCATCCCATGTTTATCTTGAAAATATTCTGTCTCTTGGACTCAAGGATGAAAAGATAAGAATGCTCACTGAGTAGGAGAGTGTAGATTAGTGGTGACAGTATGTGCTTAGCATGTATCAGGTCCTGGGTTTAATGCTCACACACACACACACACACACACACACACACACACAGAGAGAGAGAGAGAGAGAGAGAGAGAGAGAGACAGAGACAGAGACAGAGACAGAGACCGAGACAGAGAGACAGAGAGGGAGGAGGAGGGAGACACACAGACAGACACACACACACATTTTAACAATACCTTTTCTTTCTTATAACTTACATTCAAATCCCTTTCTCATTTCATTGATTTAAAAAGCTTATGGATCAGTGCTCAATGAAACTGAATACTGATTGATAAATAATTCATATAAGTGATTCAAAATACACTATGAAAACAAAAGGCAATATATACAGACAGACTAAAGATTTATAAAGTCATGGCTAGATATATACACAGGTTATATAAAGAATGACAGCAAATCAGCATGGCAAGCAGCCACTGAGATTTAAAAAAAAAAAAAGAGCCAAGGATGTAAATGGTACTTCAGAGAAAAAGACTCCCAGCTGGACAAGAATCAGTGAAAAATACTCATCTTCACTAGTAATCAGATAAATGTGTATCAGAATGATTGCTCATATATATATACATATATATATATATACACACACACATCAATGCCTGATTATATCAAGTGTTAAAAAATATTGAGAAGTAAAAAAAAAAATCACATACTTGTAGTGGAAGAACATATTGGTTCCATCACTTTGGAGAGCCATTTGGAAACACCTGATAAGCACTCCCTAAGACTCACAATTAAGCTTGTAGGGGTAAGTACTCCCTGTGGCTTTGTAATTACACTTCTAAGTACACCCCCTAGAGAAAAAATCTGTAGCATATATAATCTCCACAGAGACTCCTCTTAAGGATGTTCACCGAAGCACATTTTTAATAGTAAAAAGAAATGGGGGAAGAACATAACTACACATAAGAATCCATGGAACAAACTCTCCCTTTCTCAACAATTATCACTGACCAGTAATTTGTTTTCTATACAATCACACCAGAATTAAAATGAGTAGACTAGATCAAAATATCTCATAATGAATGAATGGGTGAATGAATGAATGAAACATTATATGGAGTGTAAAGAGAAAATTAGTAGCATATGCAAGATCATGTCTTTGCTGAGATTACAATAGTATACCAAAATGTCCAGCTTTTAAACATGCTGGTTCTGGGGATTGAACTCAGGACTTCATGCTTGTGTTGCAAACACTTTATAGAATGAGCTATTTACATATTCCCCCATAGCTTTTATCATCTTGTCATTTTTGTAGTGTATGCATTATAAAATTAGAAAAAAATGTTAATTTAAATAGCCTTTAAGTTAATTGAAATACCTTTTAATATTCCTTTTGATTATGATGGTACACTGAATGAACTACAATACATTTTAAGTTGACCATCTTACTGGTCTAATTTGGCCTTCTATTATCTTAACTTTCTTCATTTTCTGCCTTTAATATGTTCCATATTTCATTCACTGCATCCTCTTATCCTCTTGCCTTCATTGAATGTACAATGTAAATTTCCTTTTCATTCCTGTATTTTAGGGTTCTACATGCTAGTCAACATACAGATTTGCATCACTTTTACACAATATACTTCTTTTTAATTGGTTCTTTGAGAATTTCATATAATGTATCTTCATATTGTTCATCCCTTTCCCCTAACTCCTCTGACTATGTTCCTTTTTTATTTGATTTTCATTAAAAATTAATTATGTGTTTTTGTGTGTGGGTTTGTGAATGTGAGTGCAGGTGCTCATGGAAGCCAGAAAAGGACATGGATCCCTTGGAACTGGAGTTACTGGAACTTGTGGTTACTGGGGCCCAAACCTGGGTTTTCTGATAGAGCAGGATGCACTCTTAAGCATCCCCTGCACTCCCAATGTCTTTTTCCTGATTGTGGGGTGTTTACAGGACAATGAACAAAAGATAAATATTTATATAATCTTTACAATGTGGCCAGGACTCTTCCCAATGCTGAGAATGGCACTATAAAAAGCCACAGGTACGTGCTCACTGATTAGTGAAGAACATGAATAATTCAACAGATAGTAAGATCAAGTCAAGACAAAGGCATCACAAGATACATACATTGGCCATTTCCAAGAAAGAAAGCAAAATACATTTTACAGATGGGCAAACTTAGAGTTAAGCTCAAGGTAATACTAGTTAGGACAAAGGAATTCTGCTCAAGTTATTTTTTCTTCTATAATTTATTCACCTTAAATCCTGATTGTAGTCTTCTCCCTTGTCTCATCTGGGTCCCACCCTCCCCCACTCTTCCTGCCTTTTCTCCTCCCCTATTTCTCAGAAAGGGGGAGCCCTCCTCCCCTACCATCTGACTGTCAAGTCTCATTAGGACTGCTTGCATCCTCTTCCTCTGTGGCCTGGCAATGCCCCTCGCCCCCACCTGGGGGAGGTGATCAAAGAGCAGGCAACAGAGTCTATGTCAGAGACAGCCCCTGCTCCCCTTACTAGGCAACCCACATAGAGACTGAGCTGTCCATGGGCTACATCTGAGTGGGGAGCCTGGGTCCTCTCCATACATAGTCCTTGGTTGGTGTATCACTCTCTGAAGGCTCCCTAGGCTCAGGTTTGTTGGCTCTGTTGGTTTTCTTATAGAGCTCCTGTCTGTTCTGGAATACTACTGAGGTATTGAAAACAAGGAAATCATGAAATTTGAAGGCAAATGGATGGAACTAGAAAAGATCATCCTGAGTGTGGTAACCCAGCATCAGAAAGGCACAAATGGACTATATTCACTTATAAGCAGATATTAGCCATAAAATACAGGATAATCATACTATACTCCATACACCTAAAGAAGCTAAACAACAAGGAGGACCCTAGGGAGGATGCTTAAATCTCATTCAGAATGGCAAGTAGGACAGACACGAGAAGTGGTAGAAGAGAGGAAACAAACAGGATGGAAGCCTACTCTAGCAGGTCCTCTGAAAGACTCCACCCAGTAGGGGATCTAAGCAGATGCTAAGACTCACAGCTGAACTTTGGGCAGAGCACAAAGGAAGAGCACTCTTTCATAAGAAAGAGTGGGGGAATAGAAGGACCCAGCACTCAAGTTTTTTTTAACCCCAGCTCTTCCATGCAGTTAAACATCAGGCATATTGACCCTTGACATTTTTAACAACACTTTGCTATGCTTGCAGACAGGAGCTTAGCTTAGCTGTTCTCTGAGGAGCTATACCCAACAATGGATAGGAACAGATGCTGAGACTCAAGGTCAAGCACTGGGTGGAGAGCAGAGAGCCTTGTGGAAGAGTGGGGAGAAGAATAGAAGGACCCAGAGGGGATAGGAGCTCCACAAGAAGAACCACAGAGCCAACTAACCTGGGCCCAGAGGGCCTTGTGGAGACTGGAGCACCAACCAAGAACCATGCATGGAGAGGACGAAGACTCCCTACACATATATACCAGATGTGCAGCTTGGCCTTTATGTGGGTCTCTTAGTAAGGAGAGGGGGGTTTCTCTGACATGGACTCTGCTGCTTACTTTTTGGCTACTTCCTTCTAGGCTGGGTGCTGCCTTTCCAGGCCACCAAATAAGAGAACATGCTTAGTACTGTTGTGTCTTGAAGTGCTTGGGTGGGTTGGAGGGGGGCTCCTCTTTTCTGAGGGATAGAAGAAGGAGGATAGTGGGAAGAAAGAGGGAGGGTGGGACCTGGAAGAGAGGAGGGAGAGGGCTACCATTGAGATGCAAAGTGAATAAATAAAATAAATTTTAAAAAATCAGGCAGATTGCCACCCATTCATCAGGATTCTTACTACTTAAAATAAAGCTATTTATAACCTTACTTTTTTTCCTAGACTACTCAAGTCTAAGCATGCTGGAGTCTTACAAATTACCTTTGCTAGTCTGAGAGGTATTTTGTTTTTATGAGTAAATTCACTGTTCTTACTGTGTTCAAAAGCTTTTCATACTAAGCTTATCATACTCGTGATAACACAGTATCTGCTGCATACAGCAGGGGATTATTTTATTAAATCAATATTCCATTACAGAAGTATCATGACTATGGCAGGTATTACAGGAAATGTAGTCGAACTTCACTTCTGGGAGCTGACATGGAGTTCCTTAGAGAAAAATAGAACTTTGTATATTGAGAGATTGTACTTTCCGACAAAACATGCAATGTAGGGAGACACATGATAGACTAGTCCTCCCTAACTAGGCACTGAAGGTAATTGCTTGGTTTTTCAAGCAGGGTTTCTCTGTGTAGCCTTGGCTGTTCTGGACTCTCTTTGTAGACCAGGGTGGCCTCGGACTCACAGAGATCCTCTTGCCTTTGCCTCTCTGAGTTCTGGGATTATAGGTGTGCACTACCATGCCTAGCTCACTGAATGTAATTTAACCTTATTGAGCAATTAGAAGGCCCTGGAAATTAATAAATCACTTCAAAATTTATTGGTCTAATCTAGAGTTTTATTTTTAACTGATATGACCTAAATTTCATGTTTATGTACCATTTATGACACATTTCTGTGATTGTGTGATTCTCATCACATCGATGTGGACAGCTTTGGTTACTTTCTGAGTTCTTCTTCCTAATTTCCTCCTTAAGTTCTCATTTATGAAGGGAAGAAGAGAGGTGGGTGAACAAGAACAAAGTGAAAGACAACGCTTTCAATGTCAATTTTAAAATATGAATAAAAGCACATGAATTCATTAGTTGTAGTTATATCTTCTTTTCTCTGTGCCATTTCCCTACAAATTTACCAGATGGAGTGGGGGTGTTGCATTACTGAAATTTGTCCTCAAACTTTCATTGCCTTAATGGATACAGTCATAGAGGATTCCATCTCTTCTGACAATAGGAATGCTGCCAATGTACCTAAATGTTGCTCTGTGGTAGGAATTTAGGCTCAACTCACTGAGGCGAGTTGATCCATGATATAGGTATATCTACGGCTTCAGGTAAACGGGAACTAAAGTTCAATCATTTCCTTTCTGGAACTGATCATTCATATGGGTGTCATTTCCAGTTCTGTTTATTGGCTTTAGTTCTGTTATGAGTGCCTTTTGGAGACAGAGTTTCAGAGAGCTACGGAGCCCTTAAGGTGTATGATCAGCAGACTCAGTTCTTGAACTGTGAAGTATATTGTCTCTGCAAACATATCATTTGTCTGAAACCAAGGCTGAAACTAGAGGTGGAAGGAAGTGACCAGCTCTTGGCATACATGGGACCACGGGATTCAAACCAAATCTTTGCGGGGAGGGTAAGCCTGAGGCACAGAAACCAGAAACTTTGTTCTTGAGTTTCATGTAAGTACCTCATATACAAACCTGCTATTTTTTATGACATTCATTGTTCCTAGACATACATCACCCCAATAACAGGTTTTTTTTTGTTTGTTTTCAATCTATTGCTTGCCTCCACCCCCTTGTGGACCTCTGCCTTAGCTTGCTTTCTCTTCACAGAAAGAACTGACTTTTATGGAGAAGTTGGCTGTGCTCTCAGTGCAGCTGTGCGGCACTACTGAAAGGAGCACAGCCAGTTTCCCAAAGGGAAGGCCTTCCTTCAGTGTCCAAATTCCAACAAGTTCCAGCAAGCCAATACAATGCTCATGAGATGCTTATTGAGTAGGCCAGCGGGAAAGAACCCATGGCAGTGGTTTGAGGAAAAGCTTAGGGCTATTTCTCTTGTCCAATTTTGGTTCTTCTTGATCTCTTTTAGACTGCATCTCAGCATATTCTAAAAACAATCACAATATTTTCTCATAAATACCAAAAGTCAAAGCACACTCTCCATGGTCCAACATGTAAAAAGTTTCCAGAAATGGCAGTATGTCCTAATATGCTTTCTTTTGCTGTGATAAACACCATGACTTGGAAAGAAAGGGGTTTATTTGACTTTCACATTCCATTCACAGTCCATGATTGAGAGAAATAAGGGAAGGAACTGAAGTGGAAGCTGAGCAGGAACCGTGGAGAAACGCTTGTTACTGGCCTGTTCCCTATGGCTTGCTCAGTTTGCTTTCTTACATACCTCAGGACCACCTACTCAGAAGAGATATCACCCATTGTGGGATAGGTCCTTCCATATCAGTCATTAATCAAGAAAATTCCCCACAGACATGCCCATAGCCCAAACCAGTGAAGGCAATTTTTCCAAGGAAGTTCTGTCTTCCAAGGTAACCCTAATTTGTGTCATATTGACAAAAACTACTGAGTTCCTGGTGCAACATTTTATGCTTCTGCACAACTATGACCACAAATCAAGAGGGCTTTATGTGGGCCTTGTTGTTTGAAGAAATTCAAGGTGGATTTCCTTCTGGTGTGCCTTTCTTTTACTTCTTTGAGAAGTCCAATGACTTCTTAATTCATCCAATTGACCTTAGGCCCAAGACAACCATGTCAGCTTATCTGCGGTCCAAATCGGCTATTATAGGCCACATGGAGTCCTCTTTTCTACATGCCAATGTCATAGTTAACATTCTGATCCAATATCATAGTTAACATTCTGACCCAGTGTCTCTTATCATAACTTTAGTAGATACTGTGAAATGGATCGTATCTCTAAAGCTGAATTTGGTGAGAGCATAGAGAGACTGTGGAATCTCCTTAAGCTTTGTATGGATACAAAGCAAAATATAATAGAGAATCCAATAAAACACAATCTAGTTTTTAGTGTATTTGCCATGCTGTGTGAGCATCACCATTAATCCAGAACATTTCTGCCCCTTTTAGCCCTCTACTCACAATCTGAAAACTGCTAACTTGCTACTGTATAGCCACTTTATATAGATGATACATGTGGCTTCTTTCATATGATATGACATATTAAAACTTCACCTGTGTTAGAGCATATATTAATATTTCATTCTCATTTGGGGTTGAATCATACGGCATTGGGTAAGCGTATCACTGTAGCTTATTGATTTTTTTCATTTGGTAGAGATTTATGCTGTTTCTACTTTTTAGCTATATAATAATGCCACTATTAACTTCACATACAAGATTATTTATTTGCTTGTTTGTTTGGTCTTTGGAGACAGGTTCTCACTATGTAGCCCTAGATGTCCTGGAACTCACTATATAGACCAAGCTGTCCCTTAACTCACAGAGATCCTCTGCCTGTCTCTGCCTCCTAAATCCTGGGATTAAAAACATGAGCAACTACACCTTACAAGTTTTTGTACAAACACATGCTTTCAGTTTTCTGAGTCACAAAGGAAATCCACATTTAATTTTAAGAGAACTACCATACTGTTTCCAACAGTAGCTGCACTATATCTCTCCAAAAAAGGAATGGATGAGGTTCTCAATTTCTTTTTGTCCTTACCCAAACTTGTTCTTCCTTGACTTTTATTTTGCTGAATGCAAAGCAGCATGGCATTGTCAGTTTAATTTGCATTTCTCTAATGATAGATGGTATCAGCCAGATTATCACAAGGTTTGCATATCTTTTTAGAAAAATGTCTACTCCACATCCTTTCTTGTATGTGGAGTGTTTTCTTGACTCTGTCTTGTGGACTGTGGATAGTTTAGGCAAATTCCACCCAGCAGTGTTGCTGGGTTACTGTGCTTCCATAAGGTCAAAAGTAGCTGGTGACTGGGAAGTGCCAGAAACTCTGTTTCCAGCCTGGGCAGCTTCACTTTTCCTCATTGAGACAGGGAGGAATTATTGACAGCTGATAGTTTCTGAGAGAGGGAACGAGTTTTCTCTAAGGATGTGGCCCTAGTTAAATCCACCATGCTGCAGTGGATGACCCCACACAAGGGTATGGGCAGCACACACTAAACTCAGTGGGTTATTTATAAAACAAAAGACACTTTGCTGGTCTCCTTGTGGAGCTCCTGTCCCCTCTGGCCCTCCAATCATCTCACTCTTCTATAAAATTCCCTTCACTCTGCCCAAAGTTTGGCTGTGAGTCTCTACATCTACTTCAATCTCCTGCTGGGTAGAGTCTTTCAGAGGTCATCTGTGGTAGGCTCCTGTCCTGTTCCCTTTCTTCCATAGTTGTCTATCCTGTGTTCCCTTCTGAATGAAATTTAAGCATCCTCCCTAGAGTTCTCTTTGTTATTAGCTTCTTTAGGACTATAAATTTTAGTATGGCTATCCTATATTATATGGCTAATATCCACTAATAAGTGAGTGTATACCATGTGTGTCTTTCTGGTCCTGTGTTACATTATTCAACAAATCTGGGCCCAGAGTGCCCTGAAGAGACTGATTCACCAACAAGGACCAGACATGGAGAGGACCTAGACCCCCTGCTCAGATATAGCCTATAGAGAGCTCAGTCTTCATGTGGGTGCCCTAATATGGGGAACAGATGTTATACCTGAACGGACTGGGCTGTCTGCTCTTTGATCACTTCCCTACGGCGATGCCACCTTGTCAGAACACAGAAGAAGAGGATCCAGGCAGTCCTGATGAGACTTGATGAGCTAGGGTCAGATGGTAGAGGAGGAAGACTACCCCTTACAGTGGACTAGGGGAAGGAGATAGAGAAGATGAGGGAAGGAATGTGGGATCCAGAAGAGATGAGGGAGGTAGTTACATTCGGGATATAAAACCAATAAATTATAAAAATAAAAATAAAAATGGCAAAACCCCCCCACAAAGTAAGGAAGAGGGTCAAGAAGTGGGGAGTGGATCTGGGAGGAGTTAGAGGGAGGGATGAACATAATCAAAATACATTTTAGGAAATTCTTAAAGAGTTAACAAAATACATCAAAAAACAAAAGCATTTATTAAAGTACTTTGACCATATTTTGAGTTTTGTTATTTTCATTTTTAGTTTTTAAAAGTTATTTACATTTAGAATATCATAACTTGCCAGATATAAAATACTTATGCATTTTCTCCTATTACATGACTTTAACCCTTATTTTTTGTTTATTTATGTGAGACAGGGTTACACTATGTAACCTTGGCTGACCTAGAGCTCTTTATATAGACCATTGATCTTAAACTCACAGATCTTCACCTACCTAGGCCTCCCAAGTGCTGGGATTGAATGCATGTACTACCACTACCAGCCTACTTTCAGTTTTTCCTTCCTTCCTTCCTTCCTTCCTTCCTTCCTTCCTTCCTTCCTTCCTTCCTTCCTTCCTTCCTTCCTTCTTGTGACAGGGTTTCCTCGTATAGCCCTGGCTGGCTGTCCTGAAACTCTGTAGACAAGGGTGGCCTCAAACCCAGAGATCTGCCTGCCTTTGGACCACCACAACCTGGCTTTGTTTTTGTTTGTTCTTTGTTTGGTTTTTTGAATTTCAGTGTCTTAATGGTGTCCTTTGAAGCAAATAAACAAATAAATATAAATAAATAAGAACTAAGTATGGATTAAATATAATTTTTCCTTATGTCAGTTTGCTTTTTCGCAAGAAACCCTTTGCTAAAACAAGGCCACAAATATTCATATCAATCCACTACCTAATATAATATCATAACAGCTTAGAGACTATTTTCCTTTCAGCATACTATAGTTTCAGATCTTACCTACAAATCTGATATGTTTTAACTTAATTTTAAATATCTTGTGAAGTGGGAATCCAAATCATTATTTCGCTTGGATCACATTAATTCTATTGTTTTATTTTTATTTTTTATTTTGTTGAGACAAAGTTTCACTATGTACTTCTGGCTGGTCTGAACCTTACTATGTAGACCAGACCAACCTTGAAATCACAGAGATCCCTTATTTCTGACTCCCATGGCTGCGATTAAGGACGTGCATTACCATGATATGCTCCATTATTTTTAATTTCGATGTATACATTTTTAGTCATTTTCCCAATAGGTGAGTATTACAAGTTTAATCTTAATTTGTTAAAAAATGTAGCTCATATTACTAACTTTTTGTTTGTTTGAGACAGGGTTTCACTTTGTAGACCGCCTTGAACTCACAGAGATCAGCCTGACTCTGCCTCTCTGAGCACTGGGATTACAGGCATGTGCTACTGCTCCCAGCTTACCCTGATTTTCCGTAGCATATAAACATTTACTTCTGTATTGCTGTTTCTCCTATTATTGCCATTTTACCATGAATTTATATACTATCTATAAATATTTATAAATAAATATTTCTTTATATATTATTTATAAATATATATTTATAAATCATAAATATAAATTTCTTATTATAAATAGTAAATATTTATAAATATATGTATATTATTTATATATTTATTTATATAGTTTAAGTCTGTTGCACTAGACTTAACAATTATTGCTTTGTAAAGCTCTACTTTAAGAAATTTTTAAAAAGGAATATAAGGTACATTTGTATCATTTTTTTAAATTCACCCATATAATTATCATCCCCTGTGTTCTTTATTTCTTATATGCATTTTAGTCACCCTCTGGTTTGACTGAGCCTGGTAACACGAGGAACTGAGGACTGAGAAAAGAAAAAGATGAGAGACAGAGACTGGGAGGTTCTTGGCAAATGCTGAGACAAGTGTACTTTTTTCCAGTCATCTCTTTATACCCAGCAGCCCTTACATAAGTTTTTTGTAGGAGTACAAATAATACAATAAGTGAAGTTTAAACCAAGATGAAAAATGCAGAAGTCTATACAGAAAATTAACCAACTTTCTAATTGCACTTCCTTATGACGCATCTTAAAGTCTGTGGAGTGTTTCACTCTGTACTTTCTCAGGCAACAAGAATAGGCCAAGAATCAGTCTTCTCATGTGTAAAGGCAAGCCATTAATCAAGCCTTAAATAACTCACATATTGTTTGAACAGCTTCCGACACTGGTATCCTTTCATTCTATCCCAAAATATTCCCACTGGCAACTTCTTATTTTTCTTTCCCTTAAAATGTTCAAATTAATTAACTTAATTTTTGTTATCTTTATGAGGTATACTGTAATGTTTTCATTAATGTAAAGTTGAGTAATAATTTTGTTGTATATAGAATGTGAGATCATTTTTTTTCAGTGTTGACTATACTAGCCTGCCTTTTAGCTTCTTTAGTTTCTGATGAAAATCAATGTTGTCATATTGAAGATCATTTCTTCTTGGCAAGTCACATATCTCTGGCTGATGTCAAAATTCTTTTGTTTTGCACTTTTGACAGTTTGATTATAATGAGTATAGGTGGTGAACTCTTGAGTTTATTCTAATTGGGTTTTAGGGAGCTTCTTGAGTATAGTTTAAGTTTTTTCACTATGTTTGAGGAAAGCTCTATCATTATTTCTTCAAATATTTTATCCTTATTCCTTCTGTCCTCTCTTTCTGAGATTTCTATTGTGCAATATCTTGGTACATTTAATGGTGTTCCATATTTTTTATATTTATTTATTTATCCCTAAATCTGATGCTAGTTAATCTATTTTCAAATATGTTGATTATTAATTGTACGCCATTAAATCTGCTATTAAGCTCCATAATGATTTTTTTTTAACTTTTGGTTACTTTTAATTCAGGGTTTCTTTGGTTCTGTTAAATAATTTATGCCTGCCGATAGTCTCTTTGTGAAATCTTATTTTTATTATTTTCAAAGCTTTCTGTTTTCTTTAGAAATTGTTGCTTTTTAATTTTTTTAAATTTATTTTTATTACAATTTATTCACTTTGTATTTTAGCTGTAACCCCCTCCATTGTCCCCTCCCAATCCCATCTTTCCTCTCTCTTCTCCCATTCCCCTCCAAGTCCACTGATAGAGGAGGTCCTCCTCCCCTTCCATCTGACTCTAGCCCATTAGGTCTCATCAGGACTGGCTGCCTTGTCTTCCTCTGTGGCCTGGTCAGGCTGCATTCACCTTGGGAGCAGGGGGATCCACTTGGAGACAGAGCTGTCATGGGCTACATCTGTGCAGGGGTTCTAGATTATCTCCATAAATAGTCCTTGGATAGAGTATCAGTCTCAGAAAAGACCCCTGGGCCCATGAAATCATCAAATTGTTTATTTTTAAATTTTCTAATTTATTTATTCTTTTTACATCCCAATTGGAGCCCCTCCCTCTTCAACTCCCAATCACCTCTCCCTTCCTCTCCCCTTCCTCCCTCCCCTATTCCTCAGAAATGGGGAGCCCCACCCCCACCCCAGTACTCACTAAAGTAATTGTTAAAAACTTATTCTCTAGTAAGAATAGCCTCCTTCTTTCAGAAAATTTCTATTGATTTTGTTGTTGTTCGTGTGTATAGGTGGTGCCTTTGTTTTTCTTTTTATACATTTTTGGCAAAAACTGAATATATTAAATATTTATGTGTGAATTTGTTGTTCCTGTTTCTTGTTTGTTTTTATGACTGTTTTATCTTAGTTAATTCAGTAGTATCTATATTTGTCGTCATGTTTGGCCTCTAAAACTTCATTTATATTATCTTAGTGCTCAATTAATAAACAGACAAATTAACTCAATGCTTGGAACCAAAAACAAACCAACAAACCAACAAGAAACTGCTAATATTTGCATTGGGCTACTCAGTGTCTGCTACAGTATGACGGTATGCCTTCAATGCAACATGGTAGTTTCAGTTTTGATTTTTGTTTTGCTTTGTTTTGTTTTTTGAGACAGGGTTTCCCAGACAGGCTGTCCTGGACTCACTTTGTAGACCAGGCTTGCCTCGAACTCACAAGACATCTGCCTGCCTCTGCCTCCCTGAGTACTGGGATTAAAGGCATGCACCACCATGCCGGCTTCAACTTTGATTTTTGTAGAGCCTCAAGTACAGGCTAAGTGCCTAGTACTTGAGTGCAGAAAATATCCACAGCCTTGAGTTTATCTCTCTGCTCCTCCTGATTCATTAGGTTTTCTTGGAAGCAAACAAACTCTTAATGTATATCTTCTTTCCAAGCCTTTTCTCCCAAGATTCTTGATTAGTCTATTGTCTTCTGAACTGTTGCCTATTGCCTCAAGCAGTAGTAACTAAAAGCACAAATGCTTTGGACAAATTTCTCTCAGGAATTTTTGCACTGGGCTAAATCCAAGCAGCAAAATAAAGACAAGCTTTTTCAGTGGGTCTTCCAGACAGCCACCAGACAGATCAAATAAGGATACTTCTTTGTGTATGCAATCCATTCAGCTCCCTATGGTACCAAAAATATGGGCTATTTTCAAGGACAGCCTGAGCTGGCGGGTGTACGATGGAACTGGAGGAAAATACCATACAGCCTGCTGTTCCTACTCAAATTCATCTGTTTTTCTTGAATACATCTTTCTCATAGTGCTGAACATCTTTGATTGGTCTCCAGCCTTCTGAAAATATTAATTCTGACAATATGCTAGTTTCTAAAACAGAGATGGAAAACTTCGAAGTATAAATTCTGCTGACACCTTTCATTGAATGTTAAAATGAAATAATTTTTATCTAACTAGGAAAGATTTGATTACTTGATAAGTCAAAGTAATCAAGTTCATATTTTGTTCTAAGGATGCAGGTGTCCCATTTCTACAATACCCAAGTGTTATATACATTTTAATATGGATATGTAAGCAAATAAAATGTATACAAAAATTTTGATCTCTTTGTCTCAGTCTTCATGTGGCTGGGATTACAAGCATGCACTCAGTTTTGGGGTCTTGTTGTCTGTATATAAGAATCAATTTAGACAAAGAATAGAAAACTTGACCAGGCATGGTGGTGCACATCTTTAATTGAAGGCAAAACACTGAGTTTGAGGCCAGCATGGTCTACATAGTGAGTTCCAGGCAAGCCAGAGCTAAATAGTAAGATGTTGTCTCATTTTTTTTTTTTAACTTAGTCATGGGATAGAAGATAACGTTGTTGTGCTGGATAGTTTTACGTCAATGTGACACAAGCTAAAGTCACCTGAGAGGAGTGAGCCTCAGTTAAGAAAATGACTCCTAAGGTCAGGCTGTAGGCAAGGCTGTAGGGCATCTCCTTAATTAGTGATAGGAGAGGGCCCAGCCCATGGTGTATGGTACCACCCCTTGGCTGGTGTTCCGGGGTTCGAAAAGAAATCAGTCTGAGCAAGCCATAAAGAGCAAGCCAGTAAGCAACACCCTTCCATGGCCCCTGCATCAGCTCCTGTCTCCAGGTTCCTACCTTGTTTGAGTTCCCATCATAATCCAGTCGATGATGAGCAGTACTGTTGAAGTATAAGCCAAATAAACCCTCTCCTCCCTAAGTTGCTTTTTGGTCATGATGTTTTATCACAGCGATAGTAACTCTAAATAAGATAGTTACTACTTTTCAGTACAGTATGTGGGGAATTGGATCAAGGGAAAGGCTACAAGAAAATATTCTCATTTCAGAGTGGAAATTAAGAGAGAATATTAAAAACAATGAGAGAGATTTCTGATCTCTCATGGTATTTCAAGTGAAACAAATATATAGACAGATTTGAAACTAATAAACACAAATGAAAATAATACTTGCAGTATTTGTATTTCTTGGTCTTGGTTACCTCACTCAGAATGATTGTTTCCAGATGCACACATTTAAATTTCATGTTTCTTTTTTTCTTTTTTTCATTAATTAGGTTATTTATTTATTTACATCCTGATTACAGCTTCCTCTCTCTCATCTCCTCCCACTTCCTCCTTCTCACCTCCCTTCCCAACCCACCCTCCTCTCCTTCCCTTCTCCTCAGAAAAGGGAAGGCCCCTAGGGATATCAACCAGGTTAGTTTACTCTGTAGGTCTTCTTGTGGTGTCCTTGACATCTCTGGCACCCTCAGTCCTTCCTCTCACTCTTCCACAGGATTCCCCAATCTCCACTCAGTGTTTGGCTGTGGGTCTCTGCATTAGTTTCCATCAGCTGCTGGGTGAAGCCTCTCAAAAGACAGTGTTAGGCTCCTATCTTCAAGCATAGCAGAATATCATTAATAGTGACAGGGGTGGGCTCTCTTACATGGTGTTTATCTCAAGTTCTGCCAGTCATTGGTTTGCTATTCCCTTAATCTTTGTTTCATCTTTATCCTTACACTATTTGTAGGTTAAGGTTTTGTGCCTGGGTTGGTGTCCCAATCCCTCCATTGGAAGTCTTGCCTAGTTACAAAAGATGGTCAGTGCAGGCTCCAAGACTCCTAAAATATTTGATGTTATCAGTTGAATAATATTCCATTGTGTAAATACAACACATTTTCATTATCCATTTATCAGCTGGTCATTTTATTGTTTATCTAGGTTATTTCTATGTCCTGGCTTTTGTGAATAGAGAGCAGCAATGAATAAGGATAAGAAGATATTTTGCTATACTCGTAGACAGGAACCTAGCATAACTGTCCTCTGAGAGGCTCCACCCAGCAGCAGATCAAAACAGATGCAGAGATCCACAGCCAAACATTAGACAAAGGTTGGGGATTCTTGTGGGAGAATTGGGGGAAAGAGAGAGGGATTCAGAGAGGTCAAAACTCCACAAGAAGCCCAATAAAGTCAACTAAACGAGGACCATGGAGGCTCGCAGAGACTGAGCCACTAATCAAAGAGTATGCGTAGACTGGACCCGGGTCCCCTACACTTATGTAGCTGATAGGCAGCTTGGTCTTCATGAGGGTCCCCTAGCAATTAGAGCAGGACTGTCTGACATGAATTATGTTGCCTGCTTTGGGGTCACTTTCCCTTAACTGGACTTCCTAGTCAGGCATCAGGGTAAGAGGATGCATTTAGTCCTGATGTGACTTGATGTGCCAGGAGGAGGGAAGGGGCTGCAATAGGAATGCAAAGTGAATAAATAAACAAACAAACAAACAAACACATAAATAGGGTTTCTTTATAGTAAGATATAGAGGCCTTTGAATATATACCCAAGAGTTCTATGGCTAGATCCTGAGGTAGATCTACTTCTTCACTTCCAACAGCAGGAAATGAGTGTTCCCTTTTCCCCACATCCACACCAGCATTTATGATCTTTTTTTTTTTTAATCTTAGCCATTCTGACTTGGATAGTAGTTTCAGGTTTTCTTTCAAGTAGACTTGAAAATAATTTTCATTTTAATTTTCCTAGTGGTTAGGGATGTTGAACATTTTTAAAAATTTTATTTATTATTTATTACAGTTTATTCACTTTGCATCCCAGCTGTAGCCTCCTCCCTCAACAACTTCCAGTCCCACCCTCCCTTCCTCTTTTTTCCTTATGTCTCTTCCCTAGTCCACTGATAATAATAATAGTAATTTTTTAAAAACCTAAAAAAAAAGAAAGAGAATGATGTGATTCAGATGTCTTATTTAGAACTGAACAGTTGACAATCATGTATTCTCTGCAACTTTACCAGTTGTGGGTTTCTGTGTGAATTTCCACAGATTTTTTTTCCTTTCCGCATACAAAAAAGAAGCTTTTCTGATAAAGTCTGAGAGATTCACTAATTTATGGATATAACAAAAACTATTAGGAAATGGTTCAATATTATGTTCATTCAGCAGAATGATAGTAGTAAGTTCTGGTCTAGGGCCTGTGACCTGTCTAGTCACAGGTTCTTGGCCCCAGTAATGGTGCCAGATATGAGTTCCATCTTGTAGAGTGAGCTTTAAATCCAACTAAAGAGAGGTTGGTTATTTTGTTGACAGTCACGCCATAGTTGCACCAGTGGGCATATCTTTGCAGGAAGGTTTACAGCTGGTTAAGATTGTTGGTTACTTTTTTTTCCTTCTGGTAGCACTCATAGTACCTTCCAGCACTATGCTAGCTAGCTAGCAAAAATGAAACTTCCAGGTCAATGGCAGCTTCATTTCTCCATGTCCTATGATTCAAGAATAGCTTGTCTTCAGCAATAAAGTCTTACTGTCAAGTTTGGGAGAGTAACCAAGAACAATGACAACAGTCTGTAATGTTTGGTGGTCTATGAGACTTCTGCCTAGCCTTCCTCAACATGGTAGATTATATCCTCAAACTGTGAACTAAAATAAATATTTCCCCTCTCAAGTTGCTTTGTGTCTATTATTTGGTCAGAATACCATGAAAAGTATTAATACAATGAGCACTCAGAATGCCTATCAAGTTTTCCCCATCCATTCTCCATACTAGAATCAAAATAGCAAATCAAAGTTTGATTTTTAAGGTTTTATTAGAATGTTAACTATAAATGAGTTTTATTATGATATTTTCATACAGGTATAGAATGTATCGTAATAACATTTACCATGTTTCTTTTCCCTCTCCTATTCCTACTGGTCCCCTACTTTTTCCCTCATTCAATGAGTTTCGTTAGACTTGCTTCTTTAATAATGAATGGATAAGGAATTATTTAAAAGTTCATGGGCACCGTCAGTGGCTACACCGCTGTAGAAAATTTTTCTACCTTTCTCAGCAACCATTAACTGTATATGGATCATCATGGGTGAGATGGAACTACAAGCTGTTTTTTTTTTCACACAGCTAACAGTTTCCTTTGTATTCTAGAAGCTTTTTAAAAATTTTCCTCAGGTCCTACTTATGAACTGTTGGCTTTATTTCCTGAACAACTAGAGTCTTATTTACAAAGTCCATATGTATATCTTTATATTTAAGTGCACACCCTACTTTGTAGTGTGGTGGTTTTAGAGTTTCAGAGCTAAAATCGCTGCCTCTGATCCATATGGAATTCATATTTGTAGAGGGTGAGAGATAACTATTAACTTTCATTCTTTTACATGTAGATTTCCCATTTTCCTAGTACTACTTGCTGAAGAAACTTTTCTTCAATGCGTTTCTGACATATTTGTCAAAAATCAGGTGGCTAGCTGTAGCTGTAAGGGTTTATATCTAATATTCTACTCGCTCCCATTGTGTTTCTGTGTCTGTACCATGTAGTTTTCTTACTATGGCTCTGTACTAAACCTTGAAATCAAGTAGAAAGACATGTTCAGTCTTACTTATTTGCTTAGGATTGTGTTGTTTATCCAAGGACTTCACGCTTCCAAATGAATTGGGGGACTATTTTTACTTTCTGTGAAGAATAACATTGGAACTTTGATGGAGAATTTACTGAACCTGAAGATTGTTTTTAGTAAAATTACAATTTTCAAGAAATTTATTCTTCTGATACATGAGCATATGCAGTCCAAAAGTTCCGAGCAAGACTATTGCTTTCTTAAAATCCTGCAGGAATTACTTTCTTTTTTCGTGGCCTTTACAATGGTGTTACTCATGTCTAAGGCCGCATCTTTCCCAGTTTTGCTCTATGTAGGACGGCTCAGCCATTCTGAACTACTGTCACTTTCCTAACGCACTATCCTAACCCGTTTTTAGGCTTCCAAATCTGGTGTATCGCTGAATGGAGTATTCTCACCTTACATTCCTACTTCTTCACTTAATAAATTTCTCTTCAGCCTGATGTGTTAGCCTACAGATCACTGACTCTAAGAAGCACCCTATGATCCTAACAGGCTTTGTTCACTTATCCTATGTGCTTCCATAACATCCTTAAATATTATACACAGCCATCGAATGGATAGTAGTAGAGAACACAGGAAAACTGTGTATGGCCCAGGTGCAGCTGGACACTTGGGGTCTGTGCTTGAGAAAAGGGAGTCCACTCCATGTTACCCTCTTTAAGAGCAAGTGACAGTAACTTTATCATAAGAGCAAAAAGCATTCACATTTTAGCTAGGCATGAATGCAAACACTTGGGAGGAAGAGGCAGGCAGATCTCTGTGAGTTCAAGGCCAGCCAGGACAGCTAGAGCTACTGAGACCCAGCCTCAAAAAAAAAAAAAATCAAAAGCAAGCAACCAACCAACCAACCAAACAAACAAACAAAAAGAGCCCACATTTTGATAACAAATAATGAAAACTTGGTGCTAATTTCCTGGGAGTTGCTAGAATTGCTGAAATCTTACTGTTTAAATACCTTAAGGGATGCTCAGATAATGTGCAGTCCATTTTAGCAAGGCAAAAGAAATCTATATATCTCATTTCCAGCAAATATTGAGAAGATAGTTTTGCTGTTGTTTAACACTCCACTATTTTTGTAATGATCATGCCATGCTAAAATTGGTTGTTAAGTTTGTCTCTGCAACAAACATGGATGGCTTTTGAAGATGGCAACTCTATTTCATTAACCTTTATATCTCAACCACCTAAACAAGTTTTAAATACATCAGCTTCTTTGAATGAATAGAATACCCTTCAAAATTAGACTTGGAAAGAACTGTTAAACAAGTAACTTAACAGGTTCTTCTCATTTATATGTGTTATTCATGTGTCAGTTTTTAGAAGAATTCCTTGTCTCTAAGAAATAAATGAGAAAATTATGAAAGCTGGCAGAACTTCTTGGGGGTATCAGGGTGGAGACTCACATTTCTTTGACTACTTAATTTTTGTGCATGAATATTGTATCATTCTTTCAGCCACAGTCATGGAAGATTGGAAAATATTTACATTGGAACATTCATTGAAATAATTTGGGTAGGCTTATCAAATTTAACCATAAATTTTGACAGCTTAAAGATAATATTTTAAAATGGACAATTTAGTGTAACAAAATCTTCCTTGGGAATAAATTTAATTTTTAAATATCTCTCAATATTTTGGGAGCATGCTGCTGGCATTCTATATGCTTGTTAGTTAAACTAGAAAGTCACAGCAACATAGCAAAATGGAACAATTTATTTCAATACAGTGTCATGGTATTTTTTTTTTTTGAGACAAGGTCTCATTGTATAGCCCGGGCTGGCCTAGAACTCCTCTGTAGACAATGATGGCCTCAAACTTACAGAGATTCACTTACCTCTGCCTCCAAGGTGATATGATTAAAGACGTGTGCCACCATACCCAGCCCTACTAGCATCATGTTTTTGAGTGATCTTTCTGTTATTATTATAAAAGCTCCAAGACAACAATTTTTTTTATTCCTTCTGGGTAAAACAAGATACACCTGTAACATAATCTAGAAAAGAAGCACTTCCATCAGGTTTGACAGCCACAGGGTTTTCTCTTGATCCTGTTATAAATTTTAGACTATCCATATGGATGTCAGCCCATCGGTGAAAGAGAGAATGGATTAACAATAACACTTGGACTCTAATCAGTTTCAGTGTGGGGGCTATCAAGAGAAAAAGTGAATGTATGAATATAAAGAAGTGGGAAATAGTAAGACCTGGAGAGGAAAGGAGCTCCACAAGGAGAGCAACAGAACCAGAAAATCAGGGCACAGGAGTCTTTCCTGAGACTGATACTCCAACCAAGGACAATTCATGGTGATAACCTAGACCCCTGCTCAGATGTAGCCCATGGCAGTCCTGTGTCCAAGTGAGTTCCATAGTAATGGGAACAGGGACTGTCTCTGACATGAACTGATTGGCCTGTTCTTTGATCACCTCCTGAGGGGGGGTGGCTTTACCAGGCCACAGAGGAAGACAATACAGCCACTCCTGATGAAACCTGATAGACTAGGATCAGAAGGAAGGAGAGGAAGATCTCCCCTATCAGTGGACTTGGGGAGGGGCATGGGTAGAGAAGAGAGAGGGAGGGTAGGAGGGAAGGAGCTACAGGGGGGATATAAAGCGAATAAATTGTAATTAATAAAAATTAAAATAAAAAAATCTACCTGGAAGAAATATCTCATCTGCAAATTGGCTGGTGAAGCTTGACCTACTTTATTGAGAAAGATGTTTGCTCTTGTTTGAGAAAAACTTAATTCTATATGTTTACAGTTGCATTTGGTGAGGAGCAATCCTAAGTTAAAAGTAACAAACCAAGAGCTGGGGCTATAGCTCAGCAGCAGTGTGCTTTCCTAGAATACCCAAAGCCCTAGTTTTGATTCCCAGCATAGCCAAGCTTCTCCAAACAAAGAGATTCAAAAACAATGAAGTTGTTTTAATCAAATTTCAAGTTCAAAAGAAATGACATTTTTTATATTCAATAGAAGTTTATTTTGTTACCCTTTTGTTGCACTGGGAATCAAAACCAGGGCTTTGGCAACAAAATCAATCTTGTCCTTTCTAAACCATGAATCAATAAATACTTACAATTGATTTTGACAAGAGGACCAAGCGAATTCAATGGCAAGAGAACGGTATTTATAACAAATGTGCAAAATCCTAGTATTTAGTAATGGAAATTTACTATATATTTGACCCTGTCTGCTGACTCTTGTTCTAGAGCCTTAAGACTCATATGATGTTCTAGAAAATACAATTGGGAGGACCTCCTCCCCTTTCATCTGACCCTGGTTTATCAGGCATCTTCAGGACTGGCTGCAAAGTCCTCCTCTGTGGCCTAGCAGGGCTGCTCCTCCCTTACAGGGTGGGGAGGTCATAGTGCCCGCCATTGAGTTCATGTCCAAAATAGTCCCTGTTCCCCTTACTAGGGTACCCACTTGGATACTAGGAGGGTGGGATTGGGAGGGAATGAGGGAATGAGAGAGTGGGATACAGCTGGGATACAGAGTTAATAAAATGTAACTAATAATAAAAATTATATATATATATATATATATATATATAATATATAAGATAGATAGATGGAATTCAGTTGGGTCTTCCTGTTCCAGACTATGTATGCACACATTACTCAAGCCTACCCACCTTTATAAACACAAATACAATTGAAATTAGTGCTCATTGTTTGATTCTTTTTAGAAATTAAGTTTATTGCTGCTTACTTTTAATTATTTATTTATCCATTTATTTTTAAGTTTTTGCACATTTGTATATTTATATGTATTTGTACTTATTCATATGTGTATATATATATTCAGTATAATCCCTCCCAACCCCTATCCACTTTCTTTCTCCTCCACCTCTTACTAATTTCCTTTCTCCCTCTAGTTTTACTTCTACTTTCATGACATATATACGTTTTTTACTTTTATTTATCCATACAAAATATAAAAATCTCAAAGAAGATGAAATGTATATTATTTCTTATCAGTGTGGATCCAGATTTTGTAATTTAGATGCTAATTGTTGAAGATAAAGTTGCAAATGCAAAGCATTAAGTACCCACTAGCCAGTTTTATATCTCACTTGGAACGTCATCTCAGCGCATTTTTATTTCACTATTTTGCGTTCAATCCCAGGAAGCTGGAGCAATGGTTCAGTGATTAAGAACCCTCACTTGCTAATCTTATAGAGGATTAGCTCCTGGCATCCATATCAAGTGGCTCAATACTACCTGTAACTCCAGTTCAAGTGGCTCTGACACCCTCTTCTGGCATCTACGGTCACTACATACATGGTGCACATGAAGACAAGCAGGTATACATAGACATAAAAATAAATTCCATCCCGAGGCACTGCACACAGGTGCTGCATATATTGCTCTTCCACAGAACCTTAATTCAATTCCCACAATTCATATTAGGCAGCTCACAGCCAGTTGCAACTACAGCTCCCTGTGGAATCTAATGTCTCTGCTCTCCACAACACTCTCACTCACCTGCACATACCCCCTGAACACACACACACACACACACACACACACACATCATTGCAAAAGAAAAGATAGAAGAAGTAAATTCAGTCACTCATATTTCCCTTAGAATCTGTTATCATCTCATTATTTTCCACAATAACAATTTTGATAAACTTTGACATGTTCATTATTTATTAAAGGCTAGAAGTGTGATTTCTTTATTATTCATTCATTTTGGTATTGCAATTTTCTCAGAGTGTGTGTGTGTGTGTGTGTGTGTGTTTGTGTGTGTGTATACACTCAGGCAATAGCTCTACTTCCAGTTTGAATCTGTAGCACCACAATAGTTTTTGTTTATAAGCATTGTGAAACCATACCACATATGTGAACTAATAACTTATCTAGAAAAATATATATATATATACTTCCATTCTAGTAGGTATATGACTTTAGAAAATTATTATAAGAGTTAAGCTGGCAAGTATTTCCTCCTCAAATTTCTGGGCTTTATTTCCTTTTGGACTCTTCCTTTCCTCCATTGCATTATCATCCTTTGTAATTGGCCTCAGAGCTTTTGACAGTCACTCACCATGTGATGTTAACACCTTACAACAACCCTAAATTCAAATTTGCAACCTGCTCCCTAAGTTCCTTTTTTCAATTTTTTTT
>CM053742.1:54852472-54915311 GCA_028658305.1 Pachyuromys duprasi | reverse complement strand
CTCTAAGTTCTCCAGTTCCAGGTTCTTTTCCCTTTGTGTCTTCTTTATAGATTCTAATTCCGTTTTCATGGTTTGTACCGTTTCCTTCAACTGATTGACTCTGTCTCCTATTTTGGATGTTTCCTCTCTGTTTATCTTGGATTGTTCCTGTATGTGGGCAGTTAATTTCTTCTCCATTTCTTTGAGGGCCTTGTTCATTTCCTCTTTTTGTCTCTCCTCTTGTTCCTCCAATATCTGCATAAGTTCCTTTTTTCAATTTTTAAAAATTATTTAATTATTTTAATTTTTATTAATTACAGTTTATTCACTTTGTATCCCCCTGTACCTCCCTCCCTCCTCCCCTCCAATTCCACCCTCCCTCTTCCCTACTCCTGTACCTCTCCCAGTCCACTGATCCTAGCCTATCAGGTCTCATCAGGACTGGCTGCATGGACTTCTTCTGTGGCCTGTAAGTCTGCTCCCCCCTCAGGGGGAGGTGATCAAAGAGCCAGCCACTGAGTTCCTGTCAGAGACAGTACCTGCCCCATTACTATGGAGGCCAGCCACTTGGATACTGAACTGCCATAAGCTACCTTTGTGCAGGGGTTCCAGGCCATCTCCATGCATGGTCCTTGGTTGGAGTATCAGTCTCAGGAAAGACCCCTGTGCCCAGACTTTTATGATCTGTTGCTCTCCGTGTGAAGCTCCTGTCCCCTCCAGGTCTTACTATCTCCCCCTTTTTTCATAAGGTTCCCTGAACTCTGCCTAAAGTTTGGCTATGAGTCTCAGCATCTGCCTCGATAGCCTGCTGGGTAGTCTTTCAGAGGCCCTCTGTGGTAGGCTCCTGTCCTGTTCCCTGTTTTCTCCCTCCTCCGATGTCCACCTCTTTGTCTTTCTGAATTGGGATTGAGCATTTTAGCCAAAGTCCTCCTTCCTGATTAGCTTCCTTAGGTGTACAGATTTTAGTATGTTTATCCTATATTATTGTATAATATCCACTGATGAGTGAGTATATACCCCATGTTTCTTTCTGCTTCTGGGATACCTCACTCAGGATGATCTTTCCCAGTTCCCATCATTTACCTGCAACTTTAGTGATTTCCTGTTTTTGTTTTTGTTTTTTTTCACTGAGTAATAATCTTATCTCGATTTCCAGTACAGAGTGAGATACTGTTGTCAAACTGTCTTGGTTTCTTTTTTCTATTCCATTTCTCATGTGTTTAATGCCAATTGTTTTGCATCGTTTATCTTGTAATCAAAACATTTGTTGGTTGAATTTATAGCATCTACTCCATGGCATGCAGCATATTCTTTCTGATATTTGGAAAGTTATTTTCCTTACACTGTTAATCTTGTATTAATCTTGAACCTCCTTGATCTTTCAAAACTGCTTTCAGGGTTACAGGCTGAGAGCTGGGAGCACAGGTGTATGATGTCTTCTCAAGACAACTTCATGGGTTGTGGTTCATTTCCAAGGGGAAGGTCCTTTGTTATTCAATAAGGATAGGGTTATGATCATTGTTAAAATACTTCAGGCAACATGGCAGCTCAGTGTCCAAGTGGGTTCCCTGAAAAAGGGAACAGGGACTGTCTCTGACATGAACTCAGTGGCTGGCTCTTTGATCACCTCCCCCCTGAGTAGGAACAGCCTGGCCAGGCCACAGAGGAGGACAATGCAGCCAGTCTTGATGGACCCTGATAGGCTAGCATCAGATGGAAGGGGAGGAGGACCTGCCCTATCAGTGGAATTGGAGAGGGGCGTGGGAAGAAGGGTGGGACTGGGAGGGAATAAGGGAGGGGGCTACAATTCGGATATAAAATGAATAAACTGTAATTAATATAAAAATAAAAATTATTTCAGGCAAAATAATACTGTGGTGTGAATCTAACCAAGCAAGCCAAAAAAAATTCCAGTCTCTGAAGAAAGAAATAAAAGAAGAAATCAGAAGGTGGAAAGATCTCCCATGCTCATGACTTGGCAGGATTAACAAAGTAAAAATGGTCATCGTAAAAAAAAAAAAAAATCAGTGAACAGATTCAATTCAATTCCCATCAAATTACCAGCACAATTCTTTACAGACCTTGAAAGAAAAATTCTCAACTTCATATGGAATAACAAGAAACCCAGAATTGCTGAAACAATCCTCTACAATAAAAGATCGTCTGGAAGTACTTCCATCCCTGATCTCAAGCTGTGTTATAGAATAACAGTAGTAAAAACTGCATGGTATTGGCATAGAAACTGGCTGGTGGGTAAATGGAATCGAATAGTAGTCCCAGAAATAAACCCACACACCTACGGATACTTGATTTTTGGCAAAGATGCCAAAACGAAGCAAAGAAATAAAAGATAGCACCTTCAACAAATGGTGCTGCTCTAACGAGATATCTATATGCAGAAAAATGCAAATAGATCCATACTTACCACCCTGCACATAACTAAACTCCAATTGGATTAAAGACCTCAACATAAAACCAGAAACACTAAATTGGTTAGAAGAAAAATTATGGAAGAACCTTGAACTCATTGGCACAGGAGACAACTTCCTAAACAGAACACCAATAACACAGGCTCTAAGATCAACAATCAATAAATAGGACCTCATGAAACTGAAAAGCTTCTGTAAAACAAAGGACACTGTTGTCAGAACAAAATGACAGACTACAGACTGGGAAAGGATCTTCACCAACCCTGTATCTGACAGAGGGCTAATATCCAGAATATATAAAGAAATCAAGAAGTTAAATAGCAACGAGTCAAGTAATCCAATTAAAAATGGAGTACAAAGCTAAACAGAGAATTCTCAATAGAGGAATAGTGAATGTCAGAGAAACACTTAAAGAAATGCTAATATCCTGTATATATAAAGAACTCAAGAAGTTAAAAAGCAACAAATCAATTAATCCAGTTAAAAAATGGGGTATGGAGCTAAACAGAGAACTCTCTGTAAAGGAATGTAGAATGGCAGAAAAACACTTAAAGGGATGCTCAGTGTCCTTAGCCATCAGGGAGATGCAAGTCAAAACGACCCTGAGATTTCACCTTACACCTGTCAGAATGGCTAAGATCAAAAACTCAAGTGATAACACATGCTGGAGAGGATGTGGAGAAAGAGGAACCCACCTCCATTGCCGGTGGGAATGTAAACTTGTACATCCACTCTGGAAATCAATTTGGTGCTTTCTTAGACAATTAGGAATAGTGATTCCTCAAGATCCAGCTATACCACTCCTAGGCATATATCCAAAATATGTTCAAGTACACAACAAGGACATTTGCTCAACTATGATCGTAGCTGCTTTATTCGTAGTAGCCAGAACTTGGAAACAACCCAGATGCCCCTCAGTTGAGGAATGGATACAGAAATTGTGGCACATTTACACCATGGAAGACTACTCAGCAATTAAAAATGAGGAAATCATGAAATTTGCAGGCAAATGGTGGGACCTGGAAATGATCATCCTGAGTGAGGTATCCCAAAAGCAGAAAGACACACATGGTATATACTCACTTATATAGACCTATAAGGTAGGATAAATATACTGAAATCTATACACCTAAAGAAGATAAACAAGAAAGAGGACCTGGGGTAAGAGGACTAATCCTCACTTAGAAAGACAAATGGAATGGACACTGGATGAAGGAGAAAACAAGTAGCAGGACAAGAGCTTACTACAGAGGGCCTCAGAAAGACTCTTTCTAGCAGTGTATCAAAGCAAATATTAAGACACATAACCAACCCTTTGGCAGAGTGCAGGAAATCATATGAAAGAAGGGGGAGTTAGTGTGACCTGGAGAGGACGAGAGCTCCGCAAGAACCAAATATATCAGGGCACAGGGGTCTTTTATGAGACTGTTTCTCCAACCAAGGACCCTGTATGGATATAACCTAGATCCCCTGCTTGAATGTAGCAAATGGTAGCTCAATATCCAAGTGGGTACCCTAGTAAGGGGAACAGGGACTATTTCAGAAGTGAACTCAATGGCTGGCTCTTTGACCCCCTCCCTCCCCTGAGGGAGGAGCAGCCTTGCTAGGCTACAGAAGAGAACATTGCAGCCAGTCCTGAAGTGACCTGATAAGCTAGAGTTACATGGATGGGGAGGAGGTCCTCCCCTATCAGTGTACTTGGAAAGGGGCAGGGAGGAGATGAAGGAGGGATGGAAGGGATAGGGAGGGAATGCAGGAGGGGGCTAAGGCTGGGATACAAAGTACATAACCTGTGATTAATATAAAATAAAATAAAAATGTTAAAAAAAGAAATGCTCAACTTCCTTTGCTATCAAAGGAATGCAAATCAAAACGACCGAGATTTCACCTTACACCCATCAGAATGGCTAAAATCAAAAACTCAAGTGACAATACATGCTGGAGAGGTTGTGGAGAAAGGGGAACCCTCCTCCATTGCTGGTGGGAATGTAAACTTGTACAACCACTTTGGAAATCAATCTGGCACTTTCTCAGACAAGTAAGAATTGTGCTACCTCAAGATCCAGCTGTACCACTTCTAGGCATATATCCAAAATATGCTCAAGTATGCAACAAGGACCTTTGCTCAACAATGTTTGTAACAGCTTTATTTGTTATAGCCAGAATCTAAAAACAACCCACGTGCCCCTCAGTTGAGGAATGGATACAGAAATTGTGGTACATTTACTCCATGGAATACTACTCAGCAGTTTTAAACAAGGAAATCATGAAATTTGCGGGCAAATGGTGGGAACTAGAAAAGATCATCCCTAGTGAGGTATCGCAGAAGCAGAAATACACATATGGTACATTCTCACTTATAAGTGCACATTAGACATTTAATATAGGAAAATCATACTAAAACCTGTGTACCTGATGAAACTAATCAAGAAGGAGGACCCTGGGTAAGGTGATCAATTCTCGTTCAGAAAGGGAAACTGGATGGACAGTGGAAGAGAAAGAAAACAGGGAACAGGACAGGAGCTTACCACAGAGGGCCTCTGAAAGACTCTATCCAGCAGTGTATGAAAGCAGATGCTGAGACTCATAACCAAACTTTGGGCAGAGTGCAGGGAATCTTACTAAAGAAGGGGGAAATAGAAAGACCTGGAGGGGAGAGGAGCTCCACAAGGAGAGCATAAAAAAAATCGGCACAGAGATCTTTTCTGAGACTGATACTCCAACCAAAGATCATGCATGGAGATAACCTAGAATCCCTACACAGATATAGACTATGGAAGCTAAGTATCCAAATGGTTTCCATAGTAATGGGAGCAGGGACTGTCTCTAACTTGAACTCAGTGGCTAGCTCTTTGATAACCTTCTCCAGAGAGGGGTGCAGACTTACCAGGCTACAGAGGAAGACATTGAAGCCAGTCCTGATGAGACCTGATAGACTAGAGTCAGATGGAAGGAGAGGAGGACCTCTTTTATCAGTGGCCTGGGGGAGGTGCATGGGTTGAGAAGACTCAGGGAGAGTGGGGTTGGGAGGGGATGAGTGAGGGGTCTATAGCTGGGATACAAAGTGAATAAACTGCAATTAATAAAATAAATAAATAAATAATATTTTAAAAATAGCCAAACTGTAATTAATAAAAATAAATAAATAAATTGTAATAAAAATAGAGCCAGGCAGTAGCATGGATGCACTAAGTTATTGCTTTCTTCTTTTGACTGTGGATGAAATGTAATTAGTTGCTTCAAGTCCCTCATGCCTTGAATGTTACACAATGATGGACTGTCACCGGGATGCTGAATCAACTAAATTTTTCCTCCCATAAGTTGTTTTTGTCCTGGTATTTTATCATAGCAATGGGGAAATAAGGCAGCAACTGCAATAAACCTTTTCCATACATTTACATACATATTCAAGTTAGGTAGACATTATGATAGGTTCTCCCAAGCTGTTTTTAACCTTTTTTGTTTTCCTCACAAAGTCTGTCAGCTCTTATTCCACTTCCTCATCGTTTGTTATTACTATGCTAATTTTGACACTGGTGATTTATCATTGGGACTATAATAAACATTTCTCTGATAACTAATAACACTGTATGCCTTTTAATGTATTTCTCGGTCATTTTGATATCTTTTTTTGTTGAGTGACTCTTCAACTCTCTTGTCCATTTTGTATGTAATTTTCTGTCTTTTTCATGGTGATTTGTAAGAATTCTTTATTTTATATGTGAGTCATTTATCAGTTATGTACATTTATATGTATCAATTCCTACTTAAGGGTTTGTATCACATCACACTTTTAAAATTAATTTTACACAGCATACAAAGTAATGGACTTCACTGTGACATTTTAATCTATATAGATCACTAAATTACTCTTACATATAAATTTAAACCCATATTCTGCATATAAGGGAATATATGTGACATTTATCTTTGTTTGGCTAATTGTCCTTTACTTGATGATTTTGAGTGCTATCAATTTTCCTGCAACTGCCATGATTTCTTTCTTCTTGACAACTAAATAAAAGTCCATTAGTTGAATGAATTACATTTTTTTAACTCAGTCACCTCTTCACGAATTTGACAGTGCTAATTTTCATCTTGACAAAATCTAGAACCATCTGGGATATAATCCTCTGACCATATATGTGGGGAAATTATCTTGATTATGTTAATCGAGGCTGGAAGACTTGCCCACTGTGGGTGGCACCATTTTGTGTCTGGAATCTTGGACTATATAAATGGAGCAAAGAAACCGGACAGCCTGCATGTATTCCTTGCTCTCTGCTTCTTGACTGTAGCCAGCTCCCACGGGCTCTCACCACTGTGACTTCCTCAGCCAAAATAAATGTTTCCTTCTTTAAGTTGTTTTTGTCAAAGTATTTTATCACAGCAACAGGAAAAGAAACTAAGACAATACTAAGCTGGTATTGGGAACGTGATGCAGGGTGGGGGTTTGAATAGGAATGGCTCCCTTAGGCCCACATAATGCTTAGATATCAGCATTGATATCTAACTTGAGGAGGTTTAGGAGGTGTAGCTTTTTTGGAATAGGTATGGCCTTGATGGAGGGAGTGTGTCACTGTGGGGTGGGCTTTGAGGTTTCAAAAGGCCACAACAGGCCCACACCAGGCTCCCTCTCCCTGCTGCCTGAGCATCTGGATGTAGAGCTCTCAGCTCCTTCTCCAGCACCATGTTTTCCGGCACGCTGCCGGGCTTTCCTGCCATGGTGATAATGGACTAAACCTCTGAAACTGTACGTAAGCCTCCAATTTAATGTTTTCTTTGGTAAGAGTTACTGCGGTCATGGCGTCTCTTCACATTAATAGAACAATGCCTACGTGTTGTGGATATAAACATGTTTTCATTTTAATCCTAGGTGTGGGATGTGGGACTGATTCAGATAGTCCACAGCAGCAAACCATTTGCCTTATGCGGGCTCTGAGAGGCACTCTGCCAGCTGCAGTGGGTTTAAATCTGAGGACTCTGGAGAGAGAATAAATGACAGAGCCCAGAGAGAGAACAATCTATAGGAACAGAGCCAGAAGTAGCAAGTAAGTTTTCAGTGACAAGTGTGAAACTTAAAGACTAAGGACCAACACAGGTAACCGAGGAACCAGGGTTCAAAATACAGGCGAGGCAAAGACACCAGAAGTCTTAGTCACTGTTTTATTGCTGTGATGTTGGGGAGCTCCAAGAAAAAGCAATGCTGCTCCTGCTTTCCCCTGCGGCTGCTGGTTACTGTTGCTGTTGTGAAACAAGAAGTTGGAGATTTCCTGAAATGAGGATTGGACTGGTTTCAAGGAAACGAACAACCCTAACCAACAAGAAGCAGCTAAGAAAGAGAACTGCTCCTCCCCGCCCCCCCCCACTAAACATTTCTCTCCCCTACTTGGTGTTGGGATGTTGGAAGGGGTTGGGGTGGAAAAAGGAGAGAAATAAAATATATATAAATAAAATAATTTTAAGAAGTACGTCAACACCTAAGACACACAGTCACATTGTGTCTGCATTGAGTTCAGATAGACTGTGCAAAGAGATAGACGCTGATGCTCAACTAGCTTCCTCCTTTTCCCGTTTTCATTCAGTCTTGGACCCAAGTCAATGGGGTTAGTGCTTCTCACATTAAGGTTGTATTTTCCCTAGTTGAAACCTCTCAGGAAATACCCTCAACAGACATAGCCTGAGGTATGTCTCCTGGAGGATGATTCCAAATCTAGTCACATTGACAATGAAAAGCATATTTGACTATTGTAAATAATGCTATAATAAACATGGATATGCAAGTATCTCTGTGGTACATTGAGAGAATCCTTGAGGAATTGTTGTAAATTAAAAATGAATATTGAACTGTATGTTTATTGTTATTATTATCACTATAATTATTGCAGTGGTATTAATTAACCAATAATAAGACACAGGCACCTCGTAGATTTTATAATTGCCTTATTTTCCTTTGGGTAGGGCAGATATTTCACCTACGCTGTCTCAATAACCTCACCATCCATTTCCCAGGCCCCATCCAATTCCATCCACCTAAATTCTCCTGGTGTGGTCTACCTTCCATCCACAATCCCAATATACTTGCTTATATTTTTCATCTTGACATTTTTTTCCATCCACGCCATCCTGAGTCCTTCCTCCTTGCCCACGTGGTTCCTTCTCCACCCAACACATTGTGGCATCCTCCTTCCTCCTCTCTTCCTGTCTGTCTGTTTCCTGTGATTCTCCTGTCCTCCAAAGCCCAGGAACCTTAGCCATGCCTACCTCATTCTGCCCTGCCCAGGTATAGGCCGTTTAATCAGCCAATCAGGTAGGTTTACACAAGGATAGGTGTACCCAGATCTTGAGGGCCAGTAACATGCATCAGACCAACCTCCAACAAGAAATATTATCTGGAGTGGTATAGCTAGATGGATCATATAGTAGTCATATTTTCAGGACTTTTTGAGAAATCTCTGTACTGATTTTCAGAGTGGCTATCCAGTTTACATTTTTAACAGGAGTGTAGAAGAGCTCTTCTTCATCCCCATCCTCACTAGCATTTTTCTTGGGGGGTGGGTATTTGTTTTACCTTTCAAACTTTTGTCTATAATGCACTCTGAAGTGTTTCACACAGGTGTGGATTTGGGACCAACTCATTTCCTTTTTTAATTTCTTCTATTGATCACAATAGAGAGCACAATAAATTCCTCTCTCCTCTGCAGTACTGTCATTGTCATAAATAAATATCTGTGTGCATTGGATGTATTCCTAGACGCTATTATAGTTTGCCTGGGATTTAAAAAAAATATCACTTTGCCATTGTTAATGTAATTCTATAAAAATTGCTATGTGATGATATTCTTTTTCCCTTCTACTTTATAACTGGCTTGGCTGTCCTTGGTGTCTTAGTTTTTTTTTTCTGTTGTGAGAAAGACATTTCAACCAAAGTAACATGGGGAGAAAATGGTTTATTTTACTTTCATGTCCTGATTACAGTCCATCATTGCAGGAAGCCAAGGCAGGAACTCACGTAGGGCAGAAACCTGAAGGCAGGGGCTGATGAAGAGGCCATGGAGGGGTGCTGCTCACTGGCTTGTTTGGATTCCTTATAGAACCTGGCCTACCAGCCAGGGATGACACCTTACCCAGTGTACTGGTATTTGTATATCAATCATTAATCAAGAGTTTGATTGGAGGCATTTTCTCAGTAGAGGTTCCTCTTTCCGGAAGACTCTTGCTGACAAAAATCTAATCGAGACACTTGAGTCTTTACCTTTCTTTGAGCATTTTAGAGTCATCTTAAAAATTTCAACCAAAATAAGAAAATGCATTGAGATTTTTATTAAATTGTATTACATATGCAAATCAACATGAATAGAACTGAGATCTTCAGTGTCCAGTATTTATATCCATGAACTTAAGTTTTCCATTTCTTTGTTTTTACTTCTCTCACTAATATCTTGTAGTTCCTTTTTTAAGTTGTTTTAACATTTGTGGTGTGTGTGTGTGTGTGTGTGTGTGTGTGTGTGTGTGTGTACATAGACATGGCACAGTGCCTATATGGAGGTCAAAGGACCACTTCCAGGGATAAGTTCTTTCCTTCTACTATGTGGGTCCTGGGAATGAAATTCAAATCATTGGGTTGATAGCAAATGTCTTCACCTACTTGGCCATCTATCACCTGTCCTATTTTAATATAGTTCTTAAGCAGAGGTGTTTTAAGATTAATTCCTAGATATTATATGTTATTTTAAATGGTATTTTTGATTTTTCATTTATAATTATTTTTGTTGGCATTTTAAATTTAATTTTTAATACTGACTTTTTATCCAGTAAAAATTTCCTATTAACTTGCCAATTCTAATATGTAGCAGCAGGCTAATTTTTCTACATATACATGTATATAGTCTAAGAGTCTAGGTATGTTCCAAGACTTCATTAGATGTCTGAAATGAAACTATGAATAGAAGTAAATTCTGCATATGTTATGATATTTGCCTATACATATATAGATACCTCTAATAAAGTTTAATTTATAATTAGGTATATTAAAAGATTGGCAACAATAGCTACTAATAAAATACAGTAATTTTAACACTATCTTTTTTTTTTTTTTTAATACAGGGGCCTCACTATGTAGCTTTGGCTGTCCTGGAACTCACTGTGTAGATCAGGCTGAATTTGAACTCACAGAGATCTGCCTACCTGTGTCTCCCACGGGCTAAGATTAGGTGTGTACCACTATGTCCAGTTTACAATATGATCTTGTAATAAAAGTTATATAAATGTTTTTCCTCTTTCAAAATATATAGATTAAGTGTATGATTTTCTTCCTTAAAAGGTTTTACCTTTGCTTGTGTTTGTATGTGTGAGTATATATATGCACTCTCCATTAGAATAGTGGTTAATTAAATTAATACTAGGACAATGACAGTCTAAGAGCTACTAGTTACCTCTAGAACAGTTGTGCCACCATTGCACTAGTAGGCATATCTTTCCTGAGAAGATAAGTTCCCAAAGTTCACAGTGAAGACTGGTCATGTCTCTTATTCCCCAGCAGCCTCCATGGTACCAAATGGCACTGTAAAAGTTAGGAGAAAGTTTCCAGCTCAGTTCCAGGTTGATTTTTCTATATCTAGCAATCGAAGTGTGTAATGTCTTCAGCAATAAGGGTCTATTTACTAGCTATATGGGCAACCAAGAGAAATGGCAAGAACTAGTGTTGTTTTCAGGGCCAACAACTCAAAAAGAGGTATCTCACACCTAGCACTTGGATTTTTGTTTATCCACCCATGGAACAAAGCTGGGAGATGGAAAGAAAAAAAAATGAAAGAAATAGGAAGAGCAACCTTTAGCATTCTCTTGAGCTAAGAAATACTTTGTACTTCTCCCAGGCACAGTAGAAAATTCTGTAATTCCAAGCTATAAGATTCAGTGCCCACAAACACATTACTTCAGTAGTGGAGAAAGACAGCTATAGACTAAAACCCAATAAAGTTTAAAGGCAAGCCTCAGAATTATAACACAAAATGAAATTAATTTAATCAAACCTTAGAAAAACTTGAAAAAATTAAATGCATTTTAAATATTCATCATCCATCAATGAACTGGCATGATAGCTGATATCCAATAAAAAGTATGAGGCATTAAAGAAAATATAAAATTACAACCCACAACGAGTATAAAAGTGAATCAAAGGACACAAAAGAAACCAATGAGACCCTCTGTGACAGGCTCCTAGCTTGTTTCCTGTTTTCTTCTTCTGATGTCAGTCTCCTTTGCCTTTCTGGTGGGGGATTGAGCATTTTAGCCAGAGTCCTCCCTCTTGATTAGTTTCTTTAGGTGTACAGATTTTAGTAGGTTTATCCTATTTTATATGTCTATATGAGTGAGTATATATCATGTGTGTTTTTCTGCTTCTGGCCCTGCACAATATCAAAGCAGATGCTGAGACTTATGGCCAACTGTTGGGCAGAGTGCACGGAATCTTACAAAAGATGTGGGAAATAGTAAGATCTGGAGAGGACAGGAGCTCCACAAGGAGAGCAACAGAGCCAAAAAATCTGGGCACAGGGGTGTTTCCTGAGACTGATACTCCAACCAAGTGCCATGCATGAAGATAACCTAGAACCTCTGCACAGATGTAGCCCATACCAGTTCAGTATCCAAGTGGGTTCCATAGTAATGGGAACAGGGACTGCCTCTGACATGAACTGATTGGCCTGCTCTTTGATCACCTCCCCCTGATGGTGGAGCAGCCTTACCAGACCACAGAGGAAGACAATGCAACCACTCCTGATGAGAGCTGATAGACTAGGATCAGAAGGAAGGAAAGGAAGACCTCCCCTATCAGTGGACTTGGGGAGGGGCATGTGTGGAGAAGGGGGAGGAAAGGTGGGATTGGGAGGGGAGGAGGGAGGGGTTTATGGGGGATACAAAATGAATAAATTATAATTAATAAAAATTTTTTAAATGATAAAAATAATAAAAAGTAAAAAAGAAAAAAGAAAAAATAGAAAGGGGCAAAAGGTATCCTTAAAAAAAAAGAAAAAATTCAAGAAGTATTTTCATAAAACCATTGATTAAACTATAAAACTCGTTCTAACATTATTAAAATCAAAATGTATTCCTGCTTTAAAAAAAGATTGTGAAAAAAAGAAACCAATGGGATAATTATTAGGTATAAATATTAAAATGTTTAACTATTTGTGCTTTTCATTTTTTTTGCTTAAATTTCTTTTTTTTAATTTTTTAAAATTTATTTATTTTTATATCAATCACAGGTTAGGTACTTTGAATCCCAGGCGTAGCCCCCTCCCTCATTCCCTCCTCCCCTCCCACTCCCTCCCTCATTTCCCTCCTCCCCGCTCCCTCCAAGTCCACCAACAGGGTATTTGTGCTTTTCAAAAGGGTAAGAAATATGTGAACATGATAAGAAGATATGAAGACAACCCAAGCAAGGTAAAAATTTGTAAAGTCTGAGATGAAAAATATCCCTACTAGATTACATTTTGCAGTGGAAAGATTAACACATTTGAAGAGAGGAAAAGAAAAATCCTTAATGAAAAACAGAAGAAAAAATTCATGAAGCATCATTTCGCTCTCTCTGTAAGACAATTTAAAGCTGAATAATAGAGAGTTCAATGTAAGAACAGAAAAATGTTGGAAGAAATCATCAAAGAAACTATATGATGACAAATTTATAAATCTACCAATCTCAAAAGCTCAATGAATGTCAAGCACAGGAAATATGAAGAAGAGTACACTAAGACATAGTTTTAACTGCTTAACATCAGTGATAAATAATAAAAAAAAAACCTCAAAGCAGCCAGAAATCACATAACAGATAGAGACACATTACTTACAGAGGGACAAGCATAAGCGTGACAGCACATTTTTTTTTTCATGGAAAACAATACAAGCTACAGGAGCACGGAGCAACATATTTAAAGAAGCAAGAGAAATCAAATGTTAACCTATGTGCATGCAAACTGTCTTTCAAAACGTTTATGAAATGAAAACATCTGCAGACAAAAAGACCGAAAAATATACCACCTATCATTCAGTTAGTCAAGAGACATAGAGTAGGAATCCTTCAGATGTAAGCAAAAGGGTAGAAGTGATAGCTCCAAATAACCAACTTCATGGAAACATTAAAAGAACTAAAACAATTAACCCATGTCACAAAGATCTGTCAGAAATACCTTCATCAGAATTGTGAAAATCAGGATGACTTTTAGAGGAAGCAAGTAAACACTTAAAATCAAGAGAAAGGTAACTTTTAAATGCTGTTTAGTATCTTTGCTTCTCAGTGCTGTGTACTTTCCTGTTCAAAACTGTCCTTGAGGACAAGAAGTCATGTTTCCAGTATGGCAAACTGATCTGTAATTATAGGCAGAGCAGAAAGACAGACACCATTCACAAAGTATTGGGCTCTTTTTGGTCTATATAGCCAATATATTAGAATCTGGAACCTGTCCAATATAGACAGTAAACTATCATTTGCATTTTTAAAATTAACTTTGAAAGTTAGGTTACAAACTACTGGGTTTCATCCTGGTATCTTCATAAATATGTGTCAGTACACCATGTTTTCATTCATCCCTTGCCCAATGGTCTTCTCTCATGGCCCTGGCCTGCCCGAATGGTTCACTGCATTCCTCTTGTCCCAATTTGCCCTTATGCTTTTATGTGACATGTATTCATTTCACTACCCTTTCTTCTTCCCTTGCTAGTAGATATGCTCTAAATTGGTATGGTTATTATATAACCATATGCGTATATTTTCAAGACTCTTGGCAATATTCAGTGTCACTAGTCTCCTGTTTGAGACATGGTTATATAGTGCTATTTGACCTGGAACTCACTATGCAAATATGGGTGCCCTTGAATTTGTGGCAATTCCCCTGCTTCTTTCTCCCAGAGTGCCACCATACCCCATTGGTGTCATCAGTCTTTACATTCAATGTTCTGAAACTTTGACCTGGAATGGACAGGAGTTCCACAAGGAGAGCAACAGAACCAAAAAATCTGGGCACAGGGGTCTTTTCTGAGACTGATACTCCAACCAAGGGCCATGCATGGAGATAACCTAGAACTCCTACACAGATGTGGCCCATGGCAGCTCAATTTCCAAGTGGGTTCCATAGTAATGGGGAAAGGGACTGTCTGGGACAAAAACTCAGGAGCTGATTCTCTGATCACCTCCCCCTGAGGGGGGAGCAGCCTTGCCAGGCCACAGAGGAAGACAATGGAGCCAGTCCTGATGAAACCTGATAGGCTAGGGTCAGATGGAAGGAAAGGAAGACCTCCCCTATCAGTGGACTTGGAGAGGGGCATAGAAGAAGAGGGAGGGAGGGTGGGATTGGGAGGGGATGAGTGAGGGGGCTACAGATGGGATACAATATGAGTAAACTATAATTAATTTTATAAAACAATTAAAAAAAACAACCACATAGTGTCTAGATCTTGGTTTCTAAGGCCCATTCTCCAATTAAAGAAAGCACGGGCCCATGAAAAAATGATTATTTGCTAGAACTGGGAAAGTATCAGATGATTCTAAAAAGCTTGTGGTATGAGAAATTCAGAGGTTTCGGGGTAGGTGGAATAAGGCATGTCAAAATGACAGAAAAAAACATCTGACCGAGCTCCAAATGAACAGTTTTATCAACAAAATTATATTGATTTTAGGACATAAGCTACTAAGTATATTCCAATAAGAATAAAGATAAAGAAATGGAAGCTATGGTATCTTTATAGAAAGCTGAAGCTCAATGATTCTAAAGGAATTAAGGAACTAGGAAAGCAGAGGCAGAGACTCATAGCCAAATTTTGGACAGAGCACAGGGAGTTTTACAGAAGAAGGAAGATATAGAAGGACCCAGAGGAGACAGGAGTTCCACAAGGAGAACAACAAATCAAAAAAAAAAAAAAAAAAAAAAAGAATGTTAGACCCAGGGGAGCTGGTAGAGAATGATGCATCAACCAAGGACCATAGAGGGGACCTAGACCCCCTGCCCAAATGTAGCACATAGACAGCTCAGTCTCTATGTGGGTTCCTTAATAAGGGAAGAAGAAACAGTCCTTGACACAAACTCAGTTGCCTGCTCCTTGACACTTCCCCTTGGTGGAGTGACCTAGCCAGCCCACAGAGGAAGATCCAGACAGTCCTGATGGGACCTAATAGGCTAGGGTGAGACAGTACAGGAAGAGGACTTCCTCTATCTGTGGACTAGGGAAAAGAGACATGGAGATGGGGAGAGGGAGGAAGAGTGGGATTGGGAGATGAGGGAGGGGGCTACAACCGGGATACAAAGTGAATAAATTGTAATAATAATAATAATAATAATAATAATAATAGAAAAAAAGAATTAGGAAAGCACTGCCACGGTTGGTAAAGATACAAAATTTCTCTGTTGAACTTCAATTTTGTCAATGTGGTAGTATGTATAGGTGTGCCCTTTAGGAGGTCATTAAGTCCTGAATGTGAAATCATGTAAGAAGGAATTTAAGACCTTGCAAAAGAAATTTGAGGGATTTATCTCCTTCCTTTCAATTTTTTTGTCCTTCTCTATTCGGTACCATTAGAGAAGCCAGAGTTATTTTCCTCTACAGAATATAGACATCAGAAGTGGAAGAAAACAGGGAACAGGACAGGAGCCTATCACAGAGGGACTCTGAAAGACTCTATCCAGCAGGGTATCAAAGCTAATGTTAAGACACATAACCAACCCTTTGGCAGAGTGCAGGGGATCTTATGAAAGAAAGGGGAGACAGAAAGACCTGGAGGGGACAGGAGCTCCACAAGGAGAGAAAAAAAAATCTAGGCTTGGGGGGTCTTTTCTGAGACTGATATTACAACCAAGGACCATGCATACAAATAACCTAGACCCCTTGCTCAGATGTCTGCCATGGCACCTCAGCCTCCAAGTGGGTTCCCTAGTAAGGAGAGCCTCCTCCCCCCGAGGGGTGGGGGCAGCCTTACCAGGCAACAGAGGATGACAATGCAGCCAATCCTGATGAGACCTGAGAGGCTAGGGTCAGAGGGAAGGGGAACAGGACCTCCCCTATCAGTGGACCTGGGGAGGGGCATGGGAGAAGAACAAGGGAGGGTGGGATTGGGAGGATATGAGGGAGGGGGCTATAGCTGGGATACAAAGTGAATAAACTATAACTAATAAAAATAAAATAAAATTTTAAAAAAGAAAAACAAAGAATACAAGAAACAAGTCATAATTTTGAGTGCAGAAAGAAAATTCACTAGAAATCAAACCTGTTGGCGCCATAATCTTGGACTTCCCAGTGTTCCAGAACAATGAGAGAAAAAAAATTCTCTGTTCTCTATAGGCTACTTATTCTCAGACATTTTGCTATAGTAGCACAGACCAAGACAATCAAAATTAGGAAATACTACAGTATTTGTTGCCATCAAGAAATAGTAATGAAAGCTAATATTTTGGAAAAGGGTGTGATAAAAAAATAGAGAATTTGGTCTTGATGCATTTCTGGAAGATATGTAATAATTGTAAAGGGGCAACGTTATAGGGTAAAAATCCAGCAAATAACATTTACCCAAATGACTTGTAAGTGATCTCCTTGTATGACACACGAACAAGGACAAAAGATCACTTCTGTGGTTTATTTACAAAAATGCAAAACTTTACCTAACTATGAGAAAATATCTGACAAAACCCAGTTAGAGCCAGATGTGGAGGGAGATGTGTTCCAATCCAGTACTTAGGCTGAGGCAGGAGGATCTTCAACTTGAGAATAGTATGAGCTACACAGCAAAGCTTTGTATGAAAACACACACACACACACACACACACACACACACACACAGAGTAAATCAAACAACAACTCAGTTAAGGAAACTTCTTTGTTGTCACTTATATTTGTTTTTCTATGAATTTTTTATCCATTTTGAAATTTTACTATTGATTTGACATATAGTTGTATTTGCAAATCTTGTCAACTTGGAAGACTTCTACTGAGTGTATTAAATCCCACATTTGGGGTGTTTCATGTGAAAGTATTTCAAGATACAAGGATGTGTGTCAAACAAGTAATGGAGGAAGACCACCTATAAAAATGTGACGAGCTTGGGTCGAACAAATGGTAGAGGAGGACTCATGCCAGAGCACTCTCACTGTCTTTCTGCTTCCTGGCCACTATGAAGAGTACAGCTTTGTTCTATCACCTGTATCTCATCATCTGCCTTACCTATGATCCTAAAGCAACCCTAGCAGCCAACCATGGAATAAATCCTGCATTTGGAGGATCAATAAATCTTCCTTTAAATGGTTTATCTCAGGCATTTATGGAAACAAAAGGTTTGGCTTAATACACTTCTCCCTTCTTGGTAGGTTCAGTGTTCGTGGTTACAGGTATCAGCAGTCAACAAAGTCCAAAATTATTAGATGGAAAATCCTAGAAATTCATGACACATACATTTAGACTTCAGGTTCTTCTGAATACTGTGATGAAATCTCATGACATTCTAATGAGTAGAATCTATTCCATTCTGCCCATATCACACAGGGGTTGTGGTTTAATCCTTTGTCAGGGTATCCACATTATATATGCTACCCACTAGCTATTCACTTAGAAGTCATCTCAGCTATCAGCTTATCACAGTACTCATTGCTCTATCTTACTTAATAATGGTTATATATATATATATATATATATGGCAATGTTTCAGGGTATATAGGAGAAAAACAAAATCAAAACCCAGTAGATAAAGGGTTTGGTACTTTTCAGTGACTTACTAAAATAAGTATTCGTTCTTAGAGCAACAAATAGCTTTCCTAGTTTTTAATGGCAAAACTGTGTATGGTTATAGAGATTTTTTTAAAGAAAAGTTATTTGTAGCATAGGCTGGCTTGTAACTCACCACATAGCTCAGGTTAGTCTTTACTTATCAGCAGTCCTTCTGCTGTCTGGTCCTTAGTGCATGTACCACTATATCTGGTTCAGATTTTTTTTTTAATTTAAATTTTAGACAGCACAGGGGATTGAATCTAGGGCCTCATGCATGAAAAACAAGTGCAATACTCCTGAGTTAATAGAGATTTGTGATATGAAGGAGATTACCTGTCATGGGCTCACATACTAGAATATTTGATCTCTAGTTTGTGACCCTATTTGGGAAGGATTAGGGGGTGTGGCTTTATAAGAGGATGTGCTCCACTGGGGCCCCAGTCTGCCTCTTTGCTTCCTGTTTATAAATCTGGATGTGAGCTCTCAGCTACTGGGTCAGTGTCATTCCTTCCTGCCTGTTGCTATGCTCCCTGCCATAATGGTGATGGACTCTTATCTCTCCGGAACTGTGAGCTTCAAATGGACCCTTCCTTCTATAAGTTACTTTGATTATGGTGTTTGTCACAGCCATAGAAAAGTAACTAATAAAAGATTTTGATTTAGTAGCGTAGCCTCACCTGTAAGAAGCAAAAGAGAAATAGAGCGGCTTTGGGTTTTTTTCAGCAGTAATCAGAGATCACAAATATTTACACTAGTTAATAAAATGATTCTTTCCAAATCTCTATTTCATTAAAAATGTTTTTATTTTTAAAAATCCACACATTAAAATTCATTCTTTTGGTGTATAATTTTGAGTTTTAACAAAAAACATACACATTGTAACTATAAACAACATACAGAAAGTTCCCATTATTAAAAAAAAAAAATCCCTCACGCCAACACTTGATATCTACTGGTTTTTCAGCCTTATTGCTTCACCCTTTCTGAAAAATCACACAAGTAAATATAACAGTAAACAGCCATTTGAGTCTGACTTCTTCTACTTAGTAAAATACGTTTAAGATTTATCCAAGTTGTTAATATATGGTTCCTCAGTTGTTATTGCTGAGTAGAATTTTATTGTCTGAATATACCAGTTTCTATATCTCTGCACCAGTTGAAAGGTTTCCTCTATTTTGTTTTCTCCATTTTTAAGTGGCCTTTAGGTCTACTAATGAGGAGGTAAGGTTCCGCACCTGAGAGGAAGCAGTCCCTTTTGGGAAACCTGGCTGAGAAGTATGTCCACCATGGTAACATGTTCAAGAGGCTGTAACCAGGAGATTTCACTTCTCATTGCTTAAACTCTTTCAAAAACTGGAGCACTAATCATGTGAGCAATAGAGAAAATGAATAGAAGTTTGTCCTGAGTAAAGTCAGAAAACCTCAGAGTAGGTCTGACAAATATTCTGGAAGCCAAGTATTTGTAAGAATATTTTACAAATTACTTTTAAAAAATAGTGAAAAAGGTAAAAAACCACTCCAAATCACACCACCTAAAAATGTTCACAAGGTGAAGGTATTTTTTCAGCTCGTATTGACCCACTTCCAGAAGGTTTATAGCCTGTATATACATTTCCTATTTCTTTTCTTCATTTGTTTTGACATTATCTCTTCAAATTATACACATGAACAATTTGCTTAAAATGTGTCCTTACTATGTACACATCTTATACATACATACATCTTACTTTATAACTTAATATAAACTCTTAGATATGAGTACAAGTTGAAAAATATTCATAGATATAATCTACTGTTTGAAAGGCTTCATAGTATCCTACTAAATGAGTATGTGACATAAGTCATAAGCCACTCATGTTGTCAGATGGGTATTTGGATCATCTCCAATTTCCTGTTTTGTTTTGTTTGAGTTTCACTGAGATTTAATTCACATACCACAACATTTACTCACTTGGTATATTTATTGTTAAGGTAATTTATGAACATTTCATCTGCTAGTAAAAAACTCCTATCCACTCTAGTTTTCCCTGCCTATCATTTACTGCTATCTATGTATGTATCATATATGTATGTATGCATATATATATGTATACATATATACCAATTACGGACTCTACATATACATGGAATTCTACAATTTGTCATCATCAGTGGCTGGTTTCTTTCACTGAATATATTCTCAGGGTTCCTCTATGTTATAGCATTCTTTCTCAGAAGTGCTCCATATTTTATTTTTTTAAAACAGCTTGGATTTCTGTTTTATTAAACATTTAGTATTATTTCAGAATTGAAATAAAAAGCAACTTAAGTATGAGTTAACTTTGTGGGTATCTGTCCTTTTACTCATTTAATCTATTAGTTATTAGGCCTACTCTGACTTCCTATATTTTGTTCTTTCTAGATATTTGTTCATTTTGGGTAAGTTAATTTATTGTCACAAGTATAATTGTATTCCCTCATACACCTCTTATTTTTCAAAGGTCAGTAGTAATAGTCCCTCCTCTCTTTACCATTTTAATAATTATAGTCTACCAATTCCTGCTAGATCAAAAGGTTTGCTAGTTTCTTACTTGGATTCATTGTTTTTTCTCTGTTATATTCCACTTTCCCATTTTTTTTATTATTATTATCATTAACTACAATTTATTAACTTTGTATCCTGGCTGTTGCCGCCTCCTTCATCTCCTCCTGATTCCACCCTCATTCCCTCTTCCCCCCACCTATGCCCCTCCCCTAGTCCACTGAAAGCGAAGGTCTTCCTCTCCCACTATCTTACCCTAGCCAATCAGGTCTCATCAGGACTGCCTGGATTATCTTTCTCCATGGCCTGGTTAGGCCATCTTGTCAGTGGGAGGTGATCAAAAAGGTAGCGACTGAGTCCATGTAAGAGACAGCCCCTGCTCCCCTTACTAGTAAACCCACCTAGAGGCTGAGCTGTCATGGGCTACATCTAAGCAGGGGTCCAGGTCCTCTCCATGCATGATCCTTGGTTGACTCATCAGTCTCTGCAGGACCCTCCGATCCCAGATTTTTTGGCTCTCTTGCTCTCCTTGTGGGGCTCCTGTCCCTCCATGTCTTTCTATCTCCCCTTCTTCTATAAGATCCCTGTGCTCTGCCCAAAGTTTGGCCGAGTCTCAGCCTCTGCTTCAATACCCTGGTGGGTAGTCTTTCAGAGGTCCTCTGTGGAAGGCTCCTGTCCTGTTCTCTGTCTTCTTCCACTTCAGATGTCTATCCTGTTTGCCCTTCTGAATGGGGATTAAGCCTCTTCCCTAGGGTCTTCCTTGTTGTTTCGCTTCTTTAGGACTATAGACTTTAGTAAGTTAATCCTATATTATAAGGCTAATATCCACTTATAAGTTAGTATATGCCATGTGTGTCTTTCTGCTTCTGGGTTACCTCACTCAGGATGATCTTTTCTAGTTCCCACCATTTGCCTGCAAATTTCATGATTTCCTTGTTTTAAACTGCTGAGTAGTATTCCATTGTATAAATGTACCACAATTTCTGTATCCATGCTTCAGTTGAGGAACATCCGGGTTGTTTCCAGATTCTGGCTATTACAAATAAAGTTGCTATGAACATCGTTGAGCATCTTCCAATATATGCCCAGGAGTGTAGCTAGGTCTTGAGGTATCACTATTCCTAGTTTTCTGAGAAAGCTCCAGATTGATTTCGAAAGTGATTGTACAAATTTACATTTCCACCAGCAATGGAGAAGAGTTCTCCTTTCTCCACATCCTCTCCAGCATGTGCCTGTGCTGTTGGTGTTCTATTACATTCTCCCATTTATTTTGCATGTTTTCCCATTCTTCTATTTGTTCTAGGTATAGTTTGCTATTATTGTCCTACAGCTTAAGATATAAACTGAATTACTATTAAATGATCTTTCTTCTCATTAAGTAGGCTTATCTCTAAACATTTCCCACATAGAAAAAGGTGGCTGTGAACAACCTAATGTCAGTGCTCAGAATCAAACTCAGGTCCTCTGCAAGAACAGCCAGCACTCTTGTATACTGTGCCATTTCTCCAGCCCTTCTTTTCTGTTTCTTTATTGACCTACTTGCTATGAAGTGTCATTAATTTTCACTTATTTATGAGTTTCACAATTTATTGTGAGTGATTTATAAATTCCTTCCACATGGAATATGTTTTACTTCAGTCTATTTGCCTTATTAACACCTGTTTTGTAGTTTAGCTCATGATCTAGCCTAAAGATGTTTCATATGCATGGGATAAAAATATATATTCTAGTGTTCTAGAATAGTATTTTCTATAGCTATCTTTCAGGTCTATTTGGCTAACAGTGTTAAAGTAGTCTACTTTGTTGCATCTCATTTGTGTAGCACTTTTATTAGAAAGCAGACACTGAGTATTCCAACTTTTTTGAGAGTTGTCTATTTCTCCTTTCATTCTTTACTTTGTTACCTTGCTTCAGGTTATTTTGGGGCTCTATTGTCAAGAAAATGTGATTAAAATTGTTACATCTTAAAAGATTGACCTTTTTAACAACAAAAAATGGATTTTTATCCCTAGTATTTTTGTATCCTTCTTACATACTTGGGTGTATGACAGGTATGCAGACTATTTCTACGTTATAGGGCTAACAATACATTATAATTATCACTTAATATACTTCTGATAATTAAAGAAGCTGAATTATTTGATAGACTTATAGAATGTTGCCATCTTATTTCTCCTTTATTTTTTCCTATGGATTTATGCTATTTTTAAATAAAATACAGCATTAATAGGACTTTTTGTCCTATTAATGTCAAATACATTGACTTTTATGTTACAGCAAATACAATACAACTATGTACAAGTTAATGTAACTTTTAAATATGAATTAACAGAACTATAACACTGGGGAGGTAGAAGAGAGAAGATCTCTGAGTTTGAGGCTAGTCTGGTCTACAGAACAGGATGTAGGACAGCCAGGGTTACACAGAGAAACCCTAACAAAAAACAGAGGGGGGGGGAGATGTAGTGGCACATATCTTTAATCCAAGCACTCAGGAGGCAGAGGCAGGCAGATTTCTGTGAGTTTGAGACAAAGCCTGGTCTACAGATTGATCCAGGACAGCCCAGCCAAGGCTACACAGAGAAACTCTGTCTCAGAAAACAGAAAGAAGAAAGATTAGTTTAGTTAACAGAATAAGAAAAAAAGTATTCAAGATTTTCTTTTATAGTTACACAATCACCTTTGTCTATGTTTTATGTGTAGATTCAAATTATTCTTTAAAGTTACTTGCTTTCAGCTAAACAAAGGTCCTTTTTCATGCCTTTTATGATCTGCTGGCAACAAATGCTCCAGCTTTTAAAAATTATGTGGGCAATTTCTAAGATCTTACTGATGTCACTTTTTCTTGGTTTTGGTTTCTGAGACAGGGTCCACTGCTTTACAGAGACTAGTTCTGAATAAGGGCTCTATGTCAGCCTCAGCCTCCTGAATAGTTGAAAGTAAAAGAACATGCCTAGGTGACCATTCTGATTTCTGAGGAGAATGTAGTTGTTAATCTAGTTAGAGTTCCATGACAAATAACCCTCCAGTGTTCTTGGGTTATTGCCAGTTTTCTATGTCTCTTGAGTTATAGCAGTTTATTATAATGTAGCTGAGGTTTATATGGCTTTTGCAATGGCTCTACCTTTGTTGCTCAATTTCAAATATGTATAACCATTATTTCTTGAAGCTTTTAAAATATTTATCTGTTTATGTGTGTGTGTGTGTGTGTGTGTGTGTGTGTGTGTGTGTGTTTGTGTGCCTGTGTATGTGTGAATATGCTTGCCATAGTAGATACTTCTGGACATTAGAGACAACTTACTGGAATTCTTTCCTTCTAGCATGTATTTGAACTCAGGTCTTCCTGTTTGGTGGCAAGTGTCTTTACCCACTAAGACATTTTGCTAGTCCTCTGGCAGTATTTTTATGTACTTTTCTTTCTCCCTTTTTAATGGAATTCTTTTTATATATTGTTTGATATGCTTAACAGAGTTTCCTACATTTCTTTAATCTTTTCCCTTGTTCCTTACTTTGGATAATATAATCTCATTTAACCTTTACTCAGTGAGGTAAGTAGCAATATTACTGTTTATAGATGAGACAAATGAGGCTCACATAAAGTGAGTTTATAAGTTCAGGGTGGGAAACATGAGAGATTATGAGGGTCCACAGGTCTGACTCCAAAGCTGGTGCTCCCTCGTCTATACCACATTATGTTTCTATTCTTCAACAACTATAAACAAATCATTAGGGGATTTAAGGCAGGGTGCCTGTCTTCTAAAGAACTTTCTTCCCATGTCCCTTTAGTATTTTTTGCTATTTCATTTTCTCTTAAAAGTTCATATAACTGATATTAACTAGGCAGGTACTCCATGTTTAATGTTAATTGTTTTGAATTCAATAGTATCATGAGATTATCAATATTTTGGTTTAAGAGATGTCAGAATAACATATATCTTTTTGAGGACTCTGACAACTTAGTGTGGAAGAAATCATTAAATATGTTGGTAAACTAATGATTCTACCTATTTAATAACTGTTGAAAGTTCTGACAAAACACTAGTGAGTTCTAGTAAATAAATATTTTTAACACTGGATTAGATTTAAAACTTTGTATTCAGGGAAAAGTCCTAGGATCAGTTCAATAAATGGTGTTATTTCTAGGACTAAACACTGAAGACTGCAAAAATGTTAAAGAATTTTCAGAATCTTCAGGAACAATCCTATGTAATATATCCCAAGAATTAAAGGTTTTCATATGATCTTAATACTCAGGCTATTATATGCCTTATATAATGTTTGATTATTTTAGTTAACAATCAGGATATTATTAATTTGAAATTATGAATTAATTATGAAATTAATTTCATGTATTATACAGTATTTAATTTTAGAAAACATTTTTACCAATTTTCTCCAAATGGTGAAAGCCACTGTCCTATTGTGATATTTCCTCTTCAATTTTAAAGAAATTGGATATATATATATATATATCCTAGATCTAAGACTATGATAAAAGGATCATCTAAGCATGTGTTAACATACATGCATACATACATACATACATACATACAAACAAATATGTGTGTATATGTAGATATGGCTTTCTAGCTACCACTGGTTTCTGTACTGCTTTCTGTAGCAGATGTTATAAGAGAAGCACCCTGAATAGCTGACTGTTGCTTTTGGTTCTTTCCAAACTGTATCACCATTATTTTCCCATGGAGTTTATATCCATTTATTTGATGCAATGCTTGCCATGCTATGTCTTTATCTGGAAAAAAAATAAGAAAAATGCACCACATTACATAGAGTTTAATCACTCAATTATATTACAAGTTTAATTTTAACTAAACTTATATTTAAGCTTAATTACAAGTATAAAAATCATGCTGTTTGATGTTTTTATCTTACCCACAATCCCCAACTGTGTATGTTAGCAAGATTAAATTAATGGGTAATAAAAATAGTGACAGAAGATCCTCAAAATATTTGATTCAAGGATATAGAAGAAATAAGGATACATAGGGAATATACTGAAGAAATATAAGTTAAACCTAATTATAAATATGCCTCTACCTTAGATATATTATAGATATGAGAAGAAAAATTTTCAAAATTGTTACACAAATAGAAGAAGTTACATTATTGAACATACTTAGCTACTTTCTTTTTCCTTTTAGAGAGAAAGAGGTTATGGGAATCCTTACTGGGATAATGAATTTTTCATGCAGGTATATGGAAAATTTATGTGCGAGAAAATATAGTACATAGCAGGAATATTCAGCATATGAGTCTCAGAGACTATAAGTAAGAAATAAGGATGGGGTATATTTTGGATTAGAGGCTATGGAATTATAAGTAGATAATGCCATTAAACTGAGCTCATTTTGTCTCAAATATACCCTGAAGTTTCCTATGTGTACTACACCCGTTAGGATTACTGAACTAGCTACAAATTATGAAGTATAAAGCTGGGAGATGGCTCTGTTAGCAAAATGCTTGCCAGGAAGGCATGAGGACTTGTGGTCAGATCCCTGGTACCCATATAAAATTCCAGGTATGGAAGTAGACATTGGTAACCCTAGAGGTAGGAAGGAGTTCCTGTAGCTCACTGGCCAACCAGCCTAGCCATGTCAATGAACTCTCAGTTCAGTGTGAACCTGAAGGTGGAAGAGCAACCAAGGAAGACACTGTATGCATGAATACAGGGCATGTATACACATATACACACACATGAACATACACACACATACAATTTACAAACATGTGTATACATACTAGCATAAAGGCTATGTACTGACATACAAGTGATACTTGGCAGAATGTATCATCTTCCAATAATTATGAATTGCTAATGACTTAATTCATTAACTTAAAATCACTTAATCATAAAGAAATAGGGCATAAGACAAGTATGTCTTCTGATCACAATACCAACACAATAACTATGAACAAATCTATTATAACATAGAGTAGAAATAGTACTGTCAACAAAAGAAAATATGTATTGGTAGGGTAGGAAGGAAAAGTAAAAAAATAAAAAATAAATAAAAAAGGCAAATTGAGGACACCAGGGTAAGGTGGTTATGTAGTATCCACAGAGAAGAGAAAGTAAGTGTAAGAAGGAGGATCTAGGAATACCAGAAATATATTTTCCTTACTGATCCCCCTTTCATGTGCTAAGGTTATATCAAATTAAGCAAGGTAATATGTAGTCTTTCATGAACTGATGCTGCACTGGAGTGATTACCTAGATGAGGTTACTTACTAGGAAAGGTGATGAAAGCCTGTCCCCTCATGCGTCCCGTCATCATTTGGAACTGAATGGGTGGTCCCTTTTTCTCCTGGAACCGAGCAAATAATGAGATAAGGTCCTTTTCTTTCACCCGAGGACTAAGGTTCTTCAGATATAGCACCTAATACAAATTGAAAAAGTGATACATAAATCTCAGAACGAAAGCAACTTTTTCATTATAGCTTGAATTACTTTCAGATAAAGGTGGGAGACTGAACATTCATCTGATGTTACTCTCTCCAGAAAATTCTAAAACTACAAGGCCTGAAACAATAAGGTCAGTAAGAACAGAGAAAGGAAGTAATAGCAACAGTATTCTGGATGATACAAAATAAATGAATAAGTAGAAACTAGGCACACCAAAGGAGTTACAATATCAAACTCATAGGGTGGAAAAATCCAAGAACATATTCAGTCTTCTTCAAAAGTCAGATGTGGAGCTAGGGAATACAAAGGCTTGCTACACGAACATGAAGACCTGATTTTAAATCCCTGGTATCTATGTAAAAAGCTGGCTGGGATCCTAGAGCTGGCTGGACAGCCAGTCTAGCCAGTTGGTGATTTCTGAATTCAGTGAGACCCTATCTCAAAAAATAAGGTGGAGAGCAATAGAGGAAGACATGAGACATTGACTTCTGGCCTCTATGTATGTGCATGTACACACACGCATACCCATACACACACACACACAAATAAAAATTTAAAAAGTCAGCACAGTGGTGAAAACCTATAGTTCTACCAATTAGGAAGGATGAGTTGGGACAAGAGTCTAGTCTGGGTTACATAGTGACATCCTGTCTAAAAATTAAATAAATATATAAAAATAAAAATAAGTAAGAGAGAACGCATACACAAACAGTTCTAGAATTGATAGCTTTGGATGGCTTCAGAAATAGATATGACTAGATAAGGTTAGAATGAGGATGGTAAGTTGAAAGCAGTTATAAATTAAATTAGATTGTTACTCCCTCCACAATTATAGTACTGGGAGAGGGCAACTCACCAACCCTGGTCAAATATTGAAGGTTAATTGCCAGAAAATGAGGAATGTCTTGTACAGCTGAGGTCAAGAGTAGTGTTTTTGAAAGAAAGGACACTGAAAACATATATAGACGAAATACCAGGAACACTGATGATCTGAGCACCATTCTTCTTGTAGAACACTGGTAGTTCTTTTGCAAGAGACCCCAGAAGCAGTCTCCTCTACGGGAACTAAGCCCGAGGAAAGAGAGAAATACTGATTTGGAAGAGGAAAATTCTCCAACAAACAATCCAAGCTGTTTTGTTACTGTCATTTATAGACAGACTCACTATATACCCCAGAGTGGCCTAGAACTCACAATTCTCCTGCCTCAGCCTTCTGAGTGCTGGGATTATAAAACATCACCTTAAATTCAAAGCACACAAAGGCCATGATCTCAGGGCTGCTAAACAACTTGCATTCCTTACTCAGAAAATACAACAGGGATTATTAGGGACACGAGAAAGGCTTCTAATATGAAGTCCAGAAAACAGGGACAAAAAAACAAATGGGAGAAAAGAGAGACCAAGAAGAAAATAACTAAAAAAGAAAAGAAAAAAAAGCAACTTTTGACTAATACACTCAGGAAAATATTCTATTATTATTAAGAGGATGCTACTGAAATATTAAAAGATCAAAATGCTATTTAACTTATACATAGCTTAAAGCATCATTTTATTTATAGTAACCACAAAGAAAATACACAGAATAAATGAGAAAGGAAAGAAATGTCCAGCAACAACATACATAGACTGGAGTATTATTTAAACTTTCTTTCTTTCTTCCTTCTTTCTTTCTTTCCTTCCTTCCTTCCTTCCTTCCTTCCTTCTCTCTCTGTCTCCAATTTGTATCCCAGCTGTGGCCCCCTCCATTTCCTCCCAATCCCATCCTCCCTCCCTCTTTCCTCCCTCTATGCCCCTCCCCTCGTCCACTGAGAGGGAAGGTCCTCCTCCCCTTCTTTCAGTACCTAGACTATTAGGTCTCATCAGGGTTGGCTGCATCATCTTCCTGTGAGGCTTGGCAAGGTTGCACCCCCCAGGGGGAGGTGATCAAAGAGCCAGCCACTGAGTTCATGTCAGAGACAGCGCCTGTTCCTCTTCCCAGGGAACCAACTTGGAAACTGGACAGGGAGTCTAGGTCCTCTCCATACATGGTCCCTGGTTGAAGTATCAGTTTCTGCAGTATCCCCTGGGCCCAGGTAGTTTGTCTCCGTTGTTCTCCTTGTGGAGTTCCTGCACCAGCCCCTCTATCTCCCTCTTCTTCCATAAGGTTTCCGGCACTCTGCCCAAAGTTTGGTTATGAGTCTTAGTATCTCCTTTGATACCCTGATGGGTAGAGTCTTTCAGAGGCCTTCTGTGGAAGGCTCTTGCCCTGTTCCTTGTCTTCTCCTACTTCTGATGTCTATCCTTTTTGCCCTTCTGAATGAGAATTAAGCTTCTTCCCTAGGGTCCTCCTTGTTGTTTAGCTTCTTTAGGACTATAGATTTTAGTATATTTATCATATATTATATGGCTAATGTCATTTTACAAACAAGTATATACCATATGTGTCTTTCTGCTTCTGGGTTATGTCACTCAGGATGATCTTTTCTAGTTCCCACCATTTGCCTGCAAATTTCATGATTTCCTTGTTTTTAATTGCTGAGAAGTATTCCATTGTGTAAATGTACCATAATTTCTGTAACCATCCCTCAACTGAGGGACATCTGGGTTGTTTCCAGCTTCTGGCTATTACAAATAGAGTTGCTATGAACATGGCTGAGCAAATGTCCTTGTTGTATACATGAGCATATTTTGGATATATGCTAGGAGTGGTATAGCTGGATCTTGAGATAGCACTAGTCCTAATTGTCTGAGAAAGAGCCAGACTGATTTCCAAAGTGGTTGTATAAGTTTACATTCCCAGCAGCAATGGAGGAGGGTTCCCCTTTCTCCACATCTTCTCCAGTGTGTATTTTTGATCTTAGCCATTCTTCTGGGTGTGAGGTGGAATCCTGGGGTCATTTTGATTTGCATTTCTTAGATGACTAAGGACCTTGAGCATTTCTTTAAGTGTTTTTCTGTCACTCAAGAATAAACCACGCCTTATTCTCTTTTGAGGTAAAGTTGTTTTTCCATTAACACTATTATATGCTATGACATAGACAGACATTCAGTACGTATTAAATGACAGAAGAACAAATATTACATTATTTTAATCAGACAAAGTATATAATTAGTTCAACTCATTGAAGATACAAGTATAATGGCGATAAGTCATTGAGGCTGGAAAGGGGAAATGAGAGCATTGCTTCTGTCATGGAAGATGAGAAGCCTTACAAGCCTGCTTGTACAACAAACAGTATGTTAAAGCCAACAGTAGTGTTTTGGACACCTAAATTTTTTTATAGGAAGGTAGATCCAATGTAATCTTTAAACATAATACAAAAAAAGAATGGAAGAGGAAAAAATAATCATTTAAAATATTTTTAATTGAAGCTAAAGAGTAATTTTTTTCAGCTAGAAAAGAATTCATAGAACAGAAAAGACAACAGCTAGGAAATGACTGATAGTCACTGAAAAACATTAAATATTATTAAAATTTCTAAGTAGTAGAATCTTTAGCTCTACCACACAGAAATGATTGAGACTTAATGAGCAGTAGATGGCCCACACAAAATAAACTCAATGGTATATTTTTTTAAATTTTTGTTTCACATTTCTTTGTTTGGGCATTTACAAAATCTTGGCAGTCTTTTGCTTACATATACTTTCTGATTTTGTATTTTATGGGTTTTTTTTTACATGTGGTATGTGTGTGCATGCCTGTCTTTTCTTTCCATTTTTTTTAACTCTAGTTTGTTTATTTGCCTGTTTTCTAAAAAGAAAGCAGCAGTGGAGTTGGATGGGAGATGGAAAATCATGCTCAAATATATGAAAAATACTTTCAAAAAATACATTTAACAGGCTTAAAAAAGGTGTGTGAGAACAGATTACAAGATTTTCAGTAACTCAAAAAGATCCATATTGACTGTTCCTTTTGATAAATATAATTTTAGTTTCATAGTATTTAAAAATATTATTTTATGGGTTTGATTGTTTTGTCTCCACATAAGTCTAGGGACCATATGCATGCACTGCCTACAGAGACCAGAAGAGGACATAAGATCTCCTGGAGCTGGAGTTACAGATTGTTAGCCTGTGGATGCTGGAAATCAAATCTAGGTTCTCTGAAAGAACAGCCAATGCTCTAACTGCTGAGCCATCTCCCCAGGCCCATAATAAAGAATATCTCCAGACAAGAAGTTGCCTGAGATCTTTCTTAGTTCTATGTTCTCTGCTACAAAATATACACACATACCTATATGTACAGATATATGCACATGTATATACAACATACACAACAAGAAGATATTGGGAGGCCATAAAACATAAATAAACATAAATAAACACAATAAACATGTTCATGAAACAGAGTAACAGAATCTCCTATCACTGTGTACTATGTAGTTTTGATTGCACACTTTGAAGTTTATATACAGTTTATGTTCTCTGCAGTAATTTCCAGCCCTTTCAAAAAGCCTTGTAAATTTGACTTTAGTTTTAGAACAATTTTAGATTAACAAAAAATGGAGATTATGCTCCACATCCAGCTTTCTGACTTAATTAATATATTATTATGTTACATTTATTGTAATAAAACTATTGTTGTTATATTATTACTGTCTCCTGTTTATTTAGATTTCCTTAGTCACTACATGTTATTTTTCTGTTTAAGATATTATCTAGGATAGTGTATTTATTTTAGTTGTCATGCAACTTTAAGCTCCTTTTGGCAACTTTTTTAGATTGTCATCATTTTTTTTAAGATCTTGAAAATCTTAGGAATACTGGTCAGATTTTTTTCTTATATGATACCCCAATACTAGAATGTTTCTGTTGTTTTTCTTAACGTTAGACTGCACTAATGAGTTATAAGTTAGAAAGCTATACCAGAAGAATTCAGTTTTGGTCATATTGTATCAAGCAGACATACTAACAGCATTGATTTATGACAGGTAATATTGGCTTTCATCACCTGGTAGAGGTAGTGGTGGTCAAATTTCTCCATTACTTGTTTGTCTTCGTTTCCATATGGTAATCTTGGAAAATAAGTCAACACAGGCCACTCAAAACTAAGCATTGGGAAATTATGTTCCTAATATTCATCTCTTCTTTATTTCCTCAATTCTTTAATTCTTAGCACCTGTATACAGATAGGGATTTTGAATCACTACTCAAAGTTAATTTGTTTTGTTTGTTGCAGAATTATTTGTAGCTTTGATTATTGGAGTTTTCTTTCAGTCCCTGTGTTTTATGCTGTTATTTTACTTTGGCTACAGAAAGATGTACAAGGCTAATAATCTTGTATATTTCCTGCCTGAGTAATAGGAGCAGCCATTTATTTCTCCAAAAATCTCATTACATTTAGTAGAGAATGGTATTAGAAGTAATCCATCCTGAGCAAGAGCAAGTTTGTTTCATTGGGGCTTGCTCAACTCAAAGAAGAAAGATATGTTCATACTAATCTGTGTTTAAACACACATAAATTCTTCTACATGTAAACTAATTGTGTCTACATTAAGTTAAATATGAATCCACAGTGATGCTTCCAAATTTAAGCTCCTACCACATGGATCATTTTTAATGCCCCCCCCACACTTATCTACAAATTACAACAAGAAGAACCTTAGCTTCTACTATCTGCCAAACATTTACTTAATAACGCATGTACAGCAGTATCAGTTCTGCTAACCTGGAGACACAACCTTAGCAACCAGGGTGTGGTATTTATGTGCACCTCCCATTTATTGTTAGTCTTGCAGATTACATATTTCCAAAGCCACTTGGCTCAGCACCTCTCCCTTTAGTGAGATTGTCTTATATAACTGTTGTACAGAAAGATTCTCTTTTGATAATCTTTATTCTTTCCTGAAAGTCTCTTAAATGATTTCTAAATATCTGTACACATTAAGAATCTCTTTATACTACTTAGCTTTATATACATTGTCAAACGTACAGGTTGCTTTCAATTTTAATCTCCTTAAAAATGCCCTATGCTTCACTTATTCTCTCCTTTCTCTGAAACTTCTGGTAATCAACTACCATTTTGATGCCTGTCATTCTGAATTTTCCATAATATTGCAGAATGAAAAAATACAATGCTTTATTTTCATAGTAGCATCTTTTATTTACTAATATGCATCTAAAGTTTGTGTATGTCTTTATATGGTTTGATAGATCAGTCCTTTTGTTGCTAAATTATATTTCATTGCATCAATCTGCCAAAATGATCCATTTGTATGACATTTTGATTGGCTCTAACATTTGACAATGCACACACACACATACACACACACAGGTTTTTCAAACAGTTGAATAAATAACACAGTAAATTTCTGGATCACAGCATAAAACAATATTTTACTTTTAAAATATACTTTCAAAGTGGCTTCCACACAGGTTATAGCATTTTATACTCCCACTTGCAATGATTAAGTGTTTTTGTTATTCTGCATCCTAGCCAGCATTTGGTATTGTTAGTTTTATCATGGATTTTAGTCATTTTAGTGGGTGTTTAATAGTGTCTCACTGTTCCATTTTGCAATTTCTTGATAACAAGTAATGGTAAGATTTTTTTCATAGGCTTGTTACATTATAATTTTCACTGATAAACCAGCTAGTCTTATCCTTCAACTGTTTTTAAAATTGAGCTATTTATTATTTTCAAGTTTTAGGAGTTCTTTGTATATTCTAGATTCTTTGTTAGATATGCATGTGCTTTGAACTATTTTTTCTAATCTGTTATGTCTTTTGCATATTTTAACATGTCTTACATAGAAAAAGGTTGTAATTTAAATAAGGTATATTTTACCAATTTTTTAATATAAATTGTGCTTCGGGTAAAAAATAACCATCAAAGACAAAGCCACTTGGACTTCCCCCCATTTTCCTCTAAATGTTTGGAGTGTTTTATTCATGGATCTATGGCACATTTTCAAATAGTTTTTATGACGGAGGAAAGGTTTGTGTCTAGTTTTGAATGTGGCTATTCAGTTATTCTCATACCATTAGAGAAAGGACTATTATTTCTGCATTGAATTATCTGTGTCAAGGTTCAACTGAGTACATCTGTGTGGACCTAGTTCTGAAGTTTCTGTTGTGTTCCACTGGCCATTTGTCTTTTTTTCCACCAGCGCCACACTGTATTAGCTTATAGGTACTCTTGATGGTAGATTGTAACAGCTGTTCTTCAGTATTGTGTGGGACAGTCCAGAACTTTTCTCTTTCCGTAGAAACTTACGTTGTTTGCTAATATCCACATATAACTTGCCAGATTTTTTCAGTGGTAGATTGCATGGACTCTACAGACCAATTTAGAAAAAACATGTTTTAACAATATTCAGGTTTCAATCTATGAACCCAAAGTATCTCTGCATTTAGTATCTTTCATTTTTCATTAGAGTTTCAGCATTTCTGCACACAGATCCCACTTTTATAAAATTATGTATAGTTTATATTATATAATTTATATAGTTTGTTTACAATTATATATAAATAATTTATATATAATAATAGTTTCTTCCTTTTGTGGTACTAAACATTTTTGTAAACTAATAATTTAAAGTCTTTATTTCCTATATATAGGTAGAAAGCTGCCTTTTATATATATGGCTTGTATGATCCAAACTATACTTATTTAATAACTCACTTGATTTATCGTCAATTATTTGGAATTTTTGATAAAAATTACTGTGAAGAGTATAATTTTTCTCTTCCTAATCCATGAACTCTCAATTTCCTTTCCTTGTGTTAATACAGTGGTCAACACTTTCAGTATACTGTCAAAAAGGAGTGGATAAAGGTGAAAAAAAATTCCCATTTTGTTCTGGAGGAAAAATATCTCCTTCCTTACTACCAGGTATGATGCACAGTATTGTAGTCATTCCTCACTGTCTTAAAGATGTTCTCCTCTTTTCATAGCTCACTGAGTTTTAAAACATGAATGAAAATTAAGGCATTTTTCAGATGCTTTTTCTACATCACATGAAATGAATGCATGGCTTTTCGTATTTAATCTATTGATGTGGTAGGCTACATTGATTTCCAAATGTTGAACCAGCTTTGAATATCTGTTGATAATGACAGGTAATTATTTCCACAAATTACTAAATTTAATTTTCTAATATTTTAAGTTTTATAAAAAAACATCCAAGAAAACATACTAATGCTTTCATTAGCATATGTTAATTATATTTAATAATGGATTTCATTATGGCACTCAAAATGTTGTGATTTAGGATTTTTGCTTCTATGTACAAGGTAGAAGGTTGTAATTTTTTTTTTATTGTAATGCTTTTAGCTGGTTTGTGTAATAAGCTAAGTCTCATCTCATAAAAAGGGTTCTTTCTGCTTCTGTTTAACAGAATTAGAAAATCATTTTATCATTGTGTATTCTTTCCTCCAAGTTCTACATTTACATAGATCTTAATTATTAAACTTCCTAATTTTCTTCATCTTTGGAAAATGACTTTATTATAACAGATTCTCTACATTCTTCTTTGCAGAATTGTTATTTTACTTCAACTGTTTTGAAAGGATAAGTTTTCTGGATAGACTTCTAGGTGGATGGTACTTTTTTATCTAAACATAAATATTTCATTCCATTCTCTTCTTGCTTTTGTTGCCTTGTTATAACTCTGATGTACTTTGATCCTTTATAAAGTATTCCCTTTTTTGTCTTTCTATAGTTTGAATATTTTATGGTTACGTGTTGTTTTTTGTATTCATGTTGATTAATGTTCTTTGAGATTCCTGGATGTATGGCTAGAAGTATATCATTATTTTCAGAAAATAATCAGAAATTGGTAGTCCAAATACCTCTCTTATTCTTGTTCTCACAAATGTGACACACATACACACACTTATAAAATATAAACATAAATCTTTAAAAAATGAAAAATAAACTTTATAAATAAATACAGAAGGCAAAAATATCAAAAGATGGACAATGAAACAGAAAGTTTCCTCACAGAGGGTAGGAGAATAGCTAATAAATGTAAAAATATATGTATATCATTACATGCGAATGTGCAAATTTAAAAAAATAAATTACCTTTCCAAATTATTAGGTAAAGTTAAAAGTCTAATATAAACTCTTGGAAAAAATATGAGGGAAATCTCTGAAATACTGCTTGTTAGCTGTGTGGTAGCAGCATTTTTAATTAAATACTTTTAATCTCAGTACTCTGGAGGCAGACATAAGTGGATCTCTTGAGCTTGAGCCTCACCTGGTCTATAGAGCATGTTCCAGGAGCAAGTAGCCAGAGTGGCACAGAAAAGCCCTGTCTCAAAAACAAACAACAAAAAGTGTAGGAGGAAGAGGAAGATGAGGAAGAAGAGGAGGGGAGGAAATACAAATATCCTGTATCATAAACATACTAAAATCTGTACACCTAAAGAAGCTAAGCAACAAGGAGGACCCTGGGTAAGATGTTCAATCCTCATTCAGAAAGGCAAACTGGATAGACATGAGAAAAGAGAGAAAACAGGCAACAGGACAGGAGCCTACCCACAGAGGGCCTCTGAAAGACCCAGCAGGTTAATGAAGCAGATGCTGAGACTCACAGCCAAACTTTGGGCAGAGTGGAAGGAATCTTATGAAAGAGAGAGGTGAAAGACCTGGAAAGGACAGGAATTCCAGAAGGAGAGCAACAGAACCAATAAATCTGGGCACAGGTGTCTTTTCTAAGACTGATACTCCAACCAAGGACCATGCATGGAGATAACCTAGAACCCCTACACAGATGTAGCCCATGGCAGCTCAGTGTCCAAGTGGGTACCCTAGTAAGGGGAACAGGGACTGTCTCTGATATGAACTCAGTAGCTAACTCTTTGATCACCTCCCCCTGAGGTGGGGGGGGCAGCCTTACCAGGCCACAGAGGAAGACAATGCAGCCAGTCCTGATGAGATCTAATAGACTAGGGTCAGATGGAAGGGAAGGAGGACCACCCTATCAGTGGACTCGGGGAGGAGCATGGGGGGAAAAAGGGAGGGAGGATGGGATTGGGAGGGGATGAGGGAGGGAACTACAGCTGGGATACAAAGTTAATAAATTGTAATAAATAAAAAATTAATTAATTAATTAAAAAAACAAATATCCTGTATCATACTAATTTCATTCCCCGGTATACAACCTATAAGAGCAATTCTGTAAATTTCACTCTTAGACTAATAGTTTCAGCATTTCCTGGGAACATGTTGGAGGGTAAATTTACCATTTTCCAGATCCACTAAGTCAAATATCTAGTGGTGTTTTAATAAATCCTTCAGGTGATTTTCATTTCTGCTAAAACGTAAGAGACATTATAAGAGAGTGATATATTTTCCAACATTTTGTCTGAGATCTACAGGAAGAATTGCATTAAACACTGTAGCCCACATAAACTACTTCTTTATCGTATTCTCTTCACATATATGCATGCACAAAATAAAGTTTTAAGAAACAGTGGTTAATTTTGTGGAATACAATTATATGGGATACACTTTGATTTGTTATTCTATTCTATTCTTCTATTTATATCCTTAAAAAGAAAATACCACTGGTGTGAACAATGAATTGTATATTAAATTTGAAAAATATTGTCTAGGAGGAATGCTTGTACATGGACAGTAAGAGATGTGGACAAGCCAAGCCTGGTAATTTAAGCCTAGAATCCCAATTATTTAGGAAGCCTAGGCAGGAAGATTATAAGTTCATGCTTACTTTGGTTACAAAGTGAATTCAATATTAGACCACGCAGTTAGTGAAATCCTGTCTCAACATAAAACGTGAAAAAGAAGTCTAAGGCTGTAGGTCAATGGTAGTGGGTTTGCCTAATATTCACAAGGTTTTAAGTTCAATCTCTAGTACTGAAAAAAAAATATGAACAGCAGTGTTGTTACAGCTTTATCTGTATTTGTAAAATAATAGGGGGAAACAAATCATCAACAAAATGGACATATTAATTATAGCATATTTTTATAATGGGATAGTAAATAATTCCTTATATCCTTAGAAATAAAATTTCCAAATACTGAGTATATTGAGTCAAAATAGTAACAGAATATATATAGAGTATGGTATTATCTATATAGTTTTAAAATGTATAAAATTGTATGAATATCTATAAATATTTATGAATAGCTAAGATGCAACTTGGGTAAAGACAGGGTCATGTCTTGATAAATCCTTTGTAACATGAAAATATCCTAAATTGGAAATGCAGTTAATGTACATAATCTGTGGGACACTGCCACTTAGCAACCTTGTACTCCTGAGTGTCAGTGGTTTCCTCCATGATATATAGTTGACTGTGAATAGTAGGTCATTGTGCTGCTCAGAATCTCAATAAAGTAGCACAGCACCACAATGCATATTGTTAACTTGACAAGAATACAAATTCAAATTTAGAGTACAGGTTCTTCTGAATGCCTTTTTTTCTCATACAATCATAATATAAAAGAAAATAAATTGAGTTCTCATTACTTAGGGATAGTTGTAGATAGTTTTATGCAGTAAATACATAAAAATGCCCAGAGGAACAGAACTAACAAATTCAAAATAGTGGTTAAATCTGGGAAGATGGAAGAATGGGACAGATGAATATGCAAAAGCATTGTCCATAATGCTTTAGTAATTTTTAAAGCTAAGCAAATATGAAAGATTATTAAATCTTTGTACACATGGCTATCTAAGTATGCAGATATTCCATAATGTTTTCGTGGGATATGAAGTAAGAGCTCATGACAAAAAGTGCATGAGTTGAGCTGCCTACCCTAGGAACTGGAGTAACATAACAGAAAGTTGCTCAAAGTACTTCAGTATCCCTCCATACATTTTTTTTTAATTCAGGGAATGTTTCAGTATTTTGATTCTGTATCCTTAAATTAGACAAAAATTAATGCTTTAAGGATTTGTGCTGTTGATACTACCCACAACCAGGTGGTCAATCACTAGGAAATGGTGGGTTACTTTTCCTGTATTCCAGAGTTCTAGTAGGTAAACCTCATTATGATATTTAAAAAATTCTGAGGAGACTTTAGAACCTAAGAAAGGTACACAGAACATGGTAGAAAATAGGTTACTTAAATAGTATGCAGAAAATTATGGTTAAGATCAAGGACAAACAGAATCAGTATAACTATGTCATCATTTTTGGTATAATCAAAGGTAATTTTAAAATGCTACGTTAGGTAGAGGTAAATAAAAGTGAAAACAACCCGTGTTGTTTTCTTGATTTGGCCTATACCTTGTTTGGTTCCCCTGGATTATATGAAGAAAACACAGGAATGTTTCGGATCTCCTCCTCTGACAAACGATTTCTCTGGATCTCATCTTCTGGGATAAATTCTACTGGTTGCGTCAGCTTCTTAGGCCCAGTCCAACATTGCTCAGGTAGAAAATCAATAACTTTGGCCACATGGAGACTGGGGCCTTTACCCTGTGCTGCCTGTTTCCCCTTGTCCTGGAGTAGTGATGGGCTCTCAGCTGTGCCACTATCACCCACTGATGTAGCTGAGACCAGTGAGTGGGAAGCAAAGGGTTCACCTCTCATAAGTTGGAACTCTTCAAGACGTTTTTTCATTATAGCCTCGTGGTAAAAACCTTCCAGGTTGTTCATGGGATCACCTTTGTTCTTCTTTGGGGGTTCATCTAGATCAAGACAAAGAGATATGGAAGTTCTACAAAACCTCCCCAGTACAATCTTTTAAAAATTAATAAAAGTGAAATTCTGGATCTTAGATATAGAAACTCTTTTAGGAAAGGTCTTTACATAACATGTAGCAAATGCATGTGTGTGTATGTGTGTGTGTATGTCCATGCATGCACACATGTGTTGTACCCGTGAGTGCACATGTGCATGTATCTTAAAACTGTGCATCTCTAGCAAGGCCAATACATGGCAAAGTAAGTAAAGCACCCAGAAACCTTAAGCTTATGCAAGTATATATACCTGTAACTCACAAGGACATTTGAAGAACAGAACCAGGATGGCATTTTCATATTCATGATTCCTACGCATCACTTAATCCCAAGGATATATTTGAATTATCTTATTTCAGTGATTTTTTTGTAACATTTGGTTATTTAATCAAGATCTAAATCAGTTTTTGGGTGTTATGGATTTTCATTTATTCTGTCCCATCCCTTCATCCACTTTTCTCCTATATCCTTTGAAATTATAGAACCAGTCTGTTCTGTGAACAAAATGATTTAAGGAAGTATTTTATGATGATAACTTTTTCCTAATTTCTTGCATTTCTTCAGAGTTAAATCTAGTCTAATATAGTAGTATTGGTCACCTGTATTTCTTTTTTTAAAAAGTCAATTTGGGTCAATTTTAGTACATTTCAAATTCCCAACATACATACATATATATATATATATATATATATACATACATAATTGCTCTTAGATAGCAGATTATCCAGAACAGATAAAAACCATTTACAATATTCTAAAAGCTACAATTAGCATGTTTCTATAAAGATTTATTTAGATCCATGTTCAATATTTTAGGCAAAAAAAATTTATATACAGTTGTGTACTTCGTATTGAACCATGTCTAAAGGCACATAATGTTTACTGGGCACATTTTTAGTAATGCTGAAATTAATCAGTGACTTTAAGTGGTGTTTGTCATATCCCTCAATTATTATGTAGTCCCATTCAATTTTTACCTAATAATCTTTATATCCATTTGTGATTACTGTTTAGATATAATTAACTTATAAATTTTAAAATGGGGCTTGCACTACTCCATTATTTCCTTTGTATTTTAATCTGGAATCATAATCATCAACTCTTAATTTTCCTGAATATAATTTATATAAGAAAAGCAGCTGAAGCTCAGCATGGTGGTACACACATATCTCAGCACTCAGGGAGGGTGAGGGAGGTAGAACTCTGTGAGTTTGTAGCTGGTCTGCTCTAAAAAGTGAGTCCAGCTTAGCCATGGCTAACAGAGAAACCCTGTTTCAAAAAAAACCCTAAAAACAAAAAACAAAACAAAAAAGTGCAGCTGGGCATGATGGTGCGTACCTTTAATCCCAGCATTCTGGGAGGCAGTGGCAGGAAAGTTTAAAAGTTTGAGGCCAGCCTAGTCTACATAGTAAATTCCAGGATGGCCAAGGCTACACAGAGAAACCCTGTCTTGAAAAACAAACAAAATAAAAAGCAGGATAAATGCTTGATTCTATCTGTTCTTTATTACTTATGAGAGTAAGGAACTACTACTTTAAGAAATATCTATGGTGACCAGTGGTTAATTTCAGTGAAATTATAAAATGGTGTATTTTTATATAACGTGTTTTAATTAAATATATTCACTATTTGTAGTAGTGGACAAACTGTTCCACTTAGGACCCACAGGAGTCCCAAGCTTATCTTACATATTTTCCAACTTGAACTTGGACTATTTTTCCAAGGATTCCTGGTTCCTTTTAGAGAAAAGTACTTGGATAGTACTGTTGTTCAGAGTGTTCACTGTTGTTTCTAAGACTTTGCAGTACACAAAGCTGGAATAGTTTATAGGAGGAAATAGATGTTAGATTTATAACAGCATTTCCAATTCAAATTTAACAGGACAAGATTTGTTCGTAAATTCCGATTTTAGACTTGCATCTTTTATTTTATTTTGTTTGGAGGGTTGATTTTTGGCAGTCCAGGGATCAAATACAGGGCTGTTTTCCTTTTAGGCAAGTTCTCTATCAATGAGAACTACTTCCTGTTCCTTGGCTCCTAATATTATCAAAGTTGTTTATTGTCTTTCTCTAACTACTCACATAACTGAAAATTTTCACAAGCAATAATAATAAATAACAATAATAAATATACAAAACAAAATAAAACAAAAATAAAATGCTAACAAAATAATAATAAAATGAATATACTTTTATATTTCACAGTCATTAGTAATAGGTATGTATTAAAGTAACTAAAGTACTGATTTTCTCTGCGCGCTTATGCTACCAGCCATGGTTACCATTTGTCTTGCTTGCTTGAGGTTGTTTTTGAATTTTACGGACTTACTCTCTCTTGGGTTTTATGTGTATGTGATCCTGTGCAGTGAATCCAGGGCTTAGTGCACGCTAAGCAAGCACTCACCTCTGAAGACTATCTCCCAGCTGCCTTCTCCCTTTTTATTCCAGTTTTATTACATTTGTCATCATGCAAAACATGACTGTCTCTAAAGTGAAAAGGGTTATACAGTACCTTTACAGAAGAAGCATTCCATCTCTGATCCCTTCATTTCATTCCCTTCCTTCCCCATAAGTACTATTTCTTATTATTAACTTTGACTTATGGTTCCAGTATTTCCTTCTTTATTTGAAACTGAAATTCATTAGTTATATCCTTTTCTTATATAAATACTTGACCACAATTTGCATTTTTATTTTAACAATATATTCCATCAATAATTCCATACTAATGTTAAAAATATGATTGCCTTTTACAGTTACACAGTACTTCACTTGTTTATATGTACAATAGTTATTCAAATACTTTCCTACTAACAAATACTGAAATATTTGTCTTGTATCCAGTCTTATGCTCGTTTGAACTATGCCCTGAATATCAGCCTTGTGTGTATGTGTATACACACACACACACACAATTTGGTATTTTTTCAAACATTTCTTTCAAATAAACTCTAAGAAGTGAAATTGCAGAGACAAGGAATATATGTCCATATACTTTTTATATGTAAATTTCACCCTGTAAGAGATGTATTATTCTGTATTTCTACCAGCAATGTATCAGACTATTTATCTCTTAAGATTAGAAAAAAAAAAGAATTCAAGAAAAAAGCGCTATGAATCGAGAGCAGAGGGGAAATGCATGGGAGGGGCTGGAAAGAGGAAAGGGAAGGGGGAAATATATCATTAAATTTAATTTCAAAAACTAAAACATTGTATTTTTAAAGGGGACAAAAGGTATGCTCATTAAGGAAATAACTGCCCAATATAGCTGTATTAAAATAAAAAATTCTGATCCTCAAAAGTGTCTTAAAATGTGCTACAAAATGGCTGAGTGGGTAAAGGCACTTGGCACAAAACCTGCTGACTTGAGTTCAATCCCTGGGGTCCACATGTGGAAGAAGAGAACTAATTTCCAAAAGTTGTCTTCTGACTTCTACTACATGCCCCGGCACAAGGCATCCAATAAATAAGAGAGTTGTAAATTGATAGAAAAAGCACGGGTTAAGATACAGCTGGGTGTGGTGGCTCACACCTGCAATCCCAGCACTTGGGGAGGTAGGAACACAGTGAGTTCAAGGCCCGCCTGACTTACAAAGAGCACCTAGGACAGCCAAAGCTACACAGAGAAACCCTGTCTCAAAACAACAAACACCGAAAATAAAAAAATAGATGTTTACTATACAGATAATTATTAAAGAGCATGAATACTGAATACATGAAATTCCATATACCTACAATAAACAGAGGTGGGCAACCGAAAGGAAAATGAGCAAAAGATTGATGAATCTTCCATAAAAGAGGAATGACACATAATCAGTAGATATGTTAAATGTGCTTGATCACATTAGTTGCATTTGGTGAAATGTAACTCAGATGAGGAGTGAGTTCCATAGGTGAAAAACCCTATGTTCGAAAATATATAAAATCATGCCAGTACATTGCTAATGAGGCTGCAGAACTATGGGAATTCTATGAACATTCTAAAATATATACTCAAAAATACTTACTTAATGACCACGAGGCAGGTACTGTTCTAGGTTTTCAGGTGATATCAATAAGTAAAGACCCTAGGAACTTAAAGATGGTAGGAACCAGGTAGGGTGGCACAAATCTTTAATACCAGCACTCACGAAACAGAGGGACACAGAACCCTGAGTTTGAGACCAGCCTGACTTATATAGTGAGTTTCAGACCAGCCAAAGCTGCAGAATGAGACCTTGTCTCAACAAAACAAAACAAAATAAAACAACCCAAAAACAACAAAAACTTTTAAAAATGTTAATGATTTTTGCCTTATAAATACATCATAATGAACAGCTATGAAAAAAGCATGCAGTGTTAAAGGCAAGAAGATAATCACTCCCTAACTCCAAGGAGCTCAGGCTGGGGAAAGAATTAAGGCCAGGCCTGCCACAGTGATACCTAGTGCCTAGTACCTGTTGACCAGTATTTGTGGACTGTGTCATGAGAAATACATTAGGTTCTGAGGTAGAGACCATTCCTAAAACCCTTCCTCCAACCTCAGGAGGCACAGTATGCAACTGGACTCTACCTGTCCATATGAAAACTACACAGGGCTTTTGTCTGAGTTCCGTGTCAAGGCCAACATAGTGAAAGGCTGCACTGGGTAGAAACTAAAGGCTCCAAGCACAGTCGAGAGCTCAGATGTACCCAGTAGATGCATTCCCACATCAGGTGTAGACCTGTGTAGCTATGAGGGAGACCCAAGTTTCCACCCTCTCAGTTCTAGCCTATGTGTGGAACTGGAGTCCTCTCACCCGACTTTCTGAACTGGATGAACCCTGGCTACTTTGAGGTTGCACTGTGACTCACCTTAGAATCAGATTTAGTGGCCTGGAGACTATCTCTACTAACTATACCCAAACCTTGGGCACCATAACTATCACCATGCTAGTAACTCATGGTAGCTCACAGATGGGAAGTCTACAATTTTATAGATACATGCACATCAGTGTGGCAGACTTGTATTTTGACATATCACCAACACATGAACACTGAAGTACCTGAGCCAGGGTGGGGCCCTGCAGCAGTGAGACTCAGTTGTGAGTAGCTTAACATGAGTTTAGATGGCCAACAGTCTACTTATGCCAACATCTCTCCAATCTTGAGCAGAATAAGATGGTGCAAGAACCCATTTCTTTAGATAGGACTTTCCTGTGCAGCTTACTTAGTGCTAGGCACATGAAGTAGATTCTAAGAGCCCCACCTCCAAGTCTGTCTGCTGTTTCTTTGGAAAATTTAACTAAATGACAAATCACTTGGTAGCACACCAAAAAATAGAGAATAAAAAAATGATTGAAATTGTGAACTAAAGAGGAAGCATCACCCCTCATGGAAATGAAAGCAACTACACAGAAACACTGTGAAGATCTCTAAGTCAACGAGGTAGAAAATTTACATGAATTGACAAATACATACATACATACATACAAACATACATACACACACACACACACACACACACACACATATATATATATAATCAATTCAGATTCCAAAAAGAGAATGACTTAGCAAGCCTATAACAAGAGGCTGAATTAGTAATAAGCTAGTTATCCTAAAGAAACAACCAGGTTCAGTTGGATTCATTGGCAAATTATATGAAATACTTAAAGACTCAATATCAATCCTGCACAAAAACTTGGAAAGTAGAGGAAGAAGAAATCTGTTTCAACTAATTCTATTAGTAACACAGTCACCAAAAGAAAATAAGGATAGCAAAATAAAAACACAGACCAATTCCTTTAATGAACCTGGATCTAAAAATATTAAATGTGATAACATAGGGAGCAGTTGGAATAATGTGAGGAAGGGGCAATGAGCCAAAGAATGCTAGTGGCCTCTAGAAGTTGAACAAAGCTCATCTAATCTCAAGACCCATTTTAACAAGTTGATCTTAGGCTTTCTGACCTCTAGAACTATGCTAGAAGAGATCTAGGCTGCCTTAGACTAAGAGATGTATGGCAAATAATTATGATAACCATAAGAAAGTCATGTACTGCTCAGCACTGGCAAAGAAAACCTAGAGCTTAGATTAACGGTTAAAAACAATTGTCTTCCTCTGAAAAGAGCACTTGCTGATCTTCCAGAGAAGTTGAGCTTGGATCCTAGCACTTACGTCACATAGCTCAAAATCACCTATAAGTCCAGCTCAAGGGGATCTGACCCACGTTCTGGCTTCCACAGGCACCTTCACAAACGTGAATACACACACACACACACACACACACACACATATAAATAAACCTTTTATAAAACCAACTGGCTTATGGACATGACATGACCGCTGCACTTACAAACTCACAGCAGCTGTGGCTACCTACATAAGACCTGCACAGGATCATGTCAGCCAACATTCTAGCATGAGGTGTAGTACGGTATTCGGCCCTACTCCTGAGGAGCTATTGACAGCTGATGGCTTCTGCGGGAAGGAAAGTCAGTTTTCCTTAAGGGAAATTAGGAGCAGTTGGAGAAGTAAGGGCCTATCTGGTAGAAATGAACTGGAGTAAAAGGTGGATATGATGAAAATATAGATTAACAGTATATAAAAGTCTCAAAGAATTAATAAAATATTACGTTAAAAAAACTGGGCAGCCGGGCATGGTGGTGTACACCTTGAATCCCAGGACTCAGGGAGGCAAAGGCAGGTGGATTTCTATGAGTTCAAGAACAGCCTGGTCTACAAAGTGACAGCCAAGGCTACACAGAGAAATCCTTCCTCAAACAAACAAACGAATGAATGAATGAATGAATGAAAATAAAAGAAGACAGGGCCAGGTGTGTTTGACACATGTTTTAAATCCCAGCACTTGGCAGGCAGAGGTAGGTGGGTATCTTTGAGGCCATCCTGGTCTACAGAGAGTTGAAGGGTTATTACACAAAGAAACCCTGTCTCAAAAAGGTGAAAAAACAAAACAAAATAAAACAAAACAAAAAACAAAAGAAAAACAAAGAGAAAGAGAGAGAAGATGGGAATAAAACACTAGCTCACATTATTTCCATTCAACAATGCACTGAAGGTTCTGGAGAATAGAAGGCAAAATCAAGTTTCCAGACTAGAAAATAGTCTGTGTTTATAGGAACCATGTGTTTTTCCTATGTAGAAAAATCTAAGCTATCTATAATAAAATCATTAGAACTAATAAAACAATTGGTAAAACATTTAATTAGATCATTTTAGACTAATATAAGATCAATACAAAACTCAGCTTATTTCTGTATACTTGCAGACAAGAATCTAGAAAATAAAACAGAATAATTCTATTTATAAGAGGGTCAAAATGACCCTGAGATGTCACCATACACCCATCAAAATGGCTAAGATCAAACACTCAATTGACAATACATGCTGGAGAGGATGTGGAAAAAGGGGAACCCTCCTCCATTGCTGATGGGAATGTAAACTTGTACAACCACTTTGGAAATCAATCTGGAGCTTTCTCAGACAATTAGGAATAGCGCTTCCTCAAGATCCAGCTATACGACTCCTAGGTATATATTCAAAGGATGCTCAAGTACATAACAAGGACATTTGCTCAACCATGTTTGCAGCAGCTTTATTCATAATAGCCAGAACCTGGAAACAACTCAGATATCCCTGAACAGAGGAATGGACACAGAAATTGTGGTATATTTACACAATGGAGTACTACTCACGAATTAAAAACACGGAAATCATGAAATTTGCAGGCAAATGGTGGGATATAGAAAAGATCATCCTGAGTGAGGTATCCCAGAAGCAGAAAGACTTACATGGTATATACTCATTTATAAGTGGATACTAGACATATAATATAGGATAAACCTACACAAATCTGTATACCTAAAGAAACCAAGCAAGAAGGAGGGCCCTGGGTAGGATGACCAATCCTCTCTCAAAAAGACAAACAGGATGGACATTGGAAGAAGGAGAAAACAGGGAACAGGACAGGATCCTACCACAAAGGGCCTCTGAAAGACTCTACGCAGCAGGGTATTAAAGCAGATGCTGAGACTCATAGCCAAACTTTGGGTAGAGTGCAGGGAATCTTATGAAAGAAGAGAGAGTTAGTAAGACCTGGAGATGATGGGAGCTCCACAAGGAGAGCAACAGAACCAAAATATCTGGGCACAGGGGTCTTTCCTGAGACTGTACTCTAATAATGATACTCCAACCAAGGACCATGCATGGATATTACCTAGAACCCCTGCTCAGATGTAGCATGTGACAGCTCAGTGTCCAATGGGTTCCACAGTAATGGGAACAGGGACTGTCTCTGACATGAACTCAGTGGCTGGCTCTTTAATCACTTTCCCCTGACAGAGGAACAGCCTTGCCAGGCCACAGAGGAGGACAATGCAGCCGGTCCTGATGAAACCTGATAAACTACAGTTAAATGGAAGGGAGGAGGACCTCCCCTATCAGTGGACTTGGAGAGGGGTTTAAGAGGAGAAGAGGGAGCAAGGATGAGATTGGGAGGGAATGAGGGTGGGCATTACAACTGGGATACAAAGCGAATAAACTGTAATTAATATAAACATTCAAAAAGAGTGAAAAAGTGTCAAAATAAATGAAATGCTTAGAAATAAATTTAATACAAGAACTAAATGTTTGGTACACTACAATATATAAAATACTGAAATAAATTACATATAACATGAAGAAAGAAAAAGACACTGTGTTCATGGAGTAGAAGAAACTGTCACTAAAAATGACATTTTCTAAATTAAATGACAGACTCAATCCAATCTTCATTAAGTTTCAGAAATTGTGTAGAAAATCAACACGGTGCTGATAAAATTTGCATGGATACCAAAGACCTAGGATAGAAAAAAATAAAGTTGGAGGAGTTACTCTTGATTATCAAACTCACTATAAAGTCCACTACAGATCTGAAGCATAAACCCTGATATGTGGATCAAAGGAACAAAATTGTACAAGGAAATTCCATGGGAAAGTTAGTCTTTGCATGATACAGAGTGAATTAATTGGAAATATTCACATAAAATTAAGGACTTAGATCATAGAAATACAAATTTCCATGCATAATAAATAGATCTAAATATAAGAACTAAGACTGCAGGTATTCTAGAAGAAGATATAGAAGACTATTTTTTACTTTGATTTTAGGGAAGATCTCTTAGTTAAGATACCATAAACTGAAATCATAACAAAATTAATTTTTTGAAGTTCATTAATATATACCAGTTGTGCTTCAAGACACCATTAAGACTATAAGTGATAAACTACACACCAGAAGAAAGCAGTGTGCCTTATAAGGGACTTGTCTTCAGAATATACCAAGAAATCTCAGTATACAATGTTAAAAACACCAATACTCAGTATATAATGCTAAAAATACCAATACTCCACAAACTTAAAAATGGACAAAAGATACAAATAAACATTTCACTAAAGAGTATTTTTGGTGTTAGGTAAATGCATAAAATATAATTGGTAGTGAAAGTATAAAATCCATGTGAATTTGCACAGCTTCAGAATGCCTATTGTTATTGTATAGAAGTTCACTGAGATGTACAGACTTTGGTGTTGGTTAGACTTTATCTATCTGAGGAGAAAAAAATAAACTGGAACTCTACTTTATAATGTACACATAAATCAGTTCCAAGTAGATTAAGGACTTAAATGTGAAGGACAAAGAAAACCTTCAGAACAAAGAACAATTCCTCCCTATACTCACACTACGGGGGAGTGATTAACTGAAACACAAGAAGCCTTAAGCATGAAGAAAATATTAAAATGCTTTATTCCATAAAGATGAAGAATTTTGTTTATCAAGAGGTATCATACAGGCAAGGAAACAATTAGATAGAATGAGAATACTTTAAATACATATAACCAACAGATTAATTCATAGTCATAGTGATAAGAATTTGTACAAATTCACAGGGAAGTATACACTATGACTAGAGAGGTGCAGACAGAATATTCAATGCATATAAATGCCTAAACAATCCTTTCTTCCTCCTTCCTATGGTGACACTTAGATAACTGGGAACCACTGAGATCTACCAGCTTCAGGGAACTCTGGAACTGAGCTACAGTTTTTATACAGGCTTAAAATGACTTCTGAACCAAGACTACACTTGACACAGGCACAAACAGATGGAAGAATATTTACAAGTAAATAGCCATTTTCATATTTATTACACAGGCAAATAATTCAAGGCCCATTCACAAAGGAGGCTGCTCAAATGGTCAGTACAGGTGGGAGAAGGTGCTCCTCATCACTAGAAAACTAAAATTTCCAGAAATTATCTAGAAAATGAAATTAAGCCCACAACGAAGCAAACAATATTGATTTAAACTCCTGAGAAGAGTGAATGTCTGGAAATACAACTGTCTCTAACACCACACACACACATACACACATGGATGTACACACATACCATAAGAGTCATTCTAAAGCAAATTAAATGCAATGTGTGATCATGATTATAATCTGGATAAAATGATAAATCTGATTACAAAATGTATATTTGATCCAATTATGACAGTAACAATTTCTCAAGAATGATTATTATTGTTGTATAGGAAAATGCCTTTAGGAGAGACATAATGAAATATTTAAGAATAAACCCTACAGTCTGAAAGGATGACTATTTCTTTTGCAGAGGACACATATTTGTTTCCCAGCATGCACATGGCAGCTCACAACTGCCAATAACTACAGTTCCAGGAAAATGGATATCTTTTGGTCTCCATGGGCACCAGGCACACACATGGTAAATATGCATACAAACAAGTGAACCACTCCGACACATAAAAATTTAAAGGATGGTTACTTCAAATATTTGGCAAGTATTCTTTTAATATTTCTCCATGGTGGAAAAATTTCAAAGCAACAGTGTTAATGAAAACAACACTTGAATAAGGAAGGGTTAAAGTGTAAAGTGTAACACTAATGTTAATTCTTAACACAGGGAATACAGTCTGGGAAATATAAGTCAACATCTGTTAGATTGGACTCTGACAAGACTGTGGATGAGGATATAGAGCAACCCAAACATTCTTCCATGACTGTTGAGATGTCAACTTGGGGGAAATTCCTTCAGATATTAACTTTTACTAAAGCGGAAAATATGTGAACTCATCACCTCTCAATTCCATTCCAAGGTATAAACCCTGAGAAAATCATGTATGTATGTCCCAGGATTTCTATACATGAAGCATCGTGGAGCAGGACTGATACTGATGCTCCATCCAAATGAGAACACCCCAAACGTCCATTTTTTTTCAAACAGAAAAAAACCTCATTGTTATATATATATATATATATATATATATATATATATATATATATATATATGTATGTATGTATGTATGTATTATTATGAGTCAGTACAATAGCTACACCCGAATAGAAGGGGGTTGTGGTTTGTGAGGGGTATACAAGGGCATTTACAGTTTTTCACTGCTCTATTTATTGATCTCTTTGAGTCAGTATCTGAAGTAGTCTTCAGAATGATCAATCTTATTACTTGAAAATTACAGTTTGTATAAATATGAATGAGAGGCGAAGGAGAGGTAGTAGTAAACATACTGGGTTGAAGAATATCCCAAAGCCTCCGAATTTAACTTCAAATAAGAATGAGATCTTTGCAGATATAATTAATCAAGATTGAATCGTAATAGATTAGGGGAGGGCCTAAATCCAAAGACTGGTGTTCTTATAAGGAGGCAAATGAAGGCACAGTGCCACTTTCACAGAAGGAAAAATGTTATGTGATAACAGAAGCAGTGCTGGGAATGCTATGAGCCAAGGCTTGTCAGCAGGAGTTAGGAAAGAGGCATGCAAAGGATTCTCCCATAGAGCCTTAAGAGGGAAGCCACTTAGCCAACATCTTACCTTTGTACTTCCATACCTATGAGATACTATATTCCTGTTGTTTTGTTATGATAGCCCTAGGAAGCTAACACATATTTTGGACTGGGAAATGGAATGATGCTGGAAGAATTTTGATTTTTTTTTTTATAATACAAGCCTAAATTTCTTTCAGGAGCCCACTGGCAAAAAGAAAGATCTTAAAAGCAGTTCTTGTAAAGGCTTAGGAAAAAACAAAAAGGAACAGTAGAAAAAGCTCATGCAATCCTAGAGACTATGCATACAGACAACTGCATGCATACATGTTCATCATGAATACGATGTTGCTACAGATATAAATATTAACAGAATTTCTAGAGAGGCCTTAGGAAAAATGGTAAACATTATTTGACACTGGAGGAAAGGTGTTCTTTATTATGTAGTAGCAGAAATTTGGCTGAAGTGGTTACAGGCTATTTGGAAAAAAATTACCTTTTAGGTGAAAAAATTAGATATGTAGTTGAGACTTCCAAAATATCAAAAGTGCTATTTCTTCTTGATTCTCATAATAAAATCAGAACATTACAGATATAAAATGAAACTGTAAGTGTTAAGGAGAAAGAAACCAGCATTTGATAATCTTGAAAATCCTAAGCCTAATTATCCATCCAGACACTGTGCTCTACAAAAGGGGCCATGGCTATAGCCAGACAAACTTTTACTGATGATAGGGAATGTGACTCATAGACTCAATCAGCAGCAGGAGCCAGAGATAGAGACAGGATTATCTAAGCACGATCTGCAGAGAGCCTCAGGTCTAACAGCATGAATCTCTTGACTTCCTCAAGACTGACATGGTATCTGATAATTCTGCCCCAGCGGAACCAGTGGTGGTCTGGTGGGAGACAGACATGGGACAAAGAGAACAAAGGAGGAGCAAAGGATCAGTTGCAGAGGTCAGAGAAGCTTGGAAATGTGGCCAAGGAATAAAACTTGCCCTGCTGGGTGGTTGACTTGCTTAGTAACCCCTTATTTATTCTTTCTTTGTGGCTGTCTCGTATCCCTGCACTACCATCATATATTAGAAGAGTATGACTTATTTTGAATTTTACTAGTCTCTGAGTATGAAGAAAGAAATTTTGTTCCAGGATATACTATATCCTGAACCTTATCCACATCTGATTTAGATTGAGCTGATATGTCTCCACAAGTCACAGAACATGAAGAAGCACCACCAAGTCAGAGAGACTAGAAAAGGTAAGGATGGATATGCTATTAAAGCCTACAGAAAGAGTGACCCATCAACACGTTGATTTGCCACCAAAACTGTGAAGGAAACAAATGTCATAGAAAAGATGATTTATATGAGCTTATTAGCAGCCTTAAGAATCTCATACAATGATTATGGAAACTTCATTTATAAATTATGTTAGAGAAGGACATAAGCTATTGAATGACAGGTATACACAACAGTATATCTCAAAAACTTTATGTTGAATTAAGTAAATCTTACACAAAGAATAGTTACTGCATTGTTATAAAAAGCTCTATAATAGGAGAAAACTAATATATTCTGGGGGAAAAATCAATGTGTAATTTGCCTCTAGGTGAATAGGATGGGGTTACTGGAAAGAAGTATGATGGGACTTTCTGGAATGATGTGGAGGAGATGGTCTAAGGATTGTGTGTACCCATTTTTAACTTCATGATGAGTGAGGACAGATTGGTAGCCTGCAACTTCCCATAGTGAGAATATATAGACTATGGAAACTAGCAAATAACACAAACCCATGTCTGAACAACTAACACACATTATGACAATATATAACTATTCAGAAACATATTGTCTAGAAATGGGCAGATGAACACTTCAGATGTATATATTTAATAACATGCAAATTTTATGTAGAATCAAAATAAATGTTTAACTACAGCCAACAATATGTATGCTGATGTACTGGGACTATATTAACAAATTTAAAACATTTATAAGTAAAGTGGAGGAGCATGCATCATCTGGACCTAGGCCCCCCTTTACACAGGTAGTCGATGGGGTACTTAGTCTTCAAATGGGGTGCCTAGTTAATGGACGTGGGGCCTGTTTCTAACATAGACTCTATTGCCTGCTTTTGGGTCACTTTCTCATAGCAGGGCTGCCTTGCCGGCCTCAGGGAATGAAGATATGTGAAATCCTGATGTGACTTGAAGTGCTGGGGAAGGTTGATGGGGGGGGGCTCCCTTTTCTGGGGGAAAATGGAGAAGAGAAGGGCAAAGGAGTAAAAGTGAGGAAAGGGCTGGGAGAAGGGGAGGGAGAGGGCACCCTTGGGATATAAAGTAAATAAACTAATATAAAATTAAAAACAGAAACAAAACAAAGTTAAATGGATTGATATGTGTATAGAAATAGATATTTTATAAGGTATACCAAAATATACAGATATGATAAGGTATATCAATGGTACACTATAGATTGTGATGTAATGAGTGTTTGTGAGAAATATTTTTTAGTTTTCTTCATGTTTGTAATTTTTCATTTAAAAAAAGAGATCAGAAATCTCTTCCCACTTAAATATCAAAACTATTAACAGATATATATAGTCCTGGCTTACTTGGGACTTTGATTTTGATACTGTATTTTTATAGAGTATACAGTGAAATAAAATCTAAGCATTTTGTTTTTTCCAAGAACCTAAATTGCTGAAGGATTCCACCCCACCACCCATTTTTCATGTCGTTTAGATAACAGGAGTATGTATTCAGGGGAAGCTAGCAAATGACACAATGATTATTTTGTTGGCGTCTTCAAGGGAAAGGTGGGACAAGTCCCATGGGAGAAAAGGACAAAATCCAGCACTTGAGTATAAAGGTTAGCACAAAAGAATCCCCTATCTCTAAATGAAGTGGAAAGAAAGGGAGAATGAGAAACCAAAAGTTAGCAGGATGTGGGAAGAGGAAGCAGATGAAAGTTCTTGCTGCTCTGAAGTTGGACAGAATGCTATCTGTTAAGTGTAATAATAGAGTATGATAGGAAAAAGGAATGAACATCTGCAATAGTCCTCATAAGGAATGAAATGGTCTTCAAATGATGAGTGGGGTGGGGGCGGGGGGGGGGGGAGAAAGAGAAAGGGAGAGACGGGGCTTTAGATGGTACCAGAGAAGGAACTTAGAAAAGTACTAATGTATGGAACTAGAAAAGATCATCTTAAGTGAGGTAACCCAGAAGCAGAAAGACACACATGGTATATACTCACTTATAAATGGATATCAGACAGACAATATAGGATAAACATACTAAAATCTGTACACCGAAAGAAGCTAAGCAAGAAAGAGGATACTAGAGAAAAGGCTCAAACCAAACTCAGGAGGGCATACAGGATAGACATTGGAGTGGAAAAAGACAGAGAACAGGACAGGAGCCTTCCACAGAGGGCCTCTGAAAGACTACCCATCAGGGTATCGAAGCAGATGCTGAGACTCACCCAAACTTTGGGCAGAGTGGAGGGAATCTTTTGGAAGGTGAGATAGAAAGACCTGGAGGGGACAGGAGCTCCACAAGGAGATCAATAGAGCCAAAAATTCTGGACCCAGGAGAGCCTGTAGAAATTGATAACCCCCTGCTCAGATGTAGCTTATGGGCAACTCAGTCTCCTTATGGGTTTTTTAGTAAGGTGAGCAGTGGCTTTCTCTGGCATGAACTTGATTGCCTACTCTGGCGAGGTGGCCTTACTAGGCCACAGAGAAACTGGACTCAGTCAGTTCTGATGAAACCTGATAGGCTACGGTCAGATAGTAGGAAAGGAGGACCTCCCTTTCAGTGGACTAAGGAAGGGACATAGTGGGAGAAGAACAAGGGAGGGTAGGCCCGGGAGGAAATGAGGGAGGGGGCTACAGCTGGGATACAAAGTGAACAATTTGTAATTAAGAAGAAGAACGAATGAATGAAAAGTCACATGATTTTTCTCCAGTAGAGCGTGCAAGCATTGCTCAGGAAAGACATTTGTCTAAGGAGGCATGATACACAGAGAAGAAAGCATAGAGAATGGTTCCCTAAGGTTAAAGCTGAATAAGACTAGACAAGAAAAGGTACCAGGCAAGAGATGAGAGATTACAAATAAAAAGGTAAGAACTGAAGATATGGTACGGTCTAAGAGAACTTTGAGAGCTGGTAAGGTAAGAAAAGAATGGCAGCTGACCATGGAGGTGCATGCCAAAATCTCACCACTTGAGAGGCTGAGATCAGTTTACTGCCAAAAGTTCAAGGCCAGCCTGGGCTATACAGCAAGTAACAGGCCTGTTAGCATTGCATGGCAGGTCTCTGTCCCCAAACGAAAAAAAAAAAAGTAACAAAAACAAAATATGGTGAAAGAGTATATGTGAATTTCTTAAGTATACTCCTAGAAATAATATATTATGATTTTACACGAATTTTTAAATGATATTGCATAACGCAAAGGAGAGTTTGTCTCAAGAGTTGGAGATACAGCTCAGTGGCAGAGCCCTTGCCTGGTATACAAGAAGGCAGAAGTTCAATCTCCCATACTGCAAAGGAAAAGAAAGGGTTGTTTCAAGATATGGTCTTTAAAAATCATATACACAAGTGCTGTGACCAAGTATCATTGATTTTTCTGGAGATGGCATATTTAAGGGACAGCATAACTAATTAACAACTGTTATTTGGGGAAAGCTATTTATTTTCTTCAAAAGCTCAATTTTGTTATCTGTAAAATATGTGTAGTAGAGTCACATCTTATAGGGCTGTTACCAGAATTAAATGAATCAGTTTGAAAACAAAAAGTATTTAGCACAATGACTGGCATAAATAAGCCTTCAAAAAGTATCAGCTGTTAGGAGTTCTCTTTCTAGGTAAGATGAAATAAACACCCTTCACTCTGTCTACACCATGAAGTAGAGTTAAAAAACATATCTTGTCTAACATACAAAGTAGAGTTACAAAACTTGGCAAGAATGTATAGTCCATTTGAAGGCTGTGATAATAAACAGTAACAGCCAGTTAACTGGTTAAAGGTCTTGAATCTAAACTAAAGAACTCATGTTCAGAACTCATTAAATTGCTGAAAATAACAAGAAAGCCAGAATAAGCAGCTTAATTCCAGAATAATGAGTTTTTAGTGCTTTAATCTGTCTTATTTCCGTCCCAACTCTTATTTTGGTGGAGACAAGAAGATGAGATGTTCAAGATTATCTTTGGCTAATATAGCAAGCTCATGGCCATCCTGGACTACATGAGACCTTTATCAAATACAATAAGGAAATAAACAGAAAGAAAAAGTTAAAATATCATATTTGTGGTAATTTTCTACAATGGTGTCAAGACAATTTAATGTGAAATGGCAGCCTTTTCATATGTAATTCCAATTGTACATAATATATGTGTATATACATATACCCATACACACACACACCAGATGAATGTAAATGTCTTTCACATGCCAAAGTAACTCAAAATGGTTCCTAGACTTAAAGCTAAGAACTTGAAGCTGTAGTCTTTTAGAACACAGGAAAAAAAAACTGATATGACCCTGAGTTAGAAAGAAATCTTCATCATAGCACCAAAAACAGAAGCCCTGAAAAGCAATAGCTTATATGTCATCAAAATCACACACTTCAGAGCTTTGAACTATGCCAATAAAACAATGTCAGCAAAAACAGCACAGTAGGAACCCTTGAAAAATCTCTTCTAAAAATGACAATAAAAAATTGTCAGAACTTAAGTCTTAGAATTCTAGAAAATAGCCAGTCTTATGACAACCTGGGGGAAGATTTCTTAGAAAGAATAGCTGGATCTCTGCAAGAATAATGATTTTTAGTGCTTTATTCTGTCCTACTTCCATCCGAACTCTTATTTTGGTAGGTAACATTGAAAGCCTGTGATTTGAAATCAAAAAGAGAGAGACAGAGACAGAGACAGAGAGAAAACAACAACAACAACAACAAAAACACCTAAAACCTAGCAGAAAACTAGATACAGGGCCACCAGTAGAGGGTAAAGAGTGAGGCAGCAACCCTATGGAAGTACTAATCCCAGAGAACTGTCACACGCTTGGCACATCTGGTGGCCTTCAGGAAATTCTTTATGTGAGCAAACTCAAAGCTCAGAAAGAGGTAACAGCCTTTTCTTCTAGGAACTTTTGGCAAAAATGTTCATATGAAATTGCTGAATTTCACAGACATCTGAGTAGGTAGAAAATAGCTGGAGAAAATGCAGGTTAATAAAAAAAAGCTTAAAAATGCAAAATCAAGGGACTGAAGCTCGAAAACCATCTAGCATTATGTGTAGGCCTATACATCCATACATGTAAATAGCGTATCCACAGACTTAGGTTTGTGCATGCTCAGGAAAGTCCGGAAAAAGCCATGTGGTGTCACTTTCGAGCAACATGAGGCTTTGTGCAAACAAGAAATGAAAGCTGAGATAGCAAAGTATACGGGTAAGGGCTGATGATGTTTTCAGCACGCACACAAAATCTCTCAAGAAACACTGAAATAATACTACTTCTAGACATCAGAAAAGTAATGAGCACCATCTATTACATGAATCATTTATATAAAATGTCCCAAATAGGTAAATCGATAGGGATGGATATTTTCTCAGTGGCTGCCAAGGAGTATAAATAAGAACTAATAGCATCTCTAAGGTGATAGAAATATCCTAAAACTAGATTGTTGTTATGGTTGATGAATTCTATAAACTTACTACAAATCACTGAATTGTGCACTTAAGGAATGAGTTTTATTGTATGCAGCAAATGCTAACTCAATAAAGTAGGAAAAAATGACCCAACTCCATGCTATACAAGCCTTACTCTTTCCCAAGTATAATAACATAAATAGGACAGAGGTAAAATAATGGCAAGAAAGCAATTCTAGAAAGCTAGAGTGAGAAATCTCTAAAAATCTGTGTCCTAAAAGCAAAAAGAACATTGGCAAAAAAAAAAAAGTCAAAATCAATTTTGGAGGAAAATTAAATGCTTGCAATAAAACATGGAGCACTGTTTTAAGAAAAAGTAAGATTAGTTTGTAGCATTCCAAGTTTCCGCAATCCCACCTCTTTCTCTCCAGTTTCTTAGTCTTAAAAAAAACAAAAAAAACAAAAAACTAAAAAACTTTACTGCCATTATAGAAGCTGTAAATCAGCAGCAGGGTAGCTGACCTAAGAAAGGTAGAACAGTTCTAAAACATTAAGAAAAAATAATAAAATAAAAAATCCTCAGAGAATCTGTACTATTTCATGTGCCTGGCACCTCATGGGAAAGCTACATTCTGAGGACTACTCTTTGATCTGACTGCTATCCCACACTGTAAGAACAGTTCATCTCTAGGGCATTTGTCAAAATTAATTGGTGGGGTTTGTATACAGTACATCTGCTTGAGAAGGAATTAACAGTTGAGACTAAAAAGGGGCCAACAAAATGATCCTGCACAGGATGAAAACAGTCAACATTCCAGTATGCGGGAGCATGGGAACCTAAGCCCTGAGCCCGAGCTGAGGATTATTGGCAGTTAATGGCTGTTAGGGGAGGAAAAGTCACTTTTCTTAAAGGGTACATTGCCTATGCTCTAGTGGACAGTTCTCTACCCATGCATATTAAACTCAATGAGGTTATCCAAAAAAAAAAAAAAAAAGGCATGAAGATGGGTAAGATGTGGGGAAGGATTAAAGGAATAATAGGAGGGGAGGGAGGGAGAGGTAGGCATGATCAAAATATTCTGAATACATGTATGAGTTTCTCAAATAATATATAAGCTAAAAAAATTAGAAACTTAAACAGAAAATCAAACTTTGAAATATTCCCACGTGTTCCCAAGAATCTGAAAGGCAATAAACTTAAATGCAAAGCTGTGTGTATATATAGGACAGCTGGGATCTGATAAGTCCCTAATATATCACTTTGGACTGACACTAGGGCTTAGCATGAGTAGAATGTGACGTCAAAGGCAGAGTTGTAAAGCATTTGAGTTTTGAAGAATGTTCCAAGCTATATATCCACATGAACCCTTAAGCAAGTGATGATAGACATTCTGGTTTAAGACATTTAAGGAAACTCTCTTCAGTCATTAGAAGATTATTTTGCTAAGGAAGGAGAGAGAAGACATATTTTTTAGAATTAAGTACAAAGGAAAATTACTAAATAGTGGCACCAACAAATCCATGGGATAGCGGTGATGGTGGACTGGTTTTTCAGAATAACCACATTTTACTGTTTAAAATCTCTAATTTTCAACAAAAGACAACATATTATAAAGAAAGCAAAAAGTATGGCCCATGAACAGGAAAAGTCAATAAGAAGTATGTTAGGCTATCTTGACGAAAATTTACAAGTTATTTTAAGTTCCTTAAACAACTGAAGGGAACAAAATCAAACTATCTGATAAAATAGAAACTAAAAATAAGCAAAAGAAATGAAAATAAAGACCTAAGTAGAAACTTTGGAGTTGTACATAGATTAACTGACGTAAACACTTCACTAAGAACTTAACAACTCACACACACACTGAGATAACCCCACTATCTACTCATAGGACAATAATCCAGTCTTGAAAAAAAAAAGAACAAGGAAAAATTAACAGCCTCAGAGGAGGAAGCAAATGATTAACCATCTCAGATAGCACATACAGATCACAGGAGTCTCAGAAGTTAAAAATGGAGCAACAAACAAACAAACAAACAAAAAAATCCCACATTTTAAGAAGCAATGGCAATTTACCCTGCCTACAAGATGTGCAGGGACAAAAACAAAGCAGAGATTGAAGGAATGTCCAACCAATGCCTGGCCCAACCTGAGAACTACCCTGTGGGAGACAGCCAACTCCTGACACTATTAACGATACTCTGCTATGCTTGCAGACAGGAGCCTAGCATAGCTGTCCTCTGAGTGGCTCTACCTAGCAGCTGATGCAAACAGATGATAAGACTCACAGCCAAACATTTGGCAGAGAACAGGGAGCCTTGCTGAAGAGTAGGGAAAAGGATAGAAGGACCACTAGGGGACAGGAGCTCTACAAGTCCAACAGAGACAACTAACTAGGACCCAGAGGGGCCTGTGGAGACTGAAGCATGAACCAAGGACCATGCATGGACAGGACCCAGGCCCCCTACACAGATGTAGCTGATGGGTAGCTCTCTCGTCATATGGGTTCCCTAGTAAGAAGAATGGGGGATGACTCTGAAATGGACTCTGTTACCTGCTTTTCGATTACTTTCCCCTTTCAGGGCCACTTTGCCAGGCCACAGGGGAAAAGGATGCGTTCAGGTCTGATGCAACTTGATATGCTGGGGTAGGTGAGTAGAGGAGGGGGTAAGGGGAACTGGGAGAAAGGGTGGGTCTGGGAGGAAAGGAGGGAGGTGGTTATGACCCAGATGTAAAGTGAATAAATAAACAAAAATAAAAAATAAGCCATGGCAGCTGTGCAGTGATAGTACATGCCTTTAATCCCAGAATTTGGAAGGCAGAGACAGGCAGATCTCTGAGGTTAAGGCCAACCTCGTCTACAGAGTGAGTTCTAGGACAGTCAAGGCTACATAGAGAAATCCTGTCTCAAAAGACAAACGAAGAAGGAGGAGAAGAAGAGGAAAAAGAAGGAGAGGAAGGAGAAGAAGAAAAAGAAGCAGCAGCAGCAATGGCTAGAAAAATCTCCAAACTGATGAAAAACATTAATCTACACATCGAAAAGGGTCAACAGGGGCTGTAGAGATGACTCAGAGGTTAAGAGCACTGGCTGCTCTTCCAGAGGTCCTGAGTTCATTTCCCAATAAGCGCATGGTGGCTCCCAACCATCTGTAATTAGATCTGGTGCCCTCTTCTGGCATGCAGGTGCACATACAGAAAGAACATCGTATTCATAAAAATAAATAAACCTTAAAAAGAAAGATCAACAGAATCAATGTAGAATAAATTCAAAGAAATATACACTTAGACATATATACATACATACAAACTGCCAAAGCAGAGTGCAGAGTAAATATTTTTTGTATGTACATGTGCACATGTAAATGTATGGGTTAATGGGGGGGGTACTCATGTATTATAGAGGTTTGTACATGCACATAAGTGACCATGCATGTATAGGACACAGGACATAGGAAACACCAACTTTGCTTTTTTGAGAAAGGATCTCTTATTGGCTTACAGCTCCCCAGGCAGGCTGGGCCAGCTAGGCAGTAAGGCTCAAGGACCCACTATCTTTGCATCTTCAGACCCAGGATGAATGCTAAGCTTTTTTAATGTGGGTTCCGGGTTTTGAGTTCAAGTTCTCATGATTACACAACAAGCACTTTACTATCTCTCCAGCCCAAGAATGAATCTTTAAAACAGCAACTCAAGAGAAGAGACACATCATGGAAAGAGGTCCAGGTAAAATTAACAAAGGACTTATCAAAAACCACAGAGGCCAGACGTACTAAGATGGCAGAATCAGTGTACTGAGAAAAGAAAAGGCTGTGAACTAGAAGTTTTCACCCATCAGAATTTCAGAGAAAGGGATAAAAAGAACTAGTAACAGTGGGATGAATGTATCTAAAGTATGATATATTCATATAAGAAAATGTCACAATGGAATTCATTACTTTGCATAACTAACACATGCTAATACAGTGTTTTTATAAAAATTATAATTAACAACTGATGAAGAAATTTTCAGGTAAGAAATTCATTATTAAAAGACCTGCCTTAAATGGAAAAAAAATCATTTAGGCCAAAATGAATAGATAGTGCATAGGAACTCACATGCACAGAGAGAAAAAGCACTCACAAAGTTGACTATGTGGGTAAATGTAAAATATGGTATAAGTACCTTTTCCTTTGTAACTATTCTTCTTCCTCTCTGATATCATTACAAAATTGCTATTGCACTTGACAGTCTATACAAATATAATCTGTATAATGCTTCAAGTAAAGAGAGAACAAAAATATCACATTTTAGTTATGATTAAAATTAATTTGTCCTGCAATATTAAATATTGTGTCATGATTTCTTTTCTTTTTTTTTTTTGTTGAAATTGCTTATTGTGTTTTCAGAAAAATTTCACTACTACCAGATGTCTTTCATGACTCCTACATTTAGTTTTGTGACTAATGTTAGAGCTCACAGTTCCAAATGCAGTAATGGTAAAGAGAACTATCATATTTCACTGAGCAGAGTAGACCCAGAAACTCAAATTTAGTAAATATTGCATTCTTATCAAAATAATCAATGTTGGTTTTTATATGTGATATTTAGAAAAGTGCTTGAATTTCAAGATAACAAAAAATATGTTTGAAA
>CM053742.1:54830523-54851972 GCA_028658305.1 Pachyuromys duprasi | reverse complement strand
AAAGTTAATTTCATAATAAACTTAAAACTTAAATATAAATTTAAGAAAAAATATTGCTTATGAGACGTGAAATGGTACCTATTAATTATGTAATCAGTTTTTACTTATCTATAACTTAATATTCTAAAACCCAGATATTATCTATCCCTATAAATTTAATGTGTATATTAAGTATATATTTATAAATGTATAAATTTAAAAAAAATAATTTGTCATTAATACTGACTAATTTGATTAATCTAGGATGTTAATTGCAATCCTTAAGATAACTAGGAAAGGAATAAAGATACACACAAACACACAGTGTTTGTGGGTGGGAGGGAGATCATCAAGTTAATTAAAATGACAGACTAGAAACTAATTCCATAAATTAATGAACAAAATACTATATGTAAATCCTATATTATCTCCATAACCTAATACTTTAAAATAAGCAAACTGAAAACCTCAAAAGACATGGGAAGCTGCACCCATAAAGTGTCAATAATATGATTGCTTAAACAAGACCTGAATAATAAAACCACCAGCTGACACGCCAACACTTGCAACACTACATGGATCGAGCAGGATTTGTACATAAGCATGCACACAGACATACACACACACACCAATTAATATGTTTGTAAATGAATGCTATACATCACTAAATAAACTGAGCAGGTTTTATATATGAACAAACATACAAATACCCATAAACACATACGCGCTCATGCATGCACACACATACACACACCTAGAGTCATGAATTTGAGAGGGAATGGGATTTGGTTGTTGTTTTGGCTTATTCAAGACAGAGTTTCTCTGTGTTTTCTTGGCTTTCCTAGACTCGATCTGTAGACCAGGCTGGCCTTGAACTCACAGAGATCTATCTGCCTCTAGTTCTCTGAGTACTGGGAATATAAGCAAGTGCTACCATGCCTGGCAGAATTTAGTTTTGATCCACTCATTACCTAGCAGCATGATATATTTTTTGCATATTTATAAATTTCCTGTCTTATCAATATTAACTTTCTATTTTTATTCCATTTTAAATAAAAGGGCTGAGTAGCTATTTTTACTTTTTTCTTCTCTTGGTGACAAAATTTCAGTTTTTCACTAATATAATATTAAGTATTCACACATAAATATAGCCAAATAAATTATGAAAAACATATAAAGGTAACTTAGTAGGGGAGAAGATATTCCTTTGTACAGCTAGTGGTCAAGCATTCATAGACAAGAAGAGTCAATCTCTTTCTAGATCTCATGTATAAAAATATCAAGTCAAAATGGAATACAGGTATACACAAAAAAATGTATAGTTACAAAACTACAAGAAGAAAACACTGGAAAATGTCTTTGACATCACCTGGTATTAGGCAGAGTTCTTAATTCTTATAAAGGTGCATGTCCACACATACACCTTTGGACCACTGGACATGCATGTATGTCCATAAAAGAAACAAGTGATAAACTGGGTAAGAGTTCAGAACATTTTCTCTGAGGTGGAAGACCTATACATTGAAAGCTAGAAAACATAGCCAAAAAGACACAAATAGCATATAAGACCTCATGATCATTTAGAAGACTTGATACAGTTAAAGAATGGACACACTAGCCAAAGGTCTCTTCAGATTCAATTCACTCCAAAATGTCAAGCAAAATGTCAATGACCTAGTTTTGTAGAAATAAAATATTCTACTCTAAAATTCACATGGATACAACTGGGATACAAAGTTAATAAACTGTAACTAATATTAAATAATAATAATAAATGTTTGATTTTGAAAATAAATTAAATTAAATAAAATTCTCATGGAATCTCAAGAAACCATCAAAATCACCAAAACAATGTGAAAAATACTGTAAGTATTATGTATTATTACTTCCTGATTTCAAAACTTACTACAAAAAAGTGTTCTACCTGCCATGCATGGAGATACACAATTTTAATTCCAACACTTGGGAGGAAAAGGAAGGTGGATATCTGTGAGTTTAAAGCCTGCCTGGTTTATAGAGTGAGTTCCAGAACAGCCATGGCTATGTAAAGAGACCCTGTCTCAACCTAACCAAAACAGCATGCTATTGGCAAAAAGCCAGACACATATACCATGAAGGAGCCTGGAAATAAACTCTCATCCATATGATAAATGATCACTGAACAGAGCAGTAAGATCAAGAGCAGAAAGAACAGTCTTCAAAAAAAAAATGGTCCTGTGAAAACTGAATAGCAACTAGTATACTATGAACTATGCACTATGAACTTTACCTTATGCTATACGCAAAAATTAACTCAAAATGGATCAAAGACACAAACAACAGCAAAATAAACCATAACAGCTCACAAGGTAACATAGAAGAAATCCTTCCTGATAATTTATTTGGCAATGCTCTCTTAGATATGCTAATAAAATCATAGATAAATGGAAAAATAGCTGGGTAGTGGTGGCTTAAACCTTTAATTCCAGGACTCAGGAAGCAGATGCAGGCGGATCTCTCTGAGTTCAAGGCCAGTCTGGTCTAAGAGAGAGTTCCAGAATAGGCAGGGCTACACAGAGAAACCCTGTTTCAAACAAACAAACAAACAAACAAACAAACACAAAAAACAAAAAATAAAAATGAGAAAATGCTGTACATTAAAGGATAGTATAAAAAGTAAATAGCAGCTATATAACAAGAGACAATATTTACAAATCATGTACCTGAGAAGTGATTAATATCTACATACTTGAATAGGTATCTATTCATAAATTAGTCAAATAGTATATGAAAAATACATAGCAGCATTAGGTAGGTAAATGCAAATCAAAATTGTAATAAGTCATGACTTTTAAAGTAGCAATTATCTAAAAAGAGAAAGCCTCCAAAATAACATGTGTTCCTGAGTATTTAGAGAAACTAGAACTTTTGTGCATTGCTGGTAGGAATGCAAAATGGCAGTCTGTATGAAGAGCAGTAGGGAGGTTCATCAAAAATGTAACCATAGAGTTATTATAGGATCCAGTAATTCTACTTCTATATATGTATTGAAAGAACTAAAAGCAGATATCAAACATTTGTACACCAATGTTCACATCAGAATTATCACAATATCTATAAAATTAGAATATTTAAAGAGTCCTCTGATGAATGAATTGATCAAAAAAGCAGTATGTATATACAATGAAATATTATGCAGCCTTTAAAAAGGAATGGAATCCTGACACATGCTACAATGTGAATCAGCAATGAAGACATTTATGTAAAAGTAAAATAAGCCAATCATAAAGGAAAAGTATTGCACAATTCTATTTATGTGAGATACACAGAGTAGTCAAATTCACAAAAAGTAGAATGGAGGCTGCTAGAAGGCAGGGGTTGTGAGGTAAGATAAAGTAGCTTTTAATGTGTGTAACTTTAGAAGCTCTGGAGCTGGACAGTCGTAATAGTTACAGAACAATCTGAATATTCTTAACGTCACAGAAGTAATTACTTAAAAATAGTTATAATAGTAAATTTTATGTTATGTATATTTTAGCACAATTAAAAACATACTGCAAAGGAATGAAATGACAAGCTCCAGACTGTGAGAAAATATTTGTAAAGCACACAGCCGACAGACGACCACGTTCAGCATATAAAAGGAATCTCAAAATTCATTACGAAGGAAAAACAACCCAATGATAAAATGACGAAGATGTGAAAAGAAACTTTAACAAACAAGATATAGTAATGATAGCAAAAAAGCAAATGGAAAGATGCTCAGCATCATTAGCCATTAAGAAAAGGCACATTAAAACAACAGGGAGGCATCACTTCACACCTATCAGGACAATCACAATAAATACTGACAATACCGAATACTGACAAAGATGTAGAGCAAGTGAACTCTCATACACCGTTGGTGGGAATGCAAAATGGTACAGCCACTCTGGAAGATGGTTTGGCAGTTTCAGATAAAGTTAAATGTGCACTTACCATATGACCCAGTAATCCCACTTCTAGATATTTACCTTAGAAAAATAAAAACTTATGTTCACACAAAAACCTGCACAAGAATGTTAACAGCAATATCATTCATATAAAGACCATAACCTGGAAAACCCAAATCCACTGCAATACATGAATAGATATGGAATATCCATACAATGAAATGAAACTCCACAAAAATGAATGAGTTACTGATATAAACAACTACTTGGATGAGTCTCAAAAGCATTATGCTGATTGCAAAAAGCCAGCCTCACAATGTCACACACTGCATGATTCTATTTACATGACAGTTTCTAAAAGATAAGGCATAAGTAATGGAGATAAGTGATTGCCAGGAACTCTGGGCGAGCAATGGGAGTGACTCTTTAAAGGGGATAGAATGAGCAGAGCTTGTCTGAGTGATGGAGCTGTTCCCTCTCTTGATTGTGGTAGTGGATACATGAAATCTACATGATTTACAATTCACAGAATTGCACACCAGAAAAGGCCCCATGCAATTTTAATACAAGTTCAATTCAAAATAAAATGCTAGTTTTGATATAATTATCATCATCATCAACAGTTACACTGATTAATGATATTCAGAATTATTTGCACAACGGGATCTAAAATTTAACAAGGTTAATGTATATCTGGCACAATAAAACTATAGAAGTAAAAACAAAAATAAATGTAAAATCTTGACAACTTCTACTAACTCCTCTCTTTAATATTTCTTATCAGGAACATATGTTCTCTCTGGATCATTTCCTACAAACATTGTCGTATAGTGAATATGGAAATAAATAAGTGCTCAACTTAGAAGCCTGGGACCCTAGTTTACATTCCTAAATCTAACACTGTAAGAAAACTCTCAACTTGCCTTTTGTGCCTAATTTTATCTTCCTCTTCATTGAGGTCATGTACTTGTTTGCACTTGTCTTTGTGGTATGCTGTGAAGGTTTAAAGCAAGGAGTTTCAAAGAGAGGAAACACAACAGAGACTCACACACTCCCACCCCCAACCCAACACCAGGCACCACTCTGATTTCCATGTATTACCTCATTTAATTCTCCTAACAATGCCACACCACAGCTACTATGGATATTCTCATTTCACAGACGAAGCAACTAAAGTGTAGAGATTAGGTAACATGAGCACCTCTTCCCAGCTAGTAAGTGGGGGAGCCAGGCTTTTTCCAGGCTGGCTACTTCCAGAGTCTATGCTCACACTCAGTATACCATAATGCCTCTTTACAGAAAGCTGCACATTTGTTCCTTCCATACTTCACAGCTCGGCCACCTGTATAGGCTATCTTTAACACACCATCCAATTCCTCATATGACTTTAACATGAAACTGAGGCAGAGCGGAGTCCTAGCTCCGCAGAGCCACTTCCGACTTCTCAGCTCCACTGCTTCATTTACTGCATCAGTATCAGCATATGCTAATCCCACCATCCTTACAAACTCAACCTGTTCAAACGAAAACACACCATCCTTCCTCAAAATAGCCCCTTAAAGAGTTAATTTTACCAACTGTTAAGTCACATGGCCTCGAAAGATCTGAGTTACGTTGCCATATTCCTCTTCACTTCATTCTTAGTCCATGACCCTCCACTCTCAGTCAACAAGTTTTATCAAGTATTCCTTTGCCATATCACAAACAACTAATCCCGTCTCTCAATTCCACTGTTGTCATTCCAGTCTAGATACTGGTAACTCAGTGACTTTAATGCCATTCTCTCTTTCCTTTATCTAGTTCCCTTTCTTGGCCAAATACAGTCATTTCCAAATACAGTTTTTATCATCTTACTATATTCAAATGTATTAACTGAAAAAACTAACACCATATACCTTTGCATCACCTAAAAAATAAGAGGCAAAAATTCAGAGCTACCTTTTCAACCTGATCTCTTAAGGTGCACCCAATTAACAGCGCTCACACCAATTACTGCAACTGAAATGGTATTTCCTCTCTTGTCTAATACATAAGCTTAAAAGAATATTTAAATCTTACCTCTTCTGAGAGGCCTTCTTCAGTCATACCACTAAAACTCTGAACTTCTGTGGCACCCAGAGCCACTATATCTAACATTACTTCTATAGGGCATACATGGGCATCTCCAAGAGGACTAGTACAAGGCTAGGAACCATTTCTTAAACCCTTTCTGTGTGCCTTCTAACATGCCGAGTGAATATATCTGCTAATCTAATTCTTTATGGTTAAGACACATACTGTTTATATATCTATTTTGCACTGTTTTACAGTCCAGTCTAAAGATTCATCACAATCTAGCTTCATTTCCCTTTCATGCATCAGATGTCATTTCCTGCCATAACCTGTTTCACTGTGACACAGGTGATCTCACTGTTCCCTACATATCCCAGGTCTTTTCAGCATATGGCTCCTATCCACTCATTAGCTGTAATGTTCTTTTCCCTTTACATTAAAAATATGCCAGTTGCCCTGTCAAGATAATACAAATGTCAACTTCCAACTCCCACAACTAGATTTGGATGCTCTTGTGTTCTATGGCACCTTGGCATTTGATTAAACTCTCTATAGTAACACTTTCCATGTTACCATGCAAGTAACTATATACAAATTTGTGTCTCTCTCATGGGACTATATATTTCTCAAGAGTAGTGATACCTTCTCTTTCACTAATTCCCCATATCTAATACCCTGATGTTAAAATCTTTCTTTCAATTAAACAACATTTCAGATCAGTGAGGACCCCATACCTTGGTAATAAAGAGCCTTAAGGAAGGAGTGGCGATCGGTTCCCTGAAATAAGGACTTTTCGATTTCCATTTCTCTCCGGGTCAGCTGTTTGCTCTTTGAAAACCTCTGTGGCAGGCAAAGGATGCGCTGGCGCTCTGAGATCCTTTCTTCAATATCTTGAAGCCGTTTCTGGATTGCTTCAGGAGTTGCCCTTAGCTTTGTCCTCTGAAAACAGGAAAATTAAGAAGTGTTATATCAAAAAGGACACAGCACTAAAGTGAATCCAAGACCTCACATAAGAAAAAAGATGACAAAGGCCCGGAAAATGGAAGTGTTTGTGGAAGTTTTAGTTAAAGGTAAGCCAGCAGCTTGTCTTTAGCCAATGTTTCTACTAGAAAAACTAAAGATGATTCAGACTCAACACTCAGTTTCATGAAAACTCAAAACATAAAGGTTTCCAATGACAAAATGAAGCAATCACTATGTTGGGGAGTTCAGCTGTGCCCGCTTGTAAAACATCATCCTAAAGCGGGTCAATGATTTACAAACCCCAGCATAGAGGGAGAATTGGGCATAAGATTTATCTCCTGAGTACCCTCCCATTCCCTACCAACTGGCAATAGTATATGTGACCTGGAAGAGGGGCTACAGTATAGAGGCCACAGAACACTAGCGAGGGGCTTGTGGCTATGGGAAAGCCCTCATCAGTGTTGGGTAAGGCTTTTGAGGAATAGCTTGTTGAGGGTGTCATGCCCACACCCTTATTGGTACTCCTTAACCTAAGCTCTGTGAGGAAGCTCAATGAACTCACTTTTTCCCCAGAGTGAATTTTGGCAGAACTGTGCCATAGTTTGTTGGTTTATTGTTGGGATCTTGGGAGACAGGGTAGATGCTGCTCTAAGTCTCAGGGAAGAAATTTTATCAAGAGGCACAAATATACATAAATGAAAATAAATATTTTTAAGAAAACAGTTTTTTTGTGTTTTTTTTTACCTTTTCACCTGAAACATGGCCTTTCCAGATCAATATTTCTGTTTCACTGAGCCCTAGTTCCCTGAGAGAAGCAGTTTCCTGATCTTTTTCATGTAGTGTCTGGAACTGGGACAAAGTCATTGTCCCAGCTGCTTCCTTCCCAAAGGGCTTGTACATAGTACCAGGGGCAAAACTCTCTTTCTTAGAGACACATCTGCAAAACACAGAAGAAGAGAGTAAGAACAACTTGTGGTTACAATTCACAGTAATGAGGCTTCCTATTATAACAGGTCAAATGAAGCTCATAGGCAAAGTCTCTCTCACATTCTATTGTCAGGAAGTACCATGGAACCAAAATAGAATTCCACCAATAGTCCCCAAACATCCCAGACTAATAAATGACTAAATTAAAAGAGGTTTACTGAGGACCTGCTATGTATTAGATGTTGCATTCTATACTGAGAGTTAACAGTTAAAAAAAATCAAGGGGCTAGAAAGATGGTGCAACAATTAAGAGCTCTTACTGATTTTGCAGCGGACCTGAGTCAGTTCCTAGCACCCACATGGCAGCTCACAACCACCTGAAACTCCAGTTTCAGGACTTCCAAAACCCTCTGGCCTCTGCAGACACTGGCATACATGTGGGTCACATAAATTAACATTCTCTCTCTCTCTCACACACACACAGACACTCATACACAAAATAAGTCTTCTATATAAATATCAAAAGAGCTGCCACCTAAATAAAGAATAGTACAAAGGAAGCAGCTAATTAGGAAATAACCATACAGAATTATAAATGTCATGTTAGGGGAAATACAGGGTGCTTAGAAGGATACAGTAAAAGTACTTAGCCTAGACTTAGTACGACATAGAAAACTTCCTACAGAAAGATACAAAAGCAAAATCTGATTTTGTATAAGGAGGTCTTTCAAAGAAAGTGGTTCTGTGAGAGAGAAGTGCTCCCATCAGGCTTTATGAGGGATGTAGAACCTGCAGGCGAGTCCATTATAACCTGTTTTGAAATCAATACTCACTCTTCAATGGAGACAGAGGTATGGAGTTGATGTTGAAGGAGGCTCTTTAGCTGCCTCTCACCTTCTGTTTCCAGTTCCTCCAGGACATGTTCTTCATTTTTCACACAGCTATTTACCCTAGAGCAGATGTAAAACAAAAAAATAAACAACAACAAAAAAAAAACAAAGACCATAGGAAAAGTAGACAAGACATATAATCCCAAAATACTTTCCTTATCTATATTACCTCTTAGTGATCCATTTGTACAAAGGCATTTCTTCAACATTCCCCTGTCCTGGGTATTGATAAGACAAACATTTACCAAATGTCTATGCATGCAATAGGTACTGTCCTAGTTATGTAACTGGCTGGTTTTATGTCAAATAACACAAGCCAGAGTCATTTTGGAAGAGGGTACCTGAATTAAGAGAATGCTCTCATAACTGGCCTACGGACAAGCGTATGGTGCACTTTCTTGACTGATAATTGATATGGGAGAGCCACACTCCCTGTGCACGGTGCTATCCTTGGGCTGGTAGTCCTAAATTCTATTTTAAAAAGCAGGCTACACAATCTACGAGGAACAAGCCAGTAAGCCCCATCCTTCATGGCCTCTGCATGAGATCCTTGCTTCCAAGCAACCGCCCAGTTTGAGTTCTGTCCTAACTTCCCTCAGTGATAGTTTGTAACCTGACGGTTGTAAGCTAGAATAAACCCTTTCGTCGCCAAGTTGCTTTTGGTCATGACAGTTTCTCACAGCAATAGAAAACTTAACAAAGTTAAGATATTCAAGGCATAATTTTGATCAAGGAATTTGTAATATATTTAGGAAGAAGTCTATACGCTTGTGCTGTGTGCATGTGCCTACAAAGAGAGGGAATCTGAATAATAATAGAGAAACATGTTCAAATTAGTAAAAGTTTGCAGAAGAATGGAGAAAACTGGGAGCTGAAGTGGCAAAAAAAGACTTCAGAAAGTTATTCTTAAACTGGTATTGAAAGAGTTGGTAGGGCAAACAAATGGAGAAGTGGAAAACCAAATATAAAGAGACTACACATACTGTGGGACAACTGGAATCTCTATTGAGATTTAGTCTTAAATACATGAAGTAAGGGATTCTGGACCAGACCTGAGCAATCAGGTGTAAGAAAGCAAATTATCAGGCCATTAGGTGTCAAAGCGTAAGCAGTGTTTTAGGCCATGTGGATTAGAAGATAACTAGAATAACTACTTAGAAAACTATTAAAGCATAAGGCGATGAAGGTACAGACTAGGCAATAAAAGAAATACACAGGAGGGAAAAAATGAGAGCTGTCTTTTGGAGGATGATGTTAAGTAAAATAAATGAAATGAAATACCACAAGTTTTTCTTTCCTTTTTCTTTTTGGTTATTTGAGGTAGGGTTTCTCTCTGAAGTCCTGGCTGTCTTTAAACCCACAAAGATCCACCTGCCTCTTCCTCCTGAGTGCTGGGATTAAAGGCATGTCCCACCTTGCCTGGACAAAACTCAAATTTCAAACTGCTGATATAGTAAAAATTTCAAGCCATTGAAAGAACTTGACAGAATGTTACTACCAATTTAGGAAAATAATTCCAGACTGAAGAAATGCTAGGAAAGTGCCATTAATACCCACATTGAGTTGACCAACTCTTACAACTCTAAAACACTGGCGTAAAGTACACTTCCAATACACTGAGTGTGAAGTAACAGCAAAAGTGACTAAGAGGCAAGTGAATGATGGCATATTCTTATAGGGAGGAAAGTTGGAGCCTGAACAGAGAGAAGTCTTAAGCCATTTGTGTACATAGATCTGAAGTCATTAGAGAAGAAATTCTGCAGGACGAGCAGAAAATATGAATAGTGTCGAGTTAACAACTTCCAGACTAGCCACTCTACTGTGCAGAAATATGGATCATGTCTAAAGAAAAAAAGAAAAGAAACCCCACAACCCTTTAACTATCTAATAATAGAGTAGAAAATAAAAACCAACCACAAAAATGAGTGAAATCAATGAGAAAAAAATAAATATTACATTTCTTAGAAAACAGACTTTACTGGGGTTTGTATAAAGTACAGAAAAATCCCTATAATTATAAGATTCCTATAAAGACTGGACCTATACTGAAAGATTCTAAAATAACTTTGGAATGAAGTTTGTTTTTTACCGCCCTTTAAGCCTATTATTTAGAATTCATTGTTAAAAATGAATAAGTATACCCTATACAACAACTTGCTAACCCAAGTTCTCATCATGCTATATCACACAAAGGCTCTGAGAATCCAGGCTTCTGATGCATCTCCACCAGAGTGCATGGCTGGTTATATATGAGCTATTTAATAACATGCTACATACTTTAAATATTGGTGAAATATATGTAGCAACTATAGTAGAAAATTATGATTTAATTTTTTTTTTTGTCTAGGAACTAGATTTGATCTCACTACCTTTATATCCATGAGTAATTCTCCTAGATTCTCTCACTAAACTTTTCCTTTTGAATATGCTGGCTGTAAATTTGATCTATTTGTGCCTCTTTGTGATTGTGAAAAAAAATGGAATGTTTGGTAAAATCTTTTCAAATTGTAAAAAACCACTTAGATATAATTTTCTATTACCTGGTATTTTCTGGCCAATGACCCATTAGACATTTTGACTGGTTGTTCTACAGATTTAACAAGATGAACTTCAAACAAATGATACATGTCTAAAATGGGCCCCTTTCGGCAATTCTCATTAAATCTTTCTATTTACTGCCTTATTGGCTGCTATAACATGGTAGCGAAATCTCTTATTGTCATCTCCAACACTTTTCATTTCAAATAGAAAAAAGAAACATTCTCCAAAGACACATTATGACATTACTAGTGTACCATGTTGGATTATTGGCATAAACTCATGTTAACAACAAACTGATTGCATTTGGCTATTTATCTCATAATATACCATATCAATCTATTACTGCTATTTACTACAGTCAAAGTTTCAGCACAAATATTTTGAATATTTTAAAGATACAAACTGCTTTTATTGGAAAAATAAAAACTCACTATTGTTAAGTTGATGGCAGAAAAAAAAAGAATAAGCATATCAGCACACATGAATCTATAGAGAAATATTCTGTTAAAAAAGCTTGCCTCAGAAAAATAAAGACAATTATGTTCCCATTTACATAAGGTTAAAAACAACTGAAACTAGAAATCTAAGTTCAGGGATTAAATTTATATGTGGAAAATGTATTAAGAAACAAAACAAAAAGGGCAAGGGAATAATTGATGCAAAACCCTAGACAGAACGGGGAGAAGCAATCAGGGAAGAACCAAAGAGGGTTTTCAGCTATGTTTGTTAATGTTCTGCTGCTTACACTTGTACAGCTTAGCCTTTATGATTATTCTTTAAGCTATACAATAGATAAATTTATTTTTCATGTATGAGGTATGTCACCACAGAATAACTAAAATGTTTTTTTGTTTTAATTAAGGCAGAGAAAACTTAAAAACAACAACAGAAAATCTTTTAAAAAATTCAGGCACTAAGAAAGCAGGAGAAAGCATCCCTAAACATTTAAGTTGTGCAGCACGTTCTAGCGTGAAGAATCTCCTGGAGAGTGAATACAAAACTAAAGTGGAGTGGATCCTTTCTGAAGGGTCCCTGTCCTGTCAGTAACTGTGAAGCTCTGGGTCTCAACTGGGACCACCCCAGGTTAAAAGGGCCACTTACTGCAAAAGCTGTAGGAGAAACTGCCCTGAAGTAATACCTTTCTTCTCCTAAAACATGTGGCGTCAGTTTTGTGCTCAATTTGAAAAAAACTAACACTCTCTAACTTCAATATCTGAAACCACTACCCTGTGTTGCAGCCCCATTATGTCTTTAAAATCCAGATAATGACGACCCTGAGACCCCTGGAGGGTGAGTTCCAGGAAGAGCCGGCCAGGGAGGAGCTGGCTTGCTGGTCTCCAAAGACAGGAATGTGAGAACCCAGGCAGCTCCCAGGGCTTCTGGCCGGAGGGAGCATTCCTATGGAAACCGGCCTGGCAGGGGCCCTTCGAGAACTTCACCTAGCAGACTAGCCCGGCCGGCCTTCCCGCCTCCCTTCCCCTTTGTCTTCTCGCTAGAGAGAACCCGCCCTTTGAGAATGAAACACATCCCAAGCAAAAGGAAAAAGCAGTTTTCGAAGTAAAAGATAAAAGTTGCCACCTGCAACTAGGGCATGACCTTACCTCTTCATGTTTCCGCAGGCCCTTATCACTAACTTGGGTAAGTAGGCCCCAAACCTCAACTCCCAGAAATCTGTGAGGCGGACACGAAGGTGATGGAGGTGGAGCGTGGGATTCTGGGACTTGTAGTACCAGAACTATGTGGTTTTGGATGCCAGGTATATTGTAAGTTAAGAATTCTTAAAGATAAAAAAAAATGTAAAGCTTATAAACCTAGGATTCGCCTTTGGCTTCTCAGCTCTTTCTCTAAGTATCAATAAATCCTAGATCTTCTCTAACTGCCTTCGAATTTGTTATTGTCAGCAAGGCTTCTCTTTCAAGCATTTATCTGACCTACCTGCTGTTTCCAGTCAAGCCTCTGGTCTGACCACATTGCTTGCATTAATGCTTCTCTCTTCTTATCTATAATAGATCCTTCTTGGTTCCTTCAGTTTAAAGTCTGAATCAGTATGTACCCAGGCTATTGGATGTCTTATTGATAAAATACCTCAAATCAAGAGATAGATACAGTAGGAGTTGGAGAGAGACTGCACTTGTGGGAACTCAGTTCCCACACTGCAGCTCACAATTGTCTGTAACCCCAGTTCTGAGATCCAACCAGTTTCTGGGACACACATGGTAGACATACATACATGCAGGCAAAACACTCATACACAGAACATATTTTTTAAGCTTCATATAAAAAAGTGTTTATGTTATTAGTGTCTATTGTCAAGGGTGTTGTTTCCCTACTTTCCTTCTCGGCCCTTTTGTCTTTGGTGTACAGGAGGGCTTCTCATTTTTTTTAGTTGATTTTGTATCCAGCCACTTTACTGAAGGTGTTTATCAGTTGAAGGAGTTCTCTGGTAGAATTTTTGGGGTCACTCATGTATATTATCATATTATCTGCAAATAGTGATACTTTGACTTCTTCCTTTCCAATTTGTATCCCCTTGATCTCCTTTAGTTTTCTTATTGCTCTAGCTAGGACGTCAAGTACTATGTTGAAGAGATATGGAGACAATGGGCAGCCTTGCCTAGTCCCTGATTTCAGTGGGATTGATTTTAGTTTCTCTCCATTGAGTTTGATGTTGGCTATAGGCTTGCTGTATATTGCCTTTACTATGTTTAGGTATGTGCCTTGTATCCCTAATCTCTCCAAGACTTTAAACATGAATGGGTGTTGGATTTTGTCAAATGCTTTTTCGGCATCTAGGGAGATAATCATGTGGTTTTTCTCCTTCAGTTTGTTTATATGGTGGATCACATTGATGGATTTGCGTATATTGAACCACCCTTGCGTGCCTGGGATGAAGCCTACTTGGTCATGGTGGATGATATCTTTTATGAGATCCTCCCCTATAGGTGGACTTGGAGGGGGCAGGGAGGAGATGAGGGAGGTATGGGGAGAGTGGGAGGGAAAAAGAGAGGGGGCTATGCCAGGGATGCAAAGTACCTAACCTCTGATTGATATAAAAATAAATAAATAAATAAAAATCAGACATTGGCATATCTGAGTGATATTTTCTGATAATATTGCTCGTGGTTATACAAAATAAAGGTAGCTTGATCAATAAAATATAAAAGTGCTTGAACAGAAAAAAAAGTGTTTAAAGGGGCTGGAGGGATGGCTCAGAGGTTAAGAGCACTTGCTGTTCTTCTAGAGGTCCTGAGTTCAATTCCCAGCAGCCACATAGTGGCTCAGAACCATCTATAATGAGATCTGGTGATCTCTTCTGTCCTGCAGGGATATATATATAGGCAGAACACTGTATATATAATAGATAGATAGAAAGATAGATAAATATATCTTTTTTAAAAAAAGGAAAGTGTTTAAAAGCATTGGTTCTTGGGTTTAGGAATGCAGCTCAATCTGTAGAGTGCGGGCTTGGCATGCATAAAGCAAGGAAATGGATCCTCAACACCACAACCTGGCTGACAACCGGCATGTGGAATACTTGTTTATTTAGACACTGAGTTCAAGGCCAGCTTGGATTACATGAGACACAATTTTTAAAAAATTACAACATCAATAACAAAAACAAAGTATGTGTTCTTTTTAAAATTATTTGTTTGTTTTTTTATTATATGAGTGCTCTGCCTTCACACATACAGGAAGAGGGAATCAGATTCCATTGCAGATGGTTGTGAGCCACCATTGCTGGGAATTGAACTCAGGACCTCTGGAAGAGCTTGGTACTCTTAACCTCTGAGCCATTTCTGCAGCCCCAAAGTATGCGTCCTTAATGGTAAAAACTGGAAATGCAAATATCGCTAAACATGAAAAGAAAGGTGTTAATTTATAAGATGGAAATTTCAAGCTATATTACACAGTTCAAGACAAACCAGGTCTATACAGTTAGAGATTCTCCTGGAAAAAAAATCAACATAAACAAAACAAAAATACAAAACAAAAGAGGACTCCCATCGGTCCTCCAAACTTTCAAAGCTAAATAGAAAATTCTGAGATTGTCACATCTATGAGGACACATAAGAAAGATGGTTTGTCATCATCATGTTGGGAAGCATGGCAGCATCCAGGTAGACATGATGCTGGAGAAGGAGCTGAGAGTTCTACATCTTGATCTGCAGGCAGCAGAAAGCTATGCCACACTGGGTGTAGCTTGAGCAAAGGAGACCTCAAAGTGTGCACCCTCTCTCTAGAGCGCCCCTCTCTTGATCTGTCTCTATAGTGCTCCCCCTTCTCTCTCTCTCTAGCGCGCCCCTAGCATGTCCCCTCTCAATCTCTAGCATGTCCCCCCTCTCTAGTGCGCCTCTCTCTCTCTCTCTCTCTCTCTCTGTGTGTGTGTGTGTGTGTGTGTCTCTCTCTCTGTCTCTCTCTCTGTCTCTGTCTCTCTGTCTCTCTCTCTCTGTGTGTCTCTCTGTCTCTCTCGCACCTACACAGACACACTTCCTCCAACAAGGCCACACCTCTTCCAGCAAGGCCACACCCACAAATAGTGCCACTCCTTATGGCCAAACATTCAAAAACATTAATCTATGGGGGCCATTCCTATTCAAACCACCACATTTCACTCCCTGGCCACCATAGGCTTGTAGCTACAACAAAATGCAAAAGTGCATTCAGTCCAACTTCAAAAGTTTCCATAGGCTATAACAGTCCCAACTTGTTTAAAAGTTCAAAGTTAAAATATTCTACTCAGATTCGTGTAATTCCTTAACTGTAATCCTCTTTATTTTGCCTTTTTTTTTTTCCAGAGCCGAGGATCTAACCCAGGGTCTTGCGCTTGCCAGGCAAACGCTCTACCACTGAGCTAAATCCCCAACCCCTGTAACCCTCTTTAAAACCAAAATTAAAAAGCAGATCACAAAGCCTGGCATGGTGGCACATGCCTTTAATACCAGCACTAAGAGAGGCAAAGGCAGGCGTAGCTCCATGAGTTTGAGGCCAGCCTGCTCTACAAAGAGAGTTCCAAGACAACTAAGGCTACACAGAGAAACCCTGTCTTGGAAAGAAAAGGAAGAGGAGGAAGAAGAAGAAGATGAAGAAAGCAGAACACATACTTCCAACATATAATGGAACAGGATTGTAGGATCCTGAAACAAAAACAGGACACTAGGTAAAAAAAAAAAAAAAAACCTAAGTAAATGTAAATAAACAATAATTTTTATTTAATAAAGTTCATTAGATGTGACAAATATACTGTGTAGGATGTAACACTAAGTGAAACTGAGTGTAATATATATGGAACGCCGGAGTATGAAGCTTTTATCTAAATATAAAACTATTCTAAAATAAAACTTATTATTTTTACTTACTACATAGGAGAAGATACCAAAATGAGAATACATTTATTTTGCTAACATTCTGGTGAAATGAGCACTCTTACACATTCCTGGTAGGAGGATAAATCAGCACAACCACCACTAAGAATAACTTGATGTCACTATTGAAATTTAAATGCACTGTTGGGGGTTGGTCTGATGTTTGTATATTGATGTCTGGATACACCTATCCTTGTTGTGTAAAGCTACCTGATTGGCTGATTAAACATGTATACCTGGGCAAGGCAGACTGGGGTAGGCATGGATAAGGTTCCTGGGCTTTTGAGGGCAGGAGAATCATATATGGACACATATGGACAGGAAGAGAGGAGGCGGGAGAACACAATGGTAGGTTAGCATGGAGAAGGAAGCACGTGGGCTATGAGGAAGGACTCCAAGGATGGCGTGGATGGAAAAACCACCAAGATAAAAATATAAGTAAGTATATTAGGATTATGGGTGGAAAGTAGACCAGATAAGGATGATTGAGGTAGCTGGCATTGGATGGGGACTGGGCAAAGGATGGTGACCTTATTGAGACAGCATAGGTTAAATATCTGCATGGCTCAAGGTAAATAAGGCAATTAAAAAATCGAACAGGTGTTTGTGTCTTATTATTTGTGATAGCGGGTTAAATAATACTATTGCAATAATGTTATGGCTAATAATAAACATTATATAGTCCAACACTCATTTTTTAAATTTACAACAACAATGAACATTTTCTTTAAAGTGGCAATTCAACACATCTACAAATAATCTTCAATACAATAATAATAATCCTTAATCTATGTACATTGCTGTTCAATTACTGACTGTAGCAGAATACTTGGGGGGGGGCTTAAACATGCAAATACTATCAATGAAATCTGTGTAATGATGAAAGATGATAAAGTCCCCTGGATTATTACAATCTTGAAAATATACCTAGCAAAATAGCAATCTTCAGATTAACATATTGTATACCTGCAAAATAACACATAGTATATCTGCATTTGTGTAAAAGATGGAATATATATATATATATACATATATATATACATATACATTCACTGTATCCAGTTAACAGAATGCAATGATTGAAGGACATGAACAGAAATAACAAACACAACACTTCATGTTTTGTCCCTATTGAAATTTTTTTTCATTTTTTCATCAACATTATTATTATTACAATCAATTCACTTTGTATCTAGGCTATAGTCCCCTCCCTCATTTTTGTCATTATATTGATACTGGGTTTTGTATGTAGCTCAGACTGGCCTTTAATGTGTGATCTTCATGACTGAGCCTCCCAAGTATTGGGATTGCAGGTGTGTGCCAAACATGCCCTTATATCCTTTCAAGTTTTAACTGTATGACTCTCTCACCTAGTTGATTTCTTTTTTAATAAGATAGAAAGTTTCTTATATCAGGAGTTAGGAAAGAAAAAATATCTTCTGAGCTTCATAATATTTGGGTTTAGATGTCAGTTCTCAGTTGCTGAAAATATGTCATAACCAATCTGCATGTTAAAATTTTGTTTTGGTAAGTTAGTGAAATATGAATTTCAGTGAATTTCTTTGACTAGTTTAATTCAGCTTCCTCTTACATAAAATGAGGATAATTCAACAGTTCTCAACCTGTAGGTCATGACCTCTTTGGGGGTTGACCAACCCTTGCACAGGGGTTGCATATCAGATATCCACAATTCATAGCAGTAGCAAAATTACAGTTATGAAGTAGCAACGAAAATAATTTTATGGTTGTGGGGTCAGCACAACTGTATTAAAAGGTCACAGCATTAGGAAGGTTGAGAACCACTGCTTCAGAAGAATAGGCAACAGTAAAACTGTATGATTTTAAAGCTTTTCCCTGACAGGGTGGTTATTTAAATATTCCAAGGTTATCCAATAAGTTCAGGCTTGTTCAAACACTTTCATACTGTCATGTTCAAGTCAGCAAAAGACCAAAGAGCAGCTAAAGGAACAATATGAAATCTTTATAATTTTGTACTTTCTGAGAACTTCTTTTCTAGTAGACTTAAAATATTATGACGGGTGTTAAAGTTAGCTGAAATCTACCAAATGCAAATGCCAGTGCTCTAGAAGTACACTGATAAATAAATGCAAATATAAAACACATCACTTTGTAGCTCTGACATAGAATAAAACTGAATGTATATATTAACGAAATGTGGGTCACATCAGTCTGTCAGTTAGGCATATTCTTTAAGGTGGTAGGGCTTAACACTGTTGCTCAGCCAAACGGTCCACCTGGCAAATTTGTAGAGAGAAAATGGAAAACACAGCAAGATTGTTAGTATGCTTGACTTCCTGGATGGATGGAACATTTTTTCATCACCATAAATTTGTCCAGTTCTAATGAAAGAGTCTATTGACAGTGGAGTGATGCACACACTGCATAAAAAATCTCCTAGATAGCATGAGAGGAAAAAGAATGGCTAAAATACAATTACATGGCTGTGGAACTGCAAATAGAAAGCAAGGTCCTGAAGTGTTCTATGTATCTGTATATAACTACAGACAACCCAAGTGGTAGGCATCAAGAGATATCTAGAAAACTTCACTAGCAGGAATGCCATTGGACTTCTAGCTCTGCCAAACTAAGGCAAAACTAGCTATTCCATTTTCTTTTTTAAACTTAATTTATTTTTTTAGGAAATGAGTTTATTCACCTTGTATCACAGCTGTAGCTCCCTCACTCATTCCCGTCCAATCCCATGCTCCCTCACTCATCTCCTCCCATGCCCCTCCCCAAGTTCACTGATAGGGGAAATCCTCCTCCCCTTCCCTCTGACCCTAGCCTATCAGATTTCAGCAGTGTTCTCCTCTGTGGCCTGGTAAGGCTGCTCCCCCTTTTATGGGAAGGTGATCAAAGAGCCAGCCACTGAGTTCATGTCAGAGACAGCCCATGTTCCCATTACTAGGGTACCCACTTGGATACTGAGCTGCCATGAGCTCATCTGTGCAGGGGTTCTAGGTTGTGTCCATGCATGGTCCTTGTTTGGAGTATCAGTCTCAGAAAAGACCCCTGTGCCCAGATATTTTGGTTCTGTTGCTCTCCTTATGGAGCTCCTGTCCCCTCCAGGTCTTTCTATCTCCCCCTTCTTTCATAAGATTCCCTGCACCCTGCCCAAAGTTTGGCTATGAGTCTCAGCATCTGATTTGATACCTTGCTGGGTAGAGTCAAAGACCTTCCATGGTAGGCTCCTGCCCTGTTCCCTGTTTTCTCCCTCTTCTGATGTCCATCCCACTTGTCTTTCTGAGTGAGGATTGATCATCTTATCCAGGGCCCTCCTTCTTGCTTAGCTCCTTTAGGTGTACAGATTTTAATATGATTATTCTATATTATACGTCTAATATCCACTTATAACTGAGTATATACCATGTGTGTCTTTCTGCTTCTGGGATACCCCACTTAAGATGTGAGAATGTAAACTTGTACAACCACTTTGGAAATCAATCTGGCACTTTCTCAGACAATTAGGAACAGTGCTACCTCAAGATCCAGCTGTACCCTAGGCATATATCCAAAATATGCTCAAGTATACAACAAGGACATTTGCTCAACCATCTTCATAGAAGCTTTATTCGTATTAACCAGAATCTGGAAACAACATAGATATCCCTCAACTGAGGAATGGATACAGAAATTGTGGTACATTTACACAATGGAATACTACTTAACAATTAAAAACAAGGAAATCATGAAATTTGCAGGAAAATGGTGGGAACTAGAAAATAACATCCTGGGAGAATCCAAGATGGCTGCCACGAGAGAACACTGTGTCTGAGGAGTAGGAAAGCAGAAACAACGCAGCTACCAGGAGACTGAACTCTGGGACCTAAAACGCCAGCATTGTGAGTGCCAGGTGAGCGGAACTCCTATGGTGAGAAAATCAAGTGGGAAAACCCTAGGGACACCCAGTTATTACCTGGAAAAATCTCTGGGTGACCAGTGGCACATACCTCTGATCTGAACAAGCAGCCACGCTGGGCACCTGCACCCGCCATTATAGACTGGATCGCACAGTCTTGCGGGCAGTCTCAGGAGGAACCGGCTACCATTTTCACAGAACTGCACACTGCGAGTGCACACTGCACCCAGGTTCTGCTTCAGCCCGCAGGTGTGCTGCAGGCTCACACCGATCACCGGAACCACACCAGACTGAGTGGGTTGGGAGACCTTTTGACCAGTCTGCACACTGCGGGCACGGGCGCACCCTTCCGCCAGCAAAAACTCAGTCAGTGTGTGAGTCCACCGGCGGGTCTGGGAGGAACCAGAGTTCTGCCTCAACCCACAGGTGTGCGGCAGCGCGCACCGATCGCCGAACCACCACAGACTGAGAGGATCTGGGACCGTCTTGACCAGACTGCACACTGAGGGCGAACGCTGCACACATCCGCCAGCAAAAACCTCAGTTCGTGTGTGTGTCCACGGGCCAGACAGAGAAGGCCTCTGGCACCATTTCAGACAGCCCTGCATACAGCGGATGCACACAAACCCAAACCCACTGTGTGTGCCCCAAATATCATCTCAGACCGTGGTGCACAGCCCCTGGCCCAGAAGGAGGCGCCAAATCTCCATTCCAGGGAAGAGCCCTTAGTAGCAAGCCCAGGGTAGAGTGCACAGCCCCCAGCTGACATCTCAAATCTGGACACTCAGACTCTAGCACAGAATGAGGAGTAAAGACTCCTGACCAGAGGGGTCACCAGCCTGCAGTGCTCCCAGCTTCTAGCACAGAGCACGAAGCCAGGCACACAGAGCCCACAACAGAGTTCAACTGAGACACTACACACACTAACAAACCCCCAGAAATC
>CM053742.1:54805741-54830023 GCA_028658305.1 Pachyuromys duprasi | reverse complement strand
AAAAAAAAAAAAGAAAAGAACATCCTGAGTGAGGTATCCTAGCTATTCCAATTTCACAGCTTCTCTTTCCTCATCTTAAAAATCTATCAGTTTGTAAAAAGCTTTAAGATGTTTGGTGTTATATACCTTATCATGAATTAATTTAAAAAATTCACCTCTCAGTTTTATGACAAATTGAAAAATATGCCAATTTACAAGATTAGTTTAATTGAGTCAAAGTTCCTCTTTAACAAATGGTACATTTTCTTTTTTCCCAAATTTTAATTTTTATATTAGTTACAGTTTATTCACGTTGTATCCCAGCTGTTGCCCCCTCCCTCATTCTCTCCTAATCCCTGCCCACCCTCCCTCATCTCCTCCCTGCTCCTCTCTAAGTACACTGATAAGGGAGGTCCTCCTCCGCTTCCATGTGATCCTAGTTTATATGGTCTCATCAGGGCTGGCTGCATTGTCTTACTCTGTGGCCTGGCAAGGCTGCTCCCCCCTCATGGGGAAGTGATCAAAGAGCCAGCCACTGAGTTCATGTTGGAAACAGTCAAATGGTACATTTTCAAGGTGCTTCCTAATGTGCTTTGTTTGCTTTATGCTTCTGATTAATATAGTAGGAATCAATTATAATTATGCCATATGGAAAACATTAAAACATCAAAATCTTCACTTAAATATACCTATCATTTAATATTAAGAGGCAAAAAAATTGTGCATGACTTTCAAATTCCTTCATATATTATTTTTCTTTCATTTATTTATTCACTTTACAGCCTGATAGCAGCCCCATCCCTCTTCTCCTGCCAGTCCCACCCTCATACCCCCCTCACCGAGTTTTCCCCTTCCCTTCTCCTCAGAGAAGGGGAGGCCACTCATGGGTACCAACCTACCATGGCACATCAAGTCACATCAGGAATAAGTTCATCCTCTCCCACTGATGAAAGAAAAGCCATCCCAGTTAGGGGAAAGGGATCCAAAGGCAGACAACAGAGTCCAAGACAGCCTCAGCTCCAATTGCTAGTGGACCCACATGAAGAACAAGGTGCATATCTGCTACATATGCGTAAGGGGCCTAGGTCTAGTCCATGTATGTTCTTTGGTTGGTGGTTCAGTCTCTGTGAAGACATATATGTTATGTATTCACTTATGAGCTGATATTAGCCATAAAGTACAGGATAACCATGCTACAATCCACAGACTCAAAGAAGCTAAGTAACAAGGAGAGCTTAAGGGAATATGCTTGACTCTCAGCCAGAAGGGGAAATAAAATAGACATCTGAAGCAGATGGAGGGAAGGACCTGGGTGGGAGAGGAGTGTGGAGAGGAACAAGGTGGGGATCTGGTATGGGGAGAGCAGGGTGGGCAGGGGGAGAGAGGGCTGAGAGAATGGAAATCGATGGGAGGACATCTCTGGGACATGGGAGTCTATGGAGGTGACCGTAGGTAAGACTCCTAGCTCTGTGGGTGGAGGGTGGAGTTATGGAACCTAAAGTGAACACCTGAAATTCCTTCTTAAAGGATAAAAATGGCTGTGTGTTGAGAAGGGGTCATAACATTACAAATGTAAGAGCTCTCCTTCAGTTAATACTTAAACTCGATAACAATGGTTCTCTTGGCATTATTGGCAAAATGGGTTATTTCTGATCTTTATAAGTTAGCATTGGTTTAAGCAATGGCATTTCTTTTAGATAAGTTAGAACCGGAATCAAATATACTTTTGGGTAGATTTAGTCTAAGGTTCTAAATTTTAGACATGACACTTGGAGGACACTGGATGAATCTGGGAGCTACTTGCCACTTTCCAGGATCTTTTATGTACTGGTGGTAAAAAATACTCCAAATTCCAGTAAAGATAACACAAAAGACAGTGTGAACAGGACTTTAGCTTCCTCTCTATATATAAAATTTGCAAAATGCCCTCTGCTTGTATTTAAAAAGGAGTAAGAGAATCATAAAACTTTGGAAACTTAAAAAAAAAAAGTTTATTCTCAGAACACAGTTGGCAAATCCAAATGACCCCACGTTTCCTTTTTGTACAAAAATGTTGCTTAAGATGATTTTTTTCCCTCTCCAGTGACTGAGATGAATAGAAGTTTAAAACCACAAATTTACATTAAACATTATATTTTCTTGACTGAGTGTGGAACCTCACTCATATGGAGGCTGTTATACAAAAGGTTCTTCAGAAATAAAGAAAAAAAGCAATGATGACTTTTGTCCTTGACCAGGATACAGCGGAAATAATACTGAACCCCCCCCTTCTGAAATTAGAGATTGCACAAGATACCTGTCCCCCTCCACATGTCAACCTTAAAGACTGAAGCTGTGGCGTGCTTGCACAGCACTCCGTCACGGAACTTCAGCATCGGCATTGTTTTATTCTTTGAGACAAGGTCTTATTTAGTCGGACTCAGGCTAGCCTTGAATCTGTGCTCCCTCGGTCTCAGCCTTCTAGGTGGCTGGGATTATAGGCCTCTGCTACCAGGTCTAGTTCATACTCTATAATTTTCAGTGGTGGCAAAAACTCCCTGAAATAATTAGGCATTTCATGGAAACATTTGAATGGAAAGTGAAACCATTAAGTTCTAGTATTTATTTGGTCCTTGTGGAGCTCCTGTCCTCTCCAGGTCATATTAACTCCCCCTTCTTTCATATGCTTCCCTGCCATCTGCTGAAGGTTTGGTTATGAGTCTCAGTTTCTGCTTTGATACACTGCTAGGTAGAGTCTTTCAGATGTCTTCTGTGGTAGGCTCCTGTCTTGTTTCTTGTTTTCTCCTACTTCCAATGTCCATCCCATTTGTCTTTCTAAGTGAGAATTGATCATCTTACCACAGGTCCTCTCTCTTGTTTATCTTCTTTAGGTTTATAGATTTCAGTATGCTTATCCCATCTTATAGGTCTATATAAGTGAGTATATACCATGTGTGTCTTTCTCCTTCTGGGATACCTCACTCAGGATGATCGTTTCCAGGTCTCACCATTTGCCTACAAATTTCATGATTTCCTCAGTTTTAATTGCTGAGTAGTAATCCATTTGTAAAATTACCACAATTTCTGTATCCATTCCTCCGTTGAGGGACATCTGGGTTGTTTCCAGGTTGTGGCTGTTATGAATAAAGCTGCCACAAACATGGTTGAGCAAATGCCCTTGTTGTGTACTTGAGCAACTTTTGGATATATGCCTAGGAGTGGTATAGCTGGGTCTTGATGAAGCGCTATTCCTAGTTGTCTGAGAAAGCGCCAGATTGATTTCCAAAGTGGTTGTAGGAGTTTACATTCCCACCAGCAGTGGAGGAAGGTTCCCCTTTCTCCACAACCTCTCCAGCAAATATATCTGGGCACAGGGGTCTTATATGAGACTGTTTCTCCAATCAAGGACCATGTATGGATACAACCTAGAACCTCTGCTCACCTGTAGCCCATGGTAGCTCAGTATCCAAGTGGGTACCTTAGTAAGAGGAATAGGGATTATCTCTGACATGAACTCAATGGTGGGCTCTTTGACCTCCCCACCCTGCGAGGGAGGAGCAGCCCTCCTAGACCACAGAGAAGGACTTTGCAGCCAGTCCTGAAGATACCTGATAAACCAGGGTCAGATGAAAGGGGAGGAGGTCCTCCCCTATCAGTGGACTTGGAAAGGAGCAGGGAGGAGATGAGGGAGGGAGGTTGGGATTGGGAGGGAAGGAATTCACCTGGATACAGAGTTAATAAAATGTAACTAATAATAAAAAAAATAAAAAAGAGTCTGTATTGTGGATGACCACAGTTTTTAAATTATTGTGTAAGCTACTAGAAAATCGCCTTTGTTCTTACTATAGTCACATGGCTTTGGGAATCTTTATCTTGCTTGTAATGAATTTATTAGTGTGTGAAAAAGTTCTAGTATTTATTACACTCATAAAACTTACCACCACAAGTAGTCATTTAAAAATTATATTTTTCTATAACATGAACCCTTCAATGAGGCCATGTGTGATCTGGACAAAAAATCAGTTCAGTCATTTAAAATCTTTTAATCAGTTTATTTTCATTTTTAGAACATCACATTATTAGTGACTTAAAGGAAACACAAGAGATGAAGATGTTTTAAAGCTACGAATAAGGCTTTTTTTTCCTTATAAACATAAAAAGTCACACAAAACAGCTCTATATCATCTGCTAAAAGAAAAAGAAATGTAAAATTCACCAGGTTACCTAGGTGTATTGGCACCCGGAAAACTGAGGCAGGAAGGATTGTAAGTTCCAAGCCAGCCTAGGCTATACAATAAAATCCCGATTAAAAAAAAACACAACAACAAACACTGAGGTATCTATAGAGTGCTGGGTACATAATCCAAGAGTGTGGCACAGGTTTGGTCTTTAGTACCATAAGAAACATTAAATCCCCAATTAAAATCCCTAATCCATAAGATCATAGTATCTTCTCTGACTTCCCTAAAGACCCTTGCTCTAAATCAGGAGACACTTCCTTTCATTGACCAAATTGTTCAATTACATATCAGAGTAGACAGCAAATTTCACTTAGGCTTTGCAGTATCTAGCAGTTTAGGGAAATGGCAAATGCTCAGAGAAGGCTGGGTGCCATGTGTAGTTTGCCAAACATTTTCCCACAATGAAGATGCAGTGGGACGTTGGTGTGTACTGGTGATGGTATATAGAATCTGAGCAAATAAAATAGAGATTTTAACACAAAAGCAATACCTCATAAGCAACTGCCTGGGCAAGGGAGCTAAAATACTTTTTACATCATTCTAGGTAAGCCTCTATTACTAACCTAGGCCCTCAGTCCTGATCTTACTTCATTATGAAAAAAAAAATGCATACTTCTTTTCACAGTATTTAAATGAAAAATGTTCGAACACATGCACAAATTATTGCAGTCAAAGATTAAGGGGTAAAAGTAAGCACTACTTAATATTTAATAGCATCAGGGTAAATGAATAATCCAAATGGAGCAGGTTGGAGCGATAGGTATTAAAAAGCAGTCTTCATGTTCTCCTCCTGTTGCTTGCGGAACTCCTCAAAAACCTTAGTAACCTCTTCGACCTTCTGGTGCATTATGCCTGGAGAGGAGGAAAGGCATACAATCGTCAGTCATCATATGACAGGAACATAGCATCACACCCTCCCCTCAACAATAATATATAAAACCTTAAATCTCAATTTTAATAGTTTTAAGTTTTAGAAAATAAGAGAGAGAAAAAATCCAACTGTTTGAAAACAATGAAAACAGTGGGTGAGAATAATCTTTATTCTCTTTAATTTTGGGGCAATAATAATCTAACTTAAACTTTTGCTTTGCTGGAGGGAGTTTTAACCGTTTATTTTTACTCATTAATGCACAAAAGTACAATTCAGTGTTATCAATAAATTGAACACATAGACTTTGGTAGGTCTGAACTACCTGTAAGACACAAGCCTTCGGGAATATTTACATTTCTGTTTTCCCAATGGTTTATATACATTGGTTGTTCTTAAGTTTGCTTAGGGGCAGTGTAGCGAAAGATACCATTAATAGTTACCATATGAAATAGTACTTTTCTGCCATGAAAAATAAACTATTGAAGGAAGTGTGTTAATCAGAGATTTTCTACAAAGTGCATAAATAGAAATGGTCATTGCTGTGAACTAGGGGATAAAGAATAGTTGGTACCCCAAAGGAAAGAAAAGTTTTGCAAAATAAAATCTAAAATTTAATCAATCTACTTTATTTCTTCCAGCCAAGTGGAACAGTCTTAATAGTTACTCAGTTTTTTTTTTTTTAGAAACATAGTGTCTCATCTTATCATATAACACACATACATTCTGCAAGATCACACTCTTAAGAGTGGGTAATTTAAAACATGGTTATCGGCTGAAGGGCCAGAACAGCAATGAATGATATCTTGACAAAACAAACCTCTTTTTTTGTTGTAATCACAAACTGCAGAGTGCAGATTTCCCCCTTAAATAACTGTTTTAATGTTATGGAAGCATAAACAAGCACTGCAAAGAACCATTAACTTCAGACTAGAGAAGTCAACAAACGCACAATTTACTAGTTTGCTGTTTGAAACTTATTAATTACGAAGGAGCATATTTATAACAATCCTAAAAAATAATAAAATATCAAGAAGCAAAAGTCAGCATTATTATAAGAGAGTCTTACTATAAACATTTTGTCGTGTCTTTTAGCTGAAGTCTCAGGACTATTTCTGTATTAACGCATTTTAAATGTTTTATGCCTTACATTCATTAAATACTGCACATGGTACCTACTGGCCAGAATTCTGGTCCCAAGTCTGGCACCATTAATTGGTTTCTGTCAATATATTTAGTTAACACATCACAATAAAAGTAAAATTTTAGGAGCACTCGCTTGAAAGAAAATATACCATGCACACATTTGCATTATTAAAAATGTACAAAAATAAAAATTCTATTCCAATGAGTTTGAAAGAGAGAAAGGGTACGTAGGAAATTTTGGAGGAAGAAAAGAGTAAGGGGAAATGATGTAATTATGCTATAATCTCAAAAATAGAAGAAATAAAAATAAACACCATGACATATACAAATATTTAGCAGTCATTAGCAGCAAGAAAAGATATTTATGTATACAGGTCTGCCAGCTGTCAGTTTTGTGAAAGCTGAGGGTTTGGGTGAGATAGCTCAGCAGGATAAAGCATGTAGGCTTGAGTTCAAGCCCTAACCTCCTCATAAATGGTGCTGTAGAAATGGAGACAGATGGATTCCGTGGGCTTGTTGGTCATAGCCAGCCTAAATGATGAGTCCAGCTTCCCAGTGAAAGGTTCTGTCTCAAAAGGCGAGGTAAGATGGCTCCTGAGGAATGACACTGAGGCTGACCTCTGGCCTACACACACACACGATTGTCACATGACAACAAGCTCTTGCAATATAAAAGTTATGGGGGAAAGTTTACTGTTCAACAGAACGTTTGGAATAAGAAGTACAGTGCAGATCCAGAAAGGTTAACAAAAATATAGAGACACTTGGAAAGAATAAAAATGTAGATCAGTTCAGGGAAGCAAACATTCGATTAAGCATGTTTCCGGAAAGTGGAACAGAGATAACATAAGCAAAGAAATTAGCAGAAAGCTCATTTAAGAACATGGTCTCAGAAAGAAATGAACCTCTCGATTCATTAATATTAGGCTCAGTAGATGAAACAGATTCACATCAAAGCACATCATCTGAAATTTAAGTATTCTGCCAAAGAACTTAAAATTTTCAATAGAGAGAAAAAAACAAAATGAAGAACTGAAAAAAAAAAAAAAGGATTCAGATTCAGGCTGGTTCTCAGGGTTAGAAAACAAAAGAACTGCTTCTTTAGAAGTCCTGGGAAATTTTAATTCCAAGCTATAACTCAAGACCTAATATTATCAGGCAGGTGAGATGGTGGAACACATATCTTTTCAGAGATTCACAATATCAAAATATTTAAATGCCATACACACTTTCTGGAAGCTGCTGGAATATGTGCTCTATTGGAAATAAGGGGATAAATCGAGGGACTAGAAATAAGAGCCACGAAAGAAATTTGTCAATATGATAATAGTGCAGAAAGGAAGGACTTACCTGAAGAACACACCAAGACAGCAACAATTTCAGAAGGGAAAATAAAGAGGACCTGAATGGATGATAGCTCAGGGGTAGAGAATCTGCTTAGCATGCATAGGCTCTAGGCTCAATCCCAGGCACTACCACCACCATCACAAAACAAATAAACATTTCAGAGAAGCAACAGAATGATAAATGACATGACTATGGAAGAGAGCCGTCACAGAAGTTGAACTAGATAATTTAAAATAAAGCAGGGATTTGAGTAATGACAGCCTGATAAATATACAGAAAACTACACAGAAACATAAGTAACATTCAAAAGTAAAGAAAAACTTGTAAAAAGAAAGAAAATATAGTGCAGTATGCTGTAAACAACACCTGAATGATTGCAATTAAAGTAATAATGATCAAAGTAAAATTTATGATATATGTATATGGCAAGTTGGTAGAAAGACATAATATAGAAAGACGAAGAAGTAAATAATTTTCAACAAATTTAATTTAATTTTAGGTGCCTTTGGCATATATATGTATAAATGTTTGCTAATGCAGAGTTTTGACAGTGAAAATAAAAATAAGAATTGTGAAAGCTATGGCTGGAGATAACAACTGAGGTCAAACATACTGCTGGTTAAAACAGTAAACAGGACAGGAGCCTATCACAGAGAACCTTTGAAAGACTCTACCCAGAAGGTTATCAAAACATATGCTGAGACTCATAGCCAAACTTGGGCAGAGTGCAGGGAATCTTATGAACGAAGGGGAAGATAGTAAGACCTGGAAAGGACAGAAACTCCACAAGGAGAGCAACAGAAGGAAAAAATCTGAGCACAGGGGTCTTTTCTGAGACTGATAGTCCAACCAAGGACCATGCATGGAGATAACTTAGAACCCCTGCATAGATGTAGCCAATGGCAGTTCAGTGTCCAAGTGGGTACCCTAGTAATGTGAACAGGGACTGTCTCTGACATGACCTCAGTGGCTGGATCTTTGATCACCTCCCCCTGAGGGACAAGCAGCCTTGCCAGGCCACAGAGGAGGACACTGCAGCCAATCCTGATGAGAGTTGATAAGCTAAGGTTGGAAGGAAGGGGAGGAGGACCTCCCATATCAGTGGATTTGTAGAAGGGCATGGGAGGAGATGAGGAAGGGAGGGTGGGATTGAAAGGGAATGAGGGAGGGGGCTACAGCTGGGATACAAAGTGAATAAACAGTAATATAAAAAATAAAAATTTCATTAAAAAGAACCAAATATAAAAATACATATGTAAAAAAGAGAGAGAGTACCCTTTTTAAAAGAATAGTATTAAAAGAAAAGGTAGGGAAGATTCTTGAACTCATTGTCACAGAAGACAACTTCTTGAACAGAACACCAACAGCACAGGCTCTAAGATCAACAATCAATCAATGGGACCTCATGAAACTGAAAAGCTTCTGTAAAGCAAAGGACACTGTCGTCAGAACAAAACGACAGCCTACAGACTGCGAAAGGATCTTCACCAACCCTATATCTGACAGAGGGCAAATGTCCAGTATATATAAAGATCTAAAGAAGTTAAAAAGCAACAAATCGAGTAATCCAATTAAATAATGGGGTACAGAGCTAAACAGATAATTCTCTGTAGAGGAATATCGAATGTCAGAGAAACACTTAAGGAAATCCTCAATGTCCTTAGTCATCAGGGAAATGCAAATCAAAACAACCCAGAGATTTCACCTTACACCCATCAGAATAGCAAGATCAAAAACTCAAGTGACAATACATGCTGGAGAGGATGTGGAGAAAGGGGAACATTCCTCCATTGCTGGTGAAAATGCATGCAAACTTGTACAACCATTTGGAAGTCAATCTGGCACTCTCCCAGAAAATTTGGAATAGTACTTCCTCAAGATCCAACTACACCACTCCTAGACATATATGCAAAATATGCTCAAGTACACAACAAGGACATTTGTTCAACCATGTTCATAGCAGCTTTATTCGTAATTGCCAGAAACAGGAAACAACCCAGATGTCCCTCAACTGAAGAATGGATACAGAAATTGTGGTACATTTACACAATGGAGTACTACTCAGCACTTAAAAACAACGAAATCATGAAATTTTCAGGCAAATGGTGGGATCTAGAAAAGATCATCCTGAGTGAGGTATCCCAGAAGCAGAAAGACACACATGGTATATCCTCACTTATAAATGGGTATTAGGCATATAATATAAGATAAACATAGCAAAATCTGTACACCTAATGAAACTAAGCAAGGAGGAGGACCCTGGGTAAGATGCTCAATCCTCATTCAGAAAGGCAAATGGGATGGACATCAGAAGAGGGACAAAACAGGGAACAGGACAGGAGTCTACCACAGCGGGCCTCTGAATGACTCTACCCAGCAGGGTATCAAAGCAGATGCTGAGACTCATAGCCAAATTTGGAGAGAATGCAGGGAATCTTATGAAAGAAGAGGGAGATAGAAAGATCTGGAGGGATCAGGAACTCCACAAGGAGAGCAACAGCCCCAACAAATCTGGGCACAGAGTTTTTTTCTGAGACTGATAGTCCAACCAAGGACCATGCATGGAGATAACTTAGAACCCCTGCATAGATGTGGCCCATGGCAGCTCAGTGTTCAAGTGGGTACCCTAGTAATGTGAACAGGGACTGTCTCTGACATGACCTCAGTGGCTGGCTCTTTGGTCACCTTCTCATGAAGTGGGGAGCAGCCTTACCAGGCCACAGAAGAAGACGATGCAGCCCGTCCTGATGAGACCTGATAGGCTAGGGTCAGAGGGAAGTGCAGGAGATCCTCCTCATCAGTGGACTTGGGCAGAGGGATGGAGGGAGATGAATGAGGAAGGGTTGATTTGGGAGGGGGCGAGGGAGGGACTGGGACACAAAGTGAATAAACTGTTATAATAAAAAATTAAATAAAATTTGAAAGAATACCATTATAAGCCCGGTGTGGTGGCACACACCTGTAATCCCAGCATTCAGGGAGACAGTGGCAGGTGGATCTCTGAATTTAAGACCAGCCTGATCTATAAAGAGAACCTAGGATAGCCAAGAAAAACAGAAACCCCGTCTAGAAAAAAATACCATTAGAAGCAAAGAGAGATCTCAAATTAATATTCTAAGTGACTACCTTGGAAAATAGAAAAAAAGGACAAAATCAACGCAACACAAGCAAAGGGAGAAAATGATCAAGACAAGAGCTGAGAGCAACAGAAATGCAAAAGAATCACCATACAGAAAAATCAATGAGCTAAAAAGCTAAGTCTTTGAGAAAAAAGTCAATAAAATTAATAAACTTCAGACGAGGGAGAGATTTAAGCACAGAAAATATAAATCACCAGTAGCACGAAAGAAACAGGATATCTCACTATAAAAGTACAAGACTATCTCATATATTTAAAAGCTTGTAGCAAAGCATTTCCAAAATAGATGTAAATAAAAGTAGGTTTTTATTCCATATATGTATTGCTGACTCTATTAGAAAAGTATCAATGAGTCTATTAGTAAAGAGATTAAAGTTAAAAAAAAACAAGTAATAATTGATACAGAAAAGCATTTGATAAAATCTGGTACCTACTTATGATTTAAAAATATCAGTGTAGCACTCAGGAGGCAGAGGCAGGTGCATTTCTGTGAGTTCGAGGCCAGCCTGGTCTACAAAGAGAGTCCAGGACAGCCAAGTCTACACAGAGAAATCGTATCTTGAGAAAACAAAAACCAAACCAAAACAAAACAAAACAATCAGCTACTTAAGAATAATATCCTAGACAGAATAAATAAGCATGAGATACACTTGATGAAGAGAATCCACCAAAAACCCTATGGCTAATATTACTATATTAAGATGAAAGACTGAAGACTTTGCATATACGATCAGAAATGTATAAAACATAAAAGCAAGAAATAATCATAGGGCTGTGTGACACTTAAGAGGAAAGACACAAAGATCTACAAAATAAAGACCTCAGGAAAAAAAAATTCAAGCATACAAAAAACTGAATTTTGATAAGGCATGAATATAAATTCAAGGGCCAAATACGGTGGTTTTTGCCTGGAATCCCAGGTTTAAGGAGGTTGAGGTACGATTGCTGTGAGTTGGAGATCAACTTGCTCTATGGTGTCAGAGACTTTCTTTGGAAAGGAATTAAATTTAGACTACAAGATACCTCAGCAGATAAGAGTGCTCGTCACCAAACCTGAGGACCCATGTTCAATTCCTGGAACCTACATGGTAGAAAGAACAGACTCCTGCAAGTAGTCTTCTGTGTTGTGGCATGTGTGCACATGTGAACACACACATATATACACAATATAAACAAAAAGCCATCATTAGAAAATAAAATAAAATCATATGTCCATGAATAGCTGTTCCAATAGTGTTGGATCAACAGAATGAATGCAGTTAAAATCAACAAACAAAAAGCCCTTGATCTAAACCAAAATGGATCACAACCTTAAAACATAAAATGTAATAAGATGAAACTTAAAGAAAGAAATGGGTGAAAAATCTTTGGGATACAGGTAATAAAAGCAAAAACAAACAAACACTGACAAATTCCTATCATCAAAATCATATTTTTGTCTTGTGAACAACCCTCCATGAAGAAGATAAACAGAGAAGGTATAGATTGGGAAAATTATATTCTAGCTACATACCTGGCAAGGAACATATATCTAGAATACATGAAAAATTCTTAAAACTCCATAGCAAAAATCAATTAGAAAAAAGAAAGACTCATGGAAGACATTTCACTACAATAAACCAGGCAAAAGATGTTCAATATCATCAGACATGAGGGAGATGCAAACTGAAAACAATGATATCACCACACAACCATTACAAGGTTAAAATGAAAAGATACATATAATACCATACAGTGGTAAGGACAGAGAGACACACCATATCACTCATACATTGCTGGTGCTGATGTAAAGTGGGACAACACCTCTACATAAAAGTGCAGCGTTTTTTTAATCGGTGGTTGGGCATGGTTGGGTCCATCTGTAATCCCAGTACTTGGGAGAAGGAAGCAAGAGGATCTGAAATTCACAGCCAGTCTCAGCTCAAGGCCAGCCTTTGATCCTTAAGACCCTGTCTCAAAACACATAAACATGCAACTACCATGAGGACCAAAAATTATAGTCTAAGACATTTATCCTAAAGGAATGAAAATTTATATCCACTTAAGTGTTCACTGCAGCTTTCCTCATTTTATCTCCAAATGTCCTAGACAGATTAATAACCAGTTAAATAAACCATGGTACACCTATACTGGAAAAATTACTTACCAATATGGGACTCAAACTACTGACATATTCAGCAAGTCAACTGAGTCTTTATGGAATTTTGATGAATAGAGAAAAGTATTCTTCAAAGGTCACATGCTGTACAAATCTATTTATATAATAAATCATAATAACACAGACTAGATTAGTAGTTCCCAGGAGTTTAGAACTCAGCGGTAAGGGCAGGGAATCAGATGGAAGGAAAATGGGCATCTGATAAATGGGAAACATGAAGAGGTCATGCAGTGTGTAACTGTTGAAAAATTTTGCAGTTGTGATACATATAAAGTCCTACGCATATGTAATAAAGCTGCATATAATTAACATGTATCCAATTAAAACTGAACAAATCTGTGAGAGGATGGGTCAGTGTCAGTATCCTGATTGTGGTGTTATACTACATTTGTGTGTGTGTGTGTGTGTGTTTGCTTCTTTTATGTTTTTAATTTTTAATTTTATTTTTATTAATTACAGTTTATTCACTTTGTATCCCAGCTGTAGCCCCCTCCCCCACCCCCTCCCTCTTCTTCTCCTATGCCCCTCCTACAGTCCAATGATAGGGGAGGTCCTCCTCCCCTTCTATCTGACCCTAGTCTCTCAGGTTTCATCAGAACTTCATTGTCCTCCTCTGTGGACTGCTAATGCTGCTCCCCCCTCAGGTGGAGGTGATCAAAGAGCAGGCCACTGAGTTCAAGTCAGAGACTATCCTTGTTCCTATGACTGGGGAACCCTCTTGGACACTGTGCTGCCATGGGCTACATCTGTGCAGGGGTTCTAGGTTATATCCATGAATGGTCCTTGATAGGAGTATCAGTCTCACAAAAGACCTGTATGCCCAAATTTTTTGGTCCTGTTGGTCTCCTTGGGGAGCTCTTGTCCCCTCCATGTCTTTCTATCTCCGCCTTCTTTCATAAGATTCCCTGCACTCTGTCCAAAGTTGGCTATGAATCTCAGCATCTGTTTTGATACCCTGCTGGGTATAGTCTTTCAGAGGCCCTATGTGGTAGACTCCTGTCCTGTTCCCTGTTTCCTCCCTCTTCAGATGTCCATCCTCTTTGCTTTTCTGAATGGGGATTGAGCATCTTACTTAGGGTCCTCCTTCTTGCTTAGCTTCTTTAGGTATACAGATTTATACTACATTTTTGTAAGATGTTATGACTGAGAAAATAAGGTAATAATATGGAGGATTTCTGTATTAGTTCTTATAACTGTGTGTGAATTCTAATTGACTTCAAAAACAATTTCAATAACAGAAAAAACCAACACATTTAAATAAGGTATTTTGTTTTTGCTGTTGAAACAGTTCTCTCTCTCTCTCTCTCTCTCTCTGAAGTTGAAGCTGGCCTGGAGAACTTGCTATAAAGTTTCAAGCTGGCCTAAACTTGTGGCCCTCCTACTTTAGGATCCATAGGTATACCACCTGTTCAGGTTTTAGCTATTACATAATATATCCCATATACTAGGGTAGGTTGCTTTTGACTCTAAATTTGGATATTTTTGGAATTTAATATAATTGTTTCCTTGTAATTTAGAAAATGAGAGTGAAAAGGAGAGGGAAAGGTGGGGGAAGGGGGTGAGAGATGACATTATCCTCTGACTAGTCATAGCTACTTTTAAGATATTCAGTTTATTAAAATTCAAGTAACAAATGAATATACTTAAGTTTTTGGTGATATACACATTTGGATAGAAAAGATATTTATAGAAGTAAAAAGCTCTGACCTCCACCACAGGAATTTAATCTAGTCTCTTTGTTGGTATATTAAAGTGATGACGAGACACTATGCTTGCTATAGTACTGCTCTTTACACACAACTGATTAAAAAAATTTGTTTCAATGACGGATTAAAAACATACTGAAATCTGTACACCTAAAGAAGATAAACAAGAAAGAGGACCTGGGGTAAGAGGATCAATCCTCACTTAGAAAGTCAAATGGGATGGACATTGGATGTAGGAGAAAACAAGTAGCAGGACAAGAGCCTACCACAGAGGGCCTCGGAAAGACTCTATCTAGCAGTATATCAAAGCAAATACTAAGACATATAACCAACCGTTTGGCAGAGTGCAGGGAATCATATGAAAGAAGGGGGAGTTAGTATGACCTGGAGAGGTCAGGAGCTCTGCAAGGACCAAATACATCAGGGCACAGGGGTCTTTTATGACACTGTCTCTCCAACCAAGGATTATGTATGGATATAACCTACCCTGCTTGAATGTAGCAAATGGTAGCTCAATATCCAAGTTGGTACACTAGTAAGGGGAACAGGGACTATGTTGGACATGAACTCAGTGGCTGGCTCTTCGACCTCCCTGCCCCCTGAGGGAGGAGCAGCCTTGCTAGGCCACAGAAGAGGACATTGCAGCCAGTCCTGAAGAGACCTGATAAGCTAGAGTTAGATGGAAGGGGAGGAGGTCCTCCCCTATCAGTGGACTTGGAAAGGGGCAGGGAGGAGTTGAGGGAGGGATGGGGCAGAAAGGGAGGGAATGCGGGAGGGGGCTATGGCTGGGATACAAAGTACATAACCTGTGATTAATGTAAAATAAAAATGTTAAAAAAAAAGATGACCAAATGGCAAGGTGTCCTGAATTATTGCAGTCAAGTTAGGTAGTCCAGGTAGACTTATTTTTATATTTTATGTGGTATTTGCTTGGTTATTTATCAAAATTATCAAAATATTGTTCATTATAGAAGCCTCACTAAAGATACCCACTCTCAGAAAACTAAGACCACAACAAAAGCCTTGCTGAGCCATTTTACCCACTCTTTTTATTTCTTTAGTACCTCTCACCCCCACCCCCCTTTGTACTCGTTGAAGGCAGGTCTAACATGGACATTTTCATCAGCTGCATAGTAACACAGGGCCATGCCACATAGGTGTTTTGTTTGACATCTAGATAACATCTCAAATAACCATACTTCATCACACAGTACTTTATGTTCTTGCATGTGCACAGTGTATGTTTATACCATGGGGTGCGTGAAATATGCCTGTGTGGTGTCTGTGCATGAGTGTACGTGTGTGTGCATGCAGAAGACATCAGGTGTCCACTTTTCACTCTTTGCCTTATTCTGTTGAGACAGGATCTTTTAATTAACCAGGAGCCAGGCTAGCAGCCAGCAAGCCCCAGGGAAGCTGTCCCTTCCCTCTCCAGCTCTGCTTACATGGAGAACCCAGCTTTTTTAACTTGGGGCCCTATGACAGCACAGCAAGCACCCTTACCCACTGAGTCATCCCCCAGCCCCTGCACTTGCATTTTCAATGGCTGTGGATGCTACTTTGATTCATAGATGATAAAGAAAAATGTAGGAAATTTTAAATAACTTCTCAGAGGCCAAAGCTAATGAGGATTTAGTTGGGCCTATATGGTAGACTCCTATCTAACAGTGCCTTTTCTATTAATGTACATCCTTGTCAAATGTCTACGATTTTTTAAATAAACAGTTATATAATACATGCATATATTGAAATATCACACTGAACTTCATTGACATGTAATAATGGATAATGTTAATTAAAATAAATTAAATGCTGGGCCAGCAAGATGGCTTAGCAGATAAATGAACTTGCCACCAAAACTGATGTCATAATTGAAATTCTGAGAGCCCATGTGGTGGAAAGAAAAGAGTTGACTTCCTCCTACAAGTTGTCCTCTGCATTTGACAGATTCACATTGGAATATGAAGAACCCCTCCAAATAAATAAAGGCAATAAAAATTTAAAGATAGATAAACTAAGCACTGACCTATGTGTGGTGACACACACTTGTAGTCCCAGCATTTATGCAGCTGAGACAGGAGAAACACCACGAATTCAAAGGCAGCTTGAGTTACATAGTGAGACCCTGTCTTAAAAGTAAAATAAAATAAGCACTATGCTGGCTTCATAGTGGTATCTGCTGTTCCTTAAACACTGATGTACATAAAATGAGGATTGCCTATGTGAATACTACATGGGATGCTTAACTGAAGAAAAAACATCAGGTTAGCTCATATTTGAAGTGGCTATTGAGCATGGAACCCAAAACAGCATTATCACGAGGTTCCAGCAAACTTATTTATTTATTTATTTATTTAGTCACTAGCAGGAGGAAAATTGCTTTGGAGGAAAAAACACCTTTCTCACAAACAATATAAATTCTGCTCTTTGGGAATGATTTAAATTATGTTGCATATAATTCATGTGGGGAAGCTCACCAGCTTGAGGAAATTCACTTGGGCACAAAATGTACATAAGTAGGATTAGTGAGAAATATAATTTTGCAGATGTATTGAGGGTATGTCAAATCTGGATTTACATATAGAAAAAGAAGTTTGGGAAGTCAGCTCTGAGAATGTTAACCATCATACACTATTTCTTAACAGGAACTGAAGATTTGCTTAATTCTAATGTTAGTCCTCTAATCTAAAGTACAAGACATTCTTTGGAATTACGGGACAACATCTGTTTTATCTTTAAAGAATATCAGAGATGATCAAATGGATCATAGCAATTGTGGGAAGATACAATTGCAAGAGTTAGTTAAATACAGTTGGTGACTAAGAATATTTAGCATAGAACGTAAGTAATCACAGACATGGGAATATATTTTGGAAATAGTATAACAACCCTTAAGGCCATTTTAGTTATGCTAAGAAGTAACTCTTTCTGCACTAAATAAAAGTATTAATGTAAAAATTTACAGAATAATTATGCAGTTCTACTCTTTAGGAGTGTGAGATGATTATAGATAAAATATCTTTAGTCTTAGAGCCTTGGGATACTTCATGAAAGAAGTAAAATGCCATGATAATATGGAAGTTTCCAATGATGGCTAGCACATGTTCTTCCAAGGGACTGCTCCCTTCTTATTGTGCTATTTGGTCATTATCTATATACACAAGCAATGATTTGGTGGTATATGAAGCAACAGGAAATATGGATCCCTTATCCCACCTTCCTCCTCCGCCAGAATGAACTCCACATATTTAAAACAAATAATAAATTGCCAATTGTGTTATAAGAGTTGCTGCAACCTAAGGGACTGCCAACTCAGAAGACAGATGTGTGACTGCAACACCATCCTCAAGCCAACCTTGAAATGATGCTGTAGAGTTTTACAAAAAGGAAGACAAAAGACTGGACACTTATTTGGATCTGTGGCTACTATCCACTCTTAATTATATTGTTTGGGAGAAAAAAAAACATAGTGTCTAACAGTGACTAGGCATCACATTTGAAATCCTGCATGTGTTCAAGCTCCCCTTAATTTGACGGCTTCTAACCCCCTTTATTTCTGTCCTATCCCTATGGACTGTGTAGAAGTTAGTGGCAAACCAGGCCACTTTATAGATGTTGAAAACTTGATTGGACAATGAATATAATGTGTCAACATACTTAAAGTGTATGTGATATTTGTTTCCCAATTTATTTGTACTTGTTAATTTCATTTATTTTTCTTTTGAAATATAATTGATTCTTTGGAGTAACTTTAAATCCATGGAAAGTGTTTTCTCATATACTCAGTGCTCTACCCTCACAAGCATACCCTCCCCAGCTACCAACATCCCATACCAGAGTGGTGCATTTATTGCTACTGATAAACTGCCATTACTACTCAAAGTCCATCCTTTACACTGAGGTTCACTTGCAGCATTGCTCATCCTATGGGTTTTAGCAAAGGTAATAATGATAGGATCCATCATTACAGAACCAGAGAAAACATTTTTACCGCTCTGTGTCTACTACTACTTTTTTTCTTTTACTATCTCCAGTTTTTTGCCTTTCACGGAACGTCATATATTTGTAATCACACAATATATAGCCTTTTCATTTTAGCTTTTCTCAGTTAATAATATTCATCAAAATCACTTTTAAAGAAATGATTTTCAGTTAAATATGTGATCTTCTTCATGTAACACTTGCCATGTTTTATGTTGGAAAATTTTCTTGCCAATATTACAGATATTAAGTCACAAAAACATTTCCCAGAAACCTTTTAAAATAAAGATTTGATTTTATATGAGTTAATGATTTCTCTTTAGTAAAATACAATATAATATTTGTATTACTAGAATAACACACTCTTTCATTTTTCTATAACTGCTGTTTGAATGTGAACGAATGGACTCATTTAATCTTAAAACTTTCAGTCCATAGACCATTTCAGCAGACATGCTCCAATTAACTATTAAAAAGCAACCTAAAACAAACAAACAAAAATCTCCTGAACAGCACAATTAAGCCCTGCCATACTCCACTTCTCTATCACCCCATTTCCTGATATGAAATATGAAAGGTAAGGCTTGTTGGGTGGGAATGGCAACAATGATCTCTCACTATCAGGAATTAACAGGCTTCTCCCATTCTGCAGCAGAGCCCCTGTCTCAAATGCAGCAACAGTGGTTCTCAACCTTCCTAGTGCTGTGGCCATTTAATACACTTTTCTCATGTTGTGGTGACCCCCAACCATAAACTATTTTCATTGCTCCTTCATAACTGCTGCTTCTTTAAGCTCAAGTGACTCTTTAGTGAAAAAAGAAATTCTCATTAATCATCACTCTCTGTCATATTCTTGCTACCAATTTTGACTGAGAGCTTTACTAAGACACCTAAATTTACATTCCATTGACATATTTTCATATTTTCACAACTCTGTCCTCTACTGTTTTGTACATGATCAAATTTTGATTTTATAACCAGGTGTGGTGGTGCATGTCTGTAATTCCAGCACTAAGGGAGGCAGAGGCAGGGAGGTCTCTGTGAGTTCGAAGCTAGGTTACTCTACAAAGCAAGTCCAGGGCTACACAGAGAAACAATCTCAAAACAACAACAACAGCAACAACAACAAATTGTTTATATATCTAATAATACCTACATTGTTCGAAAAGCACACTAGAATTAAAAATACTGCTTTGCACATATGGAAATGTGGATCCTGATCCCAGTTATTCTATGATTAGTTTTAGCTGTGTGTTCTAAAGACTCTGAGAGACTTAGGTACATGCTAAAAAACGGTAGTAACTTGAACTTAGTGTGTGTGTTTGTATGTCTTACTTTTTTATGGCAAAACACTATGACTAAGACAATGTTTATGTGTAATATATATATATATATATATATATATATATATATTTTTTTTTTTTAATGTGGAACTTATGGTTGCAAAGGTTTAGAATCTATGACCATCATGGTGGAGAACATGGCAGCAGGCAAGCAGGCATGGCATGGCACGGAAACAGTAGCCGAGACCACAAATTTCAGTTTACAAGCATGAGGCAGAGAAAGTGAGCTAGCTGGGAGTGGCCTGGACTTAACTTCCTAATGATTCTAAACACAGTTTAGGAAGGGGCAGGGCATTTCTTCCTCTAATACAGGGAAAAGCAGGTAACAATGAATGATAATACTGCTATATTTCTAAAGAGAAAAACACAATAGAAAATCCCTCCCTTTGATGTCTATAAATTAGAGAATGGGGAACATGGAAAGCCAAATAAGGAAAAAAGTATTGTTTTGTGACTGTCTTGAAACTTGTAATTGGTTGCTTAACTAAGTTTCATGTTCTTTTTTCCTGATATATCATCATATACCTACATTTAGTAAAAGTTTATAAAATGACTTCCCCTATTTTTAATATGTTTTTACTAGTTTTTTCAGAATTCATGTTTTGATTCTATTCATGCTCTCTCCTCCAATTCATCCCAGACCTTTCCCTATACATACAACTTAGTGCCTTTTATTACCATCAAGGCCAATTTGTACTATCCAAATCTTCTTGGATAAGTGGCCTTCCAATGGACCACAGTCAACTTTGTGGGAGCTTCACTCTTAGAGAAAAGTGACTCCCCTCTCCCAGTAGCTAAAAACAGTCCAAAGCTCTATGGCTGAGTAGCAATTTGAGTTCCATTCCCCTCTCCATGTTCTTTTCTGTGTGTTTTTGTTGTTGTTGTTATTTTTGTTTTGTTTTCTTTGGGACAGGGTTCCTCTGTGTAGCCTTGGCTGTCCTGAACTTACTTTGTAGACCAGGCTGGCCTCAAAGGCACAGAGATCTGCTTGCCTCTTCCTCTCCAGGTGCTGGGATTATAGGTGTGTGCCACCATGCCCTGCTGCCTGTTTTTTCTAAATCTGTAGTAAAGTTTAGAAAAGTATAAAAATGACCTATTTTATGCCCTTCATCTATATATGAATTCATTGTTTTGCTGTAAGTTCCTCTATATTTTCTAGGAAAATATTTTCTTATCCAGTGATGATCATCACACCCAGGAAAGTGAACACATTCTATTTAGTCTATATACCATTTAAAATCCCTAATTATTTGAAATAATGCCTGTTTTAGTTCTTGTAGTGTATTTAATCAATGATAACAGACTTAATCACCATGTCTCTTTTAATGTATGCTTCCTTCCTTCAGTTTTTACTTTCCATGATTGAACTTTTCAAATATTTCAACCAATAATATTTCAAAATGTATACACCACAGACTATATGATTTTGTTATTAGTTTCAGGTGAAATTTTTTGATAATAATACTATTTATACAAGTATATACTTATCATGCATGTCAAATCATGAGGCATGCTAATCACCGTATCCATTATTGGTCAGGTCCAGTTTGATTACTTCATGAAAGTGGTGTATGTCAGATAGCTCTTATAAATCCTGTCTTCTCTTTTGTAATTATTAATCAATACATGAGTGATACATGGAGTGATTTTAGTATATAAATATTGTATTTCTCAGTGATCTTAAACCTTATAGTTTTTGCCATTTATTGATGTCCTTGCCTGAATCAGCTAATAAACACAAATGCGAAATTATGATTTCTCCATTGACTTAAACAACTAAAATGCTGAGTTTCATGGTATACAAATTGTGCCTCAATAAGACTATTTTCATAAAGTTAACAGATTAACCTGCAGTCTTTATTTGGTTCATTTCCTGCTACCATAATTTTCTGCCAAGAAATGACTATCTGTTGAAAGATTTTATAAACGAGGCAAGGTATTCAGGATAAATGTAAACATATTCCATGGAAAACTTGTAATTATAGTTTCCTAAATCTGTCACCTTCTATAATTATTTGTAGGCAGAGTTCTGCAAAAGTTTCCCTCCCCTTTCATATCTCACTCTCCTTTACAAGTATAGTTGTGAGTTTATGAGGTTTTGCCTTTAAAATATTATAATCTTATAATCTATTACTGTTATTATTATTTTTATGTTCAAAGCATCCTAATGTAGTAGTGGAAGTCACACGAAGCAATCTTATGTTCTAATAGAGCATCATTAGTATTAGAACAATGTCTTCTCTCTTGTACCTCCCATAGTCCTCCTGTACTTCCCTCCTTCAGCCCTGAGATCAATGTCCTCCAAGAAGAATCCCTTTCTTATAATGGGATTCTTTGTAGAAACCAAAATCTTGGTGCTAGATATGTGTTTCTAAGCCCTTTCCAACAATGAAAACCAAACCATTAAGAAAGCTTACTCATATTTTCATTTTTTTCCACCTAATGAGAATGCACTACCAAGAACACTGTGCTCTGGGAAGCTGGAGATAGCTTAGTTGGTTAAGCACTTGCTACCACTAAACTCCAGGCTCAAAGACTTAGTAAAAAAAACAAAACAAAACAAAAAAACGGCAGAGAGGGAGGTATCCAACACTTACTTGCCTAGTCTCTGCAGGCGTGCATACACGTGCCACAAACACATACACATGCACACCCTCACACACAAAACACTAAAAAAGAATATTGCGTTCAATGCTATCTACAATGAGTTAGTATATTAGAAATTGCACTGATTTTTTTTGTAGAAGAGGGCTTTCCATGTCTTTTTTTCCATTTTTGGATCCAATTATGAGTATATAAAATGTTTATGTGTTACCAAGATCAAAGCTGCATACAAAAGATCAATTTAAAATGTCTGCTTCTATTCGTAGTGTCAAATACCCTACCTCTATCCAGTCACTGTTTTCATTAAGTTCTAGTTAAATTTTAGAATTTCTCCAGAGCTCATATAGGGATGAGCTGCACAATCTTTCAGCTGAGTTTTTAAATCAGTGTGGTCATCGGGAGCACAATATATGTTGTACACTTTTATATCTACAACATTATGTACAAAACAAACTCCTACCTGAATTCTGACTGATCCAGTAGAGAGACTCCATATGAGCGTTCAGAATTTTGGAGATCTGTTGAAGCTGAAAATACATCCAGGACTTCTAGATTATGAAAGCGGAAAAAACAAAAAAAGGAAATTGAAAATAGGAAGCAACATTTAATTTTGTTCTGGTAAGTGGTGCACTAACATAAAACAACATATTAATGGTGCTTTGTCATTTCATATTTACACACTAATTACTTTTATGCATTAGTTCAACCTATTCATTTTTTAACTGTCAGGAATTAGATTCCTATAAATTAAAAAAACCTGACAGGCACAATATAAAAATAAAGGATATTAAGAGATGTTTAAAAAGAAAACAAATTAATAAATCACATAAAGTTAAGAACATCAAATTGTCAATCAAATCAGCAATTTTAAAGACATTGTGTTAGGTAGTTCAGATTGGACAGGAACTTAACCATATACCCTAGGCCCTTCCTCAGTCTCCTGAGTGCTGTACCAGCATGCATGGCTCCTCAAATTTAAAAATAGTAACATTCAATAGTCAAGTACAGGTTGATTACGCCTTACCCAAAATGTTCGGAACAGAATTGTTTCAGATTTTTGTTTCAAATTTTTGGAACATTACATTATATATAACGAAATATCCCAGAGATGGGAAACAAGCCTAAACATGGAATTAATATGTTATATATATCTTGTATATATAGCCTGAAGGTGACATTATATAATATTTGTGTTATACGTGCAGGTTTGTGTGTGTGTAGGTTTGCTTGCACATTTGTTTCTCCTGTGCTACACAAGACTATGACGACTGAGCTACACTCCAAGTCCAGCTATGCCCATGTTTTTTGAGTATGACCCATTTCATGATTGTGGACTTTCCACTTGTGCATCATTTCAGCTTTAAAAAATGTTCTAGATTTTGAAGCACTTAAAATTTCAATATTTCAGATTAGGAACACTCAATTTGCAAGTAGGAAAAATCAGCATGTTAATACACATTCAAAGTAATATAAATTGGCCCAAATTTCTGAACGAAAATTTTTATGGCATGTGTCAATAGTTTTAAAAATATGTATACTATCATTTTGCTACCCAAATCTAAATATAAGTGGTCGTTACAAGGTTACATTAGTTTGCATCAAATTTGAAAGTAATATCTCACTAATAAAAATGTGAAATTCCCAGCTATACCACTCTTAGGCATATATCCAAAAGATGTTCAAGTACACAACAAGGACATTTGCTCAACCATGTTCGTGGCTGCTTTATTTGTGATAGCCAGAACCTGGAAACAACCCAGATGTCCCTCAATTGAGGAATGGATACAGAAA
>CM053742.1:54774782-54805241 GCA_028658305.1 Pachyuromys duprasi | reverse complement strand
ACAACCAAGTACCATGTGTGGATGTGTCCTGGAACCCCTGTTCAGATGGGACCCATGATAGCTCGGTGTAGGACTAAAGACCCTAGTGAGTGAAACAGGGACTGTTTCAGTCTTGAACTTGTTGGCTGACTCTTTGACCCTCCCCCATACAAGCTGGGGAGTGACAGACTGGCTACATCCCAGTGGAGGACATTGCAGCCAGCCCTGAGGAGACAGGATGAGCTGGGGTTGGATGGAAGGGGAGGAGGTCTTCCCCTGTTGGTGGACTTGGAGGGGGCGGGGAGGAGATGAGGGAGGGTTGGAGAGGGTAGGAGGGGATGAGGGAGGGGGCTATGCTTGGGATGCAAAGTACCTAACCTGTGATTGAGAACAAAAAAAGAAAAAAAAAAAGAAAAAAAAGACTAAAAGAAATACAGCAATATAGAAGGAAGAAGTTGGTAATTTGAGGTTTTAATATTCTTTATGGATTTTTAAAATATATATACTGGATAACCGAACAGAATACGTTCAATAAAAAGGTAAGTATTATGTGGTCTCTCCCTTTCACCTCAACACACACACACACACACACACACACACACACGAGTAATAAAAGTCATTAAATCCCAGCACTATGTACACTGAAACACATAGCTTCTACTGTGATTCTGTGATATACAGCACACAGTAACAGAGTTTGTGATGATCATTATACATAGGTATATTATCATTCAGTGGGTGTGTGTTTTTTCCTGCTTTCTGTCCATTGATTTCTTTGCTATCTGAAAAGAGGGATTATTTCTTTCTTCCTTCATCCTGCTATCACACAATAAGTACCCTTAACTCACTCATCTTAAAAATCTCAATTATCTTAACCAGGAAAAATGAAAACAAAAGAATATTTACTAGTAAAACAAATACAAAACTACCTGCAGATCTGTTCACTAGTAGAACAAAATAATCATGGGACAGATTGAGAAAATGAGAAAGATAGGATTTTACTAAGTCTGTTCACAACGGTTCTCATCTTAATTCACTCCAGGACTAGACATCAGTTCTGCACTGTGCCTATCTGCTTGTATTTATCTATGCACTGGAAATCTATCACAACAAACCATTTTTGAATTTTAGAATTACATTCAGAATCTAATAGAAATGTGCTTTATGGGCTCATGATCATCTTGGGAACAAAGGCCAGATGGTAGCATTGGTAATTCCAGACTAATTTATATTTGTCATTGTTCAATTATATATTGATGCTACATAGAGAACAGCACTATTATATGGCTGAAAGGGACTTTTGGATCATTTATTCTGTCCTTGACCAAAGGAGATTATGTGCCAAACAAAGTACTAAGAGTTTCTCAACTATAACTGGCTATTTTATCATAATTTAAAAAGTCGGTAATAATATGTGTGCACAGAAAGAACTGTCTGCATCCAAATGGACAAAGAGAATAATCACCACTTATGTATATGTTATTCATTCTCATCTATGCAGATCCTAGCCTCATTCCTACTTGTAATTAATGAGAGAAAGCACAACAGAAGCTCCTACAATGGGAGATTCCACTTAGCATTAATTCCATTGAGTCTGAGTGGGGAAGGAGGACAATAGGAAAAGATAGAGGAAATAAGCTCTTTATAATTAGAGTATAAAAAATGAAAGAGAAACACTCCTTCTTTCTTACTGCCAAATTGATTTACAGAATCTCAAATCTAACAGGATCCTCGGCCATACATTCCCATCATAGAATTTATTTGCTTTATGAACTGAGTAGTACTCTGTGAGGCAGTTAGAAACGTGATGACAATATTTAACAAAAAGTTTCTATGGGAAAATGCTAAGTCTTAACAGTTAAGTAACTATATTTTAAAGATATAAATTGAAGGGTGCCTAAATATGTCTAGCAGAGATAGGTATATCTACTCATATTTATTCAAGTATGTAAATAATTATACGTTATGAAAAATTAGTAAGTGGGAAAAGGGTACAAGGATACATTTAATTATGCAGAAAGTAAATCCTGAAAAACATTGAAAGACTCACTTATTTTACCCTCTGGGAATAACCACAAAAACCTCACAACTGTAAATATTTACTAAATGTTTACTGTCCCACTAATCATGCCTAAGAGCTTGGTATCTCTAGAGAGCAGATAAAAAGTACTCTGGAAGACAGGCGAATGTGGCTAATGAAAAGACCTATAGAGGGCTAATTTCATATGAAATCTTAACTTTCTAAACCAAATGAGCAGGGACCATACCTGTTCATCAATGTTAGCAGGACGTGCAAGCGAATTCAGGTAAACAATAATGTCCCTGAGATCTTGAGACATTTTTTTCAGCTCAGCATCGATATGTTCTGCTAATTTGTAACTGCAAAGACATATGAAAGAAATATTTTCTCACTTCTGCTACTGACATACAGAGATATAATTGTCATGTAGGTTTGTCTCAGTTCCCCTACATTCACATTGGTTCTCAGTTTTAGTCAATGACATATAGTTTCATGGATTCAATGTTTATAAACCTATTACCACCATAACCTAAGACTGTAAAGGCAAAGGCTTTATTTAGCCTCTGGCTAAATTTCTGATGAGTGTTACTCCAAAGGACCCTTTTGGGGAAGCAGAATACATGCATTGGACATTTGAATAAATAAAAGAGCAGTGTTCAGCAATATTCAATAAAGGTTGAGATTTCTTCAATGATAGAAAACACATAAAATTTCATAGTAAAACCTTACATGATATAGCAAGCAACAAATGATTTATTTTTCATTTTACTTTTTTCTTTCTTTCTTTTTGAGACAAGGGTTCTCTGTGTAACAGCTCTGGTTGTCCTGGAACTCTCTTTGTAGACCAGGTTGCTTCAAATGCACAGAGAGCCACCTGCCTCTGCCTCCCAAGTGCTGAGACTACAGGCAAGCACCATCATGCCAGGATAACAAAGGGTATTTTGAGAAATAAGCTTTTCAACAATAAAAGGTAGATATGTATAAGTTTATGACAAATGGATCAGTGGCCTAAATTCTCAAAAATTCCACTCCAACTGTTTATGAGACACAGAACAGGAAGGAGGGATGGAGAAAGACTGATTGATTTGGTCGAAAGCTTTCTCAACTTTATTATATATAAACTTAGTAGACTCAATTAGATTTCTTAGTAACTATCTTGGTTGGCTAAACTGATGAAAATTCCAGTGAAAGTATTAATGCAATATAAATCTGACCGCAAAAGAGCACTTAGAAAGCAATTGGTGTTTCTAATGTTTTATTCCCCAATCTATAGTAAGCTTATCCTAACAATGTGTTTTAAAAACAAAACAAAACAGAAATGATAGAATAAAGTTCAGCATGGTGGTTCATTCCTATAATCACAGAACTTGCAAAGTATAGATAGGAAGGTCAAGCTTTTCAGTCAGCCTTAGCTGTTACACAGTTTTTACTAGATGAGACCTTCTCTCTAAAATGGCAATAAAAATAAAGTATGTGTCAGGCATGGTGGGGCATACCTACAAACCCAGCACTCAAGAGCTGGAGACAGGTATATGGATCTCTATGAGGTCAAGGACAGCCTTGTCTATGTAGGGAGTCCTAGGCCAACTTGGTCTATATAGGAAGTTCCAAGCCACCCATGGATACATAGTCAGACCCTGTCTCAAACAAGGAAACAAATGTGTGTGTATGTGTGTGTGTATTTCATAGAAATATGCCATAGAATAGAGCAAAGAAATAAGAAAAAAAAGGAAAGAGAAAAAGACAAATATAGAAGTAGAAATAAAATGGAGGTCAGCACAGATTAGCTGTACTTATCCACTTTTAAAATTCCTACAAAAAAAAAAAAAACGTTAACTTGCAAGGCTTACAAAAAATGAGTTCAGTGGCAGAGCATTTGCAAAAGCTCAGCTGGGCACTATGATGTGTGCCTGCACTTCCTGCTACTCACGATGTGAGTGACAGAATCACTTTAAACCAGGAGTTTGACATAAACCTGGGAAAACAAGTAGGAACCTGTTTTAGAAATCAAGAAAAAAAAAACCCTAAAACAAAAAAGACCCATCTCAATTCACTAACAAGCCACTGATAAAATGAGTCCAATTTAGTCTCAATTTAGATTATGTAGTATATTCACATAAAACCTCTTTAGGCTTTCTAAACTGGCCTGATTATCAAATCTCAGGTCCAGGGACTGTTACTATGGAAACGCTGACAATGAACAGATACAAGGTAAAAACTGAACAGCACACAAATAAAACATACCTAGCCAGAAACACTGAAAAAAATCATTCCATTTTTTAAAACCATAGTTCATCCTTATGTTAACAGTCTGTTTTTGAAATATCAAGAAATGTATGACTAAAACAACTATATGAATATTAGGTTTAATAATTGTCAATGTGAGAACAGCAATATTCCACACTACTGAGATATCACCCATAAGCTTTGTATTTCTAATTTAAGAACACATTTGACAAATATAAAAAGTTAATAGTAGACAAACACGAGCTTGATAATAACAGTGAATGAAGAGCTATAGAACAAAGCTACCAGAACGATTTCATTTCCAAGCATCCATTAAAAATAAATATGGAGCAGTCAAACAAGCTGATAAATACCAACTAGAAGAACTTGCCCTTTTCTACCAATATTTATTTTCTGCTTTGTGATTCAATTCCTCCCTCCTTTGCCCAGTTCTTCAATCTTTATCTAGTTACTTACATTATCTCATACTCTTTATCTATAAACACATTTAAAGGCCCATTCTGTTCCTTCAAAAACTCCTCTAAAGGATGCAGCAGTTTTTCTAGTTCCTTCTGCTGGATCAGGATACAATCCAATTCTTGTTCCAACCTGAATAAAACAAGTCAACAGAAGGGCTGATGAAAGCAATTTTGGGTAACAAATTAAATGTCAATAAACAGCAAGGGAAAGAAAACAGCACAAATATATCTTGAATATTTCAACCAAAGAAGTCAAGGTTCTACCTCTTCTGGTCCATTTTCACTTTTTCCACTTCGTTGTACAAAATGGCAAGCTTTAAAGAGAAATAGGAACAAAATGATGTTGATACTCAAAGTTTCTAAATGATTTGGGAACAATAAATATTTTCTCAAACATGTCTCTTCCTAATTCAGGAAACTAACCACGAAACCAAAGTCTATTCTCCTGTTTATCTGAAAATACTTGTGTAATACAGGAAGATTAATGAGAATGTCTTCCTACCTCATCACCACAATCAATGAATGTATTATTCCAAGCACTGAATTTGTTTTCCTGATAAAGAAATTTTCCTTGCTCTTGAGGGTGAAGACTCCAGTTGTTCCCCATACTATCCAGATGACCATATGTCATTACAGGAGTGACTATTGAGCTAAAAACATAAAAAGATAATCACAATTATTAAAGTGTACTCATATTTAAAATAAGAAATACAGGAAGACTAGGGGTGAAAAGCTTTTGGGGAAATTCTCAAATCTGCTTCTCAACAAAATCAAAACAGGTAAAGATGATTTTTAAAAATCCCCTTAAATTCTTTGAAAATTTCCTAAGGGAATACAGTAAATTAGTACTCCATAAGATGTCTACTAAATCAAAGTAAAAAAAAAAAAAAAACAGTTAAGTCTGGGTCATAGTTCCCTTCCACTCTTTCTGCTATGTCAGTACAGCATGATAGAAGCTCCAGAAATTAGTCATCTTAGTGAAAGTGTGCTTCTGAATACTAATCACAAATGGCAAGAATCCCTTACCCACAAGGAACTGTTGTACAGAACTCTAACTCCTCTGCCAATTTTATTTAAAAGACTGATCTTTGATTTTGTGATCAGGGCAGCTCAGCCATACTGTGATTCTAGCAGGGATAGTATCAGTGGATCCCAATAGGAAGGTAATAGGTAATAACTTCCTGGCAGAAGTAGGTAGCATTCTAATTTCCTCCTGGGATACTAATGGGGACATATAATAGCAGACTGAAGCTAAATCTCCTCTCAAAAGAAACATGATTTTTTAAATTAAAATTTTATTTTTTACATTAATTACTTTTTATTCACTTTGTATCCAAGCTGTAACCCCCTCCTTCATTCTCTCCCCATACCCTCCTTCCATCATCTCCTCCTATGCCCTTCTGCAAGGCCACTGATAGGGGAGGTCCTCCTCTCCTTCCACGTGACCCTAGATTATCAGGTTTCATCAGGACTGGCTGCATTGTCTTCCTCTGTGGCTGGGGGGCGGTGCTCAAAAAGCCAGCCACTGTGTTCATGTCAAAGACAGTCCCTGTTCTCCTTACTAGGGAACCCACTTGAATACTGAGCTCCCATGGGCTACATCTGAGTAGGGGTTCTAGGTTATATCCATGAATGGACCGTGGACCTTGGTTGGAGTCTCTGACAAGACCCCTGTGCCCAGATATTTCGGTTCTGTTGCTCTCCTTGTGGAGCCCCTGTGCTCTCCAGGTCTTACTATCTCCCCCTTTTTCATAAGATTCCCTGTACTCTGCTCAAAGTTTGGTTATAAGTCTCAGTACCTGCTTTGATACCCTGCTGGGTAGGGCCTTTTGGAGACCCTCTGTGGTAGGCTCCTGCCCTGTTTCTTGTTTTCTCTTTCTTCTAATGTCCATCCCATTTGTCTTTCTAAGTGAGGATTGATCACCTTACCCTGGATACTCCTTCTTGCTTAGCTTCTTTAGGTGTACAGATTTTAATATGTTTATCCTATATGTCTAAGAACTACTTATAAGTGATTATTTACCATGTGTGTTTTTCTGCTCCTGGGATACCTCACTCAGGATGATCTTTCTATATCACATCATTTGCCTGCAAATTTCATGATTTGCTTGTTTCTAATTGGTGAGTAGTATTCCATTGTGTAAATGTACCACATTTTCTGTATCCATTCCTCAGTTGAGGGACATCTGGCTTGTTTTCAGGTTCTAGCTATTATAGATAAAGCTGCCCCAAACATGTTTGAATAAATGTCCTTGTTGTGTACTTGAGCATCTTTTGGAGTGGCATAGCCTGGTCTTGAGGAAGCACTATTCCTAATTGTCTGAGAAAGCAACAGATTGATTTCCAAAGTGGTTGTACAAGTTTACATTCCCACCAGCAATGGAGGAGCATTGCCCTTTATCCACATCCTCTTCAACATGTATTGTCACTGACAACTTCCTGAACAGAACACCAACAACACAGGCTCTAAGAGCAACAATCAATAAATGGGACCTCATGAAACTGAAAAGCTCCTGTAAAGCAAAAGACACTGTTGTCAGAACAAAATTACAGCCTACAGACTGGGAAAGGATCTTCACCAACCCTCTATCTGACAGAGGGCTAGTATCCAGAATATACAAGGAGATAAAGAAGTTAAAAAGGAACAAATCAAGTAATCCAATTAAAAAATGGGGTACGGAGCTATAGAGAGAATTCTCAATAGAAGAATATAGAATGGCAGAGAAACACTTAAAGAAATGCTCAACGTCCTTAGTCATCAGGGAGATGCAAATCAAAACGACCCCGAGATTTCACCTTACACCCAAAAGCAACATGATTTAATGAGAGTGAGTTAGGCAGGATTAACCATTAGACCTTTCCACTTGTTCTGGCATCACAGAGACCCAGTAGAGAATCTAACCTCTAAAGCTAAACACTCTAAGACAAGTTCAGACTGGAAAGGATTCCCATTTCCTTCATCCTGGGAGTTAACAAGACTTGGTAGAGAGTTTAATCTCCACACTGATGGTAAAAGCAAAAGTGGCAGCTGATCCAAGAAGGCCTATCCTCTTTCTCCCATGAACTGTGTATCAGCAAAGTGCAGTAAATGGCCAAGCTGCCATGTCAATAGAGTATCAATGAGGTCAAACATGGTTGTATGAGGTAGAGTAGCTGACATACTGCAATCCCCTGTCTCCAAGGTGCGAGTAGTTGAAATTTTGCCCATAGCTTTAACGATTAAGTATTGAGTCAGCTCATCACTTGCGTCTTCATCTAGTGCTCCTGGCCACATCTGCAAGCTTGGCTCACATTTCTATAAGAGGTAGTGAAGTGATATGATGCAGTGCCCCACTGTCATAGGGAGTGAGTAAGCAGAGCCAAGAGAGTTGAACATCCACACCACCCATGTGCACTGAGGCAGTATGACTCAGTGCTCAATTTTGCTGGGGTGCTGAGGGCAAGATCCAGTGAGAAGCTAAACATAAAAACACACCTAACCCTCTGTACTAAATCTCAACAAAAGACTATCTAATGAAAAGAAAGAAGATATAAATAGGATCCAAACACTCTGAACATAATAGAAAAATGTCCATGACATAACAAAAAATCAATATCATATCAAGAACTAGGAAAATCACCACTTGAAAGAGAAAAGGGTTAGCTAGCATGACAGATAAAAACATTAAGAGGTATCAGATTTTGGGAACTGTCTGAAAAGAATTTTAAAGCAGCCACTAAAAATGTCTGAAGAGGGCAATTTTTAATCCTCTTGAAATTAAAAAAAAACAAAGTAACAGGGATTATAAAAAGGAAGCAGAAAATATACAACTGAAAATAAAATAATCGAAATAACAAGCCCACTTTAAAGGCTTGACATTAGAGTAGAGCGTGCAGAAAACAATCAATGAATGTAATGGCAGGTAATTAATATTTACAGAACTTCAAAGAAAAAACAGAGACAAATGAAAAAAAAAGACTCAAGGACATAGGAGGACAATAATAAAAGAAATAAAAGTATATGCAACAGAAGCTTCATAAAAAGAGAATGTGCCTGAAAATTTATTGTGAAGAAAAGCTTGCAAACTTCCTTAATTAGGAAAAGACATAAACATGCAGATTCAAGAAGTTAAACAAGGACTATTTCTGACATGAACCCAGTGGCTGGCTCTTTGAACTCCTCCCCCACAACCTGAGGGAGGAGCAGCCTTATGAGGCCACAGAAGAGGACATTGCAGCCAGTCCTGAAGATACCTGATAAGCTAGGGTCAGATGGAAGGGGAGGAGGATCTCCCCTAGTAATGGACTTAGAAAGGGGCAGGAAGGAGATGAGGGAGGGGTGGTGGGATTGGGAGGGAATGAGAGAGGGGGCTACAGCTGGGATACAAAGTAAATAACCTGTGATTAATATAAAAAAATAAAAATTATAAAAAGATTAATTAATTTAATAAAGAAGTTAAACAAACCAATAGTATAACTCACAAAGATCCATGGTGTGAGGCAACTGTGATAGCCTTAACATTATGGAAATGGCCCTACAAATTCTATGGTAAGACACAGAATAATTGGACTTCTGGAAGATAAAGAAAATTTTTTAAATTGTGGAAGCAATTGGACAGAAAAAAAGTGCTTCAAAGCAAAGAGAAGTTGAATAACAGCTGGCTTCTCATCTGAAACTGAGAGGTTAGGAAGAAGTCGTACACTTTCAAAGAACTGAAAAGAGAAAAAAAAAGGTTCATCATGGCCTTCATATCTTCAGAAATGAAGAGGAAATAAAGATACTTATGCAAGTGAAAAAATAAGGTAAAGAATTTGTAATACAACAATACTTCCAAGATAAAAATGTAGGAAAACAAGTTATGAGTTTCTTTACTTGACCAAAATTGTAAAATATCAATATGAATAAATTGTTTTAAGTTATACATGCATAACTTAATATCTACAGCAACCAGTAAAAATTTACATGAAACAAAATATTAAAAACACCATATATACAACAAAGTGAAACTCCCTGAAAATTTCCAGCAATCATGGGAAGATTAAAAACAAGGAGAAATGGAATATAAATTAAAATCAAATAACCAAACAGCACAGCCAAGCTTTGATAGTTAATATCTGCTTTACATATAAATGTTCTGACTTTAGCAAATATAAAACAGTGGTTGATACGATTGATACTGAGGTTTGAAAATATCCAACAATATATGGCATAGAAAAAATTACTACAGCCAGATGTGGTGGTGCATGCCTTTAATACCAACACTCTGGGAGGCAGAGCCAGGCAGATTTCTGTGAGTTCAAGGACAGCCTGGTCTATAAAGTGTGACCAGGACAGCCAGGGCTACACAGAGAAACTCTGTCTTGAAAAACTCCTCCCTAAAAATTAAAAAAAAAAAAACAGGAAACATATCATTCTAAGGATATGGATAGGTTAAAGGTAAAAGAACTGAAAATGTAGAACTAGTTTTCATATTTTTTTAAAGAAAAGACGATGTTCCTATCACATAGGGTAGATTACAGAATAACAAAATTTACCATATTCAAAATAAAGGGAAACTACAGAATAGTAAAGAAATCAAGGATCAACGAGAGCTGCCAATCTAAATGTATATGCAACCAAACAATAAAGCCTCAAGATACATGAGAAAAAGATAAATATAATATAGATCACGAAAACAGAAGACAGAACTATTTAGGGGACAGGAAGGGACCACTAAAAAGAAATGGATGTGGGAAGTAGGGAAGAGGAACAGGGTGGCCAATAAAAGCAAATTATAATGATATATATGTATGGAAATGTCATAGTGATACCCATTTCTTTGTGCAGTAATAAAAAGTAAATAAAAATAACTACAAATATCACTCCAAATTTATCAATAGAAAAACTGATAAAGCTAAAGAGAAAAAAATAAGAAATTATTTGGTTGAGAATTTCAAAAAGCTACAATCCACCATAGAAGGAACTATGACTGGACTATGGCAAAACTCCAAAATCTGAAAATACAGTAACAGAATCTAACAGACATATATAGAACATTACACTCAATAAAAGAAAACAGAATATTTAGGTGTCCATGAAATATTTTGCAAGACAGACCATTTCCTCACACACAAGAAAAAAAAAGACTGAATAAATATAAAATAGCTAAAGCATAGGGAACACAACTAATTCAAAAAGAAAAAGAAGAAGAAAATCTTGGAACGCTTAGAAATTAGACAACATGCTTCAAAATAATCCATTGCTCAAAGTGAAATCAGAGCATTATGAAAGACATGGGCTGCGGGAAAAGCAATGCAGAGGCTATTTATAGCAGTAAAGGCTGCCGTGAGAGGAAAATGCCTCAAAGATCACTCATTAGGAAAGGAGCAAAAGAAAATGAACCCAATATAATCAGGAGAAAAGAATTAACAGTGGATAACCATGAACCTGAAAACAGGAGAGTTTTACAGAATAATCAATGAAGCAAAAACTGGTTCTTTAGAAAAACATCAATAAATTCATATAAAAAAAGACGCTGGCCACAAACGTCAGAAATGAAACAAGAATATCTCTCCAATATAAAAAAAGACTATAAGGGAGGCCATAAACAAGTTTATGCTCATGAATTTTGGACCTTTTCCTTTAAAATAACACACTGCTGAAACCTTTGAAAAATGAGCTAGACAGTCTGACTGGTTCTGGATCCATTAAATAGGTTTATTTTTAATTTAAAGGATTCTGCATGAGATTTATCTAGGTGTAGAAGTTTTCATTAAAGATATACTTACTGAATCAGTACCAATTTTACAATTTCTTTGAGAAAACAGGAATAAGAATGCCTCCCAGAGCATTTTATAAGTTGCAAAGTTGGTACTGACTCATGAAATGTTACTGTGTTATCAAAACATAAGAAAAACATCCACATGCATACGTATAAAATGTATATAAAATACAAAACTATTATCAAATATATACCATTACATCATAGCCAGCCAGAATGGATGATGACTAGAGGGACAACAGCTGTGACAGCATGCATGAGGCCTGTGCAACCTCAAGCAATTCCAAAACCCAATGTGAAAAGGGTAGGTAAACATGACGCCCTACTCTTAGCCAAACTGCTAAGAGAGGGAGAGTACATTTTCATCAAGAGTATAGCTGGAGAGGAAGTCCACACCTCCAATAATAAATGGTCAGGACAAATTTTGATGGGTGTAAAAAAGAAGAAAGGAGAACACAAACTTGGGCAAGTAGGATTGGGGTAGATCTGGGAGGAGTTGGAAAAGAGGATGAATGTGATCAAAGCATAATGTATTAAAATCTCAAAGACACAAGGAATAATTAAATATGTACATCATTAAATATTAAAATGCAAACTATCATAAGGTCCCATCTCTAAGAAAGATAATGAAAGTTATCATATTGCCACAACCAAGCAAGTAAACATGGACAATGTGGGTAACTCACACACTACTGCATAGCCACTCTGAGAAAGGATTTGGCACCTAAAAATATTAAATACACAAATATCACACTGACAAGCACCTATATACCTCGACATTTAGTCCAGATACATAGGACTTAGGTTCACCAAAGCACATGTACACACATGTTCATATCATAGCCCCAAACCTGGAAACAACCTACATGTCTATCAACACTTCTTAAACAAACCACATCATACACAGAATGGACTACCTATCAGAAAGAGAGAGAGAGAGAGAGAAAGAGAGAGAGAGAGAGAGAGAGAGAGAGAGAGAGAGAGAGAGAGCAACAAAGTTTTTCGTGGAACTTAAAGAATTATGCTGAATGAAAACAAAAGCCCAATTCTTAAATGACACAAATGTCATGGTTCATCTATATAGCATTTTAAAAATATTGTGAATATGGAAATGAAAAAAAGATTTATTAGTGCCCAGAAAAGAAGAGATGCGCTCATCAAAGGGCACCAAGAGCAACCCTTGTGGTGACAGGACTGTTCTATATGTTTTTCTTAAAATATTTTAAATATTTGCTTTTATTTTTATGTGTACTTGTGTACAGGTGTCCCTGGAGATCAGAAGAGAGTGTTGGAGCCCCTGGAGCTGGAGTTCTAGTCGATTCTGAGCAGCTTGATATGGATGCTGAGGTCCAAACTCCAGTCCTGTGGAATAGTAGCAGGTGCTCTATTGAGCACTCTTTCTCTTGAGTTCACTCCACTGAGCTCTCTCTTGACTGCGTCAATGTCAACATTCTTTTTTGTTGTTGTTTTTGTTTTTAAATATTTATTTTTATTTAATGGGCATTAGTGTTTTAACTACATGTGTATCTGTGTGAGGGTCTCAGATCCTCTGCAACTGGAGTTACAGACAGTTGCAAGCTGCTATGTGGGTGCTGGGAATTGAACCCAAGTCCTCTGGAAGAGCAGCCAGTGCTATTCACCACTGAGCCATTTCTCTAGCTGAATGTTAATATTCTAGCTGGTTCTACACTATAGTAACGAAAGATTCTGTCATCCATTAAAGGATTACCTGATCTCTATGTGTTCCAGTCTTCTATAAAACAGGACCCCAAATAGTGTTTATTTCATAGGATAATTGTGAGTGTTAAATGATGTGATGTTCTTAAGGTATTATCATCTTGCTAAACAAAAAATTGCACATAAATTACAGCTGTTAGTAGTACTGTATTTAGTAGTAGACTGTATCTCAACAGTATAAAGCCTGTTGACTGTATGCCTTCAAGAGCAACATTAAAAAAAAAAACCTTTCCTTGTTCCCACAACTGATTTATAAAATATTAGTCTAAAGCTACCTATGCAATTATGCCTTTAAAGTGATCAAACAAAACACAAAATGTCAAATAGACAAGCTTACTTTACACTCATGGTAACAGGCAGAGAAGCCACACTGACTAAGCCAGCATTATCAACCCAAGGTGATGCTGGAGTTTTGACATACAGATTGAAGCCACTTGTCATCGTGGTAGTGGTGTTGGTGGTGACCGTGGTGGTTGTAGACGTTGAGGTTGTAGCTAGAAAATAAAATAGATAGCGTCGATAAGATTTTACAATGTTAGTAAAAAACTTGCCTCAGTCATTCGAGATTTTCTTTTTAAAATTCTTTTTTATTAATTACACTTTATTTACTTTGTATCCCCCCATAAACCCCTTCCTCCTCTCATCCCAATCCCACATTCCTAAAAAAAAATTTGTTAGTGAGAATTTGAAATCAAAGCCATGGATTTAAACCCAACAGTATTGCAACATGAAGTGATATACTGCAAATCAGGCATCTAAATTAACCTTCGTGCTGAAAATTAAAACTCCTGGAGAGATTCATTAAAATATAAAACATAACTTAACCAGCTTTATAATCATTTAGGGAATTTTATCAGTTTTCAAAACTTTTCCCATAAATATGGAAACTTCAGACCCAGATGGCCTCCTTACTAAGTTCTACTAAACTTTCAGTGTAAAAAAAAATGCAACGTACACAAAACCTTGTACATATTTTGCATATGAACATGACTGTATTTGAGAAACTAGTTCCTACAAACGAAATTGCTAAATCAACGGACTGGCATGCTCTAAATCTTAATGTGTCTTGTGAAAGTGCCCTACCAAAGTGATTTTGAAGAAAGTATATCTTTGTCAATAGGGAAAAGTGCTTATTTCTCTACTTCTTCGCTAACACTGGGCATGCATTTTTGACAACCAGCAAGCAAAAGCCTCTTAAACATTTTGTTTACATCCCAGACCTCTTTTATAACTCTTTTGTTGTTATATGTTTCTACAATGCCTTGCTGTCTTATAGATTAAATCTGAGTAGACCTCACAGCTTAAGTCATATGTTTTCTATGTTTGTTGCTGATATCTACTCATACTTTTCATAACTTCAAGGCCGCTATTGATCCTCACTATATGCCAAGCGTATAAAGAACTGTGCAAGAAAACTGTGGCTGGGGGAGACTGGGAATATATAATAAATATATTATTTTCTTTTTCTTGATCCTCTGTAGTTTCAAACATTCTTGCAATTAAATGGTTCTTATGTAACATGAAATTTGTAATACAAATATTACTTGTTAACAATGGTTTATGTTAGCCCAGCTTTCCCAAATAACAATATGTTTAGGGTAATGGTTGTACAACATAACCACAGAAATCATGGTGCCTGATAAATAGAGTGACTAGTCTAAGAAAGCTTGCTATACTCCATTCCTGCTCAGGGAAGATTCAGGCACTTTTTCTTTATTCTAGGTAACTTTGTCTATTGATCCTGGCTCATAGGACAGCTGCCCAGCAACAAGTGTGTGAAGTCCAGGAAGCTGCCCACTTGCCACTGGCTTATGAGAGGACCCGACATAAAAAGCTATATCTAGACAGGATAGATCAGAATCTGATTCTCAAACATTGAGTGACATGGAAGAAGTAATACCTGTCAATCTAAATGTAAAGGAATCTCCAGTCTTATTCAAATGCTATGATTATGTCTTTGTAACCTTTTTCTGTCTGGTGTTTTTATTTCTTTTCCATATTATTTTTAAAGGTGTAAACTAGTTCTGGCATAGTCTAGTAGCAATAATATTTCAGTTAGTACCAAAAGAAGTAATGAATCTCAGAGTTCTAGAAGATAAAATACAAAGAGCATAAATTGGGCATGTGCATAAGAATGCACTATAGCAAGGATCCAACACTTATCCTTTTTGGATTAGTCCCTTTTGGAAATCCTTTTTGGATTTCTTCCATTCAGGTGTACTTGAAAAGCTTCCTTTCTTATTCTTATATTTATGGTTGTGAGCCTAACCTTTAATGGCTGAGCCATCTCTCCAGCCCCCTTTCTTATTCTTAATAGTTATCTCAAAACACCATAGTGTTAATGAAGTAGGTGCTAAATGCATCATTTTAAACCATATTTACTGTGGTGGCTTTAATGAGATTACCCTCCATAGACTCCTATATAACTGAATACTTGGTTCTCAGTTGGTGGAATAGTTTGAGAAGAATTAGGAGGTGTGCCCTAGTTGGAGGAGGTGTGCCCCTGGGAGTGGGCTTTGAGGTTTCAAAAGTCAATGCCATTCTCAGTTAGCTCTCTTTCTCTGCCTTGTGGTTGTGGATCAGATGTAAGCTCTCAGGTACTGCTCCAGTGCTGTGCCTGCTGTCATCATGCTCTCTGACACGATGGTCATGGACTTTTACCTTCTGAAACTGTAATCAAACCCCTACAGACTTTTTTCTAGAAGCTGCCTCGGGCATAATGTCTTACCACAGTGATTTAAAGGTAACTTAAGACATTAACCATGATAATACTAAAAAATAAGCCTCACAGCTAAAGCCATGATAATGAGCTTTATGCAAAGCTACTACTGATATCAATGGTCATAGATGAATTAAAGCATAGCGATTATTTAAATATTCAAGAAATCTATAGCTTCTCTTGAGAAACTGAGTTAAGTGGGCTCTTGGGAAAGAACAGTGATTTCTTTAAAATCGGTAAAACTTACATGCAAGTCCCTGGGAAGCCATGAAGGCAGGAACATGCGACATTCCAGAGAACATTGTAGTGCTTGAAGTGTTGGTGATGGCCACAGTAGTAGATGCTGGAAGCAACCTAAGAAGAGAGTAACAAATAAAATACAGTGACTGAAAATAACTTTCCAAAAGGAAAACACCAGTACAAGATTCATTTACACAGGGGAACAGAAACAAAGATTGGAAAAGCAAGTACTACAAATGAAATGTCTTATATTAAAAAAAACAGCAAACGCCTTATTTTAAAAATGCTCTTCCGTACTGCCTGCTCAGAGCCTCCCAGAGACCTCAGTTGAAACAGTAAACAGATGAGAAGCATCCCCTCTCGGAAGGTCTGCATAAGAACTCCTGTGAAACAATCTGAAACTGGTGAACACGGTTTTTAAAGACTGTAAAGTGCTGGAAAGTATTGTAAGGGTATACAGTAAATGAAGAAACATTTCTTCAAGAACATCTGTTAGAAGTCAGTGATCTAACAGTGATGGTCTAAATATGGCATACGAGCCATAACTCACTGCCTTCTTCCCATCCACTTCCTTGACTTTGGACAAGTAACACTCCAGATAAGAGTGGCTTAGAAGTCTGGATGCCCTCTGGCCCTGGCTCTCAATCAAGGGAGACAAGCTTTCCATGAGAAGGCAGGCAGCCGGCATTCTCATCACCACCAATACGGGTACAAAGGGCAAGATTCCTGGTGAGTAAAGGCAAAGCTTCTGGGACATGTTTCTTTTAGCCAGTTCCCATGCCTAGGATAGACACTCCATGACACAGAGGGCTGAGAAAAGTGGGGATCCAATCACCCCACTCTGATTCCCTTGACTAAGCTGATTTGCTACTCTAAGTTCCCCATGTGATGAAGCAATCAAGATCAGTGGTTGTTACCACTGCCCAGCACCCAATGTACTGCCTCAAATAAAGATTTTGCCCCAGAGATAACAGCTGCTCCTAAGAACAGAGAGCTCCCAAACTCCCCCACAAAGAAATGACTTTATGTGAAACAGAACATAAAGCAGTTTCAGCTGAAGGACTTCGTCTTAGAAGCTGAGTATTTGGTGGTTAACAATTAAAAGTTGGCATGTAGCTTTATGACAGCAAGAAGTCAGGCTCCCAGTCCTCTAGTCTACCAGAGATAACAAGGAAGAGTTCAGTATTGATCTATGCCATACCATGAAAAAAAAATCTTGGAACTAGTAAGCTAAATGAACAACAACAACAAAAAAAAACCGCAAAAGGCAAAGTGTTACATGATTTCAATTATATGAAATGTCCAGAATAAGCGAAGCCATAGACAAAAAGTTTATTAGCGATTGCCAGGGGCTGCAGGATGGAGGGGGAGAAGGTTTAATGGAGGGTGACTGGTAACTGGTTACAGGGTTTCTTTTAGGGGTAATGAAAATGTTCTCAAGTTACATGCTGGTGGTTCCTATGTACTCTGTGGGTATATTAAAAACCACTGAATTGTACAATTTCAAAAAGTGAATTGCAAGATGTGCATTATATGCAATTATACTGTTGTTAAAATACACATTATCATCTCAGGAGAAGGAAAAAAAAAACAGCATTTGACAAAAATACAATGTCCTTTCATGATAAAAACACTCGACGAACCAGAAAGAGAAGGGAACATCTTCAACTCGTGGTGGTGATTTTTTTTAATAACATGAAACAGCAAAGCTATTTCTTCTGCTATATGTTGTAAATATTCTCCCACCCCAATTTGTCAATGGCCTTTAATTTTGTTACTATTCTAGAAGTGGCCAAATCTTTCCATCCTTTTTTCTTCCTTTATGGTCTAGTGTAGGTCTCAATATCACATTTACAAGGTCTTTCCATCTTAAACATAAAAAAGTGTTCAATCTAATTTTTAAGAGAAAACTACAAATTGTCCTTACATTGAGAGCAATTTCACGTAACAGATGACAAGAACTCAAAAACTACTAACACACTCAATCAAGGACATCAAGAAAAAAAATAAAAATAAAACACACAGCCCCATGGATTTCTAATGAGAATGTAAAATGGCATGGTTTCTGTGGAAAATAGATGGTCAATGTTGTAAGTATTACAAATTCATTTATTATTTGTAATAGAAATGCTTCTAAAAATTTATCCATAAAGAATGCACTTTACTTCACAGAACTACCTACAAGTGACCAACTGTACACTTAAAGTGCTGAAGTTTTTTGTTTCTTGGGCTTTTTGTTGTTGTGCTTTGTTTGGTTTTGGTTTTTGGTTTTGTGAGAAAGGGTTTCTCTGTGTAGTCCTGGCTGCCCTGGTCTCGCGTTGTAGACCAGGCTGGTCTCAAACTCACAGAGATCCACCTGCATCTCCCTCTCTGAATGTTAGGATCACAGGTGTGTGGCATCACTGTCCAGACTAATATTTTTAGTGTATATTTTATCACAATATACATGTAAGATGTTAATGTGTACTTGTGAAGTGCCACATAAAATGATATCCAGGGCCAGAGAGGTGTTTAAGCCGGTAAAAATGGTTGCCATGCTGGTCACCAAGCCTAAGACCTGAGATTGTATCCAGGATCCACATGATGGGGTGAGGCACTTGATGGAAGGACAGGATGGCCTCCCCCAAGTTGTCCTCAGAGGCGCCCAGCACACAAAAATACACTATCAATAAATAAATGTAATAAAATGATATCCACTACAATACTAGTTGTATTGGCAAAAGAGGAAACTAATATATCAATCACCAAGGGAGTGGATATACACATTTTAGTATGTCCAAATCATGAAATACTAAGATGATATGAAAAAGATACTAAAGAATCTCTCAATGATATCAAATGAATTCAAAATGGTTTAAATAAGTATACTATAAAATTTACAAGTTGAATAACAAGGTACACACTAGTATACAAAACATATTATCTACGTCTAAAAACAGATGGAAGGTTGAAGCTACTGGTACAACTCAGTGACACAAGATGATGGAAGCCTGACAACCTGAGTTCTGACCCTGGAACCCACTTAAAGGAGGAAGGAAAGAACAGACTCAAGTTGTTCTCTAAACTCTCCATGTAGGCCATGACATGTGTGCTAACCCCATCTCTCTCTCCCTCCCTTGTTTGTCCCTCCCTTACACACACACACACACACACATACACACACACTCAAATAACAACTATAATAATCATGATTTCTAAAGGTAGAAGTCTAAGAACACAGGATTTTTTTTGTCACTGGAAGTCTCTGGAAGGAAGAACACTGTGACAGTGGTTAGCTGAGTATAGAAAACAAAGAGGGCTGCAGTGCACAAGGGTATGATACATATTTTTTATAGCTTTATTTTGATACCGTTTGCCTGTATTATTTACAAATTAGAAATATGTACATGTTCTTACAGCCAGTAGGGGAAATATTACTTACAGAGTTTCAAATTCACCTACACCTTTAAAATATTTATGTACTCTATTTTCTATCTTTAATTCATGCAGTATTTCTTATGATTAATATTTTAGGCAAACAACAGTTAGCCAGCTATTACAATTCATTTATTCATTATTTCACCCTCTTCCCCTATGGATTTGAAATGCCACCTTCATACACATGGGTTTATTTCTGTGCCTTAAAATATTTCACTGATTGTTTTTCTTCTGTCTGTTACGTTATAGAAGCTCAATTATTATGGTCCTAGAATTATTTATTTTCACATTATATACATTTAAACTTATAGGAAGAGCACCAACTTATGCATATTTTCCCAAAAGCATGCTACCATTTCTTGCCTAAGAAAACATCAAGGATGGCAGGTCTCATGCATTTATTCTTCCATTTGAATTTTATAATCTTTTCAAGTTTTATGTTCCTTTCCTTCTCCCCAAAAAACATATACTCACTTATAAGTGTGTACTAGACCTATAAGATAGAATAAACATACTAAAATCTGTACACCTAAAGAAGATAAAAAAAGAAAGAGGACTTAGGGCAAAATGATCAATCCTCACTTAAAAAGACAAATAGGATGGACATTGGAAATAGGAGAAAACAAGTAACAAGTACCACACAGGGCCTCTGAAAGACTCTACCTAGCAGTGTATCAAAGCAGATGCTGCGACTCATAACCAAACCTTCAGCAGAGTGCAGGCAATCATATGAAAGAAGGGGGGGGGGTTAGTATGACCTGGAGAGGACAGGAACCCACAAGGACCAAACATATCTGGTCCCAGGAGTCTTTTCTGAGACTGTTTCTCCAACCAAGGACCATGCATGGAGATATCCTAGAACCCCTGCTCGGAAACAACCCATTGCAGCTCAGTATCCAAGTGGATTCCCTAGTTAGGGGAACAAGGGCTGTCTCAGACATGAACTTATTGGCTGGCTCTTTGACCTCCCCCCCGCCCCCGAGGGAGGAGCAGCCTTGCTAGATCACATAGGAGGACACTGTAGCCAGCCCTGAAGAGATCTGATAAACTAGGGTCAGATGGAAGGGGAGGAGGACTTAGAGAGGGGCAGAGAGGAGATGAGGGAGGGAGCGTTTGGCAGTGAATAAGGGAGGGGGCTACACCTTGGATACAAAGTAAATAAACTGTAATTAATACAATAAAATAATAAATGAAAAATAAAAACTATTGAAAACAAACAAACAAACAAAAAGGACAACCATCGCTTCATAGGAATACAGTGGTCCTGTTCATTATTAGGTATAGCTTTTATATGTCTCAGTAAAATTTTGTAGTTTTTTCAAAAGTTTATTTCTGGGTATTTCATAATTTTGGCTGAAATTGTAAATGGGCATTTTCTCAGCTGTATTTCCCAACAACTATTGCCTAAACGTAGTGAAGGTATTGATTTTTATATTATTTATTTTGTAAATGGCTGTATTACTGAAACTATTTCACTAGCTCTAATTAAATTTCTTCTTGATTTATGCCCATATTTTTAAAATCCTGATCATTTATCTCCAATACTGGCATAATTTCAGTGCCTGTCCTTAAATCACATACCAAAAGATTACTAAGGAAGCAAATACCACTTAATATGACTCACTTTTAAGTTATATGAATCTTACTCTAAAATAGAAAGGGTTTAAGACAAAACCTTCTTTTCTTCAACTATAACTACAGTAGGATTTCTTAACTTGGCACTATTGATATTTTGGGTCTGATTATATTTTGTTAAGGAGGACTGTCCTCTACAACATAGGACATTTATTAAACTCTACTCAATACGTGAGTCACCTACACATGCATGTTCACTGCTGGTTTGGTCACAAACTAGGAAATTGAATGAATTTGTATATCCATTGTCTTAGCTAGAGGTTTTATTTCTGAGAAGACACACCATGCCCATTGCATCTTTTATAAAGGAAGACACTTAATTGGGGTTGGCTTACATTTCAGGTTTATTGTTATGGTGGGAAGCATGTCTGCATGCAGGCAGACACAGTGTTGGAGAAGCAGCTGAGATTTCTACATCTGGATCAGTAAGGCATCGAGAAGAGAAAATGAAGCTGGGCCTGACTTGTGCACTGACACCTCAAAGCCCTACCCCTGTGACACACTTCCTCCAATAAGGCCACACCTACTCAAACAATGCGGCATTTCCTAATACTGCCACTCCCTATAAGGCTATGGGGGCCATTTTAATTCAAACCACCACATCCATCAACTGATAAATGGACAATGAAAATGCAGTAGACACAATGGATTATGACTTAGATATAAAAAGTAAACCTAAAACTTTCAGAGAAATGGATAATATTGGAAACATTATGCTGAGTCATGTCATCCAGGCCCAGAAGGACAAATGCTGCATGTTCTCTCTTATATGTGCCTCAGACCTCTGCATTGTTTCATGTGTTCAACTCAGGAAATTATAAAGCAACCAGTTGTAAGGGATACATTCATGAAGAAGGGAAAGTATAATACAAGCAAAATACAAGTAGAGTGAGGGAATACTGAGAGTTGAAAGGCTCAAATGGGGAAAAATGGAAAGAACATGGGGAAAACAAGGGAGCAGTGGGAGGGCTAACCAAAATGAAGGGTGTATGGAAAAGTTATATGGAAACCTACTATCAGGCATCCCAATTAAAATGTAATAGGGATGATAGAATACATGTCATATGTAAGAAGCTACAAGGATACTGAAGATTAAGAATTAATGGGACTTAGGGATATTGGAGAAAAGAGGCAATGGAGTTAGTTGATCAAACCAAGAAGACTTAAGGAAATCTAACAGTCTGTTAGTTATTTACAAAATAGAATCTTTTTCTGAAAACTAGTTTGAAGGGTTGGCTTTGCCATGTAATGGTTGGCACTCTGGACTTAGGGGAAAAAGGGAGTTTGAACAGTGGTAGCATAAATGGGTGAACAATGCTGCTCCCAAAGACACAAGTTACCAGACAAAAATCTCAGTGTCAGGAAGGCATCAGAGGCACTCACAACAACACAGTCTACTGCCGTTGTTCTTGGCTGCCCACCGTAACTGCTGCTGAAGACACCATACACTTTGGTTGAAGGACATAAGGAAATCCGTCTCAAGCTGACCAAGAAACTTCCTCCTTACTGGGTAGCTTTCATAGTGCCAGAAAGTGCTACTTATACTAGAAGAGGAAAAAATATCAGTGGTCTTACCCAGCACTGGACTCTAAATGCTGAAATACCAACCTCTGAAGCAAGACATGCTTACTGTGCAATGGTGGCATGACATATGGGGTAGCTCACCACTTTCTGATGAGGTTTGATGTTTGTCCCATAGAGGAAATTCATGTCTGGTACTGTACACCTAGTCAAAAGCCCATGTCTTAAGAGGTCATAAATTCAAGTGGAGGCACCTACTATTGTTATGCTCTTAAGTGGTCACATTATCAATCTTCCTTCTAAATATTTATACCCAAAGATCTGGGCTGCTCTTAAACCCTGGTCAGAGAATCTTCATTTGATAGTAGGCAGCAGACAATGGAGAAATTTGTAACTGGTCAAAGTTAGCCCTAAATGGGACATCTACATTAACCTCCCAATCCTCAACACTCAGTAAGCACTACTGGAGAGGGGCAGAAAGAAAGTAAGATCTAAAAGATGGGGAAGAGTGCCGTAAGATGCTGTCTTTGGAATAGGACGTGTTTATTACACTCAGGAACTCATGGTAGCTGTGGTTACCTAGATGAGACCTGCCCAAGATGAAGCCAGTCAACAGTCCAGCATGAATGGGGGAGGAATACATCAGGCTGCACCCATAGCTGTGGTGCCATTAGTAGCTTATGGGAGACAAAGAATCATTTTCCTTAAAGATGTTGCTACTGGTAGGTTGCTCATTTGCAATATCTATGTGAGCAGCACCAAGTGGACTTAGTGGGGCATAAAAATAGATGAAGTTGGGAGGTGTCATGTTGGAGGGGTATGGCGAGGTGGAAGGGAGAAATGGTGAGTGGATGTGATCAAAATATAAAATTATATATATATATCATTTGTACACGATATATTATTTTAAAAGCCTTTGCATAAAACAAAAAAACCTGGTCAATCCTCACAGCCTAGGAGATAACAGTCCCTGGGGGATGGGATACTGTTGTTTAGCTAAATTGACATCGCATCACACTGCCTTCTAAATATTTTTATGCCCACAGACAAATGCCACTATCAGCCTTAGTCAGTGAAGCCTTTCTTTCTAATGATCATCAGTAAACACAGTCTCATGACTACACAAGGTACAGCTTAATTGAATGCTCAGACTAAAACAAGATACTTACATCATCACCAATAAAGGCTCAGAGAACACTGCAGAAGTGGAGACAAAACAAAGAATGTAACAGCTAGAGAACACAGAAAACAGCTGCTAAATGTTATCTTTTGTGGTATCAAGACACAGCCGTTGCAATCATGATCTCTTACCCCCAGCAACTGTGGGTGCCTGCAATGAGACTACGTAAGAATGGGCCCACCAAGTGACAGGAATGGACAGAGAAAGGATCCTAACCCTAATGGCACCACTATTTGTTCCTGGTAGATGAAGGCAGGGAAGGAGTCACTTCCATTAGTTCTGTACCTATTTGTAACTCCAGCAGGTTCCAGTTAATGGTTCTAATCCAGTTGTCACACAGATAGTCCTGATTAAACTAAATGAATCACAAAACAACACCAAAAGCCATGAATCTGGAAAAGAGACTGCGAGTGAGGAGTAAGGGTTGGTAATAATAGGAAAGAAATAAGAACAAGTGGGGGAAAGAGAAAGTAATCAGAATGCATTATATACATATACAAAACAGTCAAGGGACAAGCTAAGTCAACTGGGAAAATTTTAAAGCAATATAGAAAAGTCTAAATCAAAATTTAAAATACTCAAATAGCAATGAGAAAGGCTGGGAATGGGGAGAAAAACAGAAATGGGAAAGCAGAACAAATGAAAAAAAAAAGTGCGGTGGTACACATTTGTAATACCAGCACTTGAGAGATGGAAGCAAGAGGGTCATGACTTCAAGGCTAGTCTAAGATACACAGTGAATTCAAGGCCAGCCTTGGATCTGAGACTGTCTGAAAAAAAGGAAAGGAAAATGATTCTAAAATGAAACCACAGCTTATAAAATAATAAAAAAAAATGAAAGTAAAAGTGAAGTATGGTGACACACATCTTTTATCCTAGCACTGAAACAGGAGAATGCTTATTTATTTCTTTCTTATTACAGTTTTCACTCTGTATTTTGGTTGTAGCCCCCTCTATCTCTTTCCAGTCCCACCCACCCTCCTTCTCCCCCTATGTCCCTTCCTTAGTCGACTGATAAGGGAGGACCTCTTCCCCTTCTATCTGACCTTAGTCTCAGCAGGGCTGGACGCATCATCTTCCTCTGCAGCCAGGCGAGGCTGCACCCCTCCCAGGAGTAATTGATCAAAGAGCCAGCCACTGAGTTTGTGTCGGAGACAGCCCCTGCCCCCGTACTAGGGAACCCACTTGAAGACTGAGGGAGAAGGTATAGAGCTCCATGCATGGTCCCTGGTTGAAATATGGGTGTCTGCAGGGTCTGCTGGGCCCAGGATTTTTTTGGCTCTGTTGGTCTCCTTGTGCAGTTCCTGTGCCCTCCAGGTCTTTCTATATCCCTCTTCTTCCATAAGGTTTCCTGCTCTCTGCCCAAAGTTTGGCTATGTATCTTAGTATCACCTTCCATACCCTGAGGGGTAGAGTCTTTCAGAGGCCCCTTGTGGAAGGCTCCTGTCCTGTTCCTTGCCTTCTCCTTTTGAGGTCTATCCTGTTTGGCCTTCTGAGTGAGGTTTCAGTCTGTTCCCTAGAGTCCTCCTTGTTGGTTAGTTCTTTAGGACTATAGATTTTAGTATGTTTATCCTAGGTTATATGGCTAATATCTACTTATAAGTGAGTATATACCATTTGTGACTTTCTGCTTCTGGGTTACCTCACTCAGGATGATCTTTTCTAGTTCCCACCATTTGCCTGCAAATTTCAAGATTCCCTTGTTTTTAATTGCTGAGTAGTATTCCAATGTGTAAATATACCACAATTTCTGTATCCATTCTTAAGTTGAGGGACATCAAGGTTGTTTCCAGAATCTGGCTATTATAAATGCTGCTATAGACATAATTGAGCAAATGCCCTTGTTGTATGGTTTAGCATCTTTCATATATATGCCCAGGAATGGTATAGCTGGATCTTGACACAGCACTATTCTTAATTTTCTGACAAAGCACCAGATTGATTTCCAAAGTATTTGTACAAGTTTACATTCCTACCAATAATGGAGGAAGGTTCCCCTTTCTCCACAACATTTCCAGCATGCATCATCCCTTGAGTTTTTGATCTTAGCGATTCTGATAGGTGTGAGGTGGAATTTCAAGGTCATTTTGATTTGCATTTCTCAGATGACTAAGGACGTTAAACATTTCTTTAAGTGTTTCTCTGCCATCCAATATTCCTCTGTTGAGAATTCTCTGTTTAGCTCTGTACCCCATTTTTTAATTGGATTACTTGCTTTGTTGGTGATTAACTTCTTGAGTTCTTTATATATTCTTGATATCAGCCCTATGTCAGATGTAGGGTTGGTGAAGATCTTTTTCCAGTATGTAGGCTATCGTTTGTTCTGACAAGTGTCCTTTGCTTTACAGAAGTTTTTCTGCAGGGTGTTAAATAAGGGTCTATTTGCATTTTTCTACATGTAGACAACCAGTTAGACCAGTACCATTTGATGAAGATGCTATCTTTTCTCCATTGTATGGTTTTGGTTTCTTTGTCAAAAATTGATTTTCCATAGGTGTATGGGTTAATTTCTGGGTCTTTGATTAGATTCCATTGATCTACCAGTCTGTTTCTATGCTATACCACACCGTTTTTATTACTGTTGAAGCAGAAAAATTATGAATTCCACTGCAGCCTGGCCTGCAAACCAAGCCCCCTATTCCAAAAAACAAATACTAGTAAAAAGTGGAAATATCAGATTTATGTCCAAATATAGCAATAATTACAAAATACGTTAAGTGATCCATGCATATCAATTAAAAGAGAGCTCGATAGAAGGATTAAAAAGCCATGAGCAGCCATGCCTATTATGTATATAACAAATTCATTTTATCTCTGATAACCTCCCCCTGGGGGGGTACATACTAACCAGACCACGGGAGAAGACAATGCAACCAGTCCCGATGAGACCTGACAGGCTAGGGTCAGATGGAAGGGGAGGAGGACCTCCCTTATCAGTGGCATGGGAGGGTAGGTGAGATTGGGAAGAGTTGAGGAAGGGGGCCACAGGCGGATACAAATTGAATAAATTGTAATAAATGATAAAAAGAAATTCATTTAAAGAACAATTACATCAGCAGGCTAAGAAAAAAGATGTGTGTCATACAACATTAATCAACAGACAGAAAGATTCAGGATAGCATTATTATATAAGTAAACTTCTGAGTAAAGGAAATTACCATAGATAGAAGGGACGTTTTCCTACTAATTAAGGGTCAAATCTCTAAGGCATCTAGCACTCCAGTCAATGCAACAAATAATGGAGCTTTAAAAAACACAAAACAGAAACTGATAATATGGCAGGAGAAAATGTCCCACATGGAGACTTCAGCACCTCTCTCTTGACAGCTCCTAAAACTACCATATTAGCAAAGATACAAAAGACTCAAAAAATATCATGAACCATCAACACTTAATTGATGTTTGTAAAACACTTTGCCCCATAATGGAATACATTCAATTGCCAAGGTGGAAACATCAAGACAGATCATATTCGGCGGGGGCGGGGGGACTTAGAAAATAAACTTTAAAAAATTATTTTGAAGAATTAAAACACACACACACACAAAACACACAGAGCGTGTGTGTTCTCCTATTGCAATCAAATCAAACTAGGTATCTTCAACATGAAACTATAAAGAAAACAATCAAAAGGGAAAAATGGTTTTATTAGGGGGGAGGAGGTTAGGGGACTACATATAACAGGAGTGTAGAGAAGGGGCCTTTGGAAGGAGGAAGTGAGTCATAGGAGAGGACAGGAGGGCAGGAGAGGCCAGTGGAAGAAGAGGATTAACAAGAACAAGGTATGTTTGGAAAGCACTATAATGAAACTCAGTACTTTGCATGCTAATTTTAAAAAGTAATAAAAATTATAACTAAAAGAAATCAATAACAAAAGACAACAAAATTTTCCAAACATTTGGAAACCAAGTACACTTTAAATAAATGGTGGTTCCAAAAGGAAGAAATTAAAAATGTGCTGAATTGAAAGAAAATTAAAATACCTCCTATGTAAATTTAGGAGAAACAAAGCAGCCTGGCAGACAAATCTGTGGTAAAAATGTGGACATTAAAAACAAGGAAAGCATAAGCAATAGTATAAGCTGCCAACTCAAGAAATGTCAAAACAAACCCAAGGCAAGCAGGAGAAAGCACAGGGCAGAAATCAATGACATTAAACAGAAAAACAATGGAAAAATCCAGTGATATAAACTTCTGATTCTTAAAACACATTGGTAAAATTTAAATCGAAAGGGCTGGAGATCACCTCAGTGGGTACAAATGCTCGTTACACAGGCCTAATGACATGAATATGGCTATCAGAACCCACGTAAAAGCCAAATGTGTGGTTTGTGTCTGTAATTTTAGTACTCCGAAGTGAGATGAAACAGGGAGAACTGACCAAAAGCTTATAGCCTAGCTAGAACAGCACATGTAGCATTGCCTCAAACAGGGTGGAAATAAGGACACTTGAAGTTGTACTGTGACTTCTACACGCACACACTGTGGCACATGTGGACTGCTATACACAAACACGTACACATGTATATAATACACCTAAACACACACACACCTACACACACACACACAAGGACACACATATATAGGCACATACATACACACAATCACAAATAAATGAATAAATAAATTTTTTAAAAATTCAACTGAGCAGCACTTCTGTTTTTTGTAAAATCACATTAAGCACTAACACCCAAGTTCCTATACAAAAGAATCCATGTAACGACACATTGATTTTTAATTTTTTTTATTTAGTACAATGTATTCACTTTGTATCTCAGCTGTAGCTCCTTCCCTCCTCCAACACCCCTCCCCTAGTCCACTGATACGGGAGGTCCTCCTTGTCTTCTATCTGACTCTAGCCTATCAGGTCTCATCAGGACTGATTGCATTGTCTTCTTCGGTGGCCAGATAAGGCTGCCCCCTGTCAGGGGGTTGATGATCAAAGAGCACACTTAGTTCATGTCACAGACAGTCCCTGTTCCCCTTATTAAGGAACTCACTTGGACACTGAGCTGCCATGCGCTACATCTGTGCAGGGGTTCTAGGTTATCTCCATGCATGGTCCTTGGTTAGGGTACCAGTCTCAGAAAATACCCCTGAGCCCAGATACTAACATGTGTATACCTAAACAAGTTAAGGAAGAAGGAGGACGCTGGGTAAGATGCTCAATCCTCATTCAGAAAGGCAAATGGATCAGACATCGGAAGAGGGAGAAAACAGGGAACCGGACAGGAGCCTACCACAGAGGGTCTCTGAAAGACTGCCCAGCAAGGTATTCAAGCAGATGCTGAGACTCATAGCCAAACTTTGGGCAGAGTACAGGGAATCTTATGAAAGAAGGGGGAGATAGAAAGACCTGGAGGCGACAGGAGCTCCACAAGGAGACCAACAGAACTAATACATTGCTTTTTTATCCTGGCTGAAGAAAGACATCTACATACAACTTATATAGATGAGACATTAACATTGGAAAAGATATTCAGCCTCATTAGCCAGTAGAGAAATTGCAAATTAAAGCTGCAATATGGTATCATTATCTACAAGGGAATACAATTTAAAAAGAAAGATAACACCAAATGATAGTGACAATGCAGAGAAACTGGACCACATGCATATTGTTGGTGAGTATGCAAAATGGCACAGCCAACCTGGAAACAGTTTGGCAGTTTCTTATAAAACTGAATATGCAACTACCATATGACCCAGTAATTACATTCCTGGGCATTTATCCTACAGAAATGAGGGCTATTTCTGAAAAATATACAAAAATATTCATAGAAGCTTTATTTGTAATAGAAAAAAAGTGATGCTATCATTTGAAATGTGGCCCCTAAAATTTATGTATTAAAAATTAATACCTGATTGTCTAAGAAAGCGCCAAATTGATTTCCAGAGTGGTTGTACAAGTTTGCATTCCCACCAGCAATGGTGGAGGGTTCCTCTTTCTCCACAGCCTCTCCAACATGCATTGTCACTAGAGTTTTTGATCTTAGCCATTCTGGTGGGTGTAAGGTGAAATCTCAGAGTCGTTTTGATTTGCATCTCTCTGATGGCTAAGGACGTTGAGCATTTCTTTAAGTGTTTTTCTGCCATTCTATAATCCTCTATGGTCAGTTCTCTTTTTAGCTCCATACCCCATTTTTTAATTGGATTATTTGGTTTCTTGCTTTTTAACTTCTTGATTTCTTTATATATACTGGATATTAGCCCTTTGTCATAAGTGGGATTGGTAAGGATCCTTTCCCAATCTGTTGGCTGTCGTTTCGTTCGGATGACAGTGTCCTTTGCTTTACAGAAGCTTTTCAGCTTCATGAGGTCCCACTTATTGATTGTTGATCTTAGGAATAGTGATTCCTCAAGACCCAGCTATACCACTCTTAGGCATATATCCAAAAGATGCTCAAGTACACAACAAGGACATTTGCTCAACCATGTTCGTGGCTGCTTTATTTGTGATAGCCAGAACCTGGAAACAACCCAGATGTCCCTCAGTTGAGGAATGGATACAGAAATTGTGGTACTTTTACACAATGGAATACTATTCAGCAATTAAAAAGGAGGAAATC
>CM053742.1:54739926-54774282 GCA_028658305.1 Pachyuromys duprasi | reverse complement strand
TGATCTTGATGGCTGACTCTTTGACCCTCCCCCATACAAGCCAGGGAGTGACAGACTGGCTAGATCCCAGGGGAGGACTTTGCAGCCAGCCCTGAGGAGACAGGATAAGCTGGGGTTGGATGGAAGGGAAGGAGGTCCTCCCCTGTTGGTGGACTTGGAGGGGGCGGGGAAGAGGGAGATGAGGGAGGGAGTGGGAGGGCAGGAGGGAATGGAGGAGGGGGCTAAGCCTGGGATTCAAAGTACCTAACCTGTGATTGAGATAAAAATAAATAAATTAAAAAAAATTAATACCTGAGGAGAACCCAGAGATGGACCCATAAATATGTCATTAGATATGTTCTATGTCATTTTTTTTTCTAAGAAAGGTACTTTAAGACAAGATGAGCTTGACCCCTCTCCTCTCTTCTCATTCCCATTATTGTACCATTTGCCCAAGGATAACACAGCATGAAAGCATTTGTTAGATACAGGGCCTTACTAGATCTCTCAGTTTTCAAAACTGAAAAATGCATTCATTATAAATTATCCAGATACTGTGTAAAAATGAACAATAGGTTAAATTACACTGCATCTTCATGATGGAATAGTACACAGCAACAAAAATAAACAAAGAATTTATGTACGCAACAATCAGGGGATTATTATAGTGAGCAAAGAAAAATCATTCCCTAAAGATTATACACTATGCAGTTTACTGTACATAATTTTTCACATTGCCAAAGATTAAAATACATAACCATTTTAAAATGACAATCATTTATATAGAACAGATTGATGGTTACTAGGCCTAGTGAGTGAGGGCGGAAAAAATGTTGATGCCTCTACAAAAAAGGCATACCAAGGAAGATTCCTTGTAGTGACAGGGATAGATATTTATCAACTGGTATCCCATGTATGGTATGCAAAAATGTCAGTTCTAGACATAATATTCTGGCAAGAATATACCACAATGTTTTCATGCAAAGAGCAGTTTAGAGCAAGGTGTATAGACATATACTTGTAATTCCAGGATTCAGGAGAAAGAAGTAGATAAATTTCTGCAATCTCAGTGCCAACCTAGCTTAAATAGGGAGTTTCAGGTCAGCCTAGGAAAGGTTGCATAGCAAAACCCTATCTCAAAAAAAAGGTAATCCATAAAACAGTAATTATGGCAGATAATGGGCCTTACATGTTTGCTTGCTGCAGTTTATTAAACAAGATAAGTTTTAGTTTTAGAAAGAAAATCAAAGATCACAAGAACCATTCTCTTGATATAATTTCTAGAAACTTTAAATGCATATTTCATGACCTGTGGCAAAGTGCTTCCGTATTTACATTACTCCTAAGAAAAAGTGATGTTACTATAATGGGAACAAGGAGTACCGCAAGGAGAATATTCAGGATCTCATTAGGCCACCAGGTACTACTGAATGATACAGATCCAATGGTGTTTACCTAGAAGACACTGAATGAGTATCTCCCCCAAATTCATTCAGGCATAGAGGCATGTGCCTTCAGAAGGCTGAGGCAGAAGAATTATTATGGGTCTCAGGCCAGCCAGGGATACAACATGAGATGCAGCCTCAAAAAAAAAAAAAAGTCATTAATTCTGAAATGCAAGACAGAAGACCTGCAGAATCAAGGTGATTATAATGATGGTAAGGCTTTCTCCTTACAGGGCTACTGTGTAAGCAACTCCATTTCTGCATGAGATCATATCTAACCGCATAAGATCATATCTAAAACTCAGAATTTTTTGATGGCTCACAATAAATGTAGGGGACACACAGATCAGAATTACATGTGTGCTCCATGCCTTGTTTTTGAGAGGATGTCAGTTTCTAAGACTATCTTGGGAATGAGTGGCTCAATTCCATGTTAAACATGCCATATTCTTCCATGCTCTAACCTTAAAGTCTGTTTCTAAAGATGAAGCCTCCATAGCCATGAGAAGAACCACAAGCTGTTTTGCTCTCACCCTGAGGGAATGCAGTTTCTAAGGTAGGCATTGATACCGCTGGAGGCACATTCCTGCCATCCATGTAGCTGGATGCAGGGTGGTAGAAAATGGCTGGACAGCTTTTCAAAATGAGAACCAGCGGGAGCAAAAGTAAACCCTGTATTTGAAATGGTGAGTGCTCTCACTGCCAAGTCAAAAGCGAACCTACCTGGAGGGGGAACCAGCTCCTCCTAAATTGAACCTGCTCCTGGCCTGAGACCCTAAAAGGAGTGAAAGAATGGCAGAAAAAAAGAGAGAGAGACCTTAGTGAGACTTCTAAGTGAATATTTTGGATGGAAGCCAACATGGAATCACTTCCTCTTACTCCAGACTCCTAGAAACACAAGTTTAAAATACTGAAAGACACATTTTAAAATATAAAGCAAAGTTGTTGTTGTTGTTTTCCGAGAAGAGAATATCATTTGGGTACGGGTATCAGACAGATGTGGAGCTATTATTTTTGAACAGAAGGTGAAACAGCTTAGTACAAATGAGGTGTGTGCCTTGTCAACTGGAAATTCAATGATGGCTGGAGAACAATTTGAGATCACAGGGTGAAGACCAGAGCCTTGTCAATCAGCATAGACCTATAGAATTGAAACCTGGGCACCGTCTATGGGAGGGCGAAAAAAAGCAAGAAGACAGCTCTCAAGCTGGTCCAATAGACATGCATAGAAAGCCTGAGTCAAATTTGCCTTTGTGGTCTGGAAACTTCAAGCAAACATGAAGTTGTTAAAGAAACATTCAGAACAAGTGGTGCTGGCACACATCTTTAATCCCAGCACTCTGGAGGCAAAGACAGGCCAGCCTGGTCTACAAAGCAAATCCAGGATAGCCAAGACTACACAGAGAAACCCTGACGAGAGAGAGAGAGAGAGAGAGAGAGAGAGACAGAGACAGAGAGAGACAGAGACAGAGACAGAGACAGACAGAGAGAGACAGACAGAGACAGAGACAGACAGAGACAGACAGAGACAGACAGAGAGAGACAGAGAGAGACAGAGAGAGACAGAGACAGAGACTGTTTGAGCTAGAGATCTAGCCTAGCCCTAAGCTTGATCCTTAGCACTGAAAACATTTCAAGAGATAGATTTAAATAATAGCTGCACATAACTGGAAAAAAACATAAAGTCACTGAACTGGACAAGAAAATAAGCAAAAAACTGCCAGAACACAGGGTGATAGGGTGACTGGAAATGAGAGAGATAGTAAAATATAGAGAAAAAGAGCCACACACACACACTTCTATACAGGGAACACACTTTAAGTCACTTAACTTTTTAATTTTTCTAATGATGTTTTCATTGATTTTTATCAAACATGTAGGAACGAAGTAAAAAGTCAGGTATGGTAGCACATGCCTACAATCCCAGAAATCTGGTGGAGGCAGGATGCTCACAAGTTCAATGTCAGCCTGGGCTGCATAGTGATAGCTTGCTTCAAAAGAGCAGAGAGGTCAAGAAGAGACTTTGAGAATAAGGGAAGGAAGGAAACAGGAGGGAAAATGAGGAGAGGAGAGGAAAGAAAGTGAGGGAAAATGAAACAAAAACAAAAAAAAAGCTAAAATAACCACACATATAATCCAATTTTTTCACCTCAAATTTGTTGGTACTCTGTCACAAAGAGATGAAAATATTAATTCATCTACATTTTCTCCTCCTCCTCTCTGTCCCGCTTCTCCTCCCGTTCTCCTTTCTCCTCCTTTCCCTTCCCACCTCATTTTAAAACAGGGTCTCACTATGCAGCTCAGGCTGGCTTTAAACTTGAAATTCTCCTATTCTGTCTCCTTAGTGTTGGGATTACAATTATGTACCACGGTGCCTGACTAAAACAGTATTTCTCCACCTTCTTTTTTGCAGAGCTTTACATGTTTTTATTATACAATTGTTATTAAAAGCAAAGTTTATATAAAATATTAAACAGATTAAAAATCCTTAGCTAGAAAAGCCATTTATGCATGTTTACATGCACACAGACAGTACACACATAGCATTTTCCATCATAATTGTTATACATGTATACAAATATGCTGTTTAAATTATTTTACATTTTAATTATTATATAATTATTGTCTATATGTATACAAGTATGCTATTTACATTATTTTACATTTTTCCAAAATGAGAGACAATTATAAAAACAAAAAGAATGGAAAGGTAACTAAATAGTCATTGAATTTAAAATATTACAAAAATATTCTTTATTCTAGAGAATAACTCTAGGAGTTATTTTGTCCAAATATCAAAACTAAAGTTTCAGTATTAGGTCCCTGTTGCTGTTACTCTTTCATTTCGATAACAATTTAAAAATAAATGTTCTTACAATTGACAGGTAAGTGAAAATGTACTGTTGATCTGAATAAGCTAAGCACACAGAGCAGGTGAGCAGAAAAAACGTAGATGATCATCTAGTAAACAAAACTGAGACAAAACTCCACCTAGTTCCCCCACTTAAACCCAAAACTTCTGGGTAGGATGAAAGAGCAATGAAACTCCACAAAATGGAGCAAAAATGGAGCAACTTACATGCATGTTGACTTCTTCAAGAGTGCAGAGGGAAGGGAAGGAGGACCACCCTTATCAGTGGACTTGGGGAGAGGCATGGAGGGAGAAGAGGGAGGGAGGGTTTGATTGGGAGGGGATGACAGAGGGGGCTACAGCTGGGATGCAAAGTGAATAAACCTTAATTAATAATATAAATAAATTTTTAAAAGAGTTTCTTCAGTTTGAAATGGTCTTTAAAAAGGTCTGGAAATCCTTTCACTATATACTCTTAACCAACTTTGCAAATATATAAACTAGCCTTCCTTTGTCCCCCATTTTATTAGCCTGATAATTAATCTAGTCAACATATACTCCACTCACTTCCCACAATAGCTGCTTCCTGGGAGTCAAACTCCATTCCCAGAATCTCACAGATTTTTTTTTACCCCAGCTGCCCATTGTGCAAACTTTGATCGTGGAGATTTTCACATTATCTGTGTGCACAAGGAGGATTACGACATCAAGACTACCGCCTGTACACCAGACACTCTCATGACCCTTTCTGAGGGTAAAATGTGAAGCACTACACCCTTCTTACAACTGAGTATTGCCATCATGGGTTTGAAAGTAGGAGGGTAACTCTAAAGGACGGTAGTGAATGCGTTACTTACTATATGCTTCTCTTAACAGTCATCTATCTCTACTTCCTACACTTTTAAAGTGTCATCTCCCTCTGGCGATTCCAAGTGGAATAAATCCATCTCCAAAGGCACAGAGCAGGAGGTGCAATGAGCAGAGTAAGAGCACTTAGTACTGTATTTCATTTTATATCCCCAAATGTACTACTCTCCTGGGGCTCAAGTGCTATGCTGCTATAAATTATATTAGATATTTTATAGCATATAATTATATACTTTTATATTTATAGATCCTACTTATTGTCATAAAATCCAGCTATCTATGATAAAATTCCAAAAAAAAAAAAAAGACATAAAAACTCAGTGTTGTCAATCCTGATGCTGATCTTATTGCAGAATTTTGATATGTTTTTGCACAAAGTCTCACTCTTCACCCTAGGCTGCCTTGGCACTTAATGATGTATTCCCAGGCTGCACTTGAGTTCATGGCAATCCTCCTATCTCAGCCTCCTGATGCTGGGATCTCAGGTATGAACCACTGTGACTGACTCTGAGAGTACAAATTAACAAACACTTTCAGATTTATGTACTGTCCCTGGTAGCTGCAATACACATTGAAAATAAAAAGACAGTGTTTGCTATTGATGATACTCTGCTATGCTTGCAGACAGGAGCCTAGCATACCTTCCTTCTGAGAGGCTTCACCCAGAAGCTGATGGAAACAGATGCTGAGACCCACAGCCAAACAATAAGAGGAGCTTGGGGAGTTTTGTGGAAGAGTGGGAGGAAGGATAGAGGGAGGCAGAGGGTTCAAGGACACCTCAAGAAGACCCGCAGAGTAAACTAATCTGGACCCATTGGGGCTCACAGAGACTGAACCACCAACCAAAGAACATGCATGGGCTGGGCCTAGACCCCCTACACATGTAGCAGATGTGCAGCTTGTTCTTCATGTCAGTCCCCTAACAATGGGAGTAGGGGCTGTCTCTGACTCTGTTACCTACCACTGAATCATTTTCTCATAGCTTGATTGCCTTGTCTGACCTCAGTGGGAGAGGATGCACTTAGTCCTACTGTGACTTGAGGTACCTGGGTGCGTTGGCACCCTTTAAGGACCACCCCCCTTCTCTTAAAAGGAGTAGGATGGAGACTGGGGAAAGGGCAGGACTAGATGGAGAGAGGGAAGGGGTCTGGCATCAGGCTGCAAAGTGCTTTAACAAAAATAATAAACAAACAAAAAAGAAGGAAAAGAGTGTTTTGGAAACCACCAAAAGATGCCTTTGCAACCACAGACTTTCTATTCTTTTGCAAGAGAAACAACTTTCTATGAAATTATAGCACTTGCCTTTAAATTGTTTCTACCTTAGAAACTTTGGATAGAAAATTTTCTCCAAATCATTACTTTTGGGGTTAAAAATTGACTTTTGCCACTAAAAATTGTTAATCAAAGATTATTTCCCTTCCAACTAATGTCGATCTTAACGATTATTCTGAAATTGACTTTACTCAACTAGTTTCTGATAAAAGTGTTTTTCGAAGTTATCAATCATTATTAGAAATTGTCAATGTCCCTGTATAATTCCATTGCTTTTTATTTAATGTATGGATGTTAAAACAGTACCATGAGGGCCTACAGTGAAACTTGTCCTGATTACTTTCTTGGTAACTGTTTTCCCTTTCATATCTGTTTATTGCTAAACTGCATTAAATCAAATTTTGTCTGATATTAGTGTTGCTTTACTGCTTTTTATTTTGGTTTATATTTGTCTATTTATCATCTTCCAAGCCATTATTTTTTAATTGTCATTTTAAGTGTACCTTTTATCCTTTCTGCATATTTGGGTTGATAGGAATTTTCTTTACTCGCTTAGCTTTCCCAATTTTGGAAGTTATATATTCAAATTATATTACTTTATTGAGGTCCTCATAAATTCTTTTATCAGGAATATTTCCATTATGTTTTTCTGACAAGTCCTATCATGTTTTGATAAACAGGACAATGGCACACTTTGATTTTCCTGTACAGATCACTGTTTTCCTTTAAAAGCCTGTGCTCTTTATCTGTGGCTATCAGCTGGAAAATCTGTCTGTCTTGTGGAGTCACTTTTTCCATGCTACTCCTTTTTCTAGCCTTTCTGTCTCCAAGGGGCAATTTAAACTAAGTCAATTATAGCTTTGCATGTTGAGTCCAGTTTACAATTCTATCTTGGATGCCTCAATAGAAGTACACTTATGCAAAGGAAAATAGTTAATGGTAAAATGCCTTCTGCAGAAAACCAACTAAGCCTGGAGAAATCATCCCAGTTCGCTGTGAGGGCTATTGGAAATGGGCAGATGTTCTCGGCCTGGCTATACAATCTAAAGCTTCTTAAATTAACTAAATTACTAGAGGGAAAGAAAATAGCTCACTGAGTGTAGACTCCTGCCAGACTCTGGTAGCTCCGAATGCATGGTTGCATCTCTTCCCTCATTTCTACACTTTTGCTGCTACACTAGGTGAGGCATCATAATAATTTTTAAAATAAATTCACTAAAGACTCTCTGCATAAATTACCTTATCTAATTGAATTTATTGTGAAGTGCTAAGTGAGGATCAGCAAATCCAGGGTAATTATGAAACCCTTTCAGCTGGGCAAGAAATTGAACATAAATTGAATTTCAATTATAGAAATAATACCATACATCTATCTTATTTATCAACATGCGAATTAACTATCTAATGTCATTTATTGACCCTTGGAACATTTGGGGTAGCAGGACCTTGATCTAGGATCCATAATGACAGTAACACACTTCAGACCACAACAGTCTATCACTCAAACTTTTGAATCTCCTGTAAACTGAGATTAATAAAGGGGGAAATGTACTGAATCTAAGCTTTCTTAGCTTTAATAATTCGTAGGAGGGAATTGTGATCAAGATTCTATAGCTGAGGAAACTTAGACACTACAACACCACATCAGTTCCCTAAAATGAAGCAACCATTAAGTGAAGGAGAGGTACACAATAACTGTATTTTCATAATAACTTGAGCACACAACATTAGGAAGATAAATGGGTGCCTCAGAAGAAAGATGAATTCAAGCCTGGGTACCTATTAGAAGTCATTTTGGCACCAATGTGTAGGGACTTCTGTCTCTTTAGGTATAAAAATTTTGTTTGGGGTTATTTGCACCATTATTTCCCTTCATTTCTTTTGACAATAAACTATTGAGAGGTAACCAGCATAGAAACTCAGTCATATAATTTATTAAAAATTGTTCCCACCTTCTTAGAAGCAAATAAGCTATTTTCCTTGGAGACAGCATTTTCTCTAAAATGCCTAGTTACGTGACAACCTTTGAGTTCCATGAATATACTTTTCCTCCTCAGGAGCATCATGATGAAAGGATCCAGCCAGAAAATGAACAAAATGTGACTATCAAGTAATAAAGCCACTCCTATGAATAGCAACGTCTAATGGTGTGTATGATTATTTAGCATACCATTCATTAGAAAGGCGGAAAAGCAAAAAAGCACAGATTTTCTTTAAAAAAAAAAACAGCTCTGCGTCTACTAAGATATAAAGCATTAAAAAACTGAAGAAAGTACAGAACTCTCAAATCACACTGAACCCTTTATTTACTATTGACCATTGATGCCAATTCTGAATATTCTAGTTACTGATAGTTTCTTTTAAACCAGTCACTGGTAAGCAATAGGTAGTGAAAGATAGGATTTGTACATATGTTTTGAAGGAAATAGAGAAGAATCAAATGTATAAGGTTGTCATTTTATTTGATGTCAAAATAAATATATAGGGCTTCTGAAAATAGTGTGCCAGTTCTGAGTTCATATTAAATATCTTAAAGAGCAGAATATTCTTATTATCTCTCTGGCTAAGTACCCATTTTCACTCATTTATACTAGAATGTCTTAAAACTGTGAGATCAGAACTTAATTTTAATAACTAGAAAAAGTAAAAACGAAAAGCAAATGAAGAAAACCAAAACCCCTAAAGACCAAGATCTAAAAGCAGGACTATTTAGGGGGTGAAATGGGGCTTGGGGTAGGGGTAATAGGAGAAGAGAGGGTAAAGGGGAATGTGTGCTTTGAACAAATTAGAGTATGATGGCCATGTATAAAAATGTCACAATGAGAACATAATTTGTACTCTACCTAAAATAATAATAATCATTTTTAAACCTCAAAAAACAAATCTTCAAAAATTACAAGTGTGATGCTGGAACTCTGCCTCAGTGTCACATTGCTTCTTAGTATGTGTAAGATCCTCAGTCCATTTGAAAACTGAAAACAAAGAGGGAAAAAAATGTGTGATATTTGCAAAGACTGTAAATTGCAATGCGATGACCTAAATCTCTTTTTTTCTGTGAATGACGTTAGCATTTAGAATACTGGAAAAGGAAAAAAACAAGATGGTACATACCCCAAGAAAAGGTAAGCAAAACTTCAAAAAGGGAAGAAAAATGTGACAGAGTAGGAAGACCCAAAAGTGCCCTGCAAAAAGATAACGGAATTCAAGAGAGGGCAGAGTATATGGAAGGGAATATGAGGAATGATGAGAGAGATTGGAGAAGGGAAAGAGAGTAAAATATTTAACAAAACTCGTGCAGAAAAGAAATTACAAAACGCATTAAAGCAAGAGAGCTTTAATTTAGAAAATTCTTCCCTTAAAAAAGGAGACAGACAAGAAGGAAGAGAGCAGAATGAGAAGAGACCAAGGAAGAAAGAAAGGCAAAGAAAAAAATTGGAAAAGTATGAAGCATTTAAATATCTCAAAAAAATCTTACAACACCAAATAGATCTGGTTAATAGAAATTCTTCAAGTTTTTTAAAAAAATACGAGATGGAAGGGGGGGAGGTCCTCCCCTATCAGTGGACAGGGAGGAGATGAGGGAGGGATGAGGAGAGTGGGAGGGAATGAGGGAGGGAGCTACGGCTGGGATGCAAAGTACATAAGCTGTGATTGATATAAAAATAAATAAGTTACTTAAAAAAACGATAAAAAAAATACGTGTATGGGTGCATTGTCCGCATGTATGTCTGTGGAGGTTGGAAAAAAGCACCTGATTCCCCAGAACTGGAGTTACAGACAATTGTGAGCTATGGTGTAGGTGGTGGGATTTGAACTCAGATCTCTGGAAGAGCAGCTAGTGCTCTTAACCCTGAGGCACATCTCTAGACACTGCCTGTTTTTTTTTTTTTTTTTTTTTTTTTACCTCCCAAGTGCTGAGGTGACAAGCATGTGCCACCAGAACTCCATTATATCTCCACCTTGAAAGTAATTTTTAAAAAAAGATTTATTTGTTTTTTACTTTATGTATATTGCAAACATTCTAACATTGTGTTATATCTCCACCTCTAAAGTGATTTTTTAAAAGATTTATTTGTTTTTTCACTTTATGTATATTGTTTTTGTCTTCATGTCTGCATACCACATGGATGCAGTTCTCATGGAGGCCAGAAGAGGGAGTCATATACCCTGGAACTAGAGTTACAGACAGCTGTGTACCACCACGTGGGTGCTGGATCTAGAACCTGGATCCTCTGGAGGAGCCGCCAGTTCTCTTATCCACTAAGCCTTCTCTCCAACCACTTTAACTTTTTTTTTAAGAAATACATTTTCACTCTGGTGAAAATTCCATGAAAAGATACGAAATTAACATAAACTTGAGGCTTGTTTTTAGTTTTAAAAAGAGAAAAGTTGAAGTTGGAGGTGATACGTTCAACCAAATTACAATGCTTGAAAAATCCACAAAGGATAAAATTAAACTAAAAAATACATTTTGTGGCTGGAGAGATGGCTTAGCAGTTAAGTTAAAAGTCTGTACTGCTCTTGAAAGTGACCTGAGATTGGATACCAAGCAGGGAATCAGGAAGCTCACTACCACCTGTAACTCCAGCACCAGGATACCGAGGCCTCTGGTCTCCTTGAATCCTTACACTCGCATGAACACAACCATACAGAGATTAAAACACTAAATTAAAAAGAAAGGAAATCATCAAAAAATGGCATTTGGATCTGAAGAGGTGACTCAGTGCTTAAGTGTACTAGCTGCTCTTGCTCTGGCCTCACTGAACACCAGACATGTAAGTATGTGATGCAGAGACATACATACAGGCAAAACCATTCATATAAAATACAATAAAATGAAGATTAAAATACAAACAGAAAAAAATTATAGTTTCTCAAAAACACTAAACACATACAATGGGTAAAGAAAGTAGTAGAGATCTACACTGCACAATAAAAATAACTTCGTTTAAAACTCTTCAGAAACTATTAGCCATAAAATGTCACAGAAGAGTAAAGATTGCACATCATTTATATAAATGTTAAAGACATAACGTAATAATAATAATATAGTTCATAATCATTTATGCCCCACACTTATGTGCCTTTCGGAACAACTACCGGAAAAAATATACCCATCTTCAGAAAAGCGACAGAAAGCAAAACAGACTGGCAACATGTACAAAGAGGACGCTGTTATGCTTTGGTTCTTTATAAAAAAGACAAAGGGAGTCTAAGCAGTAGAGCTCAGTGGTAGAGGATAGGCTCAGAGCATGTGAGGCCTTGGTGTCAATCTCAAATACAAAACAAACAAACAACAACAAAAACCAATCAGCATCTAAAAAAATATAGCCAAACTTTAGCAACTATGAAATCTACTGTGAGTACATGGGTGATGGAATATTATTGAGTATCATTTTTTTGTTGTTTGAAAAATTGTTAATTTTTATGAGGGACTACTTAATGTTCTACAATGTAAAGGGATAAAAAATATGATAGTGTCTGTGCTCTGAAGAGAGAGGTGTTCTCTAATGTCAATTATAGCCTTTCTTATAGTCAACTTAATTGGCTACTTTGTAAAAAATTAAAAATTAATAGACAATCTTTGAAGAAGATATTCATAAAGAAAGCTAATCAGTGTGAGTATTATTATGACACTTGAGTCTCTGGAGTCTTCTATGATTCATAGATTTTAAAAATCATTTTGAAAATATCTATTTGGTTAAAAAAAATGCATCCAGCCTAACTCTTCTATATAAAAGACACTATAGCGCATCGCTGCTGCTTAAGCATAAGAAACTAGACAGCCAAATTCAAACATCCAAGGGAGACAGAAACTCCCATCCAAGTCCAGATCTCCAGTCTTTCCTTTAGGCTTCTTGTTAAGTTCAACAGAACGGAAGACTCAAGTTATATAAACAGCTTCAAATAATCAATATTTTATACTGTTATTTTATAATAAAGAAAAACTAGAACTAAGTCTTCTGTTGCTGGCTTAGTTAAGCTAAATAAATTAAAACTATGCCACTTATTGGAATATTGTTAGGTTATTAAGGCAAAATTTAAAGAATATCAACATGCTAAAAAATGTCTCCCCAGGACAATATTAAGCAAACTCACCCCAAACTGGTAAACAAGGCTGAAATCCCAGTATAAAATCTGGAGTTAGATGTATAAATGTGGGAAATAAGAGTATGATATGATACAGGAATGGGTGAAATTTTCATCCTTAACTTATTTGAATGTTGGTTTAACAAATTATTTAACCAGTATTTTTAAAGTGGTTACATATATTCAAAAAACATCTAAGTGATATGCCCTTTCGAGAGCTAGAAACTCACAGAAACCTTCAAGTGTATTTTGCTCATTCGTTTAAATCATTCAAACTTCATTACTTCAGAACAGAATTAGAAGTCATATTCAGGTAGCTATCAGTGCTCAGGCTAGGCTAGACCAGGAAGCACTCTGTAATTCTTCTCTTCCCTCTAGATCTGTTGTGCTATTAAAACAGGCTAGAAAAGAATATTGTACTAAAAAAAAAAAAAGAATATTGTACTTGACCAAGCGAGTATTGTCTCTGAGAACAGGTCACTGACATTAAGAATCTGAACAAGTCACCAAGCTTCTCAAATCCCTAAGTTTCACAATCTCAAAATTTCTGTATTCAAGTTCAGATGGTTTGTCTCAGATCTGGGATCCACCATCCACTCTATCCTCACTGCTAGACACTGGATTCCGTCTTTCAGGGACAAACCAAATCTTGAAAGGTGCATTATAACCCTAAAATAAATAGCAATTATTTCCCCAAGCATGTGGGCCAGGGGAAAGGGCGAGACCACACAGGACTGAACTGAACACTTCTGCCATTTCCGGAATATTCCCGAACAATCTGTGCTTTTCATAAATTCAGTAAAGGTATACAAAAGTGTGAAAGCCAGCAGTGTAAGGCCAGTATTTTTCATAATGAAAATTAATTTATTAATGGATCATGGCATATATATATATTTAAAATATAGTACAATGTGTTAGACTGCATTGTACATTATACTGAGTTTTACAAATATGTCAGTTATATTGTCTTTTTGTCAAATACGAAAAAAACCTTGATTTTTTTAAAAAAAATAAAGTGTTCTGCTACTTAGTCCAGGCTGCTTTTGAACTTGTGATTCCTCTTGCCTCAGCGTCGCGCTAGGAATACAGATATAATCAATCCCTTAGGTTAGGGTTAGGTTCTTTAAACGTACTTCTTTCTGTGGGTTATAGTCAAAAGGTTTCCAAAACAGTGCCTGGATATTACAGATTTAGAATTTATGCTCAAAGAGGCACAACAAAGACAAAACAAGCAAACCAACCGAGATAGCAAATCATACGTAACAAGCTGTAGAAGTATCTAGAGACTTAACAAAATGGACGGCATTTTAACTGTGATCATCCACAGTAATAAGGGAGACTATGGTATCGCTTATATGGCTAAAAACAGCATTTTAAGTACCCCACTATCATATTTTTTATTTATTTTACATAATAACAACAGAGTGAATAAATTACTAAAACTTCATTATCATTTCCTCCTTGCCATACGCGGTGAGGTTATGAAACGCATAGTAGGGAAGACAACGGCAGTTGTTCAGTACCTTTGTCATCGAATTCCATTCCCTGGATAACTGAAAGTATTCATTAAAATCATCTCACCTCTCGTAGCTTATAGTTCAAATCATATATCGAAGTAATTTTTCACCGTTCCTTCCTTTCTCCTTTAAAATCAAATCAAGCAGTTCGTGGGAACTATCCGTAAGGTGAAGATACTCAATTCCCTATAGGTAGCTAAGGGTACGACTTCCCCGCTCCTAAGCCGTCGAAGCTGGGCACCATGTCCAGAGACTTTCCCAGGATTTCAGAGGCTCCTTGGCCTTGAACACTGCTCCGAAGGAGCATCATATCACCGGATGCCTGGCTCCCCCGCTCACTCGGGGGCTCCTAGACGGACAGACTTTGCCCCTACAGGGAATAAAAAGCGCAATTCCGCTACCACCCCTACCGCGCTGCCGCCGAGACCGCCACCAACCGTCACCTCGATGCTGCCGCGACCACCACCGCGACCACCACCGTAGAGGCTCCCGACGAGCTGAGTGCCTAGCAGGGACGGAGGCACACACAACTCGTGTCTCTGTCACGGGAGGGGGACGTGGAGAGCCAAGGCATCGCTGGGAGCAAAGCTTCTCCCCAAGACCCCAGGCGAGGAGCCTTACCTTTTCGTGTCCGCAGCTCAAGACCTGCTGAAGGTAAGGAGTCTTAGACCCGGAATTCGCCAGGGGGGGGTGGAGGGAGAGAAGGAGTCGAAGCAGAAAAAAAAAAGCCCGACATGCAAATGTGGGTTGATGCAAAAAGCCCGCGATGCTAATGTTAAGCTAGGAGCACTTACCTCTGTGGTTGAGCTCGCACGCTGTCGAGTCAGCGAAGTAGAGGCAGAGGCCAGCGAGAGCAACAGCAAGAAGTGGGCGGACCCAAGCCCGGACCTACTCCAGCTAGGAGGCAGCGGTCTCCCCGGAGCTAGCCGCGACAGAGCCTGAGGCTTTGCTGCGGTCAACCTACTTAACCAGAAAGGGCGGCCATCGACCAGGAACGGGACGCGCTGGGATTGGTTGCCGCTGGTATTGTTTCAAAGGAAGTTCTTCTATGATTGGCTAGCGGACTCAAGCGGGAACCCGAGGTGGGACGTGGGAGAGGGGGTTTAACAAAGTTGTTGCCCAGGCAACGGAGCGACGCACAGCGAGCGGCAGTCTATTCGGAACCTAGGTGAGGAAAATTGAACATTAGGGGGGGAAAACAGAGGGGAGTCCTCTAATGTTGTGACCCTCGGAGAAACTAGGGAGAAGTTGAAATAACTAAGGGCTCAGCTAGATAGCTCTGAAAAGCCCCGTGTTGCTCAAAGTAGAGGAAAATGTTCCTAAAGTCCCGCCCTCCTGGACCCGAAGCAGGATGTTTCTAGAAAAAAGCTAGAGAAGGGATGGGTGTTGACCTACTGTAGAAAAACAAAAATAAACATCTAAATACTTACCAGTTTTCCTGTCACACACACTCAGTACGTTCTGCCTTTCCGTTAAAAAATAATTTTTAGGTAGGTCTAGGTGCTCAAAGTTGGGAGACTCACTATACCTTCCTTTTTATGTGAACAAGCAGTAGTAATTCAGTGCCAGAGAGACCTGTACAAGAAATGGAGGAAGAGTGTGTTCCGTAACGCCTTTCAAACAGAAAAAATAAAGATAAAATGGCTCCTGACAGTTGCTATGGAACAGTACTTCCGAGGGACAGAATTTCAGCGGCCAGAGTTCTGAGGACCTTAGTCACTCCTTAAGGAACGGAGAATAGTCACACCCACATTTACTGAGTCAGAGCATAGGACACAAAGATTACTCCATTACTCGTACCTTAAAATTCTTGCCACTCCAAAGGCTGATTAGGAGAGTATTTTGTCATTATACTATTACTTTCAAAACATACACCACTGTGCTAAAAATTAAATCTGAGAAATGGAAAAGAATGGAGTTTGAGCAGAGAGATAAAAATCATTAATCTTAAGAGTTTTCTGTTGTGCTAGGAGTCAGAACAGGGACTACAGAAGTAAACCAATCCCACTTTTTAGACTTTAACAGTACATTTGAAAAAACGGTAAGAAAAATTACGAGCTGATGATCTTTTTATATAGAAGAGGAATTTGAAACTAAGAAAGAACAAATTATTGCTAAATGTATTAAATTTACCTGAAATGTGCTATACAACACTCCACCCCACACGCTTTTACTATTTAGATCACGCTCCCCTAAATCTAACATCCTTCTGCTGCAGCCTTCCAAGTGCTAGGACTGCAAGCATACTACAGCTTTTGATGACTCGGGAGACGCCCTGTAAAAATTAAGGTTTTTCATCTCAGCATAAGAACTCACTTTCAATTGAGCACGGTGACACAGGCCTGCAATCCCAGCCTGGTCTACAGAACAGCCAGGGATACACAGAGAAACCCTGGAAACCCTGTCTCAAAAAACAAAAAACAACAACAAAAAACAAACAAAAAACAAAACTCAATTTCCAGCTCATGTAATACCAGCTACTAGGGAGACTAAGGTGTGATGTTCCTTTGAGCCCAGGAGTTAAAGATCAACCAGCCTGGTTAAAAATAAAGCAAACCAGCACATCTTTCAAAGGATGGTCGATACTCCACTTTTATAAATAACCTGGATGAAATACGGACACAGAGCCAGGCAGTGGTGGCGCATACCTTTGATCCCAGCACTCAGGAGGCAGAGGCAGGTGGATCTCTCTGAGTTCGAGAACAGTCTGGTCTACAAAGTGAGTCCAAGACATCCAGGGCAAAACAGAAACCCTGTCTCAACAAACAAACAAATAAATAAACAAAGCCAAAAACAAAACAGACACAGGAATTATTAAATCAAATGAGGCTTGTGTTTTATGTTTAGGTAACATGACATTACTGGGTCCTATTCCTAAGCCCTCTATTTTTTTTTTTAATTTTTAATTTTGAAACAAGATCTTATTAAGTTGCCCAGGTTGGCCTTGAACTCTGTAACCCAGACTTGCCTAAAGTGCATCAGCCTTATGAGTAGCTGTACCTTAAGTCCTGGCTTGCATTTATGTTTCTGAAAGATATCAGATACTTAAAAAACACTTTCTATTAACTATATTTTAAGTTTGTGACAGAAACCTTGTTAAGCCCTCATAGTTATGGTTGTTTTCTGGCAGCAAATGTTAGAAACATTTTAAAAAGGAAAATATTTTTGGATATTTTAAAGACATAACATGATTATTTCCTATTGAACCAAGGACTTTTGGTGTGCTTAAGAAAATAGCTATTAGGAGGGAGGGGACTAGGATCAGGAGTAAGATTAAATAAATAGAGTTAGCGATGAAAAAAAAAAGAATACAGCTAGTGAACTACATCCCCGTCCATAACTATATTAGTTTCAATAGACAAAAAATTACTGATGAGTATAGTTATCAAAAATTAATAATGTGTCTGTGTGTGGGTATGTGCACAAGAGTGTGGGTACTTACTCATGGAGGCCAGAGGTGCTGGCTCTCCGTGGAGCTGAAATTTCGGGTATTTTTGAGCTGTCTGATGTGAGTGCTAGGAACTAGAGTCCTCTGCAAGAGCAATGTGCACTTTTTTCACTTTATTCATTTTTATATCCTGAGCATAGCCTCCTTCCTCATCTCCTCCCAATCCCACTATCCTTCTTCACCCCCCTATTCCCTAGTCCACTGAAAGGGGTCGTTCTCCTCCCCTGCCATCTCACCCTAGCTTATCAAATCTCATCAGGACTGCCTGGATCCTCTTCCTCTGTGGCCTGGCAAGGCCACATCACCAGGGGAAGTGACAAAAGAGCAGCCAGCCTAGTTCATGACAGAGACTGCCCCTGCTCCCTTTATGTGAGAACCCACATGGAGACTGAGCTCTTAACCACTGAGCCATCCAACTAGTCCTTTCCATCACCCCCCAAATATTTTTTAATGACAGGAATAGTTACTGTGTCATAATAGAACACTTATCTACATTCTTAGGGGCCTAGATTCAGTCCTACGCATCTCCAAAAGTAGAAAAAAAAAACCAATTAGCCAGAATATTATCATTTAATTCAGACATGAAGAGAGATGATAATTTACTTTTGCATTTTCAGAAGAATTTCAATGTCCAAATTGCTAAATAAGGCACTATATAAATAAAGTTATATAAGAAATGTAAAATTCATTTAGAGAATAAACAGATTTTGAAATATGTGAAGTCATTTAGATAGCAACAGAATTTTCCTTGGGAATATGTTTTCACTTACTCACTTAAGTTCAAACAAGATGCTGGTTGATGATTCGTTGCCTTTCTTGCAGCACTTGGGATCAAAATCAGGCCTTCTCCTACCTCTGGCAATCACTCTACCCTGGAGCTACACCCCTACCGATGGTTGGCAGCTTTTCATTTCCTGATCTCATTTACTGTGCATGCCTAGTAAAATAGATTGGTACTATTTTATTTACATTATATGCTTAGTAAAATAATCTGTACTATACTAACTTAACTTTGACGTTTCTCTGAGTAGTTAAAGAACCATTCTTATTGATGCTGTATGTGAAAGTCAATAACAAACAAATAAGAATGGTTATAGGCTCACACTCAAAATCTGACTTGATCTTATGTCTCTTGGTATTGCTTCGGTGCTGTGAATCTAGAGCCTTCTTGGCATACATTTTAGTCCCCAGCTGGTCCCAGTGTTTTGGTTTGAGCTGGTTCCTGACTTCCTGTTATTTTAACTGGTTAGCAAGAAAGATCCCCCAACTACATTGTTGTTGGTTGTTTTTTTTTTTTTTCTGAAGGCTCTGAAGCCTCAAATTGATGTAAGAATATCAAAGCTCTGTCTGGAAACACTGGTTTTGGTATTGGATGGTCAAAATAGACTTGGGAGTGGAAGAAAGAAAAACCACAGCCTTAGAAAATTTATTTTCGCTGAGTGCGGTGGCACATGCCTGTAATCCCAGCACTCTAGGAAGCAGAGGCAAGCAGAACTCTGTGAGTTCGAGCCCAGCTTGGTCTACAAAGCCAGTCCAGGACAGGCAAGGCGACACAGAGAAACTCTATCTCAAAAAAAAAATCAAAATCAAAACAAAACAAAAAGAAAAAAAACTTATTTTCTAAGTGGCCACATCTCAATAAAATGATTCTTTGCTCTTAACACCATCACCACCCTGCCTACTTGCTGAAAATCAAGCCCAAGGCCTCATGCAAGTACTTTACCAATCTTGGTCTATTTAAAATATTCCTGTCAATAGTCAGGCATGAATGGAAGAAGGACTAGGGAACCCCAATTCTCACTGCTAAACTATCACTATTACTGATGATTCTTCGGGGACTGAGCCTTATTGCATTGTGTAGCTACTGATGACTACCAGCTCCAAAGGATAGATCATATTCAATGGTCAAACAGATGGCCCTGGTTAAACTAAATGGCTAACAAAACAAAATCCCCAAATCATGAATCTGGAAAAGGAACTGATAGAGAAGAGAAAGGGAGACAAGGATAAAAACAAGATAAGTGAAGGTGTTGAGGAAAAAAATAATCAGAATTTATAATGTAACTATCTATGAAATTGTCAAAAACTTAATAAAAGTAGTATAAATGTTGCATTGAAACATAGAATCATTAGCTCTAGAAATTTTTCATTTAAAAAAGTCACCACACTAGTCTGCCCAAGTAGTCTAGTAATTAGAAGAATGTACTCTAAAATTCAAAGGCTGCAAGTTAGAGGGTACATTATTAACAGAATGTAGAATACATGTAGGAGAAGAATGTGTGAGAAGAGCAGAAAATCAGGCTGATACTATATCCTGAAATCAGTGATTGCCAGACTTGAAATTATATATCAAACTGACAAATAAAAGATTAAAGGGCATGTCTTCTTTTCTTTTTTAATATGATGAGCATGAGAAATGAGTTTTGAAAACTATCTTTTAATTTAATAGCATTCTTGACTTGTTAGACTACTAAAATATTAGTAAAATGTGTATTTGCATTGAATTAACTTTTCCAATATTTCATATAATTGGTTGCTTTTTTGGTATGTGATGTATTTAATTATTCACAAAATATTTGTGATTCTTTTGTTTCTAAAAATGTGTCATTAGATTATCAGGACCTTTTATTTGCTTACATATTATTATTATATTTGATATAGTGAAATATTTTTGTAAAAGTGTTCATTTTATAATATTTTGGCTCAAATTACCTATAATTTAAGTCTATGTGATTTTTTCCAGCATAATTTGAAAATCTTGTTCCCAATATGTTTCAGGTATATAAAATATTACTAAATTTTTTTTAATTTTTTTAAATTTATTTATTTTTATATCAATCACAGGTTAGGTACTTTGCATCCCAGGCGTAGCCCCCCTCCTTCCTTCCCTCCCACCCTTCCTCTCCCTCCCTCATCTCCCTCCTCCCCACCCCCTCCAAGTCCACCAACAGGGGAGGACCTCCTCCCCTTCCATCCAACCCCAGCTCATCCTGTCTCCTCAGGGCTGGCTGCAATGTCCTCATATTCTTTTTAATAGTCTCAAAGAAGGAACTCTTCATATTTTGAGTATAGATATCTAGATACATCTGGAAATCACTAGGAGACAAATCTAATGTGTAATCAAGTGGAATGATTAATATGTTCTTAGCAATACATATGAAGGAAATTCCAAGAGAAGAGAAAATTTCTCAAATATTTTGAGCATTGATGGTACAATGTATATCAGTATATAACCTTCCAAGGTTACTATTACTATTTTGAAATGCCACATTCCTATGAATTTAATCATTTTCATTCAGTATTCATCAACTGCTGACTAAATTCCAGCTGTGGTTTTGAAGATGTTCTTTCTGTATGTATAGCTTCTCACTGCCCTCACTGTCCTGCTTCCCACCCAAGAGCCAGTCCAAGCCTTCCCAAGCAACTGGTAGAAATTTTAAATTATTTTTCCCCTTAGTCCTGTGTTCCATATACTTTCTGAGCCATAATCTTCATTCATCACCTCCTCTGTGGGTGCTAGATGACAGAAAGTCACTAATGCAGGGCCTACCGTGGTTGCTATTTTTGCTCTGGAATTTTGATCCCTGCCCTATTCTGAATATTCAACTAGCCTCCAAACTCCTGACATTTCTCAATAGCTAGACCCTTCCTATACTTCTACCTGTGAGCTGGGGTCCTTTGTCTGAATATCTCTCTACAGCCAGAAAGCCCTGCTAGATAGAGACTATGGGATCTTGCTACTGCTACATCAGATGCTATATTTGGAACATCTAAATATCTTTCTTATGGCTTGTCTTAGCTGTGTGTTTACTCTTTTTTCTCTAGCTTCCCATTGAAATCTCAGAAGCTTCATGATCATACAAGTATCAGTGGATACTATGTTTCAGATAATAATGATGTTTCATATGTAAGCAATTATAATTATAATCGTTGAATAATTGGCCATCATATTATAACATTTGTAGAGTAAATAATGCTGATTTAAGAAACAATTTCTGTTATATTTATTTCTTGAACACATCATTGTACAATTTCAAGTCGCGATACTAATTATATCTGATATCAGGTGTGTTTTTCCATTTCACTGTCAAAGGTAGAAAATATTCCAGTAAAAAGTCTGTTTTTAATGTTGGCTAAATATTTAATGAACACAGAATCAAGGAATAATTTAAAAATACAAACAGAAGCCTCTTTGTTTAATTTAATATATGTCAATTATTCATTTCCATAGCAGCCTACCAGGCCATATTATGGGAGAAACCGTTTGTCACCTTTTATTTCACCTTTTCTATTTAATGAGTTTCCAATGTAATGAGCTTTATCATTAACTTATTCTATATCACCATTAAATGTGATAGTCATGGCCAGCAAAATGAAACTTTTAAAGAACTAATAATTACTAACCTAGGTTGAGTGCTTACTATATGCCAGTGCCGGGTGCTAGTCCAGGCTCTTTTATATGCATTAGGCTATTTAATACTTGTAACAACTCAAAGAGACAGATGCTACTATTATCCCCCACTTTAAAAATAAAGAAAATTAGGTAGACAATTTAAATAATTGCTTAAATCTAGAGAGCGAAGAAGTACATGATGAATCCAATTCCAAACAGCATGACCCCAGCCCTCGTATTATTAGGCAGTATTATATTTGCCTCCATACTAGCAATAGAGACGTTAGCATTTCTTTCACACTCTTTACATTTCCAGTAAGTATCCAAATCAATTATATATTCAACAAAGAAACTAAAAAATATTTGTAAAACAAGACTTAGAAAATTCTATCTTCAAATCCCGGTCGATTTTGACAAGTGACTATATCAAGACATTATTACCATTCTAGGTACAATGGAAATTTTTTCATGTATAATTTAATTAAGCCCGCTAGAGAAATGTTCCCTGAGAATGAAGTTTATGAAATAATGTTTCAAAAATATCTGTAAAATTGTGGCAAAGATACCTATTTCAGTTATGCCCAATTTACCAACAATAAGCACAATTCTACACTTCTTTTCAGGTTACTCATTAAAGTCTGACACCTCTGAGATATATATATATATATATTTTACGATCATAACTGTCCTGCTGTGGATGTAACTGCAGGGGTTATTTTCAAAATTGCCACTAGGATGATATGATTCAATATTACTGTTAGAATCATAAAACCTGTGTTTCTTTGTTCATGAATTTCACTAAAATGAGCCAATGCTCATTTCAAATGTCATTGTAAGGCTAGGTCTCATCAAAGGTTAATTAACAGTATAAATGAAGCAGAAAGGTACACACTTACCTGGGGCAAATATGTGAAATGAGTAAAGGTTATCTGGCTATATCCCTGAAGCAAAATCTTTTCAGTTCACAAATTGGAATATACACCAAACATGAAACAGATTTTAAAAGATAGGTTAAAAACTGTGTTCCCTAATACTAGTATATATCTTAACAACAACTTAAACTTTTAATAATGTTGCCAAATGTGTTCTTTTTATGTTTTGGGGGCTTTGAACATGGTAGGCAAACATTTTTACAAATGAGCTGTAGCTAAAGCTTTCCCCCTAGTCAATCTTGTTGTTGTTGTTGTTTTATTTTGTTTTTTTTTTTTGAGGCAGGGTATTTCTGTGTAGCCTTGGCTGTCCTGGACTCACTATGTAGACCAGGCTGGCTTCAAACTCACAAAGATCCTCCTGCCTCTGCGTCCCCTGGGATTACAGGCATGCACCTCCAGATCCCTGCTTTTCTTCATTTTTTTCTCATTTATTTTATTCACTTTACATCCTTGTAGTCTCTTCCCCCTTCCCCTTCTAGCCTCACCCTCTCTTTTTGCTCCCCTTCCCCTTATCTTCAGAAAGGAGAGCTCCCTTTCTCATCCACCCTAGCTCATCAAGTTGCGTCAAGACTCAATGTGTCCTCTTCCCCTGTGGCCTCTCAAGACAGAAGGCCCGTAGAGAACAGAGAAATTGAGGTTGGGGCCATCTCTGTGACAAGCTGGTGGCCTAAGTCAGGGTAGGCTCCTAGGAGCGTATGAGGGGTACTCAAGCAGAGACTTCTAGTAGCAAGGGCCAGGGAGACTGAAAAGGACATCCTCTAACTAGACTAGTCTTCTAGTAAAGGGAGGTGAACACCAACCCACCCGCAAAACCTTCAACCCCAAATTTACAGCTGCCTACAAGATATACAGGGATAAAGATAGAGGAGAGATTGAGGAAATGCCTAACTGATGCCTGGCCCAACCAAACATCTACCTTATCGGAGCATGCCATCCCCAGACATTATGAACGATACTATGGTAAACTTGCAGACAGGAGCCTGACAGCTGTCTTCTTTATTCTTAAGCACACTAGAAACCAAGAACCATTTATGTAGTTACTTAATGTGTGCTGGTTAAATTGAACAAGAAGATTTAGTGAGAAATGCTGAATGCTTGCATTTACTTGGTTTCTTAGGGTTCTGTGACTTTGCAAAATACATATGTGTAGGGGTGTATGAGTATTTCCAAACATGACTGCGATAGTGGAGTGACACAATGAAAAGGAAAACAGTAGGAAAGGAAAAGGAAAGTAAAGTGTGTCTGATTATCTTTGTCCTTAGAATATGGAATCAGAAAGTACAGAAACTGAAAATATGGAAACAGGAAATTTGGAAGCAAAAAGCACCGAAGCTAATAATATGAAATTTGGGACATTGTCTTCTGTCTCGGCCCTGCAAGCACTGTCCAGTCTACTGTATCCTGAAGAGGAAGATGATTTTGATACTGAACAGGTGGTCATATACTTAAAGATAAATTATATTATAATAATTGTTATCTAATAAAATATTAGATAATTGTATTAAAGGAAATTGTGGAACTGTGTTTGAACAACTCGTTCTCACCTTGCTGTGGGAGCAGAACTGTGTCATCTGATATACACATAGGAAGCTGGAAGGCTTATTATGCATGAGGCTATAACCTCTAGCACATTTCTAGCAAACATAATTATATTTTTTTCTACACCACCTGAAAACTGAATAGGAAAATAGTTCTGTAACTATGGTAGCAGTAGCTACATTTCAAAATGTTTGTCATTTATATTTATAGTCAAAGGATGCCTTACAACCATTGCAAAGACCAGTAGCTATGATTGTTTCTGCCTAGACATTATTTCTACAAAGCAAATATTTTCAGCTATGCAGTATTAATTGATCTTTTAATCTAAATCTCTTAATTTAAAAAAACAAACATATTAAAAGAGTAAAATATTTTGAGCCATATAACAGAAAAAAATAGCTTCTGTCTATTAATAAGGGTTTCCTGGTACATGCTTAAATAGATATATAGAGTATAATCAGTTGGTTTTCATTTTGGGATCTGGAGAGGTAACACTTCCAAGTCTTGGAACAGCAAAATGACATTCTTTTGGGATAGAAGAGTTACCTATCCAAAGCCACTGCAATTATTTCCTCGATAACCAAAACTCCCTGGTTTGCAACAGGGAGTGTTGCAAAACTCCCTGGTTTCCCCTCCCCTCCTTAAACAGAAATGAACTTTGACAATTAGAACAGCTATGATAATGCAAAACTTGATGCACAGTCATTCTACTATATTAGAATATTTCAATTGCATAAAAGTATTTTAATGAAATTTTACTGACAAATAAACCATGTTCTATGAAAGTATATATCAGTTTGTTCCTTCCAATTTTTTTTGACATAGAATGAAAACCAAGTATTTTATGAGTGGGCCACAAACTCAGAGACCCAGATAAATATGTACGCTCATTAGGTGAAACAGATCAGAATTAAATAAGGTATAAAATGGAAATAAAATTTGTAGAAAAAGGCTGCTGAATCAGCTTGGGGCCATGGTAAGAAGACATAAAGTTTTAGAGAAAAGCCTTTGTAGAGTCAAACAAAGAAAAATCAAGTCATTGATAACAGCATTAAATATACACAGCAAATAAGGCACAGGGGAAAATGTTTGGTGCAATGTATCCATGAGGTTGGGAAAACAAGTTCTTTTTGCTACCTAAGTTGAAATAACAAAATACTAACTCTCCAGCACATACATCCTGGGAAAGGCCTGCTTATACTACAGAGAAAGAGTATATTAAGTATTTGAAAGACAAAACCAGTAATATTGTTAAGCAGAACTTGCAATTGGCACTGATGCAGAGGTAAAGATCAGCATTGGTTACAAAGCTTCTTCTCTATGGTGTTTATGTCTGGGATGTTTATTTGCATCTAGAGGTATTTCTAGGAGGAAAGATGAGTGTTTATGAAAATAGACTATAACATCAATTTACTGAATTTCACAATCCATAATAGAAAATTACCATAATAATATATGATTGTGTGTATGTGGGTTATAAGCAATTTTTAGATAATTGGTCACTCAGACATCTCAGTACAGATAGCATTAGAGGGTATAGAATCAGAGATTCAGTACGGTGGGAGAATAATTAATGTTCCTACTGAACTATTAAATTTCCCTGGAGATAAAAGGCCTTTCATTTGTAACATGTATTAATCCTGAGAACAAAGGAATGATTATAAGTGTTTTCTAAAATGGATTCTGAAAAACAGCAAGAGAACTGTTGCACACATTGGTTTATTTACACTATCCCTCTTCTAAATGAATTGTTAAGTCTCTGGGAAATTGGGAAGAGAGTCTGTTGTTTTTCAAACTACTGAAGGGGTCTCAAGACTTATGGGAAATAAGATCCCACCAATCTTCAGACACCATGACAAGGATGTTCAGAATATCTTCAATATTACAAAGTGACACGGATTGGAATGACAAATTGCTCTGATAATTGGCTGTAGATGCATGGAAGAGGCTTAAAGGATGTCCTTACAGGGAACAATTACCAGGTGGCATTTTATTATTTCATTTTACCTTTTCACTTGAAATTTTATTTTTAATCATTTATTTTCATTAAGTTAAGAAATTGAAACTCTTCTTTACTCTGATATACTCATCCAATCATCCCTATACACAAGGAGCATATCAGATTTTGCCAGAACGTTCATGGTTTTATTTCTGCTGATTTAAACTTTCTGTGGAGAGACTGCAAAATAAGAGGTCCTTATGTATCAAGAACTGATTTTGTCTGATTGACTATTAGTATTCTGGTGATTAATAATTTAATAAAAGTACCACACATTCATATGACCTCGGTGATTAAACAATGAAAAAAAGTTCAAAATGCTATTGGGATTTTTATATAAAAATATCTGCAATTTCTTAACTCCACAATAGAGCTTTTACATCTCCTTTTTTGAAAAACGGTAGTTATGATCTCACACAGTGTTGAGATATTACATATTATTTTACAATTTATAACTGTTGGTATAGTTTAACATAATAAAGAACCAGGCAAAATTTTTCAGCAACATGCATGGATACACATTTGTCTTCTCAACTAAAGAGGACTTTGCAACTATTGTACATGTTTGAAGTCTTGGATGATTACAGCAAGAACTAAAAACCAGGACAGGTAGACGTGGTAGTTTGCCAGGAAGCAAGGAAATAAGGATATTTTGGCTGTCAGTAAGGGAGTGAATCAGAACTTCATAGTCTGATGGTTGAATGAACAATTAGGAAGAAACTGAGTTTGTATTTAAATATCAAAGAATTGCAGAAAAGGCCAGTGAGGTGATGGGATAAATATGTGTTGCATTGACTTAGAAAGACTGAATATTGTTCTGCAAGGTTGTGTACACTAATAAAAATGTAATAAAAAGATGACAAAATAAGCATATGGCTGTATGAAAACAAGTGGTTTGACATTCAGTTGACACATGAGTTGGGAATTGCTGCAATAGGAAGTGTGGGAAAGAGAAATATTTCATCCCCAAAGCAGAAAGAGATAAAAAGTTATTGGGACTTTTAAATGGATCCGTTGATGTGTATATTCTTAGCTTCTCTTTACTTTTTTAAATTAAAAAATTATTTATTACAATTTATTCGCTTTGCATCCCAGCTGTAGCTCCCACCCTCATCTCATCCCCTCCCTCTTCTCCTATGCCCCTTCCCCAGTCCACTGATAGGAAAGGTCCTCCTCCCCTTCCATCTGACCCTAGCTTATCAGACCTCATCATGACAGGCTGCATTGTCTTCCTCTGTGGACTGGTAAGGCCCTCAGGGGGAGGTGATCAAAGAGCCAGCCACTGAGTTCAAGTCAGAGACAGCCCCTGTTCCCATTACTAGGGTACCCACTTGGACACTGAGCTGCCATGGGCTACATCTGTGCAGGGGCTCTAGGTTATCTCCATGAATGGTCCTTGGTTGGAGTATCGGTCTCAGAAAAGACCCCTGGGCCCAGATTTTTTGGTTCTGTTGCTCTCCTTGTGGAGCTCCAGTACCCTCGAGGTCTTTCTATCTCCTCATTCTTTCATAAAATTCCCTCCACTCTGCCCAAAATTTGTCTATGAGTCTCAGCATCTGCTTTAATACCCTGCTGGGTACAGTCTTTCAGAGGCCCTCTGAAAGACCTCTTTCTATGTCTATCCCATTTGCCTTTCTGAATGAGGATTGATCATCTTACCCAGGGTCCTCCTCCTTGCTTAGCTTCTTTAGTTGTACAGATTTCACTATAATTATCCTATATTAGATGTCTATCATCCACTTATGTGTGTCTTTCTGCTTCTGGGATACCTCACTCAGGATGATCTTTTCTAGTTCCCACCATTTGCCTGCAAATTTCTCAGTTTCCTTGTTTTTAATTGCTGGGTAGTATTCCATTGTGTAAATGTACCATAATTTCTGTATCCATTCCTCTATTGAGAGACATCTGAGTTGTTTCCAGATTCTGGCTAATAAAAATAAAGCTTCTACGAAGATGGTTGAGTCAATGTCCTTGTTGTATATTGAACATATTTTGAATATATGCCTAGGATTGGTGTAGCTGGATCTTGATGTAACACTATTCCTAATTGAGAAAGCACCAGATTGATTTCCAAAGTGGTTGTACCAGTTTACATTCCCACCAGCAATGGAGGAGAGTTCCCCTTTCTCCACATCCTCTCCAGCATGTGTTGTCACTTGAGGTTTTTTTGTACTTTTTTATTTTATTAATTACTGTCTATTCACTTTGAATCCAAGCTGTAACCCCCTCCCCCATCCCCACTCCTACTTTCCCTCCCTCTTCTTTTCCTATGCCCCTCCTGCAGTCCAATGATAAGGGAGGTCTTTCTCCCCTTCCATCTGACCATAGTCTATCAGGTCTCATCAGGACTGGTTTCTTTGTCTTCTTCTGTGGACTGGCAAGGCTTCTCCTTCCTCAGGCTCCCCCAAGGAGCCAGACCATGGGTTCATGTCAGAGATGGTCCCTGGTCCTATTATTGGGGAACTGTCTTGGATACTGAGTTGCCTTGGGCTACTTCTGTGCAAGGGTTCTAAGTTATCTCCATGCATGGTCCTTATTTGGAGTATCAGTCTCAGAAAACACCCGTGTGCCCAGATTTGTTTGGGTCTGTTGCTCCCTTTGTGGAGCTCCTGTTCCCTCCAGGTCTTTCTATCTTCCCCTTCTTTCATAAGATTCCCTGCACTCTGGAAATGCAAATCAAAACAACCCTGAGATTTTCACCTTACACCCATCAGGATGGCTAAGATCAAAAACTCTAGTGACAACACATGCTGGAGGGGCTGTGGAAAATGGGGAGCCCTCCTTCATTGCTGGTGGGAATGTAAATTTGTACAATGACTTTGGAAATCAATCTGGTGCTTTCTCAGACAAATAGGATTAGTGCTACCCCAACTATACCACTCTTAGGCATATATCCAAAAGATGCTCAAGTACACTACAAGGACGTTTGCTCAACTATGTTCATAGCAGCTTTATTTGTAATAGCCAGAATCTGTAAACAACCCAGATGCCCCTCAGTTGAGGAATGGATACAGAAATTATGGTACATTTACACAATGGAATACTACTCAGCAATGAAAAACAAAGAAGTCACTTGAGTTTTCTATCTTAGCCATTCTGATGGGTATAAGGTGAAATCTCAGGGTCATTTCGATTTGAATTTCCCTGATGACTAAGGATGTTGAGCATTTCTTTAAGTTTTTCTCTGCCATTCAGTATTCCTCTATTGATAATTCTCTATTTGGCTCTATACCCCATTTTTAATTGGATTACTTGATTTGTTGTTTTTTCATTTCTTGGGTTCATTATATATTCTGGATATTAGCCATCTGTCAGATATAAGGGTTGGTGAAGATCCTCAGAATGCTGCCATAAAACTGTCTTTCACCTAACTCTAACCAAACAGTGACCAAACCCCAGGTGCCAATGTTTTTCTACTACCACTTGGCTGTAACCTTCATAGAGATGAATGTGGCTCATTCCTCCTCTCCCAAGGGATACATGATTCATTGGGCTGGAACCAGGGATTTAGTTCAACCAAAAAAAAATCAATTCAGCCTTAGAGTTTATTAAACCAAATACGTTTTTGAAAGGACAAGGAAAGCACATTGAAAATAATAGTTGGCATCTGTGTCTGTGCTGAATAACAATAGTGAATAATTAATGTGGAACTCTTTATGAGGGTTTTTTAGATAAAAAACCTACCAGATTTAAATTCTCAGTAGTAATATATGTCATACAAGGACTGGTTACAGAATATTGGACTTATTCTCTTCTCCCCAAGGGACAATTGTCATCTTCAATGGGAGCCCTAAGTCCTGGGAATATTGGACCACCTAAAGCAAAAGACTCCAAAGGTAAGTTATTTAATAAAGTAATTAGATAAATGGAGTTAATAGAGTGTTTTATTCAGCAGAGTCAGAGTAATAAAAACCAATATTTAGTAAGATGAACTCATTAAATGTCATTGTATTAGATACTTTTAAGATGAAGGTACATCTTAAAAGTCTTTCCCTCGCAAACAATTCATAAAGATGTGAAGTAATACATATGTCTTGGTTTAGTCATCCCACTGTGCATGCACACTTCAAAACATCATATTGCATATGACAATAAATTAATTTTTAGTTTTTCAAATCCAAACAAGCATGTGATTTCTAAAAGATGAAGAGGTAAGTTCAAGTAATCATGCACATGCTGAGTCACCTTTTACATGCAAAGCTGTAATTTTTACTTCGGCAGCAGGCTAGTAGTTTTCTATTAAGAAAATAAATTTGCCTCTAACTGTCTACATTCCTTGGTACATTCTGTGAGATAAAAGATTGAAGAAATCATATATGCTTAGGCTTAATTTTAGGCACATTGCTCTTTTTCTGTTGCAACCATAGGAATATAGAGACCTTTCGATTCCTCATTTTTCACTCTTGTATAGTGTAGCAATTTCTCAAGATCCATTTATTAATGCAAGTTCAATAAATATTTATTGGGAGTCTGTTATGTACCAGGCAATATTATTATCATTGAGACTGCAGAGGAAATCAAAGACCTGTTCTGGAGAAGAAAGTAAAATAAATAGCTAGATAATTTCATCTTACACTGAAAGGCTTTTAAAGGGAAGTTCATGGGGTTCCTTTAAAAAAATTACTGGCCCAGGGGCTAAGATTGTAGTTCAGTGTTAGAATACTCCCCTAACACCATAAAAACAGAATTCAAACAAATAAGAAATCTATCTGTGTGACTCTCAAGCATTTAAGTTTATATGTTCTCACACAATTGAATATTTTACAAATCTTTTTTGAAAATGTAAAAGTGTTAATTCTGTTGTTCATGATTAAAGTTACCTGAGGATGGACAGAAAGGGGAAGCACATTTGTTCATCACATTAATTGATTTAAAGGTTAGTATATAGGAAAATGTTTTAAATGATAAAATGAGGTCTGAGGGTGCTTTTAAATTTTCAGTTATTATTACTGTAGCTACTCAAGAGGCTCTTTGTCTCACTCCAGAGATATTCAATACATGACAGACTAGTTCATATCTGGATGGGTTTCCATGCTGCTGTATATTCAATAATGTAGTTCTAATAATCTCAAAAATTGGATGGCAGTGAGTCATCTGTAAAATATTATGTATAAACCTGCATTGGGGCTTTAGAAAGCTAGTGCTAGATAGAAGCAGATGATCTACAAAGAATTGTGGAATAAAAAACCTAACAATAAGGTGCATTTCTGGGAAAGCTTAAAAGGACTGAAAATAATGTTCTGAACCTAATGTGGGTCTCCAATTGTTTCTCCAATGAACCAATGCAGGCCGAGCTTTTGCATGCTTACTGGAGCTTACACAGTTTTAAACGTTAAAGGATGATACATAAAATCCCAAGCACCTACTTGGCTTTGCCTAAAGGACAAGTAATAGAGGGAAATACTGCATTAAAAAGTCATCATTCTAGGCACTGTTTTCCATTTTTTAATCTACATTCTTTTTCAAGATTATATAATGCATACATAGGAAATATATCAAAAGGCTTTTATAGTAAAATACAATGCAAGATGATGTAACTCTATAGAAATCAGATTGTGGGTGCTTCAGTTTTTTATGTAAAAATTTTACTGAAGATCTATTTGTCACCTCCCCATAGTGACAGTCGGATGGTTGGCTACCCCAGAACTCCTGTCAAGTCCCCATTGGTTCAAAGGCTGTATAAAAATGCTGCAGCAAAATAAAAGCACATCTGCACTAGATGCTGCTCACCAGAGTCTGTGTCCTGGGTTGGTGACTCATCTTCCTTACCCTCTTCTGGGTCCTGGTTCTCACAACCACAAGCATAACTATACTGATTATCTCAATACCATTTAGTTGTAGGTTATCATATTTTCTTCTTTTTGCTTATGTGATTTTTTCACACTTATTATTACATTTATAAAATGTTTGGCCTATATTGATATGAAAGGCAAAGTATAGTTTAGGTTATGTGGACCAAAAATGAGTTAATGATTACAAATAAAAATATTTTTGATCAATTGTCCCAAAATGATTATGAAGAACATGAAGAAGCAACAGCTTCAGTTATGTCTTCTCTTTTTTTCACAGCCATTCTTAAATCCAGTAGTGATGAAAGTGATAACATCTGGAAACCAGAAGAGGTTCCAGAAGGATCAGAGCATGATGATATATGGGATGTTCGAGAAATCCCAGAGTAAGTCAAATGATACCAGGAATATGCTTAAATATTTAGGATTGATGTGTCATTTGATACTACTATACTTTTATAAAATTCATAAATAACTTGTACCACATAACAGTTAAAACTGCAGTGACATACAGGGAGCAAGTACAACTGATTATATTTCCTGTTCTAAAACAAAAACAAATAATTAGACATAATGCCTTCCTATTAGTTATTTTTTAGCAATAGTGAAAAATACAGCCATTTCCATTATGAAGTTTATATTCAATTTCAGTTTTGTTTAATGAAGAACTACCAGTGAGAGAAAAAACAGCCATTAAATTATAAAAAAAAAAATCATTCAAACCAAATTACAATACCATGTTTGTGTTTAATTGCCAGTGTTCTGTAGTTTCAGTAAAAGGCTATGTCCTCCCTCCAATTATCAATTATCATGCAGACTTATTTACTAAATATTTCAGGTCTCAGTGTTCAGTATATTTTGCAACTGGGTTTCAAGCTTTGATTTGCAGCCTTTTCATACAAAATCTTCTCATTCTGATAAAAAAAACACTCTTTTAAGGAACTGAAATAATGTTTACATACATTGATAAAATACATGGTTAAATGGACTTTTAAACATTCATATACATTTATATAGCAAAATCTTGAGCATTTAAAACATCTAGAAATATAAAACAAGTAATCCTGAGTTATAATGTACTTTGTTATAGTACGTTATACTAATTTTGTATAGTACATTATACTGATGTATGAGGTTAAAGGCTCTCCTGCCTAAGCTAGCCTCAAACTAAAGGTCTTCTCTTTTATACCTCCAAGTATGCATCTTCGTGTCTGGCTCAATTTATTTGGAAAGAGTTTTATGGTTACTGATCTGACAACATTTTTAAGTCTGACTACAAAACTATCCAACACATTTTTAATTATGATTTTATGTTAGTTTTGGAAACAAAAGCATTGGTAAATCACAGAGAATTAACTGAAAGAAAGGATACCGCTTTCAAATAACAATGCCCTAAAACCTGTGAGCTTTACTTTAAAATAAAAATCAAAGTTTTTAAAATGTTTTATCCTACTCGTTTTATCAAGGCTCATGTCCTAGTTTGGGTTGTTATTGCTATGAGGAAACAACATGACTAAAGCAGCTTGAGGAGGAACAGGTTTATTTGGCTTATACTTCCACAGCACTGTCCATCATCAAAGGAAATCAGGACAGGAGTCACAGGGCAGGAGCCTGGAGGCAGGAGCTGATGGAGAATCCATGGAGGAATGCTGCTTAGTGGCTTACTCTTCACAGCTTAAGCAGCCTGTTTGTTTGCTTTTGTTCATTCGTTCTGTCTGTTTTTCTTTCCTCTCTCTCTTCTTTTTTTCATTTTTATCATTTTCCTTTCTTTAATTTTAACATTTTTATTTTATATTAAGCACAGGTTATATACTTTGTATCCCAGCTGTAGCCCCCTCCCCCATTCCCTCCCTATCCCGCCCTTCCCTCCCTCATCTCCTCCCTGCCCCTTTCCAAGTCCACTGATAGGGGAGGACCTCCTCCTCTTCCATCTAACTCTAGCTTATCAGGTCTCTTCAGGAATGGCTGCAATTTGCTCAACTAGGTTCATCGCTGCTTTATTTGTAATAGCCAGAACCTGGAAAGAACCCCGATGCCCCTCAGTTGAGGAATGGATACAGAAATTGTGGTACTTTTACACAATGGAATACTACTCAGCAATTAAAAAGGAGGAAATCATGAAATTTGCAGGCAAATGGTGGGACCTGGAAATGATCATCCTGAGTGAGGTATCCCAAAAGCAGAAAGACACACATGGTATATACTCACTTATATAAACCTATAAGATAGGATAAA
>CM053742.1:54714886-54739426 GCA_028658305.1 Pachyuromys duprasi | reverse complement strand
TGATCATACCAAACTAGGTCCTCCTTCTTGTATATCCTCTCTAGGTGTGTAGATTTCAGCTTGAACTTCCTATCCTATAGGTTTATATAAGTGAGTATATACCATATGTTTCTTTCTGCTTTTGGGATACCTCACTCAGGATGATAGTTTCCAGGTCCCACCATTTGCCTGCGAATTTCATGATTTCCTCCTTTTTAATTGCTGAATAGTATTCAATTTTACTTTTTAAAGAATCAAATGTATCAAGAATAGTGTTCATACTTCTGAAAATAGAAGTATTTTATAATATCTATAGCCCATTAATTAATTTAGAAAAGTTTTTAAAATAGCAACACAAAATAATCTGTATATATTGTTTTACTAAAATCCCAGTAAATAGGTTAGAGTAGCCAAGTTACATATAAGATATTCTAAAATTATTCTTTTTTAAATATGTTTTAATTGAAATGAATATCATCGGTTTCTCCATCTCTTTTTGCCTCTAATCCTTCCTATGTCCCACCTCAAGCTGTTAGCCTATTATTATTATTTTATTATGTGTATGTACAAATATATATAAATACAACCTGCTGAGTACATTTTTGTTGTTTGTATGCATATGACTTTAGGGATGACTATTTTGTATTGGGTAACTAATCAGGCTCATGCCTAGTAGAACCTGATTCTCCCATCTCAGCAGTCATTTGCTTGCATATCCTTGTGTAGGGTTTGTTACCCCATAGGATTTTCCCCCTTTAGCATTATCGTGTTTATTGTTAATGTCATTGTTCAGATCTTGTTTGTGCAGTCATTTCTAAATGAATTCAGTTTGTGAGCGGTGTAAAAGAACCTAAATTCCTTTGTTTGCTCAGTGGTATCCCTCACTTGGCAATTTTTAACAAGTTAAGCCTTTTGCACAATCAGAGGTCAACTATTCTCCAAGGCTTCATTGACAATACCAATTATTAACAAGTCTGGCTCATGTTTCAGGAGGGGTTTTCTGCTAAGATTACAAGAGTTATTTTTTTTAACTTTTAAGATCTAAGCAGTTCATAGTAAAGAAACAGCTGTATCCCTTGATCCATGTGACAAGTACAAGTCCTTCCAGTTTTGGGGAGGGGATTTTCTGTTAAGATCCCCATGGAATCTTTATCTTGTGAGACATTGCTGTGCTCCATCCCACCTAATCTGTCTCTTCTCTTGTCCCTTTCTTGAAATATTGTAGCAGACACTTTTAATTTTCTTAAGAGGAAAAATTAGTGAGCTGTTTCTTTGAATTATCTTTCACTGGAACCAAGATAATAACCACTTTGAAGTTCTGCCTAGGAATTCTATCTAAATTTCACATATATCATCATTCTTTCCTTCCACAATTATCCTTTCAACCTGTATGAAATACTGTTTTACTGTTAAAGTTCTAAATATTTCAAAGTTAAGAAACGAATAACTCTATCCCTTGATCCATTTGGTGAATATGAGTCATACAAGGGTATCTCAAATTAACTATCTGACTGAAAAGTTATTTCTGTAAAAATGGGACTTTTGTCCAATCTAATGATCATTTATTTTGAGTCAGAGTGCCTACAACTATTTCTGTGAAAAATGTGTTATTTGTTTCACTAAGGCATTTCTTATTAGGTAGATTTGATTTCTAAAATGTATTTTAGAAAATAATTGTTTGAGCAAAAAGTTAACCATAGGAAGTACTTAAATTCTGGCACTTCTAGGTTGCTATTTATCAGAATACTGAAATACAAATTTAATAAAGAAAATATAATTCAGAATCATGTATTGATCCACATATCTCACACTATGGAAACACCATTGTATGTGTTGAGCACTTTAGGAAGAAATTCCAGTATGTCACAATATTTCATATGCATGTCCCCTAAAGCTTGCAACTCAACAACTGCACTCTTCAAATAACTAAAGTGTCAGGTCATCTAGCTTATCTTAGAAAAGGCTTCATAATTTACCTAAACTTTGGATTCCATTCTTTTATCTCTTCATTTACAGAAATTATACATCCTCACACATTTTTACCTGTATAACACAGTACCTGTCAGCTACCATCACAAAAGAGTAGATGTTCTTCTGGCTAGTTTATGTCACCTTGACACAAGTTAGAGTCGTTTTTGAAGAGGTAGCCTCAATTGATAAAATGTTCCCACCCAATTGGCCATTGAGCAAGCCTGCTGTGCATTTTTTTGCATTTTTAAAATTTTTTATTAATTCCACTTTATTCACTTTGTATCTCCCCATAACCCCCACCTCCCCTCCCAATCCCACATTCCCTCCCCCTTCTCCATGCATGCCCCTTCCCCAGTCTACTGAAAAAGGAAGGTCCTCCTCCCCTCGCATCTGACCCTAGCCTATCAGGAATGGCTGCATTGTCTTCCTCTGTGGCCTGGTAAAGCTGCTCCCCATCAGGGTGAGGTGATCAAAGAGCAGTCCAATCAGTTCATGTCAGAGACAGTCCCTGTTCCCATTACTATGGAACCCACTTGGACACTGAACTGCCATGGACTATATCTGTGCAAGGGTTCTGGGTTTTCTCCATGCATGGTACTTGGTTGGAGTATCAGTCTCAGGAAAGACCCCTGTGCTCAGATTTTTTGGTTCTTTTGTTCTCCTTGTGGAGCTCCTGTCCTCTCCCTATCTTTATTCACTTTTGCCTAGAAATTTCATGATTTCCTTGTTTTTAATTGCTGAGTAGTATTCCATTATGTAAATGTACCACAATTTCTCTATCCGTTCCTCAACTGAGGGACATCTGGGTTTTTTCCAGATTCTGGCTATTACAAATAAAGCTGCTATGAACATGGTTGAGGAAATGTCCTTATTGTATACTTGAGCATATTTTGGATATTTGCCTAGAAGTGGTATAGCTGGATCTTGAGGAAGCACTATTCCTAATTGTCTGTGCCAAATTGTTTTCCAAAGTGCTTGTACAAGTTTATATTCCCACGAACAATGGAGAAGGGTTCCCCTTTCTCCACATTCTCTCCAACATGTGTTGTTACTTGAGTTTTTTGTCTTAGCCATTCTGATGGGTGTAAGTTGAAATCTCAGTGTCATTTTGATTTACATTGTCCTGATGACAAGGACTTTGAACATTTAAGTGTTTCTCTGCCATTTAATAGTCATCTATTGAGAATTCTCAGTTTAGCTCTGTACTTTATTTTTTAATTGGGTTACTTGATTTGTTGATGTTTAACTTCCTGAGTTCTTTATATATTCTGAATATTAGCCCTCGGTCAGATATAGGATTGGTGAAGATTCTTCCCCAATCTGTAGGCTGTTTTGTTCTGATGACTGTGTCCTTTGTTTTATGGAAACTTTTCATTTTCATGAGATCCCATTTGTTGATTGTTGTTCTTAGAGCCTGTGCTGTTGGTGTTCTGTTCAGGAAGTTGTCTCCTGTGCCAATGAGTTTAAGGCTCTTCCCCACTTTTTCTTCTTTGCAGGCAAATGGTGGGAACTAGAAAAGATCATTGTGAGTGAGGTATCCCAGGAAGCATTAGACATATAAGATAATACTAAAATCTGTACACCTAAGGAAGCTAAGCAAGAAGGAGAACCCTGGGGAAGACGATCAATCCTCACTCAGAAAGGCAAATGGGATGGACATCTGAAGAGGGAGAAAACAGGGAACAGGACAGGAGTCTACCACAGAGGCCTTTGAAAGATTCTACCCAGCAAGGTATTAAATCAGATGCTGATTCTCATAGTCAAACTTTGGGCAGAGTGCAGGGAATCTTATGGAAGAAGCGGGAGATAAAAAGACCTGGAGGGGACAGGAGCTCCACAAGGAGAACAACAGAACCAAAAAATATGGTCCCAGGGGTATTTTCTGAGATTGATACTGAAATCAAGGACCATGCATGGAGAAAACCTAGAACCCCTGCACAGATGTAGCCCATGGTAGCTCAGTGTCCAAGTAGGTTCCCTGGCAAGGGGAACAGGGACTGTCTCTGACATGAACTGATAGGCCTGTTCTTTGATCACCTCCCACTGATGGGTGAGCAGCCTTACCAGGCCACAGAAGAAGACAATGCAGCCACTCCTGAAGAGAACTGATAGGCTAGGATCAGACAGAAGGGGAGGAGGACCTCCTCTATCAGTGGACTTGGGGTGGGACATGGGACGAGATGAAGGGAGGTGGGGTTGGGAGGGGTTGAGAGAGGGGGCTACAGCTAGGTTACAAAGTGAATAAAGTGTAACTAATAAAAATAAATTAATTGAAAATTATTCATGTTGTATTCCTGCTGTATTGCCTTCCCTTGTCCCCTCCCGATCCTGCCCACCCACCCTGTTCTCCCCCTATGTCCCTTCCCCAGTCCACTGATAGGGCAGGTCCTCCTCCCCTTCCATCTGACCTTAGCCTGTCAGGTCTCATCAGGTCTATCTGCATTGTCTTCCGCTGTGACCTGCTGTGCATTTTTAAAAATTTTTTGATTGCTGTAGGAGGGCCCAGCTCACTATGGATAGTGACATTTTTGGGCAGGTGTTCCTGGGGTACATAAGAATAACAAGCCATGGAGACCAAGCCAGTAGCAGCAGCCTTCCTCTATGGCTTTTGCACCAGTTCATGCCTCCAGTTTCTTATCCTGGAGGATAATAAACTACAAACATTAAGCTGAAATAAACCTGTTCTTCCTCAAGTTGTTTATGGTTACAGTGTTTTATAATAGCAATAAAACCTTAAGACAGATGTAAATTAGAGAAGAGCAGTTTTGTGGTAAAATATATATTTATCATTGGTGACACTTGGAGTTATTCGTAGTGCAGTGTAACCATTGTTAATATCTAATTCCAAATTATTTTCATATACCTAAGAGGAAATCTCATACACATTAAGCAGACAGCACTCTTCTCTACTGCCCAGCCCCTATACAACTCCAGTCTACTTTTTGTCCCTCCATTGTTCTGTGCTGAACATGGCATATAAATATAATCCTACAAAAATGCACCTTTTAATGTTTGGCTCCTTTCCTTTAGTATAATGTTTTCAGGATTTATAAAAAAAAATGTACTTTGCTAGAGAAATGACTCAGCAGTATGGAGTACCAGTGGCTCTAGCAGAGGGCATGAATTTTATTCCTAACACCCACATGGTAGCTAACAAATACCTGTAACTCCAGTCACAGGAGTTTCAATGCCTTCTTCTGACCTCTACACACTAAGTATACATGTGGTGCACAGACAAACATGCAGACAAAACACTCATACAAATATTTAAAAAAATAATATACTTTGTTCTTTTCTCCAGTGGAACAATATTCTGTGTGTAAGTGTTATACTTTGTCCATGCATCACTTAATGCATATTTTGGCTGTTTATACCTTTGGACTATGATGAAAAACAATGTACAAATTTTTGAGTATATTTTCTTTCTTTTTTCTTTTTCTTTTTTATCACTGCTGTTGTTTTGAGGCAAGGTCTCATGTAGCCCAGGCATTTCTCAAACTCAATACATAGCCACAATTGGCCTTGGGTTCCTGTTTTCAATACCTTTGGATATATTACCAAAAGTGGAACTTCTGCTGGGCCCTATGGTAACTGTGATGAGACATTTTTAAGTGAAGTATGCTAAACTAGTATGTAGTCCTTCCTGGGAGGTGGAGGTTATATTATTATTTTTCTTTTGTTAATTTAACTTTTCTGGATGTCAATATTTCCTAGGAAATGTGGTATTGGTATTTTTATTAAGAGACTACAAATTGGCATCATCAACCTACACTTATATGAAACATATATATATGTGGTCAAAGATCCCTACCAATTGTAGTGCTGAGTCAGTTTAGTCACATTACTTATGGCTACCCTTTTTCCACTTACTGAACTCCTCTGTCTCTCCACAAGTGAAATGGAGGTAATAACTTGTTTCTTAAGATTCATAAAAGAAAATCACATAGTTGATACATATTTGGCACTCTATTCCTCATATATCTTAGTGCTTTTGAAAGTAACTGCTGGTCAAAGTGACAGTATTTTCTTATATTATCTCAGGTGAAAATTAAACTACCTGATACAAATCCTTCTGAAATTCAAATTGACATCCAAGAACTATATCTTGATCTTCGCACTCCTAAAAAGTGAGTAAAGCATGAGATTGAAATAGAATATTATGACATTAATGATTCATTAGAATATTTCTTATTAAAGTATAGTTATTTTTCACCAACCTTAAAATCCTTAAGAAGGTGAAATTTCCATTGATCATGTAGACATTTTGATCTACACAATAAATTGAATATGGGGGCTAGACTATAATTGTGGTGAAGTGCTTGCCTAACATGCATAGGAGTGTGTATTCAGTCCAAAAATGTTTGGAAATTCCTAGGTTTCATATTTTGCAGATGCATACTAGGTGTGGGTTGACACCATTGTAACATAATCCTTGACATTCCAATATAGTTTTGCCTATCAGAAAAAAAAAAACACCTAGAAGTGAAATTCTGCTAAGCTGTAAGCCTTGCTTACATACTAATATGAAGTTTGGTTCAATGGTTGTATAAAAGAAGCATTATCTTTAAACTTTGTTGATGTTATTAGGCCTCAAAGATAAAATTAGAGTATGTCCATTTTTGAAAATGCGCGAAATCATTCTTCTTATTACATGAGTTCAAGTCATGTTCTGCATACAACACATACAGGAAAAGTCTTACAAAATATTTCACCTGAAGCATAGATAAAAGGGAAAGGAAGCTTCAATCAGGATGTAAATTAAATAAATTAATTAATGAAAAAAAGAACAGCCATGCCTCTTTAAACTAAATCTTTAACAAGGATATTGTTGGAACCTGGTGTGTATTAGATAAAATATCTAAATATGTCACACATTTGTTCAGTTTCCATGTGGATGTGCAGTAGTGAGCACGTATCTTTGATTGCTGTGGCCCTTTCTCTGGAACTCATCACTATTTCCCACTGGGTTTAGGAGGCAGGTAGTTCCTGGAACATTCTCTTCCGTTATTATCAGTATCTACACTCCTCTTTTGTTGAGCTTAGTTAGGGCTGTGAGAAGTTAAAAAAAGAGAGAGAGAGAAAAGAAAAGAATAGTCAACAAAAGACTTTTTATTTCTGCAGTAGATTCATTTAACGCAAAACGATCTTCAGATGAATATTTGTCTAAACCTTCCTCTGATTATTCACCACCATTTAAAAACGTATTCTCATAAAAATATTTCATCCTAAAAAATTAGATTCACTATTCTTACCATCACTCTGAGGATTAGTTCAGCTTTACACTTTATTTTTATATGCATTTATTCTTTCTGCAACTTTAGTAAGGAAAGTTAGTTAAAAGAACAGTTAGTCAGTCTTCTGTGATATTTTCACGCCTGCTAAAACTGCATGCATATCTACACCCTGCACAGTTAATTTCCGTTTTTCCAGCAGTTCTCACTGTCACCATCAATCTTGAGGCAGCTGTTGTAGCTTTGCCATCATTCCAGATATTCATCAAAGCTCACTAAATGAAAGTCTCTCACCGAGGTCTTTTTCCACATAGATCTTGGGCTGCGCTAGGTTGTGTGGATACTCCATTATACTTTGCAATATCTAAATAACATGTACAAATGAGAAATAGCATACATACTGCCTGAGTTTGTTTTCTGTTGTGGTGGTAAAGGACTGACCAAAAGCAACTTGGGAAGGAGAGGGTTTATTTTATCTTTACAATTCTCAGGTCATATTCAGTCATTTATGAAAGCCAGGCCAAGAACCTGGAGAGACAAGAACTGAAGTAGAGGACATGGAGGAGAACTTCTTACTGGCTTGCTCTTCATGGATTGCTCAGCTTGTTTTCTTATACAAACCAGACCCACATATCCAGGGTTGAAACCAACTGCAGTGGAGGGGGCCCCCTCTCCCATTGAACATAATTTAAAAAATGTCCTATAGACATGCCTACATGCCATTCTGATAGGCAATTCCTTAATTGAGATTCTTTCTTCCCAGTGACTCAACTTTGTGTCAGTTTGACCAAATCAGCCAGCACATGTACTTTAGTTAGGTATTAAATATTCAGTAAAGGCAGAAGCAACTCTTAAACAAACTTAATTAAAATAGAAGAGAAATATAGGATTATTTGAGCATCTTTTAAAGCTATGCTGTGACCTGAAACTGTATAATCAGAAATATGCCTTGGCATGAGTCTATACACATCCCAAACTACTTCACTTAATTTCTATCCATAGCATTCTGTGATGTGTTTATGCACTAAAAAAATGTTTTCATGGAAGACATTATGTTCATGTATCTAAAGGTAGAACAAGTGAATTTATTTTAAATAAATTGAGTAGTGATTTCAGTCAAACAGTAGTAAGATGCATTATCTTAAAGCCCTAACAGTTTAGCATTATTCAACCAAAAGAGAGGTTTGATGATTTTTTTTTCTGTTGGTTAGGTTAGATTAGCTAGAAAGAGGAAAGATTAGTGACCAACAATTCCAGAATCTTCTGAATTTTGCCAACATATTGAAGTTTCATTAGTTTTGTAATTTAATTCTTAGAATATTATAAATAAATGCTTTAAAATGGTCATCAAAACCATGAAAAACAGAATAATAAAATTTAGTTTCCAAGAAGTAACCTCCCCACATTTAAAAAATCAGATTCCTAAAGGTGACGTGAGAGTTTAGGAGGTAAAGAGTCTGACACATAAACATGAAGCTCTGCAATCTGATGCTACATAAAAGCCAGGGGCAGAGCTTGTTGACTATTTCTAGGCATAGTGAGAGGCCTGTCCTCCCACCCAAAAAAAGCCCCACCAAAATCAATCAATCAATCAAACAAACAAACAAAAAACCAAAACGATGAAAAGCAATTGAAAAAGACCAATCTCTGGTCACCATATGTACTCCTTTGCATATGTACAACACCCCCACAGAAACACAAATACACACAAAATGCCAGATTTCGTTACTGAATTGTATTCTTTTTCTGTCTGCCTTAAAAACCAAAACAAAGCACTTAAGCCTTGTCTACCAAGAAAGTGAGGTTAATAAATGTTCCACAGATTTAAATTTCTTCAGGTATCAGCATGTGCTGGCCCTGTGCATAACTCAGATTCATACCACTGTTACGGATTACAGCTAGCTTCTCACAGCGATACATCTAAAAACATACAACTGTCCAGCAACTGAGTCCTACATAGCATGATAAACCCAGCAATCGATCGCAGCAACCTTTTCTTTTTGTCAGTATGTAGTAGAGAGAACCAGAGGCATGCGGAAAGAAATATTTTCATTGATGTGGCATTGAAATCATCCCAGGCCAAATATTTAAAGCCTACATATGTAGTAGATGCTCAGCCTAAGATTGTGTTCACAGAAGCATTAAAGAATCACTCCAATATCAGATTTGTATCTGCTATCTGCATCCCACCTACACATATATTAGACTGACACCAGATTAGCCCAACAAAACTCAGAGGCATGTTTCCATTTCTATGCCTGGAGGCATAACCTCACACTTTTTATACAATGCAAAGTGAGGTCGATTTAAAGAAAAAGAGAATCAATCAAAGCATCTAGTTAGATTTTTTTTAATGAGATGGGTTCTTACCTTAGAATTATAAGGAGACAAACTGGTATATGAGCTGTGTTAAATAAGTATACTTTTATCGAGCATGTATTTTGTCTAAATTATTTTGTGGGAAAGTCAAACATACTGGTGATATATATATATATATATATATATATATATATATATACACACACACACACATACATACATACATACACACACACTGCCTTACTGAAAATGGTACATCACTTTAGGAACTTAATTCCAGCTTCTAATCTTGTTCTGGTTTATCTTATCTCATTTTCAGCAAGCTGTTAGTAAACTTTCCCCAGTCCGTGGAACGTGACAGTGCTAAAGCAGCCTACATCTGGGAAACTGAAACACTTGAAGTCAGGATGGCCCTGAAAAGGGAGTTTGACTATAGTCTTTCCTGAAACTTCATGAATAAGGAGAAGAGATAGAGAAATTCATGGCGGTGATAACACTTTTTATAACTTTGAATAATGCTTGCTTATGTTCTATCTTTTTCTAGCATATTTAAAAAGGTTCAGTATTTTAGTGGTGTTTCGATCATATGCAGTCAAGTCTATTACTGATGGGCAACATGGTTTGTCTCATACAATAAGGTGCTGTTCCACTTTTATAGTGAGAGCTGAATAAACTATTTACAGGTTAACCAGCTAGATTATTACATGATCAATCACACAGCGGACTATGATCATAAAATAAGTGATTCACTTAAGTCAGCAGTCTGAAGATCTTAAGCTTATTAATTACCTACTATAGAAGCTGCTACATAGAGATCCATTATTATTATCACCAGAAAAAATGTATTCGGTTGCTTTTTCATTGATTTTTATCAAATAATTTAGGTTGTTTTCAATCAAGGCTCTCAATATTGTTCTAGAACATACAAGTAACAAAGGGTTATAAATAATTTGCCTTGTCATATAAGCCACATGTCTACTTAAAAAGTAATATAGCTATATTTGTAGATTCATTTTTTCTCATTTTTACCTTTCTAATTGGACATTCTTGTTTTTATAGGTTATTCCTTGCATTGTCTCTACTATTGAATAAATTTATCTAATGGCTGTTTAATAAAAGGTTACATATTATCATTGTTGTAACTTCACACATCACTGTAGAACTGTGGATACTGAATGGGAATAAATTTTGAAAGAGAAACAACTGGAATGTGTTTATCATTTCTATGTTAACCATCAAGAGAATACTCAGTAAGCTATTTCCTGGAGTCAAGTATGTGTATGACTATCAGACATCTGATTTGTGACTAGATTTAACAGAAGAATTAGGCTAAAGAAGAACTGATTATCAAACCATTAAGCCAAGAGATTCCGACATTTAAGTTATCACCATGACTACGTTTTGTGAGTGGAAGCATTGAGGGAGAGAAAGGGGGAGGGATGGAGGGACCCAAAAGTAGGTGTTATCTGTGAATGTTAGCCACTGGTGTTGCAGCACCAAACAGTTCCTTGCTTTACCATTATTAGCAGCTTCTTTGACAGTTATGTTCTAAGAATTTAATATCACAGAACAGGTGTCGTAGTACACACCTTTAATCCTAGCTCTCAGGAGGCGGAGGCAGACAGATATTTGAGTTTGAAGGCAACTTGGTGTACAAAACAAGCATATAGACAGCCAGGACTACATAGAGAGTCCTTGTCTCAAAAAGGACCTAAAATGTAATCTCTGCGGCAAATTTAGGTAGTAAATAGTATTTTTCTTTACTAGAGAGCAATGGTAACTCTGAAAAGCATGTCCCGTTTTGTCTGTGTAATGCTGGCTCTAATTACAAAGACATTATTACTCAAACTAACTAAATGCATTCAAGTTGTCCCTAGAAGAGAAGATAGAGCATATTTAGGCCAACATGACTTGGCCTTTGGTTATATTGTGCTGTATCAATTATATAATGAATCAGAGCTCTATAATTTTTCTCCTCTCAAAATCATCCCTCTTTACTGTCGTTGGCATTACAGTAAAAATGGCATTGGTTATACTGTTCTTTTGTTTTAAAGCAAAATTGCAAGACTTTCTTCTCTTGTTTTTTTTTTTCTTTCTCCTTTTTTTTAATTATATGTGTACCAGTGCTTTGCCTGCATATATGTCTATGTGACTCATGCTCAGCATTCTGTCAGATCTAATGGAACTGGAGTTATAGACTGTTGTGAGCTACCATGTGAATGTGGAGAATTAAATCTGGGTCATTTGGAAGAGCAGTCAGTGTTCTTAACCATTGAGACATCTCTCCAGCCCGAAGACTTTTTAAATTTTTTAAAAATAGAAATAGTCCATTTGCCTGAAAATGTCACGATTTCCTTGTTTTTAATTGCTGAATAGTATTCTATTGTGTAAATGTACCACAATTTCTGTATCCACTCCTCTGTTAAGGGACGTTTAAGTTGTTTCCAGATTCTGGCTATTATGAATAAAGCTACTATGAACATAGTTGAGCAAGTGTTCTTGTTGAATGGTGGAGCATCTTTAGGGCATACGTCCAGGAATGGTATAGCTGGATCTTGAGGTATCACTATTCCTGATTTTCTGAGAAAGCACCAGATTCATTTCCAGAGTGGTTGTACAAGTATACATTCCCACCACCAATGGAAGAGGGTTCCCATTTCTCTACAGCCTTCAATAAGGAGGACCCTAGGGAAGATGCTTAATCCTTATTCAGAAGAGCAAACAGGATAGACATTGGAAGTGGGAGAAGCTAGGGAACAGGATAGGAGCCTACCACATGATGTCACCATTTTTAGTGACTCATAGGACTTTAAGAATTGTGATTTAAAATCACAATTATGGCATAGTGTAGCCTACTATTCTGGCTTGTTTGTTCTTGCTATGATGAAACACCATGCCCAAAAGCAACTTGGGAATGAAAGGGTTTATTTCACTTATACTTCCACATCACAGTCCATCACCCAGGAAAGTCAAGGCAGGAACCTGGAGGCAGTAATTGATGCAGAGGCCATGGAGGAAAGAGGCTTACTGTCTTGCTTTCCATAGCTTGCTCAGCATGCTTTGTTGTGCTATCCAGGATCACCTGACCAGAGGCAGCACCACTCACAGTGACTGGGCCCTCCCACAACAATCAGCAAGGAAAAATATTCCCCCACAGAAATGACCACAGGCCAGTCTGATGGACACAATCATTGAGATTACTTCTTGCCATATAACTCCAACTTGTGTCATGTTGAGAAAATTTATCAGTACAGATACTTAAGAAAAGACACACAGGGTTTTGAGAAAGGCAGCGTGTGTGTGTGTGTGTGTGTGTGTGTGTGTGTGTGTGTGTGTGTGTATGCATATGGTTTAGATAGTAAATGCCTCTGAAAGCCTAGATACTAAAAGTTTAATAGCCATAACCCCATGGGGAGGTGGGAGAACCTTAAGGATGTAAAGTCTAGTTGGAAGAAGTTAGGCCATCAGGGAATTGAATTGAAGATTCAGATGGAAGTCCACATACCTAAAGTCAGATACCTGACTTTGATAAAGAAGCCAGAAATACACACTTGAGAAAGACAGCCTCTTCAACAAATAGTGCTGGTTAAACTGTATGGCTGCATGTAGAAGAATGTAAACAGACTATACTTATCACCTTGCACAAAACTCAGGTATACATGTATCAAAGACCTCAGCATAAAACCAGATACACTGAACGCAATAGATGAGAAAGTGGGGAATTGCCTTGAACTCATTGACACAGGTAAAGACTTTCTGAACAGCACATAATTAGCACAGGCACAAAGAGCAATTAATAAATAGGAAGCTCATGAAACTGAAGAGCTTCTGCATGACATTTTCACTCAGACAAATCAGCAGCCTACTGGATGGAAAAAGAATTACCGATTGCATATCAGATAGAAAGCTGATTTCCAAAATGTATAAGGAACTGAAAAAAAAAACACCTAGATATCAAGCAAACAAATAACACAATTTAAAAATGGTGTTATAAACAGAGTTCTCAAAAGAGGAAACTCAAATGGCTGAGACACACTTCAGTGTTCTACATCCTTAGCTATCAGAGAAATGTAAATTAAAACTACTTTGACATTTCATCTTACACCCCTCCAAATGGCAAAGATCAACAAAAAGTGAAACATTCATCCATTGCTGGTCGGACTGCAAACTTGTACACCGACTGTGGAAATCAGTGTGGCAGTTCCTTAGGGAGTTGGGAATTGGTGTATCTTAAGATCCAACTACACCACTCTTGGACATATACCCAAAAGATGCTCCATCCTACTACAGAGTCACTTGCTCAACCATGTTTATTGGTGCTGTATTCATAATAGCCAGAAACTGGAAACAACCTAGATGTCCTTCAACAGAAGAATGCATAAAGAAGATATGGTACATTTGTACAATGGAGTATTACTTGCCCATTAAAAACTGAAATCATGAAATTCACAAAATAATGGATGAAACTAAAAAAAGGGGGGGGGCATCCTTGGTGAGGTACTGCAAACCTATAAAGACAGATGTGGCATGTGTTTCTTTATATGTGGGTAATAGCTGTTAAGTCTATCATAACCAAGCTACAATCTGTAAGATCTCAGAGATTAGGTATTAGTAAGGGGCTGGGAGGCAGATTTGATTAGGAAAGGAAAACAGAATAGACGGTTACGGATGGGGGTATTGGAACAGGAGGATGAAATAGGGAAGGGGAGAAGAGGAGAATGACTGAGTGAATATGGGTAGAGACAGCTAAAATTAATGACCATTTGAAGGGTGGTATGGAAACTTAATATAGTATAAACTTCATAGAATATATAATATGACTGCAATCCAACAAATTATCAAATAACAGAGCCACAACTGGTTATCTCTTCTCACTAAATAAAGTTTCTTGTCCTGGGACTGGGATACACCTAATTAAGGTTTTAGCCGAAGGAGACCTATGGGAACTCCTGAACAACCTAGCTTGTTGTTGCCAAGACTATAGGTTGTTCTCCACAAACCCCACTGAGCATGGAGAAATTGAGCTGGTGCCTACATAGATCTTTCACCCCTCTATTCTAGCATCTTTGGTACAGGAAGATACTCTGTAGACTACTAAAATAGAAATGTAAACACCAACCCAGCTACGAGCTATATGCAATGGTGGCACAAAGCTTGTGGGAGTAACCAACCAATAGCTGCTTTGACTTAAGGCCCACTCTACCAGATGGAACCCATACCTGACACTAACTGAGTGACCAAGAATCCAAATACACAGAAACCTACGGTAAAACAAAATAAAATGACCTCATGATATTATGCTCTATTCATAAATTTTGCCTTGCTCAGTCATAATCAGAGAAGCTTCCTCCCGCAGCAGATGGGAACACATACAGAGACCCATAGACAGACATTATCTGGGAAAAAATGAGATTCCTTGGAACACTCAGCCTTAAAAGGAATGTTTTCATCAAACTTATCCCTTCAGGGCTTAGGGAACCCTGCTGAAGAGGAGGCAGAAAAGAACACACAAGCCAGAGGGGGCATCAAGAAAACAACATGATCAAAGCACATCTGCACCATGTCCTTTATGTATATATTACAGATTCCAGTTTAGTGTCTTGAGGAGATCCCTGACTGTGCAAACCAGTGAGTCACTGTTTCTAGAGCCTTCTTTGAGGGCTCTTTTCCTTCTGTTCGTTTTTATCCAATTCCAATGTGTTAGTTTTTGTTTTATCTTATTATATTTAATTTTATTGCTATCTTTTAGAAGCCTATTTGTTTGTTTTTTTTTTTTCAGGAGAGACAAAAGGAGGTGATCTGGAAGGGAAGGGAAGAGGAGAGGAACTGGGAGGAGTACAGGGAGGGAAATCTTAATCAGGACATATTATGTGAGAAAAAATCAATTGATTATAAATAAATGAATAAATAAAGGATGCAGCTAATCATACTCAGCCTGAGCACAAGGAGTTAAGTCAACCACATAATCTGACAACCTCATGAATCAACCAAGTTCATTTCTAACTCACTCAGTAGGACTCAATAGCCTCTCCCCAAACCACTCTATAGCTTTCAATACATAAGCTTTGATATGATATCCCCAGAATTCTACACATAGAATTTTTTATCCAAAAGCAAAGTTAGGACATTGGAGGCAGCTCCTTGAAAGTGGTTTGGGCTTGTGGCCCCTTCTGTTTTTACTTTCCAGCCACCATGAGGGAAACAGCTTTATTCCCCCATCCAGATTATCAGGGCTTGTCATGAAAAAGTAACATGACCAAGCAAACGGCCTGAAAACCCTTAAGGCAAAATAAACCCATGTAACTTGTAAGTTGATTATTTCATATATTTTGTACCACTGACATAATCTCTCTCTCCTCTCTCTCCTCTCTCTCTCTCTCTCTCTCTCTCTCTCTCTCCCTCTCTCTCTCTCTTCTTGTCTCTTGTCTCTCTTCTTCCCCTCTCTCTGTCTCTCCTCTCTCTGTCTCCTCTCTCTCTGTCTCTTTCTCTCCTTACTCTGTCTTATGCTTGTGGGTTATATGTAAGCTCTCAGTTACTACTGCAGAGACATGCCTGCCTGCAAGCATGCTCGTCCACCACGATAGTCATAGACTCACCCTTTGAATCTGCAAACAAGCCCCCAATTGAATGCTTTCTTTTATAAATTAGTTGCCTTGGCTTCCTATTTATTACAAAAATTAAACAGCAATAGTGGCATATTTTTAATATAATTTATTTATTTTTATATTAATCACAGGTTAGGTACTTTGTATCCCAGTCGTAGCCCTCTCCCTCATTCCCTCCCACTCTCCCCATCCTTCCTGCATCTCCTCCCTGCCCCCTCCAAGTCCACTGATAGGGGAGGACCTCCTCCCCTTCCATCTGACCCTAGCTTATCTTGTCTCTTCAGGGCTGACTGCAATGTCCTCTTCTGGGATCTAGCTAGGCTGTTCCTCCAGGGTGTGTATGGGGAGGGTCGAAGGGCCAGCCATTGAGTTCATGACAAAAATAGTCCCTGTTCCCCTTACTAGGGTCTCCAGTTGGATACTGAGCTACCATGGGCCACATCTGAGCAGGGATTCTAGGTTATATCCATACATGGTCCCTGGTTGGAGAAACAGTCTCATCAAAGACCCCTGTGCCCTGATCTATTTGGTCTTTATGGAGCTCTTGTTCTCCCCATGTCTTATTAACTCCCCCTATTTTCATATTATTCCCTGCACTCTGGTGAAGGCTTGGTTGTGAGTCTTAATACCTGCTTTGATACATTGCTATATTGATTCTTTCAGAGGCCCTCTTTGGTAGGCTCCTGTCCAGTTGCTTGTTTTCTCCTCCATTCAATGTCCATCCCATTTGTCCATCTAAGTGAGCATTGATCATCCCAACCTGGGTCCTCCTTCTTGTTTATCTTCCCTAGGTGTATAGATTTCAGCATGACCTTCCTATCCTATACGTCTATATAAGTGAGTATATACCATATGTTTCTTTCTGCTTTTGGGATACCTCACTCAGGATGATCATTTCCAGGTCCCACCATTTACATGCAAATTTCATGATTTCCTCCTTTTTAATTGCTGAGTAGTATTCTACTGTGTAAAAGTACCATAATTTCTGTATCCATTCCTCAACTGAGGGACATCTGGGTTGTTTCCAGGTTCTGGATATTACAAATAAAGCAGCCATGAACATAGTTGAGCAAATGTCCTTGTTGTGTACTTGAGCATCTTTTGGATATATGCCTAAGAGTGGTATACCTGGGTCTTGAGGAATCACTATTCCTAATTGTCTAAGAAAGTGCAATAGTGGCATATTTTACAACTGTTTTTTCCAGGATATTTTTTGCCTTTTAAATTGCTTCTTACAAAATTTTTGGCAGGTCTGGAGATTAATCCTATGGCCTTATGTTTTCCAGGCAAGCCATTTACATTCCAATAGCAGTAGTCTTGATAAGCTCTATGTTTATATGGTATTCTTTAGTCTGTTCACTTATTTTCATCCTATCACCTTAAGGTTTTTATCTCTTACTTTCAACTGTATCTGTCTGGAATTTATTTTGCAATAATTAATTTTTGGCCTCCTAATTCTAGACTTGAACATAATAAAATATGTTTAAAACATTCACTGTCACACTCTGCCTTCTTCCCATTTATTTTTACCATGAAGTCATCCATAAATTTTGCTGCTAGAAGAGCAGTTGATGATTTGTGGTGTATGATTTGTAATCTGTTACAAAGCAAGGGAATTTGAGTGCAATACACTTTTAGTCAACTCCTCTGACACGATAATTTTTTTAATATAAAGCACACACACTTGCATGCATGTACATACACATGCACACGCGCGCACGCGCGCACACACACACACACACACGAATAAGTCTTAAAATAAAATTATGAATCCCAAGTTACTAACTTGGGAGATGCTGAAAAGCAAACAGTTTTTCTCCTCCTCCCAATCATTTAAACAGGATTTGTTGACTTTTTACCCCACCCAGAAAAAGACAGTCATACCTTTCAAGCTAAACAAGGTTATTATTTCAAATATATTACATTAATAATTCTGAATGAATGAGTAGTGAGGTTGAAGAATAGTTTCCTTTAGAACCTTTAACATGTGGATAACAGAGTTCAGAGAAAGGCAATGGCAAAGATAACATGAAAAGCCTTCCTTACCTTGCTGACAAAAGATCACCATTCACAGTCAAATTACAAAAGACACCTCAACTGTCCCAGAGAGGTGAATTGGGAAAAGGTAATCAAAAGCATATGCAAGGCAATTTTGACTTGCTTCTCCATATTGTTTAGATGCTGTTTGTCATATGCAACCTTTTCTGCACCCTCCTTGTTCAGTGCTTGCTACACTCTAGTCTTTAAAGGTCACTTGAGAAGTCTTAAATAGGCCTGTAATTTAGTTACTGGTGCTGTAATAATATAGTTTTCTCAGTCTTGGCCATTGTACTTTGATTATTCAAGATATTAGGGTAAGTTGAGTGACGGGGGTATGGAAGCTCTTTATATTTTTTCCTAGTTGTTGTGAGTCTGAGATTACTTAAACATAATTTTTTAATTAGTAGATGAAAAAATTAGCTAGAAGAATTTTGATCCCACTACCACTGCTCTCCTTCCTTTGTAGTTCTGAACTCTATATTTTTTCCATCCTTACCTGTAATGTTTTCATTTCTTCTTTGTATATTGCACCATGCAAGGAATTTGCTTATAAACAATTGTCTTTATTTTCCAAATGGTCTGTTCAAGCTAAAGATATGCAACCTCAAGTCTATCAATCAGCCTTGCCAAACACTGTGAGGAGTATACAGCTAGACAACTTAGCTAGGAAGACGTGATTAGTACACATAACAAAAGAAAACAGGAAAATTTGCAAAGCTGAAGTAAGAATATCTGAAAATCTTCTCTTATGTAAAAACAAGTAGACCACTATCAAACTGTAAAAACAGTTTCAGAACTCTTGAAGCTAACCAGAAGCTTCTCACAATCCAGAGAGTGTCAAATGAAAAAAAATGACTGAATCTGAGTTAAAAACAGAAATATTTATGGATGCTCACTTATCCTTTTATCATCTCAAATCCTCCCAGTTCTGTGGTTGCTTAGAAAAACAGTAGACCATTCTCGTGGTAAATCAAGCATCCTGGAAATCATTGTAAGGAGCAGAATGTTAGTAGAAATCCTCTAACATTCCATGACCAGACTGATATTCGTATGCTGAACCAGCATTCACAAAACACACCAGGAACCAAAGACAAAATTTAAACTGGACTTCATCAAAATTGAAAATATTTGTGCTTCAAAGAATGTTATCAAGAAAGTGAAAAGATGGGACTGGCAGTGGAGGCACAAGCCTTGAATCCCATCAGCTCGGGAGGCAGACTCAAGCCAATTTCTGAGTTTGAAGGCAACCTGGTCTACAAAGTGAGTCCAGGACAGCCAGGGTTACGCCAGGAAACCTTGTCTTGAAAAACTAAAAACAACACAAAACAAAAACAAACAAAAATAAAAAAAGTTAACAGACAACACACAGAATGAGATAATGTATCTGCTAACTATATGTCTAATACAGAACTTTAATCCAGAATATATAACAGAATGTTATAACTCTTTGCAACATACGGGGAGCATTATAGAAAACCACAACTAATCAAAAAGCAGAATTGTGGGGTCCAGTCCCAATACAGATACAAAACCACTCCAGCACCTAAAGCTCAGAGATGATGCGGAAAAGTGGGTGCAAAGATTTTAAGAGCAAGAGGATCAGGGAGCTTGCCGTGAGACTCTCTCTCTCTCTCTCTCTCTCTCTCTCTCTCTCTCTCTCTCTCTCATAAAGTGAAGCATTTAATTGGAAGTGACTTACAGTTTACAGGTAAAGTCCATTATCATCACGGTTGGGAAGTATAGTGGCATGCAGACAGGATGCTGGAGAAGTAGCAGAGAGTTCTGCATCTGGATCCACAGGCAGAGGGCAGAGACACTGGGCCTGGCTTGAGCATTTGAAACCCCAAAGCCTACTCACAGCAATATACTTTCTCCCAGGCCCACACCTACTCCAACAAGAACACATCCCCTAATCTTTGTCAAGTAACACCCTAATGTAACACTCCCTAATGGCCAAGCATTTAAATCTATGAGACTATGCAAGCCATTTAAACCACCACACTGACCAAGTGTGGGCTAGCCATTTGTATATTTTTGCTTTGGACATCTGTACCTTTGGGGTCACACTCAAATTATATTTCACTACGCCAGGAACTTTGAAACAACTCCCTTGTGCTTTCTTTTTGTAGATTTGTGGCTCAGGAGATTGTGTGTGTGTGTGTGTGTGTGTGTGTGTGTGTGTGTGTGTGTGTGGCCTGAGTTGACCTTTGTATACATAAGACTCATGCATCTATCTCTGTTACTGTGATGTAGATGCATGGTGTTCCCTGTGTTGATTATTGAAGAGACCATCCTTTCTTCTTTTTTTTTTTTACTGCTCTTATTTTAATTTTAATTTAATTTTAATTTTTATTAATTACACTTTATTCACTTTGTATCCTCCCATAAACCCCTCCCTCCTCCCCTCCCAATCCCACCTTTGCTCCCCCTTCTCCACACATGCCCATCCCCAAGTCCACTGATAGGGGAGGTCTTCCTTTCCTTCCTTCTGATCCTAGTCTATCAGCTCTCATCAGGAGTGGTTGCATTGTCTTCCTCTGTGGCCTGATAAGGCTGCTCCCCATGCAGGGGGAGATGACCAAAGAGCAGGCCAATCAGTTCATGTCAGAGGCAATCCCTGTTCCCATTATTATGGAACCCACTTGGATACTGAACTGCCATGGGCTACATCTGTGCAGGGGTTCTAGGTTTTCTCCATGCATGGTACTTGGTTGGAGTATCAGTCTCAGGAAAGACCCCTGTGCTCAGATTTTTTGGTTCTCCTATTTTGTTTTTTTTACATTTTCTTAACTTTGTATCCCAGCTGTATCCAGCTCCCACCCTCTCTCCCTCATCTCCCTGCCCCTTTCCAAGTCCACTGACAGGGGAGGACCTCCTCCCCTTTCATCCGACCCTGGTTTATCAGGAATCTTCAGGACTGGCTGCAAAGTCCTCCTCTGTGGCCTAGCAGGGCTGCTCCTCCCTTGCAGGGTGGGGAGGTCAAAGAGCCCGCCACTGAGTTCATGTTGAGACTGTGTCTCTTAGTAACATCAGAAGCTATATTCATAAAGTCTCACCAATGTGACAGCCTAAACCTAGGCTGAACCTTTGACAACAGAAGGCATACCAAAGGTGGCAGGGGGAAGACCAAAAGGCTTGTGCCATACACAGAACTACAGTGAAGTAAGAAACTCTATGAGTGGGAGAAAAAAAAAAAAAGAAGAACATACCAATTGGTTATCCAATACCAAACGATCAGCCCTGAAAACATATACATACATGTAACATTATGCAGACTGAGCAGTTATATTTAGGAATACATACTTAAATACATGTATGCATTTAACAGCAATTAATGGAAAAGGGGACCTTCGATTGGAAGGAGAGCAAGGAGGGACATATAGAAGGGTTTGGAAGGAGAAAAGGGAAGTCAGAAATGACAATTATGTTAATCTCCAAAAGTAAAAGAAATAATAATTTTAAAAATTTCTTGAGTAACACAAACCTGTGGCTGAACTGGGGCTCAAACTATTTCCATCATGATCACAGTACCCTTTCTACTCCACAGTTTTGAATCTGGGTCTTCAGCTTTTGGTAGAGCAAAACAATATCAATTTCTCATGCTCACTGTACTTTCTACCTGTTAAAGATATTCTTTTTTATTTTTTGAGGTTTTCTTTACATGTTTTTTTTTTAATTTCACACATGAGAACTGTATTTATATCAGTTAACCAAGAAAGACTGAACGGTCAGTTTCTGGAAAACATTCCTAGACTGAACCTCAATTATATATGAAGTATTAAGAAGCAACAGTAAATGCACTTGTAAGGTTGTGTGTGTTAAGGTTGTGTGTGTGTGTGTGTATGAGCATATATATGAAAATAATAATAATAAAGACACCATGAATTTGCGAGTATAAACACAGAGTTTGGGGGAATGAGGAGAAATGTAGGTACAGTGTTCATATAGAAAGTTATAAATTAAAATATTAAGTATTTAGAGAAATGTGCATTTTGAAATGGATTAAGTTAAACTGAGCTAAAATTTACCTTCCATTGATTTTCTAGGAAATAACGTGAGGACAATGATATGATACACAGAGTACTGCAAAATTAGCCTAGTGATTTAAATAGGTTTAGAATTTTGTATGGGACTATCATATTTAGATCATTTCTACCTCACCCTATATTGTTTTGGGAGCTTTATGGACTCCCCTGACCAAAAAGGGCAATTTCCCAAACCAGGAAAGTAAAAAGGAATGGATGGGGCCAGGGAAAAGGAGCGCTAGAGATGGAATTGGTGGGATGCAGGTGCTGGAGAGACAGGAAAAACAGGGAGTACTTAACCAAGGGAGGAGGGTGGAAGAATCAACAAACAGGAAAGAAAGGAAGGATAAATAATACCAAGGATATTTGAAGACATCATAAGGAAACACAGTTTTATATTTATTTATTTATATATATATATAGTCTAAGTGATAATTTTCTCTCCAAAGAGCCACAGACTAACAAAAAGCCCAATGTCACATATGGGAAATTTTATGAATACTTTTGATACATTTGTTATTTTAATGTGAAAGGTAGAACTACAGACAAATAGCCTCATTAAAGGATACCTAGCAGGAAACATTTTCATAAATCTATGTCAACAATAAAATAAAATCTGCAATATTAATAATCACAGTACTCTCCTTTTGCAAATGGAAGATATTTACCAAGACTCCTTTTGGATGCCTTAAAGATTAGATAGTACTTAACTATATTCAAGCCATTTTTGCCTATATATCCATTTCTATGATAAAATTTAATTTAATTAGTTATAGTAAGATAGTAGCAACATTAATAAAATGCTGCACTAATACTAATGTAATAAAATTTATGTGAATATGGTTGTCATTCTTTCAAAATATATTACTGTAGGTGGGATGGATTATAATAATATAAGATTTTATCATCTTACTCAAGAACAGCAAAAATTTAAAACTTATGAATTGTTTACTTCTATAATTTTTCATTTACTCTTTTGGACTGTACTTAACAGTGGATTGTCAATACTACACAAAAGGAACCCAAAGATAAAGAGAACCTCTGTATATTAAAATAACTGAAATTATAAAAAGAAGTAAATACTGAAATAGTGGTATCTGAATCCAAAGAGACACTATAGGTTCTGTATATTCTGATGTACAGAGGTTAGCACAAATGGCATAGGTTTACAACTTTTGCTTAGGGTTGAGGCACCAAATTTGTTCCCTTAAAATAATAACGTAACAGAGTTTTATAACTAAACTACTGAGACCTACTAGGCCTAAAAGTGTTATTACTTTTTAAAGTATAGACAGGTAAGACTGACTTCTATGACAATAAAGAGACATAATGAGTACATACAAAATGGAAGACGATCCAGAGCAGTTGGGTGTTCAGAACTATCTGGATCTTCTTCCTCTGTGGGCTGGCTAGGTCTCCTCACCTGGGAGAAGTGATCAAGGAGGGAGGGGGCTACAACTGGGATACAAAGTGAATAAATTGTAAATAAAAATAAATTTTTAAAAAAGATGGGGGAAGGACTTACATGGTAGAAAGAAATAACCAATTCTCCAAGTTGTCCCCTGGCCTTTGTAAGCATATTGTACATATGTACATCATACATACAGACAGACAAATACATATATACATACATGCTTACATGGCCTTTGTATGCATATTATACATACATACATGTAAAAAATTGAAAATTACCATGTGTTACAGACACACCACGTAACTGGAGACTGAAAATATTGCTTGAATTGAGGAATTAGGTAATTGCCTCTGGGAAAGGCTTGAGGAAGCAGTAGAAGCAAGAATAGAGGGGATCAATGAGTAACAGAAGAAAAGTTTTGGAGAAATTTGGGAGGAAAGGAGAAGGGACCAAGACCTTGTAGAGGAAAGTTGACTTTGGCTTTTGTTTTCTTTTTCCATTTAGAATTATTCTTTCGTTTGGGAATATTTTAAAAATAGAGAGTTGAACTATCAGTAGAATGGGGAAGTGGGATAGGAGGACATGGGGGAGGGAGGGGTGGTGGGATTGGGAGGAAACGAGAGTGGAACTACAGCTGGGATACAAAGTGAACAAATTATAATAAATTTTAAAAAGTATATTAAAATATGTAGACCAAGGCTATACTGGGTCTTTTATGTTTCCATATGAAATTTAAGAGTTTTTTAACGTAATTTATTTATTTTTATATTAGTCACAGGTTAGGTACTTTGTATCCCAGTTGTATCCTCCTCCCTCATTCCCTCCCACTCTCCCCATCCTTCCCTCATCTCCTCCCTGCCCCCTCCAAGTCCACTGATAGGGGAGGACCTCCTCCCCTTCCATCTGACCCTAGCTTATCTTGTCTCTTCAGGGCTGACTGCAATGTCCTCTTCTGG
>CM053742.1:54694768-54714386 GCA_028658305.1 Pachyuromys duprasi | reverse complement strand
GGTCCTCCCCCGTCGGTGGACTTAGAGGGGGTGGGGAGGAGATGAGGGAGGGATGGGGAGAGTGGCAGGGAAAGAGGGAGGGGGCTATGCAGGGGATGCAAAGTACCTAACCTCTGATTAATATAAAAATAAATAAATAAATAAATAAATAAATAAATAAATAAATAAAGAAAGAAAGAAAGAAAGAAAGAAAGAAAGAAAGAAGATCAGGGAGTTCCAGTGGTTTTTTAGTGTGTGTTGTTTCTTCAGTTGAGCTCTGTTGTGGGACCTGTGTGCCCGGCTTTGTGCTCTGTGCTAGAAGCCTTGAGCACCGCAGGCTGGTCACCCCTCTGGTCTGGAGTCTTGGCTCCTCACTCTGTGCCAGAGGCTGAGTGTCCCGGTTTGAGATGTCATTTGGGGGACGCCGCTCTGGTCTGGAGGCTCCACACTCTGACCTGGGCTTGTTGCTAAGGGCTCTCCTCTGGACTGGAGACCTGGCGCCTCCTTCTGGGCCAGGGCCTGTGTACCACGGTCTGAGATGATATTTGGGGGCACCTCAGTCTGGACCTGATACTGTGTGTCCCAGGTGGCGGCTGGCGCCGCTGTGGGGAGTGCTCCCGCCGGATGCAGGCCAGTCTGAAATGGTACCCGGGGCCTTCTCAGTCTGGCCCATGGACACACAGAGGGACTGAGGTGGCTGCTGGTGGAGCAGAGCAGTGTGGGTCCGCTGTATGCAGCTTGGTCTGTAATGGTACCCAGGGCCTTCTCAGTCTGGCCCGGAGACTGTGACCCAGTCTGTTATGGCAGCTGTTGGGGACCAGGGCGACTGCTTGTTCAGATCAGGGCTGTGCACCGTCGGTCACCCAGAGTTTTTCTGGGGAATAACTGGATGTCCCTAGGATTTTCCCACTTGATTTCCTCACCGTAGGAATTCCGCTCACCTGGCAATCATAAATGCTGGTGTTTTAGGTCCCAGAGTTCAGTCTCCTGGTCGCTGTGCTGTTACTGCTGTCCTACTCCTCAGACACAGTGTCCTCTCGTGGCAGCCATCTTGGATCTTCTCTGAGCATATTGTTGACGTCTCATTTGCTAGTTCCTATTCATTGGCTAGTAACTGGCTAAAAGGCTTGTTTAGGACGAAGCTATAGAACAATGAATAAAATGGATGAGCTCTTCTCCAGAGTTGAGTGTGGTTGTGTTGTGTTTACAGATTGACAACTCAAATCATTAATTTTCAATTCTAAATATCCCAGGCATTAAGAATCCATGAGACAGTCACTCCAATACATTGTGAAGCATTAAGCTGTTTGAAGCCTGAACTCTTAACAGTTTGACATTTCCTTTAAAAGGTGCTGGAATCTCTCTGTCCAGGAAGCCCAGTCAGAAGGAGCTTAGTGTTTTACTTATCCAAGTCTTTACAGGGATGAATTAAACATGTATTGAAAAGGGAGGTGCCAACTTTTGCAGCATCTCCCTCTCCCATGCTGAGTTGCACGTCCCAAGGGCAAGGCCAATCAGCCTCGTCATGGAACAGTGGAGGCAGACAGATTTATTGAGGAGAAGGAAAAAGCAAAGAAAAAACCTTTTCCTTGGCAAACAAAGAACCTTTGATTTCTCAGCTCATCATTTGATACAGAGCTGCTGAGACTGTACCTTCAGCTCCCACCACACCTGACCTCTGGGGAACTTGCAGCATGTGGGGACTAGGAATGAGGAAGAAAGCAGGCTGTAGATTTTGTTGTCACAAGATGTAGAAAAAAAAAAGGCATGGTAAATCTAGCTAGGCCCTAGAAATAGCTGTCCATTCTGCTCACCATACACTTTTCAATTTCTAGATAACCTGTGCAAGACTCCCGCATGATCAGGTCTATAAACATATTTCTGCACCCACTGACATCTACTGCTTTCATTTCATCCTCACAGCAATTTTCCAAAAGTGAGCCAGGCCAGATCATCCTTCCCTTTGATTTTAAATGATGAGCAAAATCCCAGAGAGAAGGAGATGTGTATAGCTGTTTGGTGATAGAGCTGAGACTAGAATCCAAGATTGGAGCTTCTGAACTGCAAGGATCCTTGTATCTTTTCTCTTCTCAGTTTCAGAGGGTGAGAAGAATTTGGGTAGACACTGAAGAAAAAGATATAAAGAAATATCATTTTAGCTTGGACTTAGTCTCTCTTCCTTTAGGTACTTGCTAAATTATATTCCCCTTTCTTCTCCCTCTCCCTCTTCCTTTCCTCCTTTCCTCTCTTCCTTTCCCCTCCCTCCTCTTTCTTTCTTTCTTTCTTTCTTTCTTTCTTTCTTTCTTTCTTTCTTTCTTTCTTTCTTTCTTTCTTCTTTCTTTCTTTCTTTCTTTCTTTCTTTCTTTCTTTCTTTCTTTCTTTCTTTCTTTGATTCCCCTCCCTCCCTTCCTCATTTTCTTTTTTTTTCTTAAACTTCTTTCTCTTAATATGCAAGTTCAAGCCTCTCTCTAAAACTCAAAGCAAAATTAAATAGAACCTCCTCTGGTTCTCCATGCCTTATCAATGATTTTTTTTCCTCTGCTCATGATCAAATTCTTTTTTTAACAGTATCTAACATAGGCTTGTTATTTTTTATACAACTTGCAGCCATATTTAGCTTGATTTCTCTCTCCTACCACATTATTAAACAGTTTCACTAAAATCACTAGTTACCTACTAATTTTCAACCCTGTGGATCTGGTACAGTCCTGGTCATATAGATCTGCTGGGTTTTTAATGCTTGTGGTCAATCACTCATCTAAAGAAAACAAACAAACAATCGGCAATGAAATAAGAAGATAATTTGGCTTTCATGGCCAGTTGTTCTATTGGTAGGACCCTGTGTCTGTCCCTCTGCGTATGTGTAGATTCCTCTTTTCCCTGCCAATACACACACACACACACACACACGGGGGGGGGGCACATGCTCACACTGCTACTGTTGACTTCAGCTCACTCTTTTTATTTCATGCTTGTGTTTTCCTGAGTGATCTTGTTTTGGTAACTCATGTTTGGAAAAGCAAATAACATCACTCATGCTACCCTCAGATAGCTGGCTTCAAACTAAGGCCACACAGACAGAATGGCAGCCCTGTCAGGTAATGGAGCAGCTTCGACAACTGGAAAATTCCTCTGACTTTTTGAAGCCTATTTACTTCCTTTCTTGGACTTCCTTTGTATCTTTTACTCCAGTGTCTAATCAATTCTTCTCTTTTTGCCATTCCCAATTCTGTTTACCCATGGTTTGCATTCCCCTTCTTACTTGAGCTTCAAATGACCTCAGCTGCCCATGACTCAATTTTCAATCTTCCAACTTCAAGTCCAGTGGCCAGTAATCTGATATTTCTGCACTTAGTTCAAAACCATAAGAGGACACTATTTGGCCTAGCTCATCTCTCAACTTAAAAAAATCCAGGTAGGCATCTCCTCTTACACACCTCATAGGTATCTTCAACCCACTTGTCTAAAAAAAGGAATTCCCTATTTTCTTCAAACTAGCACAGCCACCTGAATCCTTAAGTCTCTGGTCAGTTTACTGCCCTTAAATTGGGGACAGACTAGGTAGGTCGCATTAGTTAAAACAAAGGAAAGTGCAAAGGATAGGTAGAATGTATTAAAGAGAACAAACCATGACTGTGTAGGAAACAGACAGCAAATCATATGTAGCAATTCTCTTAGAGATGTTATGATCATAGCAGATGGATATCCCTGGTATAATCCTAAATCAAAACCCTTAAACCTTTGGTACAGATGCTCTCCAGAGATTTAAACTTTCAAATCCCTGCTAGGCATCTCCAATTGTATGTTGCATAGGCATTCTTCAACTTACATGTCCATTTTCTTCTGAACTAGCACTCTCTCCTGAATCCTTTGTTTCAGTGTATGACACCACTATTCTCAAGAATATTTCATTAGTTTTGTTATTATCCCTATCTATATAGCAAAAGAATAAAGTATCACTCTTGGTATCTCCATCCCACATATCATTTATAGCCAAGTCATCACAAAGACCTACATACTGTATCACTTGATAGTTTTCTTAACTTAATCTTACCTTTTCCTGTTCCGGGGTTCAAGCCACCATCACATCTACTTATATGGCAGTAACAGCTTTCCAACTGGGTTCCCCCAACCTGATGTAATGTTCCTGTATATCCCATCTTTCACCCTTCTGGAAAGTGATAGTGATCTGTATTCCTAAAAACATAGGTGATGCCAGGGATGGTGGCACATGCCTTTAATCCTAGCAACTTCGGAGGTGAAGGTAAGTATATCTCTGTGAGTTCCAGGGCAACATGGTGGCACATGCTTGCAACCCTAGCAACTTGGGGAGTTAAGGAAGGAAGATCTCTATGAGTTCCAGGCCAACATGGTCTGCAGAATGTATTTCAGACCACTCAGGGCTACACAGTGATACCTTGTCTCAAAAAGAAAAATACATGACCATTCTTCTGTTCTCCTCTAGATGTTTTGGTGACCCACCATCATCCACTGGACAAAGACCAAACTATTAACCTGGCATACAAAGAACTCCTCTTCCTTCTGCTACAGCTCATATGTTGCCATTTTCCATCTCAGTACCATCATTTTATATGTTTCTTTACATAGCAGGAGATTTCTTTTACCCCTCATGTGTTTGTTTAGGCTGGCCCCTTCTGCTTGCGATACCTTCTTCTAGGTCATCTTCACAAATAAAGTCTGCCAGGATAAAATTCACATCCTGTTCTGGCATAATTTCTTTACAGAAACTTTTTGTGTTCTCCCTTGTTTCGAATTGGAATAAAGGTGTCCTGTGGGTTATTTTTACATATCCTAGTCTCATTTCTACTATTTTATATCTTCCTTATAAATAGTTGAGATGATATAAGGACAGGGCTTGTGATTTCCTCATTTATATATTTACAACACTTAGCCCAGGTCAGGCCACACAGTACTAGTAAAAGTTTATTGAATGCAGAACAAGAAAAGGAAGACAAGGGAAAGCTGAAGCAATAATAGGCAAGCTAGTATGCCAAGAAAAAAAACAAGAGAATAAATGTGAAAGAGGTGGAAATAGAAGAGTGAGAGAAGGAAAAAGAGATATGGAGAGAAAGGAATGACAAGGGGAGAGAATGGCTCGTCTCCACATTGGGTTAACGTTTAAAGAAACTAGCTAGAGTTCTGGGCCCTTGGTCGTCTCCCTTTTCTTCCACAAAAGCTGGCAGCACTACATCAAGGGATGGGAAGAAAAAAAAACACCCTAGAGATAGCTAGAAATGTAGGCTAAGAGACTGTCAGCTGGGACACCACTGACAGGAGTAGCAAAAGGGCACCAGACTATAAGAGGATGAGAGTCTGCTGGGCTGCTGGAACCAGAGATGGCGCAGTATCAGTTATTAATAACCAGAACCAGGCCACGGGAGCCCACAGAAGTGACTGCGTCCAACTGGCTAGGCTTCTCCCCTCACACAAGCTGTTCGTTTTCACATCTGGGAGTAGTAGTACCATTCCCAGAGTGAAACTAGAGGACTGTCAAGCAGCCTCAGAGAAAAAAGGCACATGGTAAGCGACTTTAAAATAAGAGGCCGAAAGGCTAGGAATTATGACAGCAGAAAGAAGGCATTTCTTTCTAAAGAGACAGCTGCTCCTTCCTGTCACCTCCAAATCACTTGGAGGCCAGAATTCATTATTTTGGTCAAGGATGTCAACAGCTTCTCAGACAACAGACTCTTCCTTAGCAATTATCATTCATTAGTGAGGATTTTTTCCTTCCACAAAAATATTGTTTCCTAGGTAAGCTTCCATTACCTCACACTCAGACTAACATAGTAGCCTCTGAAAGCCTGACAGCCCCTGTGACTCCTGCTGTCCAAGAAATAAATACACAGTGCTGATCTCAAAGTCCCTTTCTAATTTTATTCTTCTGTTCGTGAGATGAGACACAAAGTCTCAGTCTATACAGCAGGATGGTCTTGAACTTGGAGTTCCCTTCCTCTTCCTCAAGTGCTGTGATTATAGGTGTGAGTCACCACACACACATTAGGACTTATTTTTTCCCTCCAGTTCTAGGGATGAAGCCGAGAGCCCTGCTCTTTGTAGCCCAGGCTAGCCTTGAAATCAGTACATAGCCTAGAATGAGCTAAAATTTAAGCCAATCTTCTTGCCTTGGTCTCCTAAGTATGGGCATTATAAGTGCATACTATCACAACTAGCCTTTTCCATTTTTAACAGTCTCTGGTGTGAACATTTTACCTTTGCCTATATGGAAATTCACAAACTTCTGTACCCTCCTCAAGCCCTCCTACATCTGGGACTGACTGGATATTCCTCCCACATCAAATAGTTTTTGCCAGTTTCTCTCCCTGGTGTACTGCAGTGGTAAGTACTAGTAAAAGGATCTTTAGAGTCAAGTCCACACATCTCATTTACTATGAGTGGGATTTGGGGGCAAGTTATATCCCCCAATCAAACTTCAATTTGAACATGTAGAAGCCAGAGAATGCGTTCTCTTTTTCCACCATGTGGCTCTCAGAGATTGAACTAAGTTGTTACGCTTGGCAGGTCCTTTTTATTAATTATTTTTAATTTTTAATTTTATTAATTACAACTTATTCACTTTGTATCCCTCCTGTAGCTCCCTCCCTTCTCCACCCATACGCTTCCCCCAGTTCACTGATAGGAGAGGTCCTCCTCCCCTTCCTTCTGATCCTAGTCTATCAGGTCTCATCAAGAGTGGTTGCATTGTCTTCCTCTGTGTCCTGGTAAGGCTGCTCCCCCCTCAGGGGGGGGTGATCAAAGAGCAAGCTAATCAGCTCATGCCAGAGACAGTCCCTGTTCCCATTACTATGGAACCCACTTGGACACTGAACTGCCATGGGCTACATCTGTGCAGGGGTTCAAGGTTATCTCCATGCATGGTCCTTGGTTGGAGTATCAGTCTCAGAAAAGACCCCTGGGCCCAGATTTTTTGGTTCTGTTGCTCTCCTTGCGGAGCTCCTGTCCTCTCCATGTCTTACTACTTCCTACTTCTTTCATAAGATTCCCTGCACTCTGCCCAAAGGTTGGCCATAAGTCTCAGCATCTGCTTTGATACCCTGCAGGGTAGAGCCTTTCAGAAGCCCTCTGTGGCAGGTTCCTGTCCTGTTCCTTGTCTTTTCCCTTTTCGGATGTCCATCCTCTTTGCCTTTCTGAATGGGAATTGAGCATGTAAGCCAGAGTCCTCCTTCTTGATTAGTTTCTTTAGGTGTACTGATTTTAGTATGTTTATCCTATATTATATGTCTAATATGTACTTATGATGAGTATATACCCTGTGTGTCTTTCTTCTTTTGGGTTACCTCACTCAGGATGATCTTTTCCAGTTCCCACAATTTACCTGCAAATTTCTGGATTCTCTTGGTTTTTGTTACTGAGTAATGACAGGTTCTTTTTAAGGATTTTTAAAAATTAATTATTTATATAGTTTTCTGCCTACAGGCATGCCTGCAAGCCAGAAGTGAGTACCAGATCTCATAGATGGTTATGAGCCACCATGTCTCTTAACCTCTGAGCCATCTCTCCAACCCTGCTTGGCAGGTTCTTTTATCCACTGGCTATTCTGCCATCCCAAAATGAGAAGTTATAGAGTAAAGCAGATTGCTTATCAAATTAGCAATTTTGGCTATTGACATCAGAGAAATGATTAAGGACCAGCAGACATTGTCTAGGGTAACTACCAACTAACTTACCCCTTAAAGTCAGTCTCCAAAATGTAACTGCCTATAGAACCATTTCACTGTACCACTTACACATTCTTGATTCACATTTAGTATTTCTGATGATCTCTCAAATGTAGAGTCTTGTGAAGAGCATCACTTTGGCCAAGGTATAGCATATGCCTGTGTCCTAGGAACTTGGAAGTTAGAAACGATAAACACACACACACACACACGGCACTTATATAAGTGCTCAATGAGTATTAGTTTCCATGTTAAATCTTCACCATCCTTCAAGGCTCAACTTAGTAGTAGCAACAATAAAATCCCTGTGCCCTTGTAGTTTTCAGCACACTTAAATGTTAATTTATTTCACTTGATTCTCCCAAGGACTTTTTCAGATAGAATGATAATCCAGCTGGGGTGAGTTGCATTTTTCTAGGAATACGTAGCTAACAAATGAAATACTGAAATGCAAATTTTCTAACCCTAAAATCTACCAACAGCAAAATTTATGAAGAAACTCCTGTGTGTCAAGCATTACGCTAAGAATTTTGTATGAATTAATCTAATTGCATATCAATATTGTTGTTGAGTGTCTTTCAGATGAGGTAACCATGGATTGGAGAGACTTAGTATTCTGTGAAGGTCATGTTGCTTTTTCACTCTGAGTAGAGCCTATTCTCTTAACTGCAATATCTACTCTGGTTTCAAAACCTAAGCTCTTAGTTGCTTCACCATACTACATTGTCAGCCTCGAGTCTTCTTTTATGCAGACTGGTTTTCTTCCTTTACTGATCAGTATTATCACCCATGTTAGATGTGATGCCACATACTGGGTCACATCTCTTTGCTGTGGTAAATGAATGATCTTTTATATGATGTTAAGGGAAAGGTAATATATATCTTTACAGCATCCTTAGTGACTCTTAAGGAGGTTAATGAATGAAACACTGAAAGACTGAAGGAAGAGAAAAGTCAAGTCAAATGACTTCAACCATAAGGAAATTTACAGTGGTCCTAGGATAAGGGGATAGGCATAACTCTGATGAAGCTCCACCTCTGGGGCCCAGTTAATGCAGGCTGAGATTGTCTGAAGGCATCCTAGTCATCTCAAGGCTGAATTGTGATGGAGTCTATGTTAGTTTAAATAAGAAGAGCTCCCATAGGCTCATGTATTTGAGTACTTAGTCTTCAGTTAGAATTGCTTGGAAAGGATTAGGAGGTGTGGTCTTGTTGGAGAAGGTGTGTCACTGGGGATGGGTGTTCAGATTAAAACACACACACACACACACACACACACACACACACACACACCAGCCCCAGTATCTCTCTCTGCTTCCTGTTTTGCATATCAGAGGTAAGCTCTCAGCTACTTCTCAGTGTCATGTCCTGCTACCACATTCTCCACCATGATGGTCGTGGACTCATCTTCCGAAACCATAAGCAAACCCCTCATGAAATGTTTCCTTGTATAAATTGCCTTGGTCATGGAGTTTAATGAGGGCAATAAAACAATAACCAAGACAGACTTTCCCATTGTTTTCTGGAGCGATCATAACGATATATCACAGACATAGTGGTAAACCACTGATTAAATTCCCCCCGCGATTCTGGAAGCTAGCAGTCTAGATCAAGATGCTGGCAGGGTTGGTTTTCTGTATAGCCTTCTCTTCGGACTGGTAAATCTGGCTGCAGTCTTGTTCTCTCTTTCCACAATAATCCCTCTATACATGGGTGCCTTTGGTGTCTCTTCTGTGTGCCCAATTTTCTTATCTTGTAGGACACCAGAGTAATTGGATTAGAGCTCACCCTAATGGCATTGTTTTAATTTAGCTATCTCCTTAAAGGCCTTATCTTTGTGTACAGTCACACTTCTGAAGTACTGATAGGTTTGGGCTTTAACATGTGAATTTCGGAGTAACACAATTCAGTTAATAACAGACCTCAAGCTGCATTTTCTTTTGGCTTTCTCCCAACTAGGGTAGATAGGATACAGGTGTAGAGTGAGTGACCTACAAGTGGCTAAGTATATTTTTTGAGACTGTTCTTAAAATTAAACAGGACAATGTTGGCACTTTTGCTTCCCTTGCAGATATACACAAGATAAAAGTTGTGCCATCTGGCTTTTAATATTCCACTTGGGTGCTGTCTGTTTAGTTAATAAAAGAAAACACTAATCACTGTCCTTTGCTAAGTGAGTTGTTATAACATCTGTGTGAAACCCCACATATGAGTAATTAAATCAGCACAGTGTCCTTTGGGTATGAGGCAGGGAAGACACAGTTACACTCACAAGGTTCCCCAGCTGTACCCAGTTCATGTCCCAGACTGTAGGTCCATTCTGCAACAGTTTCTTGTGGAAGGTAATGGGAACAGAGATGGACATAAAGCACAGTTTTTGCCCTTAAGAAGTACAGGGTTTAAAAAAAACCAAACAGATAGCCAGACAACATTTATATACCAGGGCCACTGCCATGACAGGAGAAGGTACAGTTGACTGTATAAAATTAGGAGAGGGACGCCTCAGCCAACTTTGGGAGAAGAAAGGGAAGATGTAAGAATTTATTCTAGAAAGAAAACTAGAAGCAAGAGAGTTAAAAGTTGTCAGGATGGGGTAGGAAGATGACCAGATGCGCTTAACTGGGAGGCAGTGCTGCCTGCGTTCGCGGAGCACCATTCATTCTTGTCATCTAGAATTCAAACAGTGTTCTGGAAAGTTGTATTACTCAATGACCAAAAGGAGTTCTCAACTTTGTGCAAACCATTGAAAAATTAGGTTGAGAATATAGACAAGGTTGTGAGGCAAGTGCAAACAACCAGGAGAGGGCTTCAGCAGGAAAAATGTGAGTGGGAGTTGCCACCTAAGTCAATACAAAGATGAAGTCTCAGGTTCTTGTCAAATGTATTTCAGTATTCTACTAGACCTAGTAACCAGGCTAGTCCCTGGCTGAAGAAGGAGAGGCCGTTGGAAGGGAAATCTGGACAATGCTGTAGCCTCAGACTCAAGAACACTAACAGACTTGGTTCATGCCTACCAAAATCTGAATCTCATATTTTATAATGTGGAGCTGATAATTTATATAAATCCACTTTAGTAGGGGACATCCCTGAGCAAGTCCGTAGAAAAGCATACTACCATGCCGTTCATTGCTACTGCATCAAGCATTGTATGTAAGATCTTGGTTTTTGTTATGTTTTGTTTTGTTTTAAATTGAGCCTTACAATAACTCTGTGAAGCAGGTACCACAGGGACTGCCATTCAATGAAGAAAATTGGAAAAGCCATAAAGTGCATCAGTCAAGCTACAATTTGGGTCCTTTGAGATCTGACCCATGCTTTCCTCTATGCACTATCCTTCCACCATTTCCAAGGGGATGTGTTTCAAGACATTCAGGAGAGGCTTAAAACCATGGCGAGATCTGATTCCTGTATGTGATTCCTGTGAAACCTGATAACTCAGAGAGCTGCTGAGTGGCTAAGGGACATAGAGTGGATATGTTAGACAGAAGGATGTCATGAGATTTCATCAGGCAACTCAGATTGATGTGAGATTTTAATCGTAGGAATTCTTTATTTCTGGAATTTTTATGTAATATTTTCAGCCCACAGATGCCTGTGAGGAACTGAGAATATGGCAACTGAAATTGTAGATATGGGAGATGGCCTATTGTCCCATGGAGAAAGGCTAATTTTAAGCAACCTTTTCACCATATCTCTTGCCCATGTTTTCCTTGCCTTGCTATACTCTTTTCCTTCTATCTACCCTCTGGAACCTTTGGGTTTGCCTCCATGATTCAGATCTCCCTTGTATAAGTTACACTTCATTCTCTGTACCTAGATATTTGCTTGATGCCAAGAATGTGTTCATGCAGAGGAACTGTATATAGTTTTATCCCAGTGGAGTAGTAGAAGGGTTAACAGGGAAGGTGTCTCTCCCATGTCCGCTCTTGATTTTCTTTCTGTTCTGAGACCTGTTTGCTTTCTCTGGGTTTTCATAACCAGAATTGAAATCAAAGCTGTAAAACATGCCATATTAGAGGCTGGAATAAAACTGCTTTAAATCTCTGTTCAAAGTGTTTATTTATATTATATTCCAAATGTTCTGTTTGTGATGCCAAAGCTTTTTCCAGTAGCAACAAGCCACTGGAGAAATAAGCATTAAGTACAAGTCAAGCCAGATGAGCTACTAGCCTGATTCAAAATCACTGGTCGGGACATAAATCTGAAGTAAAGTGGAAAGGGTGTGCTTTCTAATTAGGAAGTGTGGCGTTAGAAAGCCTCTCGTCCATGTGCTTCTGTCTTCCATGATTTCTTCTGTGTAGTAAGGAAGAAGTTGCCAGGGAATATAAAGATGAAGAAGCATATTATAGTCTTACATGGTAGAGGCAAGAGGGTCAGGAGCTCCCAGTTATCCTTGGTCTGTCTAGCAAGGTCCAAGCCATCTGGAGCTACATGAGATACTGTTTCAAATGCCCTCCCTCTTTACCCCAAAGCAAGAAAATTATATTGACCCTGTGCCTGTAGTGTGATTTGCCCAACTAAAGCTGCTGTCAAATCCAAAGCTTGGGCCCTTCTCAGAATCACCTGAAATGGTGTGGGGAGGGTGTGAGAATATGCATTTGTGACATACTCCCCCGGGTGGTACAAGTGCCGTTGGTCTGGTATAAACATGTTTAAAACCAAAGCCTTAGGGACTGTGCTGAAGAGACAAGAAGGTTAATGGTCCTCTGGACCTGGCCAAACTTGTGCAGAGGCAAGGATTGCAACACCTGATCTGAAGGAGGTTCCAGCAGGCCACAGGCAGGACCTGGCTGTGTACTCCTGGGTCTCAGTAGTTGCAGAGTGCAAGTTTAACCCAAGGTCTTATGGCAAAAGTCGTGCACTTTCTTGTGTCTTTAAAAAACTCCCACTGTCACGTCTTGTTCTTTCTACATGAGGAGAGAGTGGTGGAGGGAAGTAAGGCTATTATTCCTGGAGCCGTTGGCCCATGATGAGCCCCGAGTTCCAGAACAGTGGCAATTGAGGACTACCTACCACAACTCACAGACTGAAGACCCCAAGTGGTGGCTGAGAACGCACATCCTTAAAAAGCCCAAGTGATGCTGGCTGATGCCCCTCGACATCATGCACTCTCCTTAGGACTGAGGGGCCTGGCCCAGTAAGAGAGAGGCAGACCAGAGGCAACTTGAACATATACTGGGAAGTTCGTTGCCATGGGTCAGATTTTGAATTGACTTCATTTTTCTAGAGTTATGAGTTTGCAAGAACTCTACCCGTTTACACACAGCATTTCTTCATTGCAAACTAGTCTTCAGACAATGTTTTTTTTTGGATTGTGTAGTTTGGGCTCAGAAGAGAGCTAACTAAGAGTTACTTAGTGTTAGGTCTCAAACCTGAGACAAATGGCTAACTGAGGTGACTAACATCTCAACGTGGAGCTGGTTGCCAGGTTCTCCCTGACAAACAACCTGTATCCCTCAGTCCCTACCTTTTACAGGGTATGACTGGCATGCTCCATGTAGGAATCCTCTGACTAGGTACAAAGCACCCTAAGGCCCATGTTCTTAGCAAAAAGGAGAATCATTTGCCTCAGAGGGACAAAGGGCAGGAAAAGAGACAAAGACACAAGATAGAGGACAAGGGGGAAGGGAAAGGAAGCAAGGGAGAAGGGAAAGGTATTTGTCCTAGAGGGACAAAGGACTGCCTCTGGATACAGGGAAGACAGACATGGCACATAGGAAAATGGCAGTTTATAAAGGTAAAAGGAGAAACCCCATGTTAGGAGGAGGTGTTTCATTTTGTTTATATAAGTTAATTAAGGTAGCCTCAAGGGGGCTTATTGATGGATTTCAGTAAATCCATCAATAACTGGACCTTGGTAGTCAGCCTCAGGAGGAGGAAGTAGCCAAATAAGGCAAAGGACTTTGGTGGCTAGCTTTAGGCGTGTAATCTGATAGTTTTGAGCAAGGCAGAGGGAATGGGGGAGAAGGGCAAGGCCTGCCAGAGCCACGATTGCCATGCTTGGGTTAGCTAGAATCCCTTCACCTTGCCCTTTACCCTAAAGTTTCCAGCCCAGGGGCAGGACTGGCCTTCCTGAAGAGGCTCTTCCCTATATAGTCTCAATAATTTGATTACCTGCCTCTTTTCACCTTTCATCATCATGGCTGCTGCACCTGGTTCCTCTCACTCCACCTTTCCCTTTCCTTCTGCCCTCTCCTCACATGGTGCTGGGTCATGTCCACTCTGGACTCTCCCACATGTCCCTGCCTCTGGCTGTGCTCTCTCTTTTATCTATAATAAACCTTCTCTTTCACCATACCTAGGAGCAGCCATGTTCTTTTTTTTAATTCCTTTTTCATTCACTGAGTTCTATGAAACGTTGCAGGGGGCAGTTCCTCGAAGTTACCTCAGTCACTTCTCCCAGCAACCCAGTGGGGAAGACATCAATAACTCCATTTTCTTGTGACAGAGTCTAGGGGTTTCAGTCAGTCAGCCACCTTCCCGTTGCCACACTATTTATCAAAGCTGGCCCTGGATTCCAGCTGTGGCCTGGCTCCAAAGCCTTTCTCCTCACACCTGCTCATAAGTGCTTAAAGGACATGCCCTGCTTGAAACAACAGGGGGAAGGAAGGGGGGTTTCAGGGGAAGCGTGATGGGGACAAAAATCTCTATCGTGTAGTGTATGTAGTAAATTATGAGCCTGGAGGGAGAAGATGGCACTTAATTCACAGTCTTTCACTAACCCCTCACCTCTTGCATTCTCCTACCTATAAAGCTCTGGCTTAGTGTACCTTTTGGGGAGCACAGTCTGTAACAAATCCCCAAGTTCACAGGCTATTTCAGGGAAGGAGCCAGGACAGGAACTAACAGCCCTTTCCACCAAGCCTAACTGATCTCCCAGTTTGATACCTCTCAGGTTTCAGGATGTCCATTCACTCAGGACATAGGGCCTTAGAGAATAGGTCACTACAGGCTCGGGGAACCTCACCCATACCCTGGAGCTTAGCTTGTGAATGCAAAATCCCTTTGTGCATGGCTCCTAGGGGCAGTCCTCTCAGCTTTTGACCCTGAGACAGGAAAGCTGTAATGGACAAAGGTCAGCTTCCTGGGCTCCAGGTCCTTGATGCGCACAGCTTGGTTTCAGGACATAGGCTAACAGAGATTCTTCAGGGCTCAACAACATCCTGCAGAAGCACTTCTGACCCTAACAGAAGCCTTCCCCAGATGCCCCTTACTCCAGAACACATCTTTCTTAAAAAATATACTAGCTTCCATAGAAGTCCCCCCCCCTTTGGTGTTTTGGGTTATTTTTTTCTTTTCTTTATTAATATTATTATTTTATTTGCAAAGAAGGATGGATGGTGAATCTCACATTATGGATTTAATATTTTAAATATTATTGTATGTGTATGCGTGTTTTTCCTGCATGTATGTGTACTGCTTGCACATTATCCAGTGCCCATGAAGGTCAGAAGAAGACACCGAGTTTCCTTGAACTGGAGTTACAGATGATTGTGAGTTGTCATATGAGTGCGGGGAATTGAGACTGGGTCAGCTCTAAGAGCAGCCAATGTTCTTAACTGTTGAGCCTTTTTTCCAGCCCCATACTATGGCTTTTACTCTCCTCACTTCCTCCCTTATCCATAACTCTCCAGCTCATAGGCTTCCCTCCGCCTAGCTATTAATTCTTATAACCCGGTTATTCTCAGGATGTTTTCTCCATGTTTTGTTCCTGTTTCTTTCACTATGTTTTCTCTATTCTTTAATCCCCTGTGATTCTGCCCTCTATTGTAGATAGGCCTGGCCACTTCCAGTCTGCTGGCTGTGTTCAGTCTACTTTCTCAGCTGGCTTTGAATTCTCCAGATGCCTCTGGCTGCTCTCCCACCCTCCCTCCCTTCACTTCCTCTCATTTGTAATGAAAACCTTTCCCTTAACCATACCATGGAACAGTCATGTCAGTTTATACAGTTATAAGCCACCATGTAGATGCTAAGAATTGAACTTGGGTTATCTACAACAGCAACAAATGCTCTTGTCCACAGAGACATCTCTCTAGCCTCCCCCACATTCCTGCAACTCCTTGAGTTTAGTTTGTGCTACCTTTGTATTAATGGGTGTACAGCTATCAATTGGAGGGCCATAAAGCTATTGGACCACAACCTTAAAAGAAAACCCTGACTCTCCAAAAGCCATCACTTTTCAATTGCTCCTCAGTTATAAGTGAAGGTTTATGGATCCCCAATCCCACAGTCCTGGAAGTTCACTGGTTTAATTTTTGCAAGAAACCGCAGCTGCTTTGAGTCTATGAATGCAGGGGGTCCTGTCAGATCTGGAAGACACTATTACTTTAGTCCTCCCTGACCTCCGGCTCTTCCAATCTTTCTATCTACTCTTTTGCAATGGTCTTTAAACCTTAGGGTGAGGGAGTATGATTCTAAACATCTCATTTGTGGTTGAACATCCCACAGACTTATTTTATGCACTTTGACCATTTGTGAATTTCTGTGGTAAACAATATCTACTGCATGAAGAAACTTCTCTAATGACATCTGAACTGCACTAATGTCTGGGTGTAACGATTAAAGTTTGTAGGGAAGTCTGCTACGGTGTCCATTTAGCAAATTAGTAGTATTAGGTTAATCCCTAGCGCCTATATAAGCTCTCTAATTCCGTTTTTTTTTGTATGTTTTGGGGTTGTTTTTCTTTTTTTTGGTCATATTTATAGTACTGGTAATTTTGAAGCAGATAATTAAATCAACCAGAAAGCCATTAGTTACTTTAATAGCAATCATGCCACTATTGCATCCATGGGCATATCTTGCCATGCCAGTAAATATTGTAACTCACAGTGCTCAGAACTAGGTAAGACTGTTGATGACCTCTCCTTCCTAGGATACTGCGTAGCACCACTGCTACTATGAAAGTTAGCAGGTACATTAGAACATTCCTGGCCAATACTAACCTGATTTTTTCATGTCCCATGACCAAAGTATGTGGTATCTTCAGCAGTAGGGTCTTACCATCAAGTTTTGATGAGCAAGCAAGAGCAATGGCAGTAGGCTGTATTGTTTACAGGGTGTCACTGGGACTCTCCTGGTCAAAAACTCAAGCGGAGGTACCCCACCTCTGGCCTTGAGCTTTTTATTTGGCAATCTATGGCTTCTGGGAGATATTATCCTTGTGTAGGATAAATCCAAGTAAACTCTTCTTTATTTATGTGTATGTATGTAGCTTATAAAATAGGTTTCATATGGATTGTTCAAATATCTTTAGTGTTAATTATTCCTTCCTTCCCTCTCCTCTGCTCCGCCATCTCTCTCTGCACTTCAGTTTCCCTTTCCACTATTTTCCTTTATATCACACTTCCTTAATATTGTTTTCCTGCACACATATGGTCTCTTTCTAGTTTCTTGGATTCTAGACTTTCCTCACAAGTTCAACACACACACACACAAACACACACACATCTAAATGTATGATGTTAAGATCTACATATGAGAGAGAACATGCAACCTTTGTCCTTCTGGGTCTCACTCAGAATGTTTCCAGTTCCATCCATATTTCATCCAAATTCCATAATTTCACTTTTCTTTATAACTAAATAAAATTTCATTGTGTATATAGGTGCCATATTTTCCTTATTCATTCATCTATTGATGGCATCTAGATTGTTTCTACGTACTAGATACTGTGAATAGAGCATCCATGAAAATAGATGAGCAAAGCATATATTGTTTTAAATCATGATGCTTAAGAATTAAAAGTTTGAGCTCCTAGGAGGATATGATGGTTACTCTAGCTGACCCTCCTAGTAGCAGGGGTCATGATAACTGAAGAAGACACCCTTTAACCAGACAGGACTTCTAGTGGAGGAAAATGAACACCAAACCACCTACAAAATCTTCAACCCCAAATTTACCCTGCCTACATCTTGTAAGCAGGGATAAAGATAAGGCAGGGATTGAGGGAATATCCAACCAATGCCTGGCCTAACCTGAGACTCACCCCCCTCCCCCAGGAAAGAACCAGCCCCTGACGCTATTAACAATACTCTGCTATGTTTGCAGATGGGAGCTTAGTATAGCTGTTCTCTGAGAGGCTCCACCCAGCAGCTGATGGAAACAAATGCTGAGACCCACAGCCAAACATTAGGTGGAGCATAGGGAGTCTTGTAGATAAGTGGGGGAATAGATAGAAGGATCTGGAGGGAACAGGAGCTCCACAAGAAGACCAAATGAACCAAGTAACCAAGGCTCATGGGGCTTGAGGAAACTGAAACACCAACAAGGACCATGCATGGACTCGACCTAGGCCACCTACACCGATGTAGTTGATGGACAGCTTGATCTCCATGTGGGTTCCCTAGCAAGGGGAGCGGGTCTCTGACATGGACTCTGTTGCCTGATTTTTGATATTTTCTTCTGACAGGGGAGGAGGATTTGCTCAGTCCTGATGCCACTTGATGTGCTCTGGTGGGTTGGTAGAGGAAGGGAGCTTGCTTTCTCAGAGTAGTAGCGGGGGACGGGAATAAGTGGAAGAGGGACAAAGGCTGGGACTTGAAGGATAGGAGGGAGGGGGATATGATTGGGATGTAAAGTGAAGAAATTAATTAATTAACATAAAACTTTACTAATTATCTCTTTTTGACTCATTCCGATCTAATTCCCCATTCCGAGGAAATCAGACTCTGGAGTGATTTTTTGATCATTCCTAGTGTACAAACGCCATTTCATTCATATCTATTAATCTATATTAATCAATAGTTTTTAAATAATTTATTATTTTTATTTTATGTGCATCAGTGTGAAGGTGTCAGATCCCTTGGAACTGGAGTTAACAGCCAGTTGTGAGCTGCCATGTGGGTGCTGGGAATTGAACCTGGGTCCTTTGGAAGAGCAGACAGTGCTCTTAACCACTGAACCATCTCTTCAGTTTCCTCAATAGTTTTAAGTGCAAAAACTCAATATCCTTATAAATCATCCCTGTTACCCATAACCTGTCTTAATTCCTTAACTATTTCTTGTCAGCTTTGCTCCTTCCACTTTTTCACTCTGTTCACCTTTACTGGAGGACACGTTTTGAAGATAAGTCATTTTCTCTACATGACTCCTTAGTCATTCTAGAAATTACTAATGTCTACTCAGTCTGTGATAAAGGGGACATGCAAAAAAAAAAGAACAGTTAAAACAGTGCTGGTTTCAAATTGCAGCTCCTTATGATCTGTCTCTGCAAACACTCACCTCCTCCATCCTGTGGGCTTCTTTCACGAATCTGTAAGACAGGGTAATATCAGGTTGCTGTGAAATCTGGAAAGACTGGAGTTCATCATTGCCAAGCATGCAAAGGCATCACCAACATATAACAGATAGCTACCCTAAGGTTTGGAACTCAGAAGCACTACTTGGTATGCTTGAACTTATTTGTCTGGCTTATTGATTATATCGTAATCTCTGATATGTTGATATGCTTTGCTCCATGTGCAAAAATGAGACATCTTTCCAAAAAAGTTGTGTACTCAGAGAAAACAAATTGAAGCACACAAGATGACACTGTAATTTACCATACAAACCAAGACCATTTTGACAGCAGGGGTCAGATGTTATTAATAATTTTACCAGACCCTAGCATAAGCTAGTGCTGTCCCTGGGAAAACAGGACATGTGGTCACCCTATACATGTATCTTCAGATTCTTTTCCAAATTTCATCCTAGGCAGAGAGAATAGGGCCTTGCTCAATTAATGCTTGTGGAGTAGAATGGGAGGACTGGCAGGCAGGCTCAAAAGTCAGCAAACATGGCTAATCTCGTATAGCTCATCCTTTCCTCCCTGTATATCTTGTACACCCTTCTCCTTATTCAGCACTAGTGTCACCCCCAAATGGCACATTCATCATCCCAAATTAGCTATTATTAAAGTCATCCATTTGCAGGGCTGCAGCTAAAATAAATTGTGTTATTATTTC
>CM053742.1:54672893-54694668 GCA_028658305.1 Pachyuromys duprasi | reverse complement strand
TCTACTGCTCGGCTGGCTACCTGTAGTCCAAATAGATCCTACTGAGTTGTGAGGTCTTGTGGCCCAGGAACTTCATTTTTGACCTCCCTGTCTTGAGGCACAGGTTTTCTGGAGTCAAAGCACACTCCTACTGTTTGCCCCCTGGAAATCTGTTGTATAAGAAAGGCTTGATATAGTTCATGTCTCATGAAGCATTTATATCTTAACGGGGTGTTTACTGCTTTATCTCAAAACGGCCATTTAAGGTCCTCAGAACAGAAAGTATAGCTGAGAAGACACAGGCGAAGGTAGAAATTGCATCCACAGGGGCCTGGAAGAAGTATTGATTAGCAGGCTTTTTCAGTGGAGGCAATTACGATGCTGCTGATGAGAAGGATAGCAGCTCCTGCTTTTTTATACTGTTTGGACTACGTTAGCAGTTCAGCCTGCTCCAAATTCTGTGATGCTTCTCCAACTCTTGGGAAGATTTTGTGAACTAAAGCATTGTGATCCTGCAACATGGATTTCCTGAGGGCTGCATGGGAGGAAGTGCATGGGAGCTCTGCTGACCCACATCACATCCCACGGCACTCCATATAGCCAGAGTGTCTGACTGACAGCTCATCTCCTTGCCACCTGCTTCACTTTGGAAGTCAGGGTTGTAAGTAAAATAACAAGTATATGTACAGTACACTTAATTCCCCAGGCTTCTTTCCCCATCATCAGGTAGAGGATGACCAGGACCATTTTAATTAGCTGAAATTAAGTTCTGTCAGTTGGATACTGTCTCTAAGGGCTGCCAGTATAGAATTCATTCAATTGCGCCCAGTGACAGAAATTACAAAAGCCCTGACATTTCTTTCAAACTCCCAGTATAGATTGTCAGCCTGTGGCTCTCCGGACATCATCTCCCTAATCCTTTCCCCTTTCTTCCTTTTCCCTCCTTCCTTTCTTCCACCCGCCACTTATCCCTTGAGGATATTTCCTAATGAGATTCTTCTAAAATATTTGGATTGCTTATGGGAACACATGATTATGAAGTAATTTTATACAGCTTTTTTAAAAAAAATCTTGTTAAGAGATTGGAGAGATGGTTCAGTGGTTAAGAGCACTGGCTGATCTTCCAGAGGACCTTAGTTTCATTCTCAGCACCTACTTGACATCTCACAACTGTCTCTAACTCCAGTTCTGGGAGATCTGATACCCGTTCTTGGCCATCACACATGAGATGCACAAACACATATGTAGGCAAGACATCTATACACATAGAGTAGAAACAAATAAGTCTCTAAAAACTTTAACAGATATTTCAGCCCCCTTCTTGCCATAACCAAGAAGAGGAAAGATACGTTTTTTTCCCCATTTATAGACAAGATAACAAATATGACAAATAAGCAACTTGTCAAAATTATGTGAGAAAACACATACTGCATTGGAATGACAAATATAGCCTCACCGTTCTGGGCTTGTTTCTTCTGCAAGGAATCTCTGAATTGAACTTACTTGACTATTCTGCTGGATCCAGATATTCCAAAGGTTACTATGGCCCTGCAATTGTCCTACCAAGTAAGATTCAAGTTCATTCTTCACTTCATTTCTTCCCTATCAACATAGAATAACAGCCTTCAAAATACAAAGATAGTGCCTCTAAATTGTCTTGCATTTCACTATAACAGTAATATAGGCTAATCTCAGATTTCTTAAAACTAAAGATGAGCCAAAATCTATCAACCTACATGCCATCCACAGTTAGCTAGTGTGAGTATTATGATACATTTCATATTGGTCATTGTTTTTTCTTTGTGTGTGTTTGTATCCATATTTTATACTATATTTTCTGCATTCAAATGTATATAGTCTCCCCATCTGAAGTCAGTGTACATCTAATAATGGATATGAAAAGTGAGCAGCAAATTAGAAAACCGTGGAATCTAGTGTGATATTGTTGTTGTTGCTTACATGTGTGCAAACATAGCTGTACTAAGAGGAAATCTGCAATCTGATTGTCATTCAATTGACTTATTTGAGTTGGTAGGTCTACTCATGATTAAATTTTTTAACTTAAATTTGCTTTTCTCCCTAATTGTCATTTAAAATGTCTTCTAAAAATTATACCATAATGCAACACTGAAAATGAAAAATTATTGTGTCTGTGGGAGATTTCTTGTCACATGCCAGATAATGCAGTTAAAGGCAGTAGGAATTGCCAAATATCTTGGAATATAACATAAAAATTTAAAAGCTAGGGAAGGTGGTGTGACCACTGTATGCATTGTGGGTGACTATCACTAAAGTATTGAATATCTATTTGTCAGAAGCCTCTGGGTAACTTTCAAGGATAACAGATTGATTTTCAGCTAATTTAATAATAAATAATAATAAACGAGACAAAAAACCCCAGAAGCTTAACCAAATAAATTGATGAACCCCTGGAATTCCAGTTCATACTTTGATATGATTTTGCCATGGTTATGAGAAGCAGCCACATGCCACCTCAGTAAGCTCATCACTTCTGAAAAATGACCAGGCTTGATAATTATGAAATCATTAAAATTATTAAATAATTTGAAAAATAGTCCTGAACACTAAGATGTGAAGAAGACTTAGACTCTACTTTTGGTGGTCTTATTGAAGAAGAAAGTGGAATATAATAAAAAAGTAGAATATATGCTTGTGTATATACACAAATATATGTTATTGTCAGCAGAATAAAACTTGGATACATTAAATGTAGTATTTTCAAAGTACCTAACCTATGATTAATATAAAAATAAATAAATTACATTTAAAAATGTAGTATTTTTCTACTGAGCAGTGGTGATACACACCTTTATTCCAGCATTTGGGAAACAGAGGCAGGTGAATCTTTGTGCATTTGAGGGCAGTTTGGTGCATAGAATGAATTCCAGGAAAGCCACGGCTACACAGAAAAGCCCTATCTCAAAAAAAAAAAAACAAAACCAAAACAACAAAAAAACCAACAACAACAAAATGTCGTATTTTTTCCAAAAGCTATGGATAAACCAATGTCCCACAACTCTATTGTATATGGATTAAAAAACTGTTGATTAAAACAATTGGGTTAAAAACATACTATAAGTTTTGTATTGTGACTTTTAATTTAATATTATAATTTGAGCATTCTCATGGCCACAGGATATTTGAAAACATAATTAGATGGATTATTGTATTGAAAACTTGCTTTTCAGAAAGGTTGTGCCAATTGACAATCTCATTTACAGTTAATGAAAGTGTACCTCATTCAATATGAGTTTTATTAATTAAAATTACCCTTTTGCTCCTTTGAGAGATAAAAATTATTATCTCATTTTTATTTATGACTTACTGATTACTACCAAGGTTAAGCATTTAAAACTTTATATATTGGCCATGTTTACTTTTTGTGTACAATTTAGCAGTCTATGCCCTTTGCTTATTTGTCTACTGCATCCTTGGTGTGCATCATATTTATGTCTAATAATGCATTAAATGCTGTAGTTGACCTACCCTTTATTCATTTAGCCCACTTCCTGATTCGTGTTTCCATCGGCACAATTATGTCCTATTTCAAGGGTTTAGCCTCTTTTATTTTCCTGAGGTCTTTTCTTGGAGCAATACCAAGTTGTTTGGTTATGATCAGTTACCACTTGGAAGTCTGAGAAGTCAGTGTTCACACCACCCCGCAGGCTGAGAGCTAACCATCACATACTGGGGATGGAACCTCATTGATAAGTACTATAAACTCTCCAGCATTCCGTTGAATGATCTAAAGACTTCAATGCAGGTTTTAATCATACGTGGGAAGGCTGAGTCCCACTTGGCTGCAGGCTAACCCCACTCATTAACACACTCATCATCAGCCTTATTTTTTTTTCCTTTTTCTTTTTATTTCAATTCCCTTGTTTCTTTCTTGTGCTTCTGAAGTTATTTCTCAAATATCTGCTTAATCTAAATCTTTTCCTGAAGGTCTGCTTTTGAGAACTGAAAGTACAAAAACCAAAATGAAGAAAACATGTTTTCTGTGGATACCCTTTGTAAGGCAATGTTTATTCTCTCTCAAATTTAACTGCCTATAGTGATGACATATTGGAAAACCCACTTAAAAGTGAACATTATTCCTATGGTAAAATTGCGGTGGAGGACTTAGCAATGCTGAAGCTTCATTCACCTGGGGAGTGTTAGTTGTCTCCTTCTGAAAACCTTGTAGGAGATTGCTAACGTCTCAATATGAATATAAAAATGGGTTTCTGAGTTGCAAGGCTAAAGAGCAGAGCCTGGACTCAGTAAATGAAATAAAATAGGCTCATAAGCCTGTTTGATATATAGAGACCTGTTTTTATGTTTGCATTCATATACATACTAATCTGTCTATTGTCAAGATATATGGGCTCTCTGAATGTGTATATATATATATATATATATATATATATATATATATTTGCCAATTTATTAATTTAGAATGAGAAATGCAATTGTTAAGCAAGCCAAAATGCTTAAGTAGCCAGAACAGTGCACTCTTTCCTTGTAGGCAAGTTGTGTGGTGAGCCAAATAAATTATCTACAGATTGCTTGGTGAGCATAAAATCAGAACAGGAAGAAAGTTGATCTTAGAAATGGTCTCTCAGCTTAGGCAACTTGAAGCACTCCCATCAACTACAGGGCCAGCCTTGCCAAGAAACCCATAATGTTGAGTTCACTTAGCCAAGATCACTCTGTTGGATGGAGTTTGGCTGGTAACTTTGCATTTAGCTGGCCAACTGCCTTCTATTCATTGCAAGCAGTCTATAATACAATTAATTTGGTTTCTACTTACAAAAATCACAGTTGTATTTTAATTCTGTCTCCACACATTTGCCATACCTCACCTTGAGCAGAGTTATGAAGGCTCTCAAAATTTCCAGTCACACATTTACACAGTCATGGTTAGTTTCCATAAAAGTAAGTCTTACCAAAATGGTAACCATTACCTCTGACTTTGTTTCCCTTTTTGTGAGAGGGTAGAGTTTGTTTAGGGAGCAGTGTACAGCTGTCATCTTCCTGTAAAGATGGATAGAAATTACTCCCAACTTAATAGTCATCTGTTTTCTTTTCCAATTTTGCCTGCTACAATCATCCGCCGAGGTCCAGTATGCTTGCTAGCCTTTCTTCTTCAGAGTAGCACACTTTCTCTTTCTCCCATACTTCACAATGCTGGAATATTTTCCTTCCCTTACTTCCCAATGGAAATACAAATCAATGGCCGCCTTAGCTAATGTTCCAGCACCAAAAAGGGACCTTTTTGCTTCAGTGCTTCTATGGCACTTAATTCAACTGCCTATCACAGCACCACTTTAGTATAATTACATATGTGTTCATTTTCCCACTAAACTGTGAACTCTTAAGGACAGACACCGTAGTCTTATTTACTTTTCTGCTCTCAGAGATTAGCACAGTATCTGATCTTCAGTAAATGTTTGAATAAATGAATTATCCAAAGGTCCATAGACAAACATCCAGGAACTGTTACTAAAAACAACAACAAAAGCCCTGTAGCCTTGAAAATTATGACAATAAAATCAATACTCATTTAGTCAAGTTTACAGTGAGCTAAGTAGTAATATCTGATTGATTCATCTATTCATGCAGTAAATATTTGTTGAAGACCTACAATGTGCCAAACATTGGATGAGTAATGTGCACCAGATCTCTATTTCCATGAAGTTTACATTTCCATTAGATAGAGATAGACAATAAGCACAAGGTAAAAACAGTTCCTAGATGTAGCAATAATTACAAAGAAAATGAAACAGGATTACATAAAAGTAAATGTCTTGAGTCAAAAAGTATTTTAAATTTTGATTGAGGTAGTCAGGAAAATTGTTTTTAGAGAATGGCGTTTGATCTGATGTGTAAGTAGTGAGAAGGAGCCTTCCTTAAAAGAATCTTAGAAAGCACTACACAGAAAAGCACGAGAACAAAGCAGATTGTTCCAAACTCAATGAGGTACAAAGGAGTGCAGGCTTGTGAGCACAAGTTTTGTGGAATTTGCAAGTGCTGTAGGAACAGTGAATGATGAGATCAGAAAGGTAGGCAGAGTCAGGGAAAGCTCTTTGGATCCTCTTCAAGTTACAACAGAAAGACCCTGGAGGGTTTTCAGTTGGTGCCTGATCTGTCTTGACTTACATTTTTTAAGAGCTCACTAGCCTGCCACAAACTTAGAAACTGGGATTCCTATCAGTAACACAAAGTAAAAGCTATTGCCAAATCCTGCTCTGGCCACATTCAGGGTAGTGAGACAAGGACACACAAAAGAGTAAAGGCTTCAGCTCTTTTCCTTTGCCCTCCGCCCCCGAAAGGTTTGCACATGATTCCAGAAGGTCGTGGAAATAACACACTTTTCAAAAGAGGCTTTCAACCTGAAGAGTGAAGCTGGGGCCCAGCTGAACACTGAAAACTTGGGGAGGAGGGAGGAGGCTGCGGCTGGGATACCAGTGAATGACCTGTGATTAAAATAAAAAAAATTTAAAAAAAGAACTTATTGGGGGAAGAGGAGCTGTTCATAAATGGACTCAAATAACTTTTCAGAATTAAGATATAATTAATTTTCCACATACTTCTAGGGGACCAGAATCTATGCTAAAAACTCCCTCTCTACTGATTTGGGAGTTTGGTAGAGAAAAATGCTAAGCAGAAAGTTATTCCTTCTCTGAAAATCACTCCAGAAACAAAACAAAACAGTTCAACAACCTGGTCTTGTTCTCAGCATTTCTTTGCCTGGTACACATTTTGTGGCAACACGTGACAGCTGTACTTTCACCACAGTAAGCCTGTCTGCTCTATGAGGGTGCACAGAGTTCTTCATAAATCCATCTTAGGAGGGGAACAGAGACGTACTGGAACATGACTTTAGTGTTATGATTTTTGCCTAGCGTAAAGAAGAAAGTTTGTTTGTTGCTGGAGCCAAAGCAAGATGGAATGATCTCACTGAAGAAGGAGTCTGAAGACCTTTTCATCCCAAGCCCAGAATAGGGCCAGGTGTGTTGATTGTGTAAGAGGCCTAAGGACACATAGCCTTCATGCTCTGAATAAAGGGAGATAAGCCCTGAAAAATAAGGGAGAGTTTAAAAATAATAAGCTGGAGGTCCAGGTGAATGCTTTTAAAATGCCAGGAATCTATGGTCATAGGCTGGAAAACATGTTCTGGTGATGCTTGCAAGATAAGGTCTTTATGCGGAAAAAATAAAAGCAAAAAGGCCAGGCCATAGTTTGGGGCTACCTCCTAGAAGAAGAGGGATTTTGCCTTCCTAAAGACACTTAGAATCCAGGGTTCAGGGCATGGGTCTTAGGGTACAGTGGTGAATGTTAAGTTCAGAGGACATGGTTTAAGTTTCATTTCTTTAACATTCAGTCTGTGAATATGATTAACATGCTAGGTGAGGGAACTGAAGTTATTTCTTAGAATAAGGGACATGAAGTTGACTTGCCAGAGTTAGGCCACATGATTAAAGTCAAAACACAAGGGCCCTAGCCAGTAATCTGGCATTTATCTGAACATTTTAAAAAGAAACTCCTGGAGAGAGGTGTTGTTCACTCTGAGGTCCCTGAGTGAAAAGGAGCCCCAAGAAGAGGGCAGGAAGGAACAGAATGTAGAAGCTACAGGCTGTGAGTAAAATGGCCTACCTAGTGAGAACGTAATGGCAGTGTGTGGGAAGGGCTGATTCATTCACTGAATTGTAGGGAAGGACAGAATTAGAAGTCCCTCACAATTCGATCACAGTGCCTCCAGTGGGGACAGCTATTTACATCAAAACCCTCGAGCACCTGAACCAACCTTGCGCGTGGTGCTACTTTTCCTCCATAAGGAAACCATTCTCCAAAATTGTCTGAAGATTGTTTCAGATCAGGTCTGAGCTGCGCATGGAAACTATACTAAGCCAGGGACTGGTGGCATGAAAGGCTGAAGGAGAGAACAACAGCCTTCATGAGATCATTTTTGAAGCTGTGGACTGACCAGACATTTTCTTCTGCCCTGAAGGCCAGCATGAAGAGCTGTTGAGAAACGGCCTGTATGGATGCAACAGGCCTCTTCCTTAAACTGCACAGTATTGCATTGCTCCTTTAGGCCAGGAAACATGACACCCGGTTAATTGGAGGGAAGCCAGAAAAGCAAGTGGATTAGATAAGCTGTCTGCAGGTTGGATGCAGGATATTAGAGAAAGGAGTAAATGTCAGGGCTCTGACAGAGGGGCACATCAAAAATGAGTCAATTTTTATTATAGTGTTTGTCCTGGCGTATTTGAAATATAGCTAACCATCCAACTCTACGGCACTTGAAAGATTTGGCCTGACAGTTCCAGAGCCTTTCAATATGGGTGGCATTTCATTTAGAAAAAATAAAAATATGACCATTGGCAGAAGAGATAAAAAGCTGAAAAGGATCAGAGTGACAGTTAGACAGAGCTCTCTTGGCCTTGTTCTCAACCTCAGTAGGAACTGTTAGATAAAATCACATTGCAGTTTTAGTCTTCACTTGCTCTCCTGAAGAGAGGCAGGGACTATAGGGGCAAAATACTGAATAACGTACAGACCATGTGGGTTCAGCTATGTGACAGAGCATCATTTTTCCCTGCCACTTGGAAAAATATTACCTCATTCACCTCACAGGATTTGTTTGAAAGTCAGCTGAGAAAAAAATGTGCCTGGAAATGGAAATACTTAATATGATATTTGTCATTATGGAAGGCCACTGGCAGTAATTTTTTTTTCAGTAAAAGGATAGAGAGTAGGTAATTTTGTACTTTTCTCCCCTCAACAAGTCCATGTCATAGAGCCTTATTTGTTACCATTACTACCTTTAACCATCATTGAAAGGGTTAAAACATTTTCAGCTGCTCATGGGCCTTATGAATCAGACCACTCAGCAGGCTTGGCCTGCAGGCTGTAGATTGCCAAACTCTGTCCTACATTATTGACATAGCTTGGAAGTGATTATCTGTGCTCTCCATATCTGTGAAGATTCCCTTTGTCAGAAAGGTTACCATCTCATCTGTGTAAGCAGAAGAATCCCCTGCATCTTTACACATCTCTGGGAGTAAAATTCACATGAAGTTCAATAAGATACTTAAATAAAAAGCTTTATGAATCCTACCACTTGTACAATAAAAATAAGCTAATAAAAACTTGAAAGCTAGCCAGGCATAGTGCCATAAGCCTGTAATCCCAGCACTCAGGGAGGCAGAGGCAGACAGATCACTGTGAGTTTCAGGCCAGCCTGGTCTACAAAGAGAGTCCAGGACAGTGAAGGCTACAAAGAGAAACCCTGTTTCAAAAAGACAAAAAAATAAAACAATAATAAAAAAGTTTAAAAAAGAAAGAAAGATAAAGCACTTGAAAACTTTTCATAAAAAGGAGTTCTCTATCTACACCGAAGTATCCAAGTCTAGGGTTTTCCTGGATGTTTACAATGTTATGCAGCAACCAAGACTAATCCAGAATGATTTGATCACCCATCAAATAAACCCATACATCTCAATTTTCTTTCACTGCATACTGGGCCACTCCCCCAGTCTGCTTACTCTCTCTATGGCATTGCCTGCCTCTTCTGAACAACTTGATGAAACCATACATACTGTATTGTTTGTGTCTAGATTTCTTTCCTTCCCATAATAGTCTCAAGGTTCATAAATGTCGTTTTAGATACTATATATGAAAAATATACATATATGTGTGTATATATTTGTGTGTGTCCCTTAGGCAACAACCTACCCCGCTCTACTACCCCTTTTCCCTTGAGGGAGAAGTCATGGGTCTATGTGATCTTTCTTGATGTTGAGTTATTCTGTCTCAAGAGAGGGACTAGTACAGGAAAAGTGAAATTCCTTCGCACTGTTCATTGTTTTGTTTGTCTGGGATACCACAGATGGCAACTTGTTTTATTTGTTGGTTTGGTTTGGGTTTTGAAACAGGGTCTGATTATGTATGGCAATGTTATGTATGGGTATTTATATAAATTGTCTTTGAACTTACTATCCTACCCACCCCAGCCGCCTCTGTTCTGAGATTTGTCTGCTATTATATCCGATCAGGTCGGTATAATAAGATCTTGATTAAATTCTGGAACTCTCATAAGAACACACATGCGCGCGCGCACACACACACACACACACACACACACACACACACACACATCCCGTTTTGGAAGAGGACTGAAACGCCTTATCTCACCATTTTGCAACTTGACTCCTATTGTTCTCTTTTCTTTTTGAGAATATTCAAGATAATTGGCTCAAGTTCTTTCTTTTTTTTCTGATAAATACTACGTTTGGCCACCCACTAGAATGGCTTCTGTTTCCTTTGTTATGGATCCTACTGTTTTGCTTCTTTGTACTTATAGTTATGTTTCATCCCAAGCTGGACATTTTAAACATGATGTGATAATTATGAGACTTGTACTGTCCCTCATTTTCATGGTTTGTTGTTGTTTCTCGTGGCTCTTCTTAATTGTGTTTTAGAGCTTTTTAGAGTTTGTGAAGTCTATACTTTTTGTTGGAACAGGCAATGAAAGACTCTATTAAGTTATCTTGATGTTCAGTTAGTGAAGAAAAATATTTTTCAGTTCTCCTTTCAAGATCCAAGCACTTTCTCTTTATTAAACACTGGCCTTAGCTGCTATTTACGAGCACTCAATTTCTAGAGCTCCAAAAAAAGTTACTTAGGGTAGCTTTTCCAGTTCTCCATTGTTCTTCCTGTATGGAGGGAAAGAGCCATTAGAGTTCATTCCTCTTCTGCCATTTTCATTGGCCTTGTCTGGATCTCATTTGAAAGACTAGTGTGACTATTTAAATGTTTGGGATTTTCCAGGTTGGATAAGTCATTGAAACTATGCTGTCAATGTAAAAACCTGCCTTTAACTTTTCAAATTTACTTTTCTGTTCATATGGCACATTTGAAAAATACAACTTACCCTTCCAAATTGTTCTGAAAACAAAGCAGTACAGCCCAGAAATGCGCTCATGCTAAGACATCATGAATCCTTATCATTTAAGCACAAATTAGTGATCTAAGCAGAAGGCAAAATTTGAGAGAAGCATGATAAGGCATCGGTAAGTTGGATTAAGCAGAGGATGACTTGGATGCTAATCCTTATTTCCTGCATATCAGGAACTGTACTTGTACACTACCCCTTGAATAATTAGGATGAGAAGACAAGTAAAACAAATTCTCACTTCACTATCATGCCATAGATCAAATCACCATTGGCCATCATTTATGACCTAACTTCACAGAGAGACTTTCAAATACATACCCAAGGAGCTCAAGATATACACACATACATAAACACGCACATTTATATATAACTTATCAGGAGAACATTTTGTTTCTTACATTCTCTTCAAAATTTTCAGACTTGCTCAGTCAACAAAAATTTCCCATTTACCTTTTTGCTTATATCACTAGTTTGTCATTAAGTTATAAACGGTTCTTACACCATTGTAGATATTTGTGTGCATGGCTCACCCCCTACTCTTTTTTCCGTTACTGTCCTACAACTTCCTTGTGAGTATTTTTGTCACAGAGGTCATTGCGTTTGTTGTTGAACTCAGTGCCGCGTTATGCACATAGTAGACATTTGTATTTCCCTGGTTATGAGACAAAATACCTGACAAAAGTCACCGAAGGAAGGAAAGCTTTATTTTTGACTCCCAGTTAGGGGTTATAGGCCATTGTGGCAGGGAAGTCATGGCGACAAGAGTTTGAAGATGCAGTTCCCTTCCTCCTTCCTATTTAGCAAGGGACCTCAGCCCATGGAATAGTGGCATCTGTCTTTAGGGTGGATCTTCTTTGGTCAGTTAGACTCTTCAGTTAGATACCCTCATAGGCACCCACAGACTTGTGTTTCCACTGTGATTCTAAACCCTGTCAACGAAAGTTCACCACAGCACACAAAAAAGGTTTTGAACATATCTTTAACATGTGAAAAGCCTGTATGCACCAAATTTGTGCAATTCTCCAGAATTTCTATGTAAAGGCAAATCATTACTCCTCTGAGTTCTCCTACAAGCTTTGGCATGATTCATAGAGTAAAGTTCTACAGAAATGCTTACAGAGGGGCAACAATCTTTTTTATAATTATGCATTTATTTATTTATGATTTATTCACTTTGTATCCCAGCTGTAGCCCCTCCCTCATTCTCTCCCAGTCCCACCTTCCTTCCCTCATCTCCTCCCAAGACGAGCTTTCAAAAGAAGAATTACTTTATTTCAGTCAGCTCCAGGGTAAATATTTGTTTGTTTAACCTTTTAAATTAATTTGCGTTGTTTTGAGTTGGGTTTGGCTGTATTTCTTAGACTGGACTCAACTCTTAGGCTACAGTACTCATCCTGCCTCAGTCTCTCAGGTAGATAGGACTATGGGCATCTTGATGATCGTTTACTTGTGGAGACCTTCCTGACTTGGAGTCAATATACTTTCACTTTTTAAAATTTTTATTAATTATTTGCAATAATTTATTGACTTTGTATCCCTGCTGTGGTCCCCCTCATCTCCTCCTAGTCCCACCTACCCTCTCTCTTCTCCTCTTATTCCCCTTCCCTAGTCCACTGATAGGGGAGGTCCTCCTCCCCTTCCATCTGACTTTAGCCTATCAGATCTCATCAGGACTGTCTGCATTGTCCTCCTCTATGGCCTAGCAAGACTGACCCCCCCCATGGGGAGGTGATCAAAGAGCTGACCACTGACTTCATGTCAGAGACAACCTCTGCCCCCCTTGCTAGGGAACCCACTTATTCTTAACCCAAATAAAATACATTCTTTTGGAAAAGAACTCCATCTCCAAATTTTACTATTCTTCTCTATTAACCCATTGTTATTTTCTTCTGCATCAACAGTCCTGAAAGTTCTTTCAGCCCAAAGAATCCTGGATTCAAAGTAAAATTGCCTGGAACATTGTGTTGATTCTCCATCTCTGACCTTACAAAATGAAGTAGAAACGTTGCACTTACCATTTTTTCTACTGCCTTTCAACTCAGTTATCTTGGGGACACACCAGCCCACTCCTCCTGTTCCTGGACTGTCAGAGAGTGATTGTTAGTGATAAAGATATGTACAAGACTGTTGGTTTCCTTACCCCCTTTTGATTATATAGGACAACCTGGCCTATTCTACAGGGCTTCTTTCTGCCATCACAATATTGGCCTTTAATTATGAAAGCTTTTGCCTGGAAAGCTATGTCAGAGGTTAATGTGATTATTATTTTTCCTTCTCTATAGATTCACTTTACTGGAAACAAACTGGCCAGAATGCTGCTTACAAAGTTATTTATCTTTATAATTTGAAGAGGCCATGCTCATGCACTGTTTGACTTGGTTGAATCTTACTATTGTTATTTTTCTCCTGTCACCACCCACCAGGCTCATTAGCTACAAAGATCGAAACAGACTGCAAGCAAGTAAGAGAGCAAGGGAGAGAGGGAGAAAAGAAGGGAGAAAGAGAGAGAGAAAGAGTGGGAGAGGGCCAATAGCATGCAGCTTTGGCCTTCTAAAGGGGATAGTTTTGTTTGTTTGTTTTAATTCCCCCAAATGGTTTGTCACTTGATGCTAGAAGAGAAGGACATGGATGGCTCTCCAGGGCTTTTCAGTCTTGAATTTGAATGAGTCTGGCTGCGGGTGAATCAATAATAATCTCTGCTTCAAGCTTTCCAGCTGCCCTAATATGCTTCTCAGATCAACATTGCTGTTGTAACACAAGGTAGAGGGCAAATTCTTTGTGTTGGAAAAGTGGTCACATTTTCATCCCAGCACATTTCAGTCTGACTAAGAATCTCACTGTAATGCTTTTTGCTGAGGTTTGAAGCTGGTGAGGGTAGAGCATGAGCATAACTGGTTTATATGGTAATTTCAGAAACCAGAAAGCAGCTTCTCCGGAGATGCTCCACTTTATCTGGAAGAACCTATGTCCTGAACATGACAGACTCAAACACATAGATGAGATGCAAGGTTTAAGCCAGCCTCAAAGCCAGGTTCAAAGGCTAGCTTTTCTGGAAAGACATAATGTTTCTTTCCTTCATTCCATATTACTTCATAATTCTGAAGCCTTCTCTAGATCAACCCCTGTTATTAGTTGAATATATATATCCCTCATGGCTTTCTTTATGCATATCCAGACATAAATCTATATCTACAAATACTAGAAATGTGCAATGTTTTTAATATAAATGCTATCCCATTTAATTCTATAACATTTTCTTTTCTAAAAATCAGTGGTTCTTAAGGGTTAGTATACTTCAGAAATACTTGGGATACTTCCTTGTTAAATCACAGATTTCTATTTTTATAATTAAAAAAATTACATGTGTGTGTGTATATATGATGGAGAAGAAAAAGTCAGAGGAAAGAGAGGTGGGGTAGAGAGAGAGAGAATTTGTATCACAGAATGTGTGTGTGAAACTCAGAGAAAAAAACTGAGGGGTCAATCTTTCCTTCACCATATGGGTCCCAGTGATAGAACTCAGGTCATCAGGCTTGGCAGAAAGCATCTTTATCCAATTCTCTGTCTGGCCTGCTAAAAAGCTGTTCTCACTTACAGAATTTCTAATTCAGTAGATCTAGGTTGTGGCTCAAGAATTGACTTTTCTGAAACATTCTCTGGTGAACTGAAGCTGCTGGTACAAGGACTATATTTCCAGAACAGTCAACTAATTTAAACAATATACTTGGAGATTTTTCTGTGAATACATTTCATTATTATAACTGCTGTGTACTATTTCACAGTAGCATTTATTACATATCCATTCTATCATGTTTACTTTGTGTCATTGCTAGGAATCCTTTCTTCCACCATTTGCTTTTTACTACCCCCCACATGCTCACAATAGTTTGAACTTCATGTGAGAAAATATTGAGTCTTTTGTCTCTCTGTCTCCTAAGAATGGCCTGCACATAATACACACTCAATGAAGGACTGAGAGATTTAATGGATCATTTGACACTGAATTGGTGTATGGGTTTGAGGGAGATTCAAGAAGATTTCTAGATATTTGAGACCTGCCTTGTACCATGATGTGATAACTGGTGTTATACTGATAGGCAGTGTGTGTTGGAGTGAGGATAGAAGGTATATGTACTTGTAGAAAAGGCTTATAAAATGATTCCTAGATTTTCCCTGCCTCTTCTTCCCCTCCATCTGTCCTTGTTTCCACATCTTTAACAACAACAACAACAACAACAACAAAACAGTGACTATATGTTGGCAAAAGAGATTCTGTTAAGATGCTAATTATTTAGTGGCTATAAGTTACCAGAAGCGGAAATCACTCATATTATAATCTGAAAGACATAATAGTACTAGGAATGGCTATATCTGACCGTTCGTATTCTAAAATCCAAAAATTTGACCTGCTCTGAAATCCAAAACTTCTTGTTTGCACAACAATATAAGGCTCCAAAGTCTATGCAATTATTTCAAAACCTGAAAGACTTCTGGTCTCATGTATTTTAGAAAAGAGCTACTAAACCTGTGCTCATTTTATGTTTCGAATTTAACGTTTTTCATTTGAGAAGCATAAGGCATTTTTATGACTTAGATCCTTCTCTCTTCTGCCTAGAGTGTGATAGTTTACTCTTAGAGAAACATTTGATATAGTCCTATGCAGATACCTGACATATCTACATTGGATTTGCAGTATGTTTTGTTCTCATCAGTCACATTTCTTTACTAAGGCAGGAATTGGAATCTTCGCTAACTAGGCTACCTTAGTCAAACACACATGTTTTATGTGGACACAAAGATGGGGACTTTACTGGCTCCCATAACTGGGACCTCTAAATGACATAACTGAAACTGTCAGAAGCCACCTAAAATACTATGTAACATGAAGAGTAGATTTAACCTGAAGTACCCCTGACCCCATTTGAGCCCTTCACTCATAGTGCCCTAGGTAAGCAAGCCAAGCAGTAAAAACAGAGATTCATTTTTCCTCCAGCTTCAGTAGGAAAGTCCAAGAGAGAATCCTAATCGGCCTGGTATTAACTGTGGCTGTGGAGGCCAGCTCTCTCTAATTGCAAGGTTTACTAGAGTCACATAGAAAGAAGAAAGTGTTCTCCAGGGGGGTGGGGGATTAGGAAACCATATTTGAGAAACAAAACTCAGCATGTACAGCAGGACTGTACATATGTAAACCTAATTAGGATAAAAATATAAATGTGCTTTAGATAAGCTAATGTGCTGCATAATGCCAAGGACCCTTTTTTCTTTTTTCTAAATTATTTTTATTAATTACAGTTTATTCACTTTATATTCCCCCTGTACCTACTTCCCTCCTCCTCTCCAAATACCACCCTCCCTCTCCCAGTCCACTGATAAGGGAGGTCCTCCTCCCCTTCCCTCTGATCCAAGTCTATCAGGTCTCATCAGGACTGGCTGCATTGTCTTCTTTTGGGCAGAGTGCAGGGAATCTTATGAAAGAAGTGGGAGATAGTAAGACCTGGAGGGGATAGGAGCTCCACAAGGAGAGCAACAGATCCAAAAAGTCTGGGCCCAGGGGTCTTTTCTGAAACTGGTACTCCAGCCAAGGACCACTCATGGAGATGGCCTGGAACCCCTACACAGAGGTAGCCCATGGCAGTTCAGTATCCAAGTGGCCTCCGTAGTAATGGGGGCAGGGACTGTCTCTGACAGGAACTGATTGGCCTGCTCTTTGATCACCTCCCCCTGAGTAGGGAGCAGCCTTGTCAGGACACAGAAGAAGACAATGCAGCCACTCTTTTTCTTTTCTTTTTTTTTTTTTATATGAACAAATTTTATTGGATGATGGTGGAGAGAGAAGGAGAAAGCAAGACATGATGGGGGAGGGGTGCCCCAACAGAAAAAGGGCAGAGAGCAAGAGAGAGGAAGAACAAAGGGGCAAGAGCAAGAGAGGGAAGAGGCAAAGGTCCATTTATAGCTTCTGTGCAGCTGAACCATACCTGCTAGGTGCGTCTGCCTTTTTTTCCTCAAGTTTTAAGTTTTCTTTCTTTCTGTTTAGTCAAAGAGATATTTTTAAGATTTGGCCTCAGACTGGAGAGATGGTGTAGCCATTAAAGGATAGGCTCATAACCCAAAGTATTTAAAAAATATTTTTAAGGTTTTGCCTCATTCCTTCCCTCTAGCTCAATGTCTCCTCCCCTTCAGTGAGTCAGTTTGGTGTATGGGAAAGATCAGATTTATATTTTGCTCAAGCCCAACTCTGTATGAGGACTTTGCCATTTGCCTGACAGTAAACATGGAGAAAGTACTTAAGAGTTTGAATTTCAGTTTCTTTATCTAAAATATGGGTAGAAGACCATCTATAAATTTGTCAGAAGAATTATATGTGGCAACCTATCTAATAGGTACCTAAGAAATCCCCCATACTTTCAAACTTTTGGAGGGGATTATATAAAATTACATCATTTTCCCCTTTCTTTTCCTCCCTCCAAACACTTGTTTGTGCCTTTTCTTGCTCTCTTTCAAACTCATAGCCTCTGTTTTAAGCGTCTCATGCTCTCCTGGCTGAGCTAGCCAGGTGCTTCGTTTAGCCTCTGTTTTAAAATTGTTTTTGTTTTTGTTGTTGTTGTTGGTGGTGGTGGTAGTCATGGTGGTGGTTGTGGTATGTGTGTGTCTGTACTCCTGGTAAAAAATAACATAACCTGCTCCATCTGTATATTGTTACTTGTATGTATATGATATCAGCACTGGCCATTTGTATTAGATAACTGATTGGTATGTTCTACCGAGGAGAAGACAATTTCTCCTGCTCTCAGCATTCTTTAATTGTCTTAAGTCTTTGTCTAGGGTTGAGTCCTTGTGAGCTTTCTGCTGTCTATGTTGACATTTATCTGTGTTTGGGTCATAATGGTAGGGAATATTAGCATTCTGGAACGAAATGCACAACAATGCAGTAGTAAATATTTACCACTAACTTTTTGGACTTAAATAGTAAATTGAAGTCATATTCAGTGTTTGTAAATTTCTACGTTGTAAATTCTGTCACCATGGCAGATCTCAAGTTAACAAGGTATAGTCACTGAACAAGGAATTGATATAAATGCTGCTAAAGTGAGCACAGAACACAGTGTTGGAAGCAGGTGTGTATAACCAACTTTCATCTCTCCGTGTCTGTAATCCAGCTTTCTCCTGGGCCATTTATATCATCCTGCTGTAGCCTTAAACAAAGCTATAGAACAGAATGTAAAACCTATTTTTTTTGCAAGTATTGTATTGTCCCAGAGAGTCTCTGTATATACCTTCTTTAGCTTCCTCAGGAGAATCTCCTTAACATTCTTGGCTTATCTGTAGTCTTAGATGAAGATAAGTAATTGCTTTGTGGTTTCAGGGCAACATAGTCCCAGATGAGCGAAGATCATTTATTGCAAAATTTCAAAATGGTTTTCTAGGCAAAAACCAGTTTGGAGCAGCTTAAATTGAAAACAATAAGAGATCTTAATTTAAAGAAATTTCAAAATACTTTCTTCTCACCAGGTAACCTCTCTTAAAAAAATAACAGATTGCAATCACTGTATACCTATCAAAATGGCTAACATAAAAACAGTGACACTGCAAAATGCTGGCAAGGATGGAGAGAAACTGGATCATTCACTTTTGGAAGGGATGTAAAATGGTGCAGCCTCCTTGGACAATTGTTTGTCAGTCTCATTAAAATATAACAAGGAAAAAAGGGTTCAGGAGGGAGTGGGAAGGGAATAAGAGAGGGCAATTGGGATATAAAAAGGACCAAAAATAAATTATATGTATGTGTGCACAAAATCGTCAAAGAGTCAACAACAACAACAACAAAAACCCAACCAAATAAACAACTGTAATGCCATTCATTCCTGGGCATTTATCACAGCGAAATGAAATTTTATATTCTCACAGAACCTAAACACAAATATTCAGTGCAGCTTTTATCAGTAGTCATGTTATGGGCTAAATGTTTATGAGTCCCCTCCCAAATTCTTATGTTAAAACCCTGATTTTAGGGGGTATGGGGCCTTTGTCAAGTATTAAGTCACGAATGTAATATTCAAATAAACCAGATGCATGCACCCCTGAGAACATTCTTTACTTCTTACAAATGCAGAAGGATACGGGAAGTCGGCAGTGTTTGATCTGCATAGGGTCTCATCAGTGCCTGGGAATCCTGGTGGCCTGACCTCAGACTTCCAGCCTCAAAGACAGTGAGGAATAATTCTTTGTCACTTATGAGGCACCAACTTCACCTGTTCTGTGCTGTTATTACAAAATCTTTGAGACTGCATAATTTGTAAATAATAGATTTATTTCTCACAGTGGTGATACACACTTATACACAAGTTAGAAGACTGTACAACAGGCAACACAAGCACACATAGTGATTACAGGTAAAATGGGGAAATCTAAGAAAGGTAAGTCTTATATCAATCCCATGGAATTACACCACACAACTTCACAAGTTGTTAGTATTTGGAAAACTGAATAAAGTATATGTGTGATCTCTTATTTTCTTATACCTGTATACATTCAACAATTTTTTTCAATTAAAATTTCAACGAGAAAGAAAAGGTTAGGAAAAAGGTGTAAAAAATATCAAAGAAGATATGTAACAGAGAATCCAAGTGAGGATGCATAAATATCACTTGGAAGGGGAGATAGAATAGACAGAGGTAGTGGTTGAAGAGAGGGAACATGTTAGGAGAGTGGCAGAGAGAGTTTGAGGGTGGAAAACAGACCTGTAGAGAGCAAGGGCCCGTAAAGAAAACAGAAACTGATGGTGGCTATATCTCTCTGACAAGCTGTAGACCTAAGTCAGAGTAGGATATGAGGGGTACTCAAGAAGAGACTCATAGTTGCAGAGACCATAGAGAATGAAGAGGACAACCACCAACTAGACAAGTCTCCTAGTAGAGGAAGTGGGACATCAATCCACCTACAAAAAACTTGATAGAGCAGATATTGAGGGAATGCCCAACCAATAGCCTGGCTTCACCAAAGACACACCCTATCAGAGAGTGCCAACCCCTGACACTATGAATGATACTCTGCTATGCTTGCTGACAGGAGCCTGACAGAGTTGTCCTCTGAGAGGCTCTAACCAAGCAACACCTCAAAACAAATGTTGAGACTCAGAGCCAAACATTGGGTGATACATAGGGAGTCTTGTGGAAAAGTGGAAGGAAAGAGAAAATGACCTGTAGGTGACAAGAGCTCCACAAGAAAAACAACAGAGCCAACTAACCAGGGTCCAGAGGGATCTGAAGAGACTGAAGCATCAACCAAGGACCATGCATGAACATGACCGAGGCCCCCTACAAACATGTAGCAGATGGGCAGCTTAGACCTCAAATGGGTCCTCTAGTAAGAGAAGTGGGGACTGCAGCAGACAGGGACTCAGTTGCCAGCTTTTTGATCAGTTTTGCCTGGTGGGCCTGCCTTGCCAGGCCACAGGAGAAGAGGACATCCTCAGCCCTGATGCAACTTGATGACCTTGGGTGAATGGAAAAGGGAACTTCCCTTTTCTAAGGAAAAGGGGAGGGGGAGAAGGAAGGAGGGTAGGCGGGGTGGGGGGGGAGGGTGAGGGAGAAGAGGGAAAGAGGGATGGGGCCACACACAGCTAGGATGTAAAGTGAATTTAAAAAATTAAAAATTCCAAAGTGGGGAGGAAGATCTTTGAACACATTTCACTCCAGAGTTCTTCAGTAATCAGTCTTATTGTTTTTTTAAGTTTATTATCATTTATTACCATTTATTCAATTTGTATCCCAGCTATGTCCCCCTCTATCGTCTCCTCCCATTCCCACCCTCCCTCCTTCTTCTCCTCCTAAGCCCCACCCCTAGTCCACTGGTAGGTGAGGTCTTCCTCCTCTTCTATTTGATCCTAGTTTATCAGGTCTCATCAGGACTGGTTACATTGTATTCCTCTGCAGCCTGGCAAGGCTGCACCCACAGGGAGAGGTTATCCTGAGTTCATGCCAGAGACAGCCCCTGCTCCCCTTACTAGGGCACTCACTTGGAGACTGAGTCTACAGGCTACATTTGAGCAGGGGTTTAGGTCCTCTCCATGCATGGTCCTTGGTTGGAATATAGGTCTCTGCAGGCCACTCTGAGCCCAGGTTTTTTGGCTCTGTTGGTCTCCTTGTGGAGCTCCTGTCCCCTCCAGGTCTTTCTATCTCCCCCTTCTTTCATAAGATTACTGTGCTCTGACCAAAGTTTGGCTGTGAGTCTCAGCTTTCAAACCTCAATCAGTAGAGTCTTTCATAGGCTGACTGTGTAGGCTCCTGTCCTGTTTCCTGTCTTCTCCTGCTTCTAATGTTTATCCCATCTGTCCTTCTGAATGAGGGTTGAGCATCTTCCCTAGATTCTTCCTTGTCGTTTATCTTCTTTAGGAGTATAAATTTTAGTATGTTTATCTTGTATTATACATGCAGTAACTACTTAAGAGTAAGTATATACCATGGGTGTCTTTCTGCTTCTGGGTTACTTCATTCAAGTTGATCTTTCCTAGTACCCATCATTTGCCTGCAAATTTCATGATTTCTTTGTTTTTAATACCTGGGTAGTATTCCATTGTGTAAATGTACCACAATATCTGTATCCACTCTTCCGTTGAGGGACATTTAAGTTGCTTCCAGCTTCTGGATGAATAGAGTTTCTATGAACATGGTTGAGCAAATGTCCTTGTTGCATAGTTGAGCATATTTTGGATATATGCCTAGGAGTGGTGTAGCTGGATCTTGAGGAGGCACTATTCCCAGTTTTCTGTGAAAGAGCCAGATTGATTTCAAAAGTGTTTGTACAAGTTTGCGTTCCCACCAGCAATGGAGG
>CM053742.1:54557878-54672393 GCA_028658305.1 Pachyuromys duprasi | reverse complement strand
CCCCCCAATGTAACACGGGATGAACGCCATACTTTTATGGGGCTTAATTGTGCCCCTCTTCTGATTCATAAATTGAAGCCTTAAAGCCTAGTATAGCAGATTGCTATCTACAAGATCTTTAGTGTACTAAGTTAAAATATCCTTCAGCGTAGGCTCTTATCCAATATGGGTGGCATTCTTATAATAAGAGATCGGGACATAGACAAAAGACAAAAATCATCAACTACTTCTTCAAAAAAAACTATATGAAAATAAAGGAGATGGCACCATCTACAAGTAAAGCAGAGATCTCATGAGATACAACCCCTGAAAAATCCCTGACCTTAAAAAGAGCCTCCAGGAGATTAAGAGACTACATGCCTATTGGTGGAGCTTCCAGTCTGTGGAATCTTACCATGGAACTCCCAATAAACCAATGAACATGCTTTGCTTTGTTTTATTTTGTTTTGGAGTTTGTGGTCTTCTGGGAAAAAAAAAAACCACATCTTTTCCCCTTGTGCTGGGAGTATCTGGAAGGCTGTATACACATAGATTCTCTCCACCCCCGATTTTTTTTTATCACCAATCACAATTAAAATGGGGTCAGAAGAGATTTTTAAATCCTTGATTTTTTTTATCCCCATTAAATAGGAGCCCCTACCCGAACACACAGAGAACACATAAAAGGGGTTTGTGATCCCTCTGTCCATATTGTCTCTCTCCTCTCCTTACACATGGGTCTTTTGTTATTCTTGTTCTCAGCATCAGGTTTCTGCCTTGAACAGGAAGCTTCCGGTGATACTCTTTAGGTGCCATGGATTCCTTAAAGGCTTCAGAACTACCTGGGGCATAAAATGAAAACACAATTTAGAGACCATGTGTACCACTAATAATTCATGCTCAACAGGCCTAAGCAGGACCTAGAAAAGTACCTTAATGGCTTTTTTTCACTGTGAGATAGGTGTACAAAAAAGTGTCCATGATACTTATGCACAATAACAAACAATAATAAAACAAACGTACAAGGGCTGAAGAGAAAGTACCACAGCAGGTGGTATCTGTACCTCCAACTCCAGGAGAACAGATACTATCTTTTGGACTCTGGAGGCACGCATCTCCACACACATACACATGACACATACATCACTCACATACATAATTTTTTTTAGTCTTCTGTTTAAAACAAAAGGAGGAGACTGGAGAGATGGCTCAGCTGTTAAGAGCACTGGCTGCTCTTCCAGAGGTCCTGAGTTCAATTCCCAGCACCTGTATGGTGGCTCACAACCCTCTATAATGAGATCTGGTGCCCTCTTCTGGTGTTCTGGCACACCTACATGTAGAACATGGTATACATAATAAATAAATCTTTAAAAAGAAAAAGGAAGGAATTGCCAGAAGATACAGGTATACGAGTACTCGCTCCTCGTATACAGTTTGCTCTTCTCTCAGAGACAAACCTTGACTGACCTTTACATTATTCATTTCTTTGTTTTTTCTCTATTGTTTGCTAGACCCATTTGTGTCTCTGAACAAGAACAAGATCTTGTTTAGCTTATTTGCCAGCTGACTTCATTTAATGTGTCACACTGTGTACATTCTTTAACAACAGAATCTTTAATTTCATTAGGAAGCATCAGTTCTTAGTAGTAAAGGGGTTTGGTAAAAGAGGAAAAAGGAGGTAGCTGGGAATGTAGGAAGAAAGTTCCATATGCAACATATACTACATTAGAGAGGAGGACCATATGCTACAAACGTTTGACCATGTGGTACAGGTTATCACTGTATGGATTCTTATGTATGGGTTTCTGGGTGCAACAGTCAAATTGGTCACATAATAGGTGTCAACTTAATCACTCAATATTTAAAACATTAGGATAGACTGAAATAGCAAAGACTTCCTGAAGAAAGTGCAGCACAAGGTAGTTGAATGATGGGAAAACTGGAAATTAGGACAAGAAATAGACGAGATGTCAGTTTGCGGCTAAGGTTTGCTTAGAAAGAGAAAGCTAGGCGTACAAGGCAAATCAGGAATGCAGAAATGTGGATTGCCAGATTGGAGGGGGGTGAGTGCCAACAAAAGCCTGGCAAAGGCTGGGTTGCAGCTCAGTGGCAAGCATGTGCAAGGCCCTGGGTTCTATCCCTAGCACTACAAAAAAAGCATGGTAAATCTAGTTCTTTTAAGAAAGTACTGAAATTCGAGAGGATCCTATCTTGGGAACTAAAAAGGAAGGCACATCTTGAGAAATATAGGATGGGAGATTTTCAGAACACCAGAGCAGAGTTCTTCGTAAAAAATAAAGCATGAAAAAGTAGCCATACGGTAAGGAGCTCAGAAGAACAGGACAGCTAGATTCAGACAGGAAATGACTTAGGACCAGTAATAGAGATTCTCTCAGTGTCAAGGATTCCTCTGCATTCTTCTAGATCTTCAGGAGTCCATGTACTACCCTTTCTCATCTATATGTATTCTATCATTGTTGCGGGCTGAATGTGAAATGGCCCCACAGGCTTTCATGTTTAAAAATGTGGTTTCTGGTTGATGGCACTGGGTTGGAAGTTTCTGGCTCTTTTAAGAGGTTTAACTTTGCTGGATAAAATGTCAAATATAATAGATTACTAGGAATAGGACTGAAAGTTTTATAACCTGACCCGACTTCTTAACTGTGCTGTATTTCCTGACTGTAGACAGATTCAATGTGACTAGTCACCTCATACTCTTGTTACCATGTCTTACCTGCATGCGGTGGACTGTATTCCCTTACACTGTAAGCTAAAAACAAATAAAGGAAAAACCCTTTCCTTCTTTAAGATGCTTCTTTTCAACTGTTTGGTCACAGCTCTGAAAAAAGTAATTAAGATAACCATCGATCTCCATTCTCAGCTAAAGCACTCACTTCCCACTTCACCGAAAAGAAGAGAACTAGTAAACTGAGAACTCTAAGCCACCACCTTTACAATCCTATCTCTATCATTTCCCTTGCCTTCTATTATATATGTTGGCTGAATTGTTCACTGCTAACACTTGCACTGGTTCTCCAGATGTCATTTCAATCACTTAAGATTAAGTTCATCTGAAATCAATGCAGATTCAAAATTATAGTGAGTGAAATGTCAACATTTATTTCCTCACACATAAGAGGTAGGTTGTCTGAGGTTGGTATGGTGACCCAGATCTACAAAGTTTTCAGAAACCCAGGCTCCTCTCAATTCACCACATCCCATGTGTATTGTCCTTGTCTTCCAGGTCCAGGATGGTATCTAGAGTTGTGCTTATTATATTCAAACTTCAGGCAGCAGGATGAAGAATGGACAAAAGAAAGGACAAAGTACACATCACATGCCAGCTATCTTTCAAATGAGGTTCCTAAGAATAGGCACAGGATATTTCTGCATACATCTTACAGGTCAGAGGCAGTTATAAAGCCACATCTAGCAGTAAGATGTGTAATGTCTGTTCTAGAAAACGACAGGGCCAACTATGAATTGGGTATCTTACTATTGTAGAAGACAAGACAGAAAAATCCAGTTGTGGTATAGCTTAGCCCTAACACACACATTCAATCCTTAATTCAAGAGCTTTCTGTAAACAGAATTAAAGTTGACCATAGATCAAAAGGCTGAAAAAGCAGCCAATTGACAGGGAGACCTACAACTGATAGAACTGGGATCAAAGAGGTTCACCAGAACCTTCTGTGAGGATGTAGTGGATAACAGTATGCTGATTAATGATAGGGAGTATACAGGGTAAAGAGGAAGAAAAGGATATTGAATGAGCATAAAAGCAAGACACTAAGAAATTCTGGTGTTTTCTTTTGCTGTCAGATGAAGAGAAAAATTACAGTTCCCACAGAAGAGAGCTCCGGGGAGTGAGGTGGTAGCCTGGATTATCCCAAAAGCAGATCCGAGATGAGCTTTGATGTGCATACATAGTTTGCTTGGGATGGGACTGCAAGAAATACAAAGGAGCAAAGGAGTGAGATGAAGGAGGAATGAAAAGCAATACAGGGTGTACTCAAAGCAAGTTACCACTGTATAGCTGGAACTTGGTCCTGTTGGAAAACTCTAGAAGTGGTGTAGAAGGTGTATCTCTGAATTATCCCCCTGAGTAATAACATACTGGTATTGTTATTGTTTCAGAGTTGCCCTAGGGAGTTCTTTAAGTATCTATCGCTTCTGGATTCCTCTGAGTCTAAGTAAGGTGCCATGGAAGTCTGGGGGGTAGGGGAATCTATCCAAAAAGGCCTGGGTGTTAATGATTAGAAGCCAGGCTGGCATAGGTAGAACTGATCCTTGTCATCCTTACCAAGGGAGATGGGTATGATATCAACAATATCTGTTACAGAAAACAGAGTAGGGAAAAGCACCTGGCTTCATTCACAGTAAAGCAAGTAGACTATATTGCAAGGAAAGGTGTCAGTGAAAGACCCAATTTACTTTAGAACAGGCATTAAAAGGTACTTTTTGTTAATTATTTCCTTCAATCTGCTCAAATCAAATCCAAGCTTTCTCAACTGCATGGGAAATGCCTTTTATAGCAGGTCTGTCCCAGACTTGATTCAGTTCAAAACTATACCTTGATCTGGGTATAACCCTTCTATTTCTAGAACTTGAGAATAACATTTTTTTCTATTTTTCAGTATAGTGACTAACTAAAGAAATCAGACCAATTATTCTGAAAGTTGGTTCACTTTTTAGACTACCTAGATATTTGTGGATTTCTCAACCTCATAAATTCCATGAAACGTGGAATTTAAACCAGAAGGCTTGTTATATTCAAGTTAAGTACAATTGGCTAAAATTCATCAACACAGCATATGTCGAATATTGCAAAACATCCTAAGATATATAATGTTACATGATTGCCTCCATTTAAATACTGTGGTTGACCATTACATCATCACCAGGGCAGCAAAACCATTTGCACAGTTGCTCTTGTTTTACTTCGTGTGTTTGTGTGCCTGTGTATGTATGTGTGTGTGTGTGTTTAGCATGGATTATCTCCAAAGCAGAACATTTAAGGTAAGAATTTTCATTATACACAGTTTGTTTGATAGGTGGTTGCAAGAACCACAAAGGAGCCATGGAGTGAGACAGGAGACAGATGAAAGTCAATAAAAGGATGTATTTTAAAGTAAGTTACTGCTATAAGTACCTAAAATTTAACCATGTGGCTTGCTGCTGTTGCTGGTGGTAGGGATGGGGGTGGGGGTGAGGGGGTGGTGTGTGTGTGTGTGTGTGTGTGTGTGTGTTTTAGGTGGAGTGCATCAGAAGTCCAAAGGTAAACTGAAGTGGTCTTCCTCTATCTCTCTCCACTTTAGTTTGTGAGGCAAAGTCTCTCACTAAGCCTGAAGCTCACCAATTTGGATAAACTGCCTGGCCAGTGAGCCTCTGTCATCCTCTTTTCTTGTACTCCTAGTGCTGGGGTCACAGGCATGTAGCTAACACCAGGGTGCACAGGATGCAAACTCTGGTCCTCATGCCTGTGCTGTAAGCCCTGTTATCCATTTTCCCAATGTCCTCCATAATGATTTCCCTCCTGGAAATCAGGAAGTCCTGTGCTGGTAAGTTTGTACCCTGTGGCCCACTCCCCACCAGTTATCTATTCACTCAACTGTTTTAATTTTATCTGGCAACTCTTGTCTGAATTCATCTTAGGCTCAAAAACAATTATTTCAGTGCTGGAGATTGTAAGCTACGGTCTCATGTAGGTTAATCGAGTATCCACTGAGCAGTATCCTCAGCCACTAAAATAGCTTTTGAAGATTTGGTCAGGGTGTATTTACTACCTGGCATGGTCAGGGAAGTAGAGTTTACCTTGCACAGACAGGGTAACTTGGTACATCTGGAAGAGTGTGGGTTTTGGTAACTGTCTGAATTTGAATCATAGTCCTATCTCTTGCTACCTGTGTTATTAAGTCACTTTGCTCCACAGGGCTTCAGTTCCTTATCTGTAAAATGTGAATGAGAAAGCGTTAAAATTGGGAGAGCTATCAGAATATGGTCTGCTGCACGGTAAACGCTATGTAAGTGTTAAATAAATAAAGGGCAAAACTATGGCTATTTGATTACACTGAAATATAGTTCCTACTGGAAAGGCAGGATAAATGCTTAATTCTTTCCCTTTAATTACCAATTCTCAAAGTAAGGATTTGCTTTAATAGCTGCCACAAGGGGTGGCAAATAAGCAGAAAGAACATTAAAGAGCTCAGGGAAAGATTTGGGAGGGAGGAGAGCTGGGAGAAAAGCCCAAAATGAGGATATTTAGAGCTGTACAAGGCTTGGAGGAGCAGAGTACTGGAAACAGCTTTTCTTGCCTTTTTTTCCTCCATTTTTCAAAGCTTTGATCAAAACCACACCAGGCCAGGGAAACGAAAGCAAAGAGGAAACATCTCTCGTTTAAAAGATAGATATTGGCATTCACACAGATCTGTAAATGTCGCCAATATTTTCTCTTCATTTTCAGTTATAAATATCATATTATACCACCTTGAATATGATATATACTAAACATATAATAAAAATAAAAACACTTTTATGGTTCACAAAATAAGATTCAAATAAGATAGCAAGTCATTCTAGTTCCATCATTTTGATTTGCTAAATAAAACAGTGAGCCTGGATCAGAGGATAAATCATGATCTTAGGCAGGACTAGCATCACAGGAATGAGGCTCTGTGACATAGGGACATTATACTCAGAAATGCAGTATGGAGCTAGGTGAGGTGTCTCATGTTTATAATCCCAGCTGGGAAAGCTGAAGCAGGGGAGTTGCAAGTTCTACTCTATCTGGGCTACATAACAAATTCCAGGCCAGCACCAGCTATGAGACCCTGTGGAAAAAAACAAATCCCAGAACTATTTGGATTAGTGCTCTGTTTTCTTGACATTACTAATAAATTTAAACCAGAGAATCCCCCATTTTTATTTTGCATGGGACATGGATCCTCCTCCTGAAACTTTCGTGGGCATTGCCCCTGAGCTCAAATCAGGCCACCAGTCTATACCAAGTAGAAGAACAATGGAGAGAGAATGCCTGAATCTCTCCTCTCATTATAAAGTTTATAATGTGATTTATAAAGCAGTTCTCAGCCAGTGAGTCACAACCCTTTGGGGGTCTAATAACCATTTCACAGGGGTCACCTAAGACCATTAGAAAATAATTCATAACAATAGCAAAATTATAGTTATGAAGTAGCAACAAAAATAATTTTATGGTTGGGGGTCAGCATAACATGAGTAACTGTATTAAAGGGCCATAGCATTAGGAAGTTTGAGAATCACAGTCATAAACTCTTTGTGGGACAAGGGGCTTCCATTAGCCTTGTTCTTCTTACTGGCAGCTCTCCAATTCTGCAGAATTTTGGCTTATTTCACACTTTGACTCTCCTGGGCTTCCTTTCTTCTCTAGAACTATTGAAGAAACATACTCATCTGTCTCTGGTATGCTTCCTTGTCCACCAAGAACACACTTATTCTGAAACTGTGATGATTGTCTCTCTTGTCCTCTCCCCCTTAGTCTGAGAAGCCACTGTATTGCTTATTGCTTGTTAGGTACTAAAATAAGATGCATGCCAAGAAAAGACACCACACAGACTACCAGGTGAGAGTTTCATCTGAGGTTCTGGAGAGTTTGAATAATAATGGGGGTTGGGTTGGGATAGGAAAGAAGGAAGCAAATGGAGCTAAACTGATTCAGCCTCTCTTTTCCCAGCCCACCTAGGATCTGAAGAGACCAGCACTAATCTTTAAGAAGTTCCAAGGAAGGCCATACCATGAAGATTTCATTTCTAAATGAGTGAGAATACTCTGTGCACATAGAGTTAATTTCCTGTTACCAAACACCATGCCATAAGTGATTGCTATCACTTTTTAACAAATGAACAGTAATCTTCATACTTTTCCAATCCACTATACCCCACCTTTTATTGAACATATGCTTATCCCTGTCCCTGCTCTGCTCTAACAACCTACATCATCATTCTATTTGCATGAGATGCATGTCTGAAATCATAAGTTTTGCCTTTCCTTCTCTGATTTATTCTGTTTCTTTACCTTGAAAACATCATCTCTTCTAGCTTGGAAAATACTCAATATGGCATGTTCATTTTATTTTCTTACATAAGTGTTACACATTCACAGGCACACAGCACTGTATCATGATAGAAGCATATACATATACATACCCAATAAAAGAGTTGGATTTTAAAAGCAAAAGTAGCTGTAGTCATAATACCAGTAATAGATATTAATACCGTTCATTTTCTATGTGTAAAACAGTGTCCATGAATTGCTTTCCTATGACAATCTCATGATTTGTATTATTATTAATATTATTCCTGTGTCACAGACGAAGAAACCAGTGCTAAGAAGTAAAAAACAAAAGCACATCTTGAGGAATCCAAGATGGCTGCCACCAGTATACACCTTATCTGAGGGACACAGGATGTGGAACTCCGAAATTAGTGAGTGGAAGGGCAGCTATAGCCAGAACATCGACACTGAGACTTCCTGGCTAAAGGGGAAAACCTACGAGCTGAGATCATTTGGATCCAGGTCACACTTGGACATCTATGGGGACTGAAAGTGGCAAATATTCAACCACCCTGCACTTTCCCTTAACCCGAGCACAGAACTCCCTCCTCATCGGAGGCAGCCCATAGTACCCACTGCTCCAAGCACAGACATCACTGCTTGGTAACTGAGACATCAGAAGCAGGCCTCCCAGTCCTACAGCGGTGGTGGGCTGCTGTAACGGCATCCCAGGTCTGCGGGCAGCTGGGCTCCCCGGGCCCTCAAGTGACAGCACATGCTGGAGAGGATGTGGAGAAAGGGGAACCCTCCTGCACTGTTGGTGGGAATGGAAACTTGTACAACCACTCTGGAAATCAATCTGGCACTTTCTCAGACAATTAGGAATAGTGATTCCTCAAGACCCAGCCATACCACTCCCAGGCATACATCCAAAATATGCTCAAGTACACAAGGACATTTGCTCAACCATGTTTGAAACAGCTTTGTTTGTAATAGCCAGAATCTGGAAACAACCCCGATGTCCCTCAACTGAGAAATGGATACAGAAATTGTGGTACATTTACACAATGGAATACTACTCAGCAATTAAAAAAGAGGAAATCATGAAATTTGCAGGCAAATGGTGGGATCTAGAAAATATCATTCTGAGTGAGGTAGCCCAGAAGCAGAAAGATACACATAGCATATGCTCACTTATAAGTGAATATTAGACATATAATACAGGATAAACATACGAAAGTCTGTACACCTAAAGAAACTAAGCAAGAAGGAGGACCCTGCTGGCTAGAGAGGTGGCTCAGTGGTTAAGCGCACCAGCTGCTCTTCCAGAGGACTCAGGTTCAATCCCCAGCACCCACATGGCAGCTCACAAGTGTCTGTAACCATTCCAGGGGATCCCACACCAATGTAAGTAAAATAAAAATAAATAAATAATAATTTTAAAAAAGAAGGGGGACCCTGGGTGAGGTAATTAATCCTCACTCAGAAAGGCAAAGGGGATGGACATTGGAAGAGGGAGAAAACAGGGAACAGGACAGGAGCCTACCACAGAGGGCCTCTGAAAGGCTCTACCCTGCAGGGTATCAGAGCAGATGCTGAGACTCATAGCCAAACTTTGGGCAGAGTGCAGGGAATCTTATGAAAGAAGGGGGAGATAGAAAAACCTAGAGGGGATAGGAGCTCCACAAGGAGATCAACGGAACAAAAAAAAAAATCTGGGCACAGGAGTCTTTTCTGAGACTGATACTCCAACCAAGGACCATTCATAGAGATAATCTAGAACCCCTGCACAGATGTAGCCCATGGCAGCTCAGTCTCCAAGTGGGTTCCCTAACAAGGGGAAAATGGGACTGTCTCTGACATGAACTCAGTGGCCTGTTCTTTGATCACCTTCCTCTGAGGGGGGAGCAGCCTTACCAGGCCACAGAGGAAGACAATGCAGCCAGTCCTGATGAGACCTGATAAGCTAGGGTCAGAAGGAAGGGGAGGAGGTCCTCCCCTTTCAGTGGACTTGGGGAGGGGTATGGAAGGAGATGATGGAGGGAGGATGGGATTCAGAGGAAACGAAAGAGGGTGCTACAGCTGGGGTGCAAAGTGAATAAACTGCAATTAATATAAAAAACAACAATAATTCAAAAATCACATCTTACCCTCAAAGCAGCTATCTTTGAATTTAGAGAACAGGGATGCTTATGCCACTCTGTTTAGACTACTGCTTAGTCACAACTGTCCCACTGTCCTCTTTGTATAAAAGAAAGTTCCATAGCATCTAGCTGTGCTTTTGCAAGACTGTATTTATTGTCTTGTATACACAGAATTTCCACTCTTGATTTACATTCAGACAGCAATGCTGCCGCTGTCCCCCTTCCCTGTTTAGCCCCATCCTTTTTCATCTTGTTAGATATTGGCTTTTGCTAGCTTCTTGTCAGGAAGCTGTTCTGCCAGATATTTCTGCCTGACCCTCATTCTTCCATTCCCTGAGGCCTCTTAAAGATTTTTTTTAATGTCCTCATGCCCTAGTCCGTCAATTTATATTTTATAAGCCTAACCCTCTTTTCATATTTCTTTGTATATCACGTTCCCAGCCTTCCCTTTAGGTCTTTGCCCTCTTCTTCGCCATGACCTTTCGCAAGTAACCCTTTCTCAGTACTATATATCCTGCTTGCAGTAATATGGGTTCCCTCCCATTAGGTTTTTAGTGTAGGCAGAAGGAATTTGAAATTTGCCCTCCTCCTAGTTGTACTCTTCTGTCATCTTACTTTGAAACACAAAGCACTAAATTGTAAATCAATTCTGCATTGATCTAGACTGGCTACTGTCCCTACTCCTGGCTGCTTGCGACCTCTGAATGCTGAAACAGAGTTTTCGCTCTGTTGTTGCACAGGGCCAAGAAAAGGTCTTCATCAACGAAACTGTACACCCTTTTGGCAGGAGTCGGGCCAGAAAGCTGGCAGCCAAAACTTCTCAGTTACCTTTCTTGTCTGATAACTTTAATCTTTGATTCGCTTCCTTTTTATTTCTCTTCTTATTTTGCATCTTATTTTTCCCCAAGCACAGCTGTAGAATTCCTGCCCTTCATAGCTCCTACTGCTTTCCTTTGCTTACTCTTTATTCCATGTACTGTTTCATTCATGTGACTCTCATTCTGTTTAGATCCCTCTTTCAATAGCTTTGAAGAAATTCAGTTATTGAGCACCTACAATGGGTCAGCTATTAAAACAAATATATGTGCTGTCCTGCAAATGTTGACAGTGTGATGTACCCTGCATGGATGTGGATGGGACACTTCTTGTTTCCTAGGTACCCCTTTTCATCATAGCACTTTTACTTCTTTGTATCCCATAAATGTCCTTCTCCTGATTTTGCGTCACTACTTGTATACTTAATTGTCATTTCAAGTTCACCAGACCCCAACCTCCAAACCTATGACTCTGCTATTCTTCACAACTTTGATAAGGGTCTTCCTGATTCATGATTGTTCAGGACAAAACAACAGGAGTCACACTGACACTCACATTATGTGCCAAACTTGGGCAAACTTTACTAGCTTTAAGTGGCTTTACCTTTGAAGTCTAAGTTTAGATTTTAGAACTCAGTCCGCCTACTTTTCACTGCTTCCCTCATTTCCTAGCCCCATCATATTTTTACCCTGACCAAAGTCTTTCACCTGCTCTCTTCACTGTCATCCATTTTTAAATATTTAACTAGCCTTGTATATAGTACCGAGTTTCATAAGGACATTTATATACAAGCATATAATGTACTTGTTTCTTCTATATTCCTACTAGTTTAATTGCTCTTGGTGGAAACTGGTCTTGATATTGTAGGGGACATGACTACCAGTAGCCAAAGCTTACCATAAACCATTTCTGCTTCCCATAATCTTTGAATGCTGTCATTGCCAACTTCATTAGGTTTAAAAACACCTAGGAGACACACCTCTGAGTGAGGTTTAACTGAAGAGGTATTACTGAATCTGAACATACGTGGAACAATATTATAGGTTAGGGTTCAAGACTGAACAAGAGTGGGAAATTGAGCTGAGTACCAGCACTCAACTCTCTCTTCCTCTTGACAACAGAGACGTGATGTGACCAGCTGTCTTATTCTCCTGCCACCACCACCATGTCTCTCTCTCTCCATAATAAACCAAACCTTCAGACTATGAACTAAAATAAACTTTGCCTTGATTAAGTTCCTTTTGGCAAGTATTTTTGCCAAAGTAATGAGGAAAAGTAACTAAAACAGATATAATCTAAGAAACAATTCTGATTGGTCTTTCTTGGTCATATGCCCATGATTTAGTTCAATCACTGTTGTTGGGAGAAAGAATATTTTATGATTGGGCAAATGTAGTTCACATACTTAGCCTTAGGTTTTGGAGTACAGTTTATAAGCTATTGAGAGACCGTGGGAAACCTTTCTGGGAAGACCCAAAAGCAAGCAAACAAACAAATCAATCACCAAAATAATACCCACCAGGGGACTCTCTCCTGGTTATCTTCTGATCCAGCTCTCTAGTCTCAAATCTAACTTCTAAGTAGAAGTAGCTTTCTAAGAGTCAGTACCAGTTTAAAGGACTATTTCACCAAAGTCTCTGTGGGGCACTGAATACAGAAGGCCACATCAGAAGCACTGGCTTTAGTAGATTCAGCTGGGAGGGAGGCAGCTTTGTGACAGCAGCAGGAGCAGCAGCAGCAGCAGCCACCTCAATGCATCAATGCCTTTGTTATGGCTTTAGAGGCTTTGGTAGCAGATTATCATCCCCAGGGAGTTGGTGGTGAAGCCACTGAGGAGCTGAAAACATTCTGGTAATGAACCCATGCAACAAATCTCTCTGGGAGACTCAGGGAAATTGTTGGGTTGGTGGAGTGTTTTGAAGAACGACACTGTATAGACAGGGGGAGAACAGAAGTATTTCTTTGATTGTGAACTTGATTCTATTTGAAGTCAGTTTTCAAGCTCACAAGGATGTTTACTGACCACAGAAATGAAAGGTACAAGGGCAATGCGTCATCCAGCAATACTGCATCCCCTAGAGGGCACAGAACTGTGCCGAAGTCACGAAAAGCTGTGAAATTGCCTCTGTCTGCAAAGCTTGAAAACAAAACAGAGGGCAGGTGGGCAGGTGGGTACCACTTCCAGAAAGCACTGACATACTATGGCCAAGCTATCGTGTTCTGCTTCAAGAGATATATTTCACCTCTGATTTTTACATCCACCAATTTTCCTCTTCCTGGCTTAAAGCCCAGCTACAGACCATCATTAGAAAGATTTCCTTCTGCCACGCTTTAGCTCTTCTGCCTGCCTCACATATCTGCAGCTCCCCTGTTGACCACATTTAGCCCTATCCCCTGCCTATATCCTCCAGTGTGGCTGATTTCAGACCTGGACATTATCTTCATAATTCACTGTGACTAGATCCTGGACATTTGTTCTCAAGTTTTCCTATTTACCTGCCAGCCCAGCTAGGCCGTGAGTTCTGACTTGCATTGTTTGGCAGCCACCCATGACCCAGCATTGACAGCATCCGTTCACCTTGTTTCCCTTGTAACTTGAATTGCTTTTTCTTTAGAATATAGCGATGCTGCTCACGTAGCTATGTAATGTCTTCATATTTCAGCAGCTTGTCTGGCTGAAGGAACCTTCATAACCTCTTCTGGCAATCTATTCCACTTTCTAATCACCCTAGTAGTCCAAGTTCTTCCTTCCGTCATACCATTTAGTAGAATCCTAAGTAGTGCTAAACAATGGTCATTCTAAATGTCACCCACCTGGGAAAGATAAGAACAATGATTCTCAGAGTATGCACTATTTAGAGTGTGCTCATACTGTAGAAACACCTATTTGGAATAGAGGCCATGGTGCCTTGAACATAGGCTGCTGATAGGCCTGGAGAACTATAATAGTCACTCTCAGAGTTTATTAGGATAAAATGAGCCAATGGGATGGCTTTGTGGCTCCTGTGTAATTGATGTTCTCAAGGAAGAATATCTCAAACTAAGAGTGGAGAAAGGCAACTTCCCATGGCTGAATAAAGTCAATGAGATTACCCAATAAATTCTGCTCCTAAACGCCCAAACTAGTGCCTGATAAAAATAACTTCTCCTTCATTCTACTTTATATCTTTCCATTTTAATTGTCACTGTCCTCTGGCCCTAGCTTAGGCACCCAAACCCTCCTTCCTATACTACTACAGTATCTCTTGGGTTCTGTACCCTCACTCTTGCTCTCTTCTGCTTTATTTTCCTCACAGCAGTGAGGAAAGATCCCACAGTAATCTTTTGGAAATATAAATGACACCAAGCTAAAAGCCCTTCGAAATTTTTGTTTAACTTAGAGTGGAATTCGAACTTGTCATCAAGGCTTACAGAGCCCTACAGGATCTGACCCTTGACCGCTTCTCATATCCCTCTGGAGACAACTGTCTCCCATGCTTACTGTGCTCCAGGCATGCTGGTTGCAGTTTGTGTCTTCCCACATGTGGAGCCCTTCCTTTTATTGAGTGACTGCTCATGTGGATCTTTTGTTTGGAATGCTCTTTCCCAGATATGGTTTTTTTTTTTCTTTTTTACAGGGCTAGACTTTCTTAGTTTTTTGTTCTCAGCAAAAATGTCACCTCCTTATAAAGGCTTTCCCTTCCCACGCTTGCTAAAGAAGCTCTTTCTCATACTGTTTATTTCTTTGTCAGCACCTACTGCAACTGCAAGTTGTAGATGTGTCAATTATTTATTGATTCAATGTTGATCTTCCTCATAAGAATACAAGTTCCAAGAAATCAGTACCAACCTATCCTCAGCTATAGCACAGTACATGGCACATAATAGGCATTCAGTAAATATGTGTTGATTGTTTTTGCTTTTATGAGATAAAGTCTCTATGTAGCCCAAGCTGGCCTGGAACTCCTGGCATTCCTCTAGCGATATTGTCTCAAGTACTTGAATTATAGGTACTACACCAGGACATTTTCTTAATAGTAAATAGCCTAAACATACCTTTTGAATTAATTAATTAAGTAATGGCTCCAAAGTGGCTGAGACTCCACAGAGTTTTTAAGAGAAAGTAAATGAATACCATCAAGAACTCTACACCCACCAACACGAAGCTTAGATAAAGCGCACTAATTTCTTAAAAGGCACATCCTGAAAAGCTCAACAACAACAGATCATCTGAATAGACTCATATCCATTAAATAAATCAAACTCATACTTAGTTACCTTCTCAAACATAAAATGTCAGGCTCAAAATTGCTCAGTGGCAGAATCCATGACGAAACACTTTTGAAAAAAATAATGCCAATTCTCTGCAATCTATAAAATAGAAACTGAGAAAACACTTCCTAACTCATTTCAAGAGGCCAGAAATGCCCTAATAACTTTGTCTTGCTAAGGGCACTTCAAAAAGAGAAAACCAAAGCCTCACAAAACTTTACACAAAAATCACTAACAAAACACTAGCAAGCCAAAGCCAGTGATCTATGAAAAGAATGATACCCTATGACCAGGTGAGATTTACTCCAAGGGTAACGTGCATGGCATTATCCAAAATGCAATAGACATAACACATCACATTGGTATACTATAGACAGAAAAGAAAAGAATAAGATGATCATGCCAAAGATGGAGAAAACACATTTTACAAAAAGTAATGCCCATCCACAACAGAGTCCCAGAAACTTTGGAACAGAGAACACAAGAACACACACAAAAAGCTATAGCTAACATACTCAGCACACACACACACACACACACCAACAGTTTCATTCAATGAATGGGTAAAAACAGAGCCATCTCTGCTTTTTATCCACAGTATGCTAGAAGTTTTAGGTATTAGATCAAGATGAAAAAGGAAAGGAAAGGGATACAGATTGGGAAGGGAAAAATAGCCATTTCAAAGGCCTGGTGCTTTATACTAATGATTCTCAACTTTCAAAATACCGTGACCCTATAATATAGTTCCTCATGTTGTGTGACCTGCTACCATAAAATTATTTTTGATGCTACTTCATAACTGTAATTTTGCTAATGTTATGAATTGTAATGTATATATTTGTGTTTCCTGATGGTCTTAGGTGACTCTTCTGAAAGGGTCATTCAACTCGCTCTCCAGAGAGGTCAAAATCCAGAGGCTGGGAACCACTGCTGTATACAAAAACTAAAATAAATAAATAAATAAAGCCACCACTCTCACCCCCAACAACACATACCTCCCCTTGAACCAATAAACAATTAAAACAAGGCTTTAGAGTTCTAGATTTAATATACAAAAATCCAAATTGCTGTGTATATTCTGGCAATGAACAATTGGGAAAATACATTAAAATAAAACATTATTTGTAATATCCCCAAATGAAATGTTCTGTCATAAAACTAACAAAATATGTACAAATCTATCTGAATAAACTTTGACGAAATAAGTAAAAGAGTATATTAATAAGTGAAGAGATACTCCATGTTCTGAGGTGGCTCAGTGGGTAAAGGTGCTGGCCACCAAGCCTGACAGTCTAAGTGCAACTCCTGGGACCCACAAAGTAGGAGAAAATGACTCCTGAAAGCTTTCCACTGACTAACATATGCACATGTGTGCATAAACACATACAAATAAACAGATAAGCAAATAAATCATAATTTAAAAAAGAAAAGTCAATTTTTATTGACTTTGTGTGTGCACGCACGCATGTGTGTTTACAGTGTTGGGATTGGGACCAATATTAAGCATGAATTCTACCAGTGGCGTATTATTTACATGACTGAAGTGGGCTCTAGATTTATTGCCCACACTGGCACCAAATTCTTGGGCTCAAATGATCCTCTTGTCTCATCCTCTCAAGGAGCTAGAACTACAAGCAGACATGATTATGTCCAGTGTATGGTCTGTGGTACTTTATAATAGTAATATAAATGGACTAAGACACAGCTCTACCAAGAGAAGGAAGGAAAAAATGAAAGAATGAAAGGAAAGAAAGAAAGGAATGGAAGGAGGGAGAGCAGAGAGGGAGGAAAAGAAAGAAAAAGGAAAATCCCTCTAATGGAAAGAAACAACTAATGAAAACCTGTTAGTTGTTTCACAGATGATTTTGGTGGTATTCTTCAATTCCATCAAGGCAAAGGGTATTTGCATGTATCTTGAAGGATATACTGTTCTAATTCATAGAAAAAGATATGTCAAATGTATTCATACCCAAGTTTGGCAAATGATGCTATGTGTTCTTACCATCAGAATTATTTTCAATTACCTTGTTGTGCTTGAGTCATATGTTACAAAGGAATCAGGCTCATGGAAGAATCCCATGTGAGTGGAGAAAACCTCCCCTATGCTTGTACTCAATCTCAGCTTCAAAGCCACAAGAAATGGAGGCATATTAGGAGGGGAATCACGGATAGTTCATCTTGGAGAGTTCCCACTGGGCTTGACACAATTCTCATGGATGGCTTGGGAGTAAGACGAGTGGCATGGGTCAACTAAACATTAACACCTATATTCATTCTTTAGGTAATTAATATTATTCTCACCCAGTGGTCACTGTTGGTTGTTATACTGCTGACTTGGTAAAGTCCTTAATTCCCTATTACTTCAATTGTCCATGGTCTAATATACAAAATAATGTTTATTACTGAGCACAAACCACATGAGAACATGGTCCACAGAATCACCTAACTTGGGCTCATAAGGGCCTGCAAGAGACTGAACCAACAATCAGGGAGCCAGCACGGGTTTGTCCTATGCTCTCTGCCTATATCTTATGTTTTTGTAGCTTGGTCTTCTTGTGAGACTGCTAACAGTGAGAGTGGGGTATCTCTGACACTTTTGTCTGTTTTGGGGGCCTGTTTCCTCTCTACTGGGTTGCCTCATTCAGCCTTGATATGAGGGTTTGTGGCTAGTCTTATTGTAACTTGTTAAGCCATGTTTGGTTGATAATCCTGGGAGGCCTGTTTTTGTTTTTTTATTTTCCTGAAGGGAAATGGAGAAGGAGTAAATCTAGTGGAAACTGAAAGTGTGTGTGCGTGTGTGCGTGCGTGCATGCGTGTGCGTGTGTGTGTGTGTGTGTGTGTGTGTGTGCGCGCATATGTGTTGTGGGAGGAGTGAAAGGAGTGGAGGAGGGGAAGCTGAGGTCAAAATATATTGTATGAGAGAAGAATTTTAAAAAAGGATTAAGCACAAACCAAAACATCTTCAGAAAGCATCATGCTGAGTGAAAACCTTTTCCTTTTTTTGCCAAGACAGCTGCAAAACAATGTCTCTGTTTCCTTCTTCCTTCAGCTGAAATGTTTGCTTCAAACTGAAATTCTATTTATCTAGACATAAAAGAACTGCCACATCTATAGGATACTCTCCTTACTTACTTCCATTGACTTCAAGGGAAGAAAGCTACCCCGCTAGCAGCTTGTGAATAAAGGTAGAAGAGAAGAATTGGAGGAGTTGGTGACTGCCCTAGTTGCTAAGACTACTTGAAGGGCACTATGGTCCACATCCCCTTTAGTATTGATCTTTACATAGCAAGAACGCCTCCCCAGAGCAACATGGGAAAACACTGAGAACATCACAGACCTTCCCAGAATATCTGCAGAAAGCAACACAGCATTAAAAGTCAAGACACACTTTGTGTTGAGCTGGCTTCTGGGATTGCAGACCAAAGGTCAGAGAGTCCCAACCTCTGGAATCACTGTTTCTTAAAGTATAGTTAAAAAAATTACCAATGTTCATCACTGTGAATGCTTGAAAAATGTTGACTCTTAAGCTTAAGTTTGTAGCACAGTGATAGGGTCCTTGCCTAGCTTACACAAATTTAAGAAAAATTCTTGGAATGATGTAAGCTGTGGATTTTCAAGAAAGTGAGGGTAAGAACCCAAGCTACTTATGAATCTAGCCATTTACATCAACTTTAAGACCAGACCGATTTACAACGATGAAAAACTAAGCGTCCTCAAATGATTGGATTCTTATTTTTACTTACTAACTTACTTACTTACATTTTATGTGCATTGTTATGTTGACTACATATATGTCTGCGTGCTGGTGTCAGATTCCCTGGAACAAGAGTTACAGACAGCTACGAGCAGCCATGCTAGTACTGAGAATTGAACTGAGGTCCTTTGGAAGGGCAGTCAGTGCTCTTAAACACTGAGCCATCTCTCCAGTCCCTTTTCTTTTACTTCTAAGACTTTCTGTTCGGTGCTCAGAGATTAAATATCCTATCTCTGAGTTTGATTTGGAAAAGGACCACCTCTCCAAACATTTAGCACCTCCTCTATCTACCTGACTCACTAAAATGTGTCCTGTTTTCTTCAACCAACCTTCTGAGGCCCCGTCAACTGGCCAGACCACCTTAGGGTGGAAAAATTCTTTTCCACACAGAATCAGCAAGAAACCCTTTTCTGGGGCCTGCTTGGTGGCTTCGCACTAGAAAGAATTTGTTGTATAGGCATTGCCAGTTCCGTTCCGAGATCAATCCCTTCCTGCATTTCCTCCAGTCTCGCAGACGTTGACAGTTCAAGTGGTAGAAGAAGGTCCCTATGTAGTTTCTTTTGAAGTCTTTGAAGTGGTGTGGACTCCCTCTGGCTATAAGACTGTTCATAAACATAAGATGCTATTATCTCACTATTAAATAAACACTATGACAATTAGGTTTTATTAGAAAAAATGAATCAGCTTCTTCCACACTGCTGGAAGTTCTTAAATGAGGTAGCAAACTTTATTTTTAGTGCCTGTTGAATAAACAACTCATTCAGTTGCCTTTCTCTTAGCAGAATCTTAAGGCTTTGAAATTCTGGTCACCTACCTTCTCAATTCTGGTGGAGCCTAGGCAGCCAAAAGCAGTCAGCTTACTCCTTCTCCCTGATAAGAGCTCAGACATTTGGCACAGGGCTGCATTGCCAGTGAATAGGTTGCAGGTTGCAAGCATTGTCAGACAGGCATAGTTTTAAGTCAGTTCTGGATAGAAACATCAGACGCTTCCTGGATTACCAGTCTCAGCTTCCTAACTGCTGACATTACAGGCGTGTACCACCACATCTAGCCAAACCAAGCTCCCTATAAAGGGTTTGCAACCACCTAAGGGAAGGGATGACCTTTTCCTCATTCAGAGAGAGAAGTGTTTCTAATTTCAGTTAATGAAATCGGTTTAATTTAATGCATATTGGTTAGCTGTAGCCCTAACGAGGGAGTCTCTAGGCATGTGTCATCAGAGGACTGGGTTACCATTTATAACCCACTCACCATGGCAAAATTAGGAGGTGGAAGGAATACACCGACCCTCTCTGATCTGAAAAAGCTCTAACCGCAGTAGACTACTCATTCATTCTTCAGACCTTCATTCCAGCAGGGCTTGCTGCACTTGGGTTTTGACAGGGCTTTTGAGTCACACAATTCTAGGGGTACCATTCTTGTTACACTTAAAGGAATGTGGTATCTAAAGTGACTCTGAAGGCCTGACTGGTTAATGATGGGGCTAACGGTTTCCCATTTGATGGTCTTAAGCCAAGTGATCTATGTTCTTCAGGCTTTCTCTCACGCCTAAAAGGCGGTTTAATTATGCTCCTCAACTTTTACGTCTTTACAGATACTACATTGTGCTATATATGCTATATACCTAAACTCATAATATTCTTACTTCTGTCCCTTATTAAACTGCAATCTCCTGAAAGGCAGGTGTCATAATTAGCTCAGCTGTCAATTTGACACAACCCAGAGTCATCTGGGAAGGGGGAAACTTACTTGAGGAATTGCCTGTCGTACTAGCCAGTGGCCATGTCTCTGACTCATTTTCTTAATTGCTAATTAGTATAGGAGGGTCCAGCCCACTGTGTTGGGCAGTGACATCCATGGGGTTGTGGTCCTGGGTGCTATAAGAAAGCAGGCTGAGCAAGCAAGCCAGTAAAGAGTACTCCTTCATGGCCTCTGCATCAGCTTCTGCCTCCCAGGCTCCTGCCTTGAGCTCCTACCCTGACTCCCTTGATAATTAGCCTGTAACCTGCAAGCTGAAATAAATCCTTTTCCCCTAAGTTGTTTTCAGACACAGTGTGTATCACAGCAACAGAAAGCAAACTAGAACAGCAGCATAGGCTCTTTTTCTTATCCATATTTGCATATCATCTCCTCCTCCCTCTCCCCTGCTCCATAGAGTCTATGTGGCTCCTCTAACCAATTAGAGGCTTCTAATGGTGACTGCTCCCTCTCTCCCTCCCTTTCCTAAGATCCAATGCTAGAGAAAACTATTGAGGTTGCAGAGGGATTATCTGGGAGATGACCAGAAATCACCCATTCCCCAAGGAGCCTCCTGTTTGGCTCCAGGGAATACTGATGCTTCCTCCCTCACATAGGTGGTGGGCTTGAGATCAGTTAATATCTGAAGTCTCTTCTGTTTTCAGCTTCCTATGAAAACATCCTAGTTGCCCTTAGTAACCAGCTTTGCATAAATGTATGAATGCATCTAACCCTTTCTAAAAGGTATTTATACATAGTTTTAGTTTCCAATAACTCTTGAGGATAATGAATTCCATGTATTTGTTTCCTGTTGCATAAAATCATATTGAGTTGTGTTTTTCTACACATAACCCTTTCAAAGCCTCAATAGTGCTCTAATAGTCTCCTGGACCTCACCATGAGCCACATCTGTACTTACTCTCTCCATGGGCCTCAGCTCAGCTGTGTCTCCCTGAATACAAAATTCTGAAGCAAGTATTATTTGTGCAAAGGAAGAAATGTGTGGGTCCTGACCAGGCCCAACATTTTATTCACTGCCTTGAACACAGTGGTAGGTGTCTATTTGATTTTTGCAAGGTGGCCTGTGGCATTGTGCTTTTCTGTTTGCAGGTGAACTCCATCAAATCTAGCCCTCTGTGACAACGATGGAGTGATTTTTTTAAAAGTGCAAAACAAGCTCCCCCAACAAAATCTAGACAACTTCCCTAGGCCATAGAAGGCTCTGGCTACATCCCAAGGTTTCACAGTTTTGGGGGAGGCCATGTTTATCTTTTGATAAAGCTTCTCCTCCAGGCTAGGGAAGTATGAAGCCTAGGAAGTAGCGACAAGATCATCTGAATCTCCCCTCCCCCAAATTACCCATTAGAATATGCACAGCTTGAATCTCTATTATAAAGAATGAAGACTACCTGTAGAAAAATGAGCCAGGCTGGTGTGCACAAGCCTTGTATTTGATGCTGGATTAATATTTGACTCTTTTGTTACCTTTGTATTTCCACATCTTTCTCATAAAAAGCTATGGTGATAAATGACATAGCAATAAATAAACAAACAAACAAACAACTATTTGTACTACTACATCCTTCTAAACCAGATGGCTACTGGTACAGAAAGAAAAGATTCTTAGTTCTGATGAGGAGTTGATGGGTTGATTTGTTAGATGATCTAATAGAGGGAGAAAAAAATTGCAAATGAATTAGAAACACTATCTAGAACCAATAGCTGGGACATAATGAAAGCAGTGCTAAGAAGGTCATAGCCCTAAGTGCCTCCAGAAAGAAGTTGGAGACATCTAATACAAGCAACTTAACGGCACACATGAAAGGAAAAAAAAAAAAGCAGATAAGCCCAAGAGGAGTAGAAAGCTGGAAGTAATCAAACTCAGGGCTGAAATCAATAAATGAGAAACAAAGAGAATAATTCAAAGAAGCAACGAAACTAAGAGCCGGTTCTTTGAGAAAATCAACAAGATAGACAAACCCTTAGCCAAACTAACTAAAAAAGCAGAAAGACACTATCCAAATCAGCAAAATCAGAAATGAAAGTGAGGGAGATATAACAACAGACACTGAGGAAATCCAAATGATCATTAACTCTTACTTCAAAAGTCTATGCGCCACAAAATTTGAAAATCTAAATAAAATGGACAATTTTCGTGATCAATCCCATTTACCAAAGCTGAATCAATACCAGGTAAATAGATTAAATAGTCCTATATCACCTAAGGAAATCAAAACTGTCATTAAAAGTCTCCCATCCAAAATAAGCCCAGGGCCAGATGGATTCAATGCAGAATTCTCCCAGACTTTCGAAGGAGACCTAGCACAAATACTCTTCAAAGTATTCCACAAGATAGAAACAGAAGGAACATTATCAACCTCATTCTATGAAGCCACAGTCACCTTGATACCTAAACTGTACAAAGACCCAACAAAGAAAGAGAATTTCAGGCCAATCTCCCTTATGAACATTGATGCAAAAATATTCAATAAAATACTCACAAACCAAATCTAAGAAGACAACCAAGTACGCTTCACATATGAAAATACATCAATGTAATCCACCATATAAACAAACTGAAAGAAAAACACCACATGATCACCTACTTAGATGCCCAAAAAGCATTTGACAAAATCCACTCATTCATTCATTCATTCATTCATTCATTCATTCATTCATTCATTCAGGGATTCAAGGCACATAGCTAAATATAGTAAAGGCAATATACAGCAAGCCTAGAGCTAACATCAAACTAAACAGAGAGAAACTTAAATAAATTCCACTGAAATCAGGGACAAGACAAGGCTACCCACTCTCTCCAAATCTCTTCAACAAAGTACTTGAAGTCCTTGCTAGGGCAATAAGACAATTAAAGGAGATCAAGGGGATTCAAATCAGAAAAGAAGAAGTCAAAGTATCACTATTTGCAGATGATATGACAGTATACATGAGTGGCCCCAAAAATTCTACCAGGGAACTCCTACAGCTGATAAACACCTTAAGCAAAGTGCCTGGATACAAAATTAACCCAAATACACACACAAAAGACAAATGAACTGAGAAAGAAATTAGGAATTAGGGGAACAACACCCTTCACAATAGCCACAAACAAACAAACAAACATCAAGTATCTTGCTGTAACTCTAACCAAGCAAGTGAAAGGCTTATATGAAAAAAAAAAAAACTTCAAGTTTCTGAAGAAAGAAATTGAAGAAGATACCAGAAATGGAAAGATCTTCCATGCTCGTGGCTTGGCAGGATTAACATAGTGAAAATGACGATCCTACCAAAAGCAATCTACAGATTAAATGCAATTCCCATTAAATTACCAACACAATTTTTACAGACCTTGAAAGAAAAATTCTTAACTTCATATGGAGTAACAAAAAACCTAGTATAGTTAAAACAATCCTCCACAATAAAGATCTTCTGGAGGTATCTCCATCCCTAATCTCAAGCTGTACTTTAGAGCAACAGTAATAAAAACTTCATGGTACTAGCATAGACTCAGACTTATGGATCAATGTAATCAAATCAAAGACACATAAATAAACCCACACACCTATGGACATCTGATTTTTGACAAAGAAGCTAAAACGATACAGTGAAAAATATAGCATCTTCAATAAATGGTTCCTGTCTAACTGGATATACACATGTAGAAAAATACAAATAGACCCATATCTATCACCCTGCAAGAAATTAAAGTCTAAGTGGATCAAAGAACTCAGCATAAAACCAAACACACTCAATCTGTTGGAAGAAAAAGTGGGGAAGAACTTCGAACTCATTGACAACTTCCTGAACAAAACACTAAAGGCTCAGGATCTAAGATCAACAATTATTAAATAGAATGTCCTGAAACTGAAAACCTTCTTTAAAGCAAAGGACACTCCAAACAGAACAAAATGACAGCCTACAGACTGGGAAATTTTTCACCAACCCTACATCCTACAGAAGGCTAATATCCAGAATATATAAAGAACTCAAGAAATTAGACACCAACAAACCAAATGGTCCAATTAAAAAATGGGGTACAGAGATAAACAGAGAATACTCAACAGAGTAATATCAAATAGCAGAGAAACACTTAAAGAAATATTGAACATCCTTAGTTATCCAGGAAATGCAAATCAAAATGATTCTCAGATTCTATCTTACACCTATATGAAAGGCTAAGATCAAAAACTCAAGTGACAATACATGCTGGAAAGGATGAAGAGAAAGTGGAACCCTCCTCCATTGCTGGTGTGCATACTTGTACAACCACTTTGGAATTCAGTCTGGCGCTTTCTCAGACAATTGGGAATAGCACTATCTCAAGATCCAGCTATACCACTCCTGGGCATATACCCAAAAGATGCCCCACCATCCAACAAGAATATTTGCTCAGCTATGTTCATATTGGCATTATTTGTAATAGCCAGAATCTGGAAACAACCCAAATGTCCCTCAGTGGAGGAATAGATACAAAATTTGGAGCAGATTTACACAACGGACTACTACTCAGCTAAGGAAATCATGAAATTTGCAGGCAAATGGGTGGAACTAGAAAAGATCATCCTGAGTGAGGTAACCCAGAAGCCAAAAGACACACATGGTATATAATCACCTAAGTGGATATTAGCCATATAATATAGTATAAACTATAGCTAAACTCTATACTCCTAATAAAGCTAAACAATAAGGAGGAGCATAGGGAAGAGTCATAATCCTCATTCAGAATGGCAAACAGGATATCAGAAGCAGTGGAAATGGGATAGGAACCTACTACAGAGGGCTCCACCCAACAGAGTATCAAAGCAGATCCTGAGACTCATAACAAACCTTTGGACAGATTGCAGAGAATCTTATGAAAGAAGGGGGAGATAGAAAGACCTGGAGGACCAAGGACCATGTATGGATATAACCTAGAACCTCTGCTTGAATGTAGCAAATGGTAGCTCAATATCCACGTGGGTACCCTAGTAAGGGGAACAGGGACGGACTATTTCAGGCATGAATTCAATGGCTGGCTCTTCGACCCCCCCACCCCCACCCCCGGAGGAAGGAGCAGCCTTGCTAGGCCACAGAAGAGGACAATGCAGCCATTCCTGAAGAGACCTGATAAGCTAGAGTTAGATGGAAGGGGAGGTGGTCCTCTCCTCAGTGGACTTGGAAAGGGGCAGGGAGGAGATGAGGGAGGGATGGGGGGATAGGGAGGAAATGTGGGAGGGGGCTACAGCTGGGATACAAAGTACGTAACCTGTGATTAATATAAAATGTTTAAAAAAAAAAGAAGAAAGACCTGGAGGGGACAGGAGCTCCACAAGGAGACCAACAGAGCCAAAAACCCTGGGTTCAGTGGATCCTGCAGGGACCTATACTCCAACCAAGGACAATGTATGGAGAGGACCTAAAATCCCTGATCAGATGTAGTCAGTGGAAGCTCAGTGTCCAAGTAGGTTTCCTCGTAATGGGAACAGGGACTGTCTCTGACATGAACGCAGCAGCTGGCTCATTGATCACCTCCCTCTGGGGGGTGCAGCCTTGCCAGACCACAGAGGAGGACAATGCAGCCAGCCCTGATGAGACCTGTTAAGCTAGGGTCAGTTAGAAGGGGAGAAGGACTTCCCCTGTGAGGAGACTAGGGGAGGGACATAGGGAGAGAAGAGAAAGGGTGGGTGGGACTCGGAGAGGATGAAGGAAGGGGACTTCAAGCAGGATATAAGATGAATAAATTATTAAAAAATGAAGCTAGTATTTGTCAACATCACCTCAAATTTTTAGTTTCACAAGGTCTAATTTATTAGTCGTTAGTCTATATTTCTGGGTTCCTAGTTTAAAAGTTTTCCCGTTGTGGCTAGGACCTCACGCACATTCCCTGCTCCTTTGTCCTCTAGCCTATTCAGGATATCGAATCTTATGTGCAGCCTCTTGATCTATTCAGAGATTTTTGTAAGATGAGGATTTTCTTACATCTAGATAACCAGTTTAACAAGAACCGTTTTTTTAATGTTCTGTTTTCACCATGTTTATTACTGGCTTCTTTATTAAAAATCAGGTAGCTGTAGGAGTATAAGCTTATATGTATGTCTGGATTCTATCAGATTCATCAATTTGTCTGCATTATCATTTCTCTGTAGTATAACTGGAAGTTGTGATACATGAACTGTATTTTTTTGTGGGTTTGGTCTTTTTCATTTTATTGTTCAGCATTGTTCTGTCTTTGGCATTTCACTGGATAAAATACAAAGCAAGAAATAACTTGAAAAGCAGATAATTCCATTTATATATCTATTATAGCTCCTGGCACATTGTAAACCTTCAATAATCTCTGCTTATATTTCTTTTAGGTTTCATGGCATTCATGACTCTATACATGGCATATTTGGACCTTAGATTCCATAATGGCTAAGAGTGTAATTCTTTAGACTTCTGGAGAAATCTTAATAGAACCAGTAGGATATAAATATGAGTGGTGCAATACAGATAAACATACATACAGTACAGTTCTTGAACTGAAACATCGGCCTCACTTAAGAGCTAGTTAAAAAGTAAATATGTCGACCCTACCTTAATCCCTCAAAAATCTGTTGAATGACCCCTAAAACTGCCTTTTTAGGTGTGGTGGACCATGGGTATTGTAAGTAAGTACTCTATTACTGAGCTATACCTAGACCAAGTTTGGAAAAATGCCTTTTATAAACATGTTAAATATTAAGAGCAACTAAGTTTCAGCTAGACAACTTTCTCTGTAAGAGCCCACTAACCTAGGTAGGAATGGTGGTGCACCCCTTTAACCAGGAACTCAGGAGGCAGAGGAGGGCTCGTCTCTGAGTTTGAGATTATCTAGGTCTACATAACAAGTTCCAGGACACCCCAGGCTATACAGAGAAACCCTTTCTCAAAAAGCAAACAAGCAAGCAAAGAATCCAGTAGCCTGAGGCTGGAGAGATGCCTCATTGTTTAAGAGCTCTTTTTAAAAACTCTTGCAGAGGGCCCGAGTTTAGTCCCCAGAATCCACATGGAAATTCACAACCATTCATAACTGAAGTTCTAAGGTATATGGTACCCCTCATCTCACTTCCTCAGGCACCAGGAATGCATGTGGAGAGTTGTCTCGGCAGGTAAAGTTGCTTGCTATCAACCTTGGTGACGTAAGTTTGATCCTACATGGTAGAAGCAGAGAACCAACTCCTGTAAGTTATCATCTGACCTTCACATATGCACTATGGCACTTGTACACAAGTGTGCATACACCTATTAAATGCATACATATAATATTATATATATATATATATATTACAGTAATGACATGAAGTCAGAGGAGGGCAATTTGGACGAGAGTGACCAACAGGAAGGGAAAAGAAACAATAATAAGCTGAATGAATATGAGAAAGACACAACAATAGATGTATGTATGACATACATGTCTTTCATACATCTATGAAAACAACATATGAAATTTGTTATTGAGTTTGTGAGATGGCTCAGTGGGTAAAGGCATTAGCTGCCAAGCCTAACTACTTGATTTCAGTCCCTGGAATCTGAGTGTTTGTATGTGACAGAATTATGGGTGACCAGCAAGTCTTCTGACTTACACACATACGCATACACACACAACTAAATACATGTAAAAATTTGAAAATAAGCCCAGTATTTTGTAAGCTAAACAAAATAAAGAGTATAGAGATCATTTTTTCAGTCCAGCACAATGTTTATTCTTTTATAAATTATTACAATTTATTTACTTTGTATCCCAGATGTAGCTACCTCCCTCATCTCCTCACACTACTATCCTTCATCCCTCTTCTCCCCCTATGCCCCTTCCCTAGTCCACTGATAGGGGAGGTCCTCCTCCCCTTCCATCTGACCTTAGCCTATCAGGCCTCATCAAGAGTGGCTGCATTGTCTTTCTCTGTGGCCTGGTAAGGCTGCTCCCTCCTGGGGAGGGGGGTAATCAAAGAGCTGGCCAATCAGTTCATGTCAGAGACAGTCCCTGTCCCCATTACTAGGAAACCCACTTGGAGACTGAGCTGTCACGGGCTACATCTGTGCAGGGGTTCTAGGTCCTCTCCATACATGGGTCTTGGTTGGAGTATCGGTCTGTGCAGGATCCCTTGGGTCCAGGATTTTTGGCTCTGTTGGTTTCCTTGTAGAGCTCCCGTCCCCTCCAAGTCTCTCTATCTCCCTCTTCTTCCATAAGATTCCTTGCATTTTGCCCAATGTTTGGCTATGAGTCTCTGCATCTGCTTCAATACCCTGTTGGGCAGAGTCTTTCAGATGCCTTAACAATATTTTGGGTTCTGTCTAGTGACTAGATTTGACTCAAACATTCTTCTCCAAGCTCTTCTGTAGTCATTGCTGATTTTTTGCTGGTTTCTTGGTTTTGGAGATCATTACAAGAGACCCTGCTGTATATCATAAGTGATCAAATTTCCTCTCTGAGTATAAGCTATGTAACTACCATCACCCTCAGATAATCAGTCTACACAAGGAATTTTGACCTGGACAAGATTTGCATTGGAACTGGTCCTGGAGGAAGAAAGGAGTCTGGTATAGACATTAGATAGGAGACAGCGGGATTCTGGTATGTTGCTATACTGCAGAATTCCATATAAATTATACTTTTTTGCATAAAGACTCTGGAACTTTCCACACTTACTCAGGTATAGCCCTACTAGTAGAGCTCATCCTGTCTCCTTTCTTTTTAAAGACTAAAGGACCTGTTTGTGTAATTTGGATGTGCCTCCATCTGGGATTGTTTTTCTAATGGCCCATGAAAGATACAGAAACTAGCAAGACTGAGCATTTTTCAAGGTTTTGGTTGTTTTAAGTATATAATATGATATTGTTTAGGGAATTGCTTAGAAATTGCCTTGATATATCTTTGACAGTGGATGTATATAAATGTATGTGTATATTTACAGGCATGTGTATGTATTCATATTCATGTGGATATGAATAACAATACACATGCTGCACTGTGTTTGTTTTTCTTGTTATGCATCATATTTCACCATAGGAACTGTGAAAATCAAACAGCCATTTTAAAACCAGTAGGTCCAGAGAGACTGACAAAGTACCAATTTATGGAAGGGAGAGCACATTGGCTCCCAGAAACAAGATCATCACTTTACCTGCAAGTTTTGATCCCAAATAAAATGCAAATGTTCCTGAGCTTTTCTTTGTAAGTTCTCCATCACACATACCTCAGAAAGAATATATAAAGTCATACATGCAACAAATAGTTTTTGAGATTTGTGAAAGGTGAACTTGAAAATTCAGGAGGAAGAAGTATTAAGAAAGAGCCCAGAAGAGGATCTGACTAAGAAAAAGGAGGAGCTGAATTCCTAGCTTCTTCTTTTTCCAGAATGTTCATTAATTACTTATTCACTCATTTGTTCAAATGTGTTTTCAGTCCCTACTGTGTGTGGCTACTAAGTACAAGAAACAGAGAAATAAACACAAGAAAGCAGGCAAACATCTGTTCTTATGTGACAGTGGAGAGAGGTAGAGAAAAAGCAAAAATGGGAAGAGCTATAAAATTTGATTGTCATAAATGTCATAGCACAATAAAGGAGGACATAACAGCGAGGTGCCAACATATGCAATTTTAAGTGGGGGATGGGCAGAGAAGTCCAGCCTAAGAACAGGCTTTTTGAACAAAGACTTTAAGGAGATAAAGGAGAGAAACGTGAAATTTTAGGAAGAACTTCAAAGGCAGGCAAAAAGAGCAAAGGTGAAAGTCTAAAGGGGAGGAGGTCCTCTGGCTGCCAAGTGTTGAGATCAGAGCGAAGGCCAGTGAGGCTGGAGCAACACGAGGAAGAGAATGAGGCAGGTGCTGTCAGAGAGATAATGAGGTCAGATCGTGAAGACCTTGCAAGGCACTGAGAGGTCTGAGGCATTTATTGTAGTGAGGCGGGAAATTGCTGAATTATGAACACTGACAGGGTCTAAGTTTATCAGATCATTTTCTTAAATTTGAAAAAAAAAAGCCATCTATGTGTTGCATGTAGGAATACCAAGGTCATTTCAGGATTTAAGACCACACTAAATTTTCCCTAAGAAAGGCTATCTCCGTACATAATTTAAACATCAAACAGTATGCAAAGGTATAAAATGAAAGGCAAAACTCACCTTCTATTTATCCCCATTATGCCCTTTCTCTAAAGATAAACACTGTTTAATGTGTTTGTATATGTGGAGAGAAGAAAAGAGACTATTTGCTCTTTTTATTTATAAAGAAAATGGGATCATGTTTTATATAGTTCAAAGCTTACAGATTTATTTAAACTCATCCAAATAATGCCACATCTCTTTCCTTTTAGTGGAACACTACAGAACATGAGCATACCATAATTTATTAAACAATTTTTTCTTTTTATTCATTTGTAAAAATTAGCACATAAGATATCATAGTGTTTGAACAAAATATGTCTTAGTAGATTCCCTTTCCTCATCTTCTACATACTCATCCTCTTGCACCCTCCTTTGACTTTGTAACCTCCCCCAAAATCTCCTTTTGGCTTTCATATCACATGTGTTCTTTCACCCTTCCTACTTTCCTGGGCCAATTTCTTATGTATGAATATTTACCTTGTTTTTATCAGGATGTCATAGGTATCAAAAGTAGTATTGCAATGAAAATACAAATAAATGGTCTTAGAGCATAGTAATAAGAGCAACACCAAACTTTGAATGCTTATTATGTGTTAGATATTATGTCTTAATCTTATTTTACGTTTACTACTCTATGAGGAAAATACCATTCTGTCCATTTTGCATATTGAAAAAGTGAGCCTCAAGAGGTTGAATGGATTGCTTAGGGCCCAAGGGTACATTGTCAAGGCCTAACCTGAATGTGGGCTGCCTGACTCCTGAGCCTAAGCTCTTTACCAGCTGTGAAATACAACTACAATGCTACATCAGAGGCCAGGTGCAATAACAAGTTTCTTAGTTGAATTGTGTCTTCCCATTCACCTTAATCAACACTGGATTTTACCTAGTTTGTTAAATATACACCAGTACAATTGGTGAGAAGTGGCACCTTGCTGTTTGGATTTGTATTCTTTTGTTTAGCATCATTCTTCATGTGTCTACTTGACACTCAGATTTCTTTGCCTTTGAAATACCTATTCATATCATTTGCTCCCTTGACTTCTGGCTGTTGATGTTTTTCTTGCTGATTTGTCTGAGATGTTTAAAAATTAAAGCAATTAGTCCTTTGTCTGTAGTAATTGTTGCAAGTACCTTGTTGTTCCTTGGTGTTATTTGGCTTTTGACTTTGTTTTTGTATGTTTTTGTTATAGTTTTAAGTTTTGATGCACACTCACTTGTCTTTTTAGCTATGGTATCTGTGTTTGTAAGTTGCTTTAAAAGGCCTTCCTTTTCCAAAACTGTATAGTTTTACATTCTGCCAAATTTTCTTTTAGCTCTTTTGTTTTGTTATGAAACAGAATCAAACAGTAGCCCAGGCTGACTTGGAGCTCACTCTGACTCAGGCTGGCCCTTAACTCATGAGCTTCCTGCCTTGGTCTCCTGCCTGTGGGAATTAAAAGTGTGTATTGTCACATACGATGTTTAGTACTTTTAAGATTTCATATTTCACATTAAAATGTCTGACTCCTCTGTATTTAATTTAGATATAAGTAAATTAGAGAATTCAAGTAGTCTGTGACTCAAGCATATTTGAATGATTCATCCTTCCCCCCATTAATATGATAGGCCAGCTTTAAAATATATTAATTTATTACATGAACTGAGTACTGTTGAGTACTTTTGAAAAACATTGGTGTGCTTTTCTATAAAACTCAACTATGATGAATCTCTTTCCTCACCCGTACTAATGTTCATGACGGTTTTTGTTGGTTATTCTCCTCTGTCGCCTTTTCTCATCCACTAGGAAGAGAAGCTAGATCTCTAACATCCACACCATCTGTCCTTTTTTTTTCCATTTGTTCAACAACCATTTTCTGAGTTCTGTCCATTCACAGATATTGTCAGAGACAAGAGCCATAATGGCAAATAAGGACATAATCTCTGTTCATGGGAAATTAACAACCTACTGGGAGATACAGATAAGTCAATAAGTAATTATAATAGCATTTAGTTAGTGCCTAAGTACTATGAGTATGTAGCTGAAAAGTAACTAGCTTCTGGGGGAGGGTGAAGAGAAATAAGAGTAGATCTGGAAGTACATTCGTTTAAATATTGGAGGACTATGGGAGTAAACTAGGCAAAGGCAAGAGAAATGGAAAGATGATCCAGGGGAAATAAGCCCTCTATATAAATTAGAAACATGATATGCTTGACAAATCACAAAGAATAGTTATCCGTGATTAGAGTGTCAGGTGTGGGAAAAGTGTTGAAATGGGATGGGAGATGTGACATATGGCTAGAGATACAGGAGCTGGGTCATGTGTGAATAATTTTGAGTGCTATGCTAGGTAAGCTGTAACAGGGACTCTATTAATGTGTTGCTAACAGAAGAGTAGTGTGCCTGAATTCTTCATGATTCTTCATGATTAGCTGGAAGTGAATAATGAGAGGAAATATGAAGAATACCTTCCAGTATATAAGAGTGATTACCAGAGGTTGAGAAAGGTGAGGGGGACAGGAATTGAAAGAAGCTGAATAACAGGTATCCAAACACAGTTAGATGAATAAATAAGTTCTCATTTTCTATAGCACAGCAGGAGGATTACAGCTCACAATAACCTATTGTGTTTTTGAATAACAGGGAAATAGGTACTTGAAGGCTCCACACACAAAATAATGACAGAAAGATGGGAAATTTTGATTACCCTGATTAGATCAGTACATATTGCATATATGTATTGAAATACACACCGTACCCCATAAATATGTACAATTACTATGCTAATAAAAGTCATCAAGTGTTTAAAGAGACACAACTGTTAGTAACTCTGACTTGATCATTACACATCGTCTAAATTGCAGTTGCAAATGTGTACAGTCAAGTAACAACAACATCAATAATATCTTCCATGATGACTGAGCTAGGCAGGGTAAAAGAAGGATAGGTTTAGGATTACTGTGAAGACAATAAACAAGGTCCTGGTAGTACCCTGCATCCAAACTGACCTACCTGTGTCCTGGGCCCTCCAGAGCTCAGTCTTGTCTTTATAGCTCATGCTTGGGTATTACAAGCTAGTTGTTAATACCCTGCACAGAGAGCATTTTCATTTGGCAGCTGTTTTCAAGGCTTTCATCTATTAAAATGAGCCTAATAATAGGAGCTTCAGGCAAGCTAACTGCAGAAGACACTTTCAGCAGAAGTGTGTCAAATGATACCAGAATTCGGAGCCTACTCCCTAAAGCAGGAACTAATCCTGGGCTCTCCTAAAGAGGAGCATGGTGCCAGGTTAAAAGGAGGGAGGGATGGTATGGACCTTAGACTGGTCAGAGGCTGGCCCTGACATCAATTGAAATAGGTTGCATGCTTAACTGGAACAGTCTGTCTGCCCTGGTGTAGTCCTCCACATGTCATTCTCCTTTTTCTCCATAAGAAATGTGACCTTAGGGTTCTGGAACAAACAGTCCTGAGAGACAGGGAGTTATTAGGTGATCCAATCACTGAGTCCTTGAAGCCAGGCACAACATTTACAGCAGAAAGAAAACTGGCATTCTGGATTCTAAAGGAGGCGGGAGAGTCAGCTGACATCAGAGGAGAAGGATTCACATTGTCATGGCAACCATAAGAGTTACACTGTATTGTTTGTAGCCAGAATTTAAGAGATTATCCTTGGGCTAAAAAAAAAAAATCACCTCTTTCAATTCAACATCACCATCTCAGAACACCCACTACCTTGCTATGAGGAATTTTTGTTTGTTCATTCGTTATATGACACTTGAATATTTATTGATTTACTAATCTGCCTTCCTAAATTTTTCCCCTTCTTTCTTTCCTTTTTTGCATCTGGCCAGCACAGCAAGAAGGGGCCATTTGTCTTCCCACAGATGGTGCCGGTAAATCAAACTTCTGGCTGGTAGAAACTGGGACCTGGAAATCCTCCCAAGTTGGGAAGTGTCCTTCCCACGACTTAGAGCTGCTGCTTTTCTGTCCTGGGAGAGAGTGTCAAGAAGAAAAGGCTGCTGGGGAAAGGTTCTGTGTCCAAAATGACAACAGAAAACCGTGAGGGAGTTATTGGGCAGGTTTGACTTCATCTTCTGTACATGGTATACTTTCAGTTTGTGGTGAATACATGGGGCATTCACTTAAATTACATCTCTGAAGCACTACTGGTGACATGGAAAATAAATGAGAGTTTGACCCAAAAAGCTAGACTGGCCTACGAAAAGAGTCCAGGACAGCCAAGGCTACACAGAGAAACCCTCCCTGTCTCAAAAAAACAAAATCAAAACAAAACAACAAAAAAGCTACCCCCCCCCCACAACCTACCCAAAAAAGAGGAAGAGGAAGAATACCTGGAAACAACACAGTGTTTAACTCTCTGGCTCCAGTTAACCCATCCCCCATCAGTAATACTGACCTGACGTCATCTAGCTTTTTAGTCAAAGGCTTAATTGGCATCCTGTTTATTAAGCGTTAAAAGTCATTTTCTTTATTTCTCCTTCTTGGCTCAGTAACTCTCACTTTGGGAATCTCTGGGGATTTTAATTTCCCAAAGAGCCTCCTGTCATCTCTTACAGTAAGTCTTTTCATTTCACCTTGTTTAAGCATATTGACTGGTTTAAAGGCTTAATTGTGATGAAGAAGATTAAGTCCAAATTTAATAAGCATTAAGAGTAGAACACTAGCTAGAGTTAGATGGAAGGGGAGGAGGTCCTCCCCTATCAGTGGACTTGGAAAGGGGCAGGGAGGAGATGAGGGAGGGAAGAGAGGGATAGGGAGGGAATGCGGGAGGGGGCTATGGCTGGGATACAAAGTACATAACCTGTGATTAATATAAAATAAAAATGTTTAAAAAAAGAGTAGAATACTATTACTTCCTTCCTCTGGTTTCAATAAGCATTGCATTTTGGTTTTATTTGGAACAGAAATGCTTTAGAAGCCTAAACTGGGGAGAAAGAGGCAGGCTAGAGAAAAAGGCAGAAACATGTTTAGTTGGCCTTTTCTAAAAATCTGTGGTTATTGCTGCCATAGTGGCAGCAGACAAATGGCTGCAAGGTGATGGGTTTGGAAACGATCCAAGAAGAACGCCAGATGATGCAGGCAGCAGGGAGGAAGGAGCACCTCAAAGCTCTTTCCTGGTTTCTAAATAGTCTCTTTACTTTTACCAGCACTATTGGCTTTGAGAACACTCTGGGTTCTCCAAGTCTCCTGGCATAAGTGTAGACAAATCTCTTTTCCTGTTAGTACAGCTAACACCAGATTAGCATTTTTCAAAAAGAACTTGACTAGAAAATGAAGAGAAACACAAAACTAAAAAAAGAAAATGTAAATGTATAGAAATGAGCACAGATTCTAAGATAAAGTCTAGCCCCAGATTTACTGCACTGGCAGAGACTACCAGGCACCCACATTTACACACACATATACACATACCTGGTCCTTTCTCCTGGTCAGGCCTGCCTCTATAAACCCTGTGCCTTGAGGCCTTGATTGCTTCTCTTATTTCAGTCTTGGCTCTCTCTTCTTTTGTATCTTTTATCTGTTTCTTGATGATTTCAGTTCATGATTGTCTCTTTCTAGTTGCCTACAAAGTGCTGCAAAGACAAGGACTAATCACAGTCATCTTTGTATCCAAAGTGTCTGGCATGTGCAATCATCCATAAATGATTGTGGAACACAAGTGCACCAAATTAGATCCTTCCAGCTCAGAATCATGTGTACCCTTGGAAATTAGCAATTCTAAAAGCAAGGTTCCATGAAAAGACAATAGTTTACACCCACAAGCTTAGGTCTATTTGATTCAATGTAAAACAATCTGGGAAAATAAGATGAATGGAACTGTCACAGAATTATATAGGATTCTGGTTTTCCAAACACGTACCACACGTCACTACATTTGATTCTCAGAACAACAGTGTAAGGAAATGAAATTTAGAGGGATTAAACCAGCTAACAACAGAGGTATTAAATAACTGGCTCAAAGTCACAGAGTAATACGATAATGCACTTGGAACTACATCCAGATCTCTGGATGCTTAATCCACTAGTCCTTCCACTGTTATGTACTGCATCCCGAAAGATGCCTTTGGGAGTTGGGTCATCAGTAACCTCAGAGAACAATTCTAGGCATCCTCTCTGTCTTCCTCCTACTTATTATGGTACTGGTCCAGGGAAAGAGTCTAATCATCATTCCGTGACAACCAAGTAGGAGAATCTTGCTGAATCAGAGCCTGGAGACCTGTCAATCCTATTCCTAGTAATGTAAGCAAACAAACCTTACAAATTCAAAATTATATATACTTATATATGCATATGTAATAAAACTTTCCTGTGAGCAAAAATTAATTATTGTGTTGGCAATTTGCTTCCTCTGAAATATTGGACAGGTATTTGAAGATATATGCATATGGATGTCCATGACAGCCATGTCAATGTATCTAACAGTAGGAAATGGGGTAAAAATAATTGTCATACCCATAGTATAAATCATGATAAAGTCAATAATAGTGATGATTTAATGTACATCTATATTTATTGGATGGAACAATATTCAGAACATTGTGAGGCTTTTTAGAAAACAAGATACAAATCAATGTTATAGAATGATATTTACATTTCAGAAAATAGTGTGGAAAGATTTTTTTATGTCTTGTTGTTGACAATAGTGGAACGTATGACCTTGAGTTTGATGAAACAACATATGATCTTTATTTGGGCTTACATGTATTTTCTGCAATATTACCTTTGTGTTAAGAAAAATTCAAAACAAACAATTTTCAATGAAAGAAATGAATCCAAACTCTGATATTTATGGTCAATGGATTTTTGACAAGAGTGCTGAAACATTTGAATGGCTCAAGAATGATCTTTTCAGCAAATGATGCTGAAAAGGCTGAATATTCACATACAAAAGAACGGATTTGAAGGTCTGGGGAGATCATTCAGGGGATAAGAACACTTACTGTGCAAGCATATAGAGCCTGAGTTAAAATCTCCAGCAAAAAGATGAGCACAGTCCTGTGTGCATGTAACCCTATAGCTAGAAGAGGAGCAGAGAGATCACTGTGACTTATTGGCTTCCCACATAGGTACTGTCTGAAGGAAATAAGGTGGGACGTGATAGACAGGAGAGTTGAAGTCCTGCTCTACCTGCGACACTCACACAGCCACATGCAACTGCACACACCTACAATATACACACTCACATATACAGAGAAGAATGGATTTGAACCCTTACCTATAGCATATTTTTAAAAAACTAATCCAAAATAGACCCCCAAGATCTAAATATAAGAGGTACACTATGAAATATTGTACAAAAACTATTTATAAATGTTCTAATTCTTGTATTTGGAAGTACTGTATTTCATGTTGGTGAGTTTTCAAGACTAAGGCACACTCAAGACATATGAAGTAAAATGTTGGTATATTTGATTTTGATACATGTTTATGTACATGGACATACACATTCGTTGGGAATAGTTGTACACAGGTTATAAAGGGGCCTCTACCACCACCGTTCTTCTTCACACTACATCTATGAGCTAAGTGCTCCTTTCAGGGCTTCTCAGGACAAGTGTTTATTTCCATAAGGAAAAGGAATAGAGAGGTGAGTGATAAGTATGAGCTTAACAGAGTGTTGAATCACCTAAGAGAGTAGCCTCTGCACATGTCTGGAGGGGGGGGGTTGTCTTGATTACGCTAATTGATGTGGTGTGTGAGAAAACTCTTTTTTGATTTAATTTTATTTATATATTTATTTATTACAATGTATTCACTTTGTATCCCTGCTGTAGCCCCCTCCCTCATGTCCTCCCAGTCACACTCATCCTCCCTCTTCTCCCTCTATGCCCTCTCCCTACCCTCCTGATAAGGGAGGACCTCCTCCCCTTCTATCTGAGCCTAGACTATCAGGCCTCATCAGGACTGGCTACATAATCTTCCTCTGTGGCCTGGCAAGGTTTTACTCCCCAGGGGGAGGTAATCAAAGAGCCAGCCACTGAGTTCCTGTCAAAGACAGCCCCTGGACCCCTTACTACGGAATCCATTTGGAAACTGAGCAGCCAATGGACTTCCTTTGAAAAAGGGGTCTAGGTCCTCTACATGTATGGTCCTTAGTTGGACTATCTCCGAAATACTGTACCCACCATGGTACTGAAGCAGATACTGAGACTCACAGCCAAACTTTGGGCAGAGTGCCAGAATCCTTATGAAAGAAGAGGGAGATAGAAAGACCTGGAAGTGACAGGAACTCCACAAGAGCAACAGAGCCAAAACACTTGGGCCCAGGGGCCCCTGCAGAGACTGATACTCCAACTAAGAAAGACTCATTTGTGAGAAGGAACATTCCCTGGGCAAGGCATCCTACATGGTACAAAACGGAGAAAGTATGTGAGTGTTTTAGCTGCATGTATGTGCATGCCTGGTGCCTGTAGAGATCAGAATAGGACATTGGATCCCTCTGTAATTGGAGTTACAGATGGTTGTAAGCTGCCAGACTTAAACTTGGAACTTAATCCAGGTCCTCTCCAAGGGCAGCAGGCAATCTTAACCACTGAACTGTCTCTCCAGCCCTTAAGAGTGGTAAAGTGAGCTAAGCACTAGCAGGTAATCAACCCTCTTTTCTTTCTGGTTGTGTTGTGATGTGACAAACTGCTTCAATCCTACCATCTTGATGCCTACACCATGATGGACTGTACCTTTGTACTGTAAGCTAGAATAAAATCTTTTCTCTTTAAATTACTCATATTAAGGTATTTTATCGCAGCAACAAAAAGAGAAATGAGGGGTAACTTAGATGAATTGCGTAAAAATGGGCCTAGTTCATCAATACTCTAAGAATTCTATTTTCACAAGCAGAGATAAAATATTAAAAGTATAGCATTTCCTAAGCAGCAAAAGCATATTAGTTCAGCAGACATCAGTTAACATTGATGATGTGCAGAAAGTAAAAGACTCTTGGATTTCTGGTCCTAAGTGGGATATGTATAGCACAACCCCAGACCCAAGGTTCCAGAATTATCATAGAAGTGGGTGCTGGAAAGAAGTGGGAGCTGGATGTGTAATGATTACAAAAAAAGTACTGTTTCCCAGGCACTATAGGGAAGTTGTATATATAAACTCACAGAAGTTGTAAAAGCACAAACAAGACTTGCCTAAGATCAATCCACACAAAATCCCAGCATGGAGAGGTGAAAGGGTCATGAATATCCATCCATATCTATAGAACTATTGTCAACTTCTGAGTGAGAAAAGGTTGGTTTTCTTTAAAAATTGACTCCCCTGAGAAGCTACCCATGCTCCAATAGTTGGTCCAACACCCAGACTTACTGGCAGCATCAAGTAGACTCAGTGAATTACAGGAAATTGGGAGGAAACGGTGGGTAAGGAATTGGCAGTGATGAAAACACATTATATGTGCTTGTATAAAATTTTCAGACAATTAAAAAAGTACAATCTTCTGAAATTATCACTTGAACTTGTAAAGTGTTTTGCCTTCTTCCACCCTTATCTTACATTAATATATATATATATATATATATATATACCTTTATGTTCAGTTAGAGCTTCCCCTTCCTTGCTCACCTAGAAAGATATACTTGGCAATTTACCTTAGTTTTCCTGGAGATAGACTCTGATGCAAAGGTTTGCATACAGATGATTATTGGGGGAAATACAATTGGTGATGAGAGTAACTGTGAGGAAGTGAAAAAAAAGCAGAGCTCTAGGGCAAGGGAGGAGTACAAGGGAAAAGCTTCACGTATCTTTATTGTAGTTCTGGAGCAGTTATGGCTTCTCTGATGAGTTGTCTGAAGTTGATGTCGAGCCTTTGCACTCTCATTGGATGCTGTTCACTGTGTCTACCTTTCCGGAGAAGGTACAATGCCAGAGAGAGTCACGTGTGGTTAAGAGCAACATTCATAACTGAGAGACATAACTGAGAGCCACCAGCAGCCACTACATCGAGCAGCTGGGGGTATCTAAGGGGTGCATTACAATAGTCACTGTAGTCACTTCTTACCTTGTTGAACTCAGAGAAGCCTTCAGAACAGGTTGCTGTGAATTCTTTCAGCCTACCTTCCCATATGCTTCCATGGCTTGAATTGCCACGCATGAAGTAAGTTTAGCATTCCTGGATTTTATATGTGAGAAATTGAGGACTCTTAAAAAAAATGTCACCAGGACTAGTGAGATGGCTCAGTGGATAAAGGCACCCACTGTCAATCTTGACTACTTGAATTAAATCCCCAAGACTCATATGGTAAAAAGATAAAAACTTACTCTCAAAGATATCCTCTGACCTTCACACACTTGGCACAGTGTGTGTGCACACACACAGTGAGAGAGACATGCACAGAGAAAGAAGATATAACTTTTAAATGCTCCCAATTTGAGCAAATGAATGGATGCTGGTGAAATTTCTTAGTACCTATAAGGAATGCACTTGGAGCAGGAAGAAACTACGATTTTGTCTTGAACAAATGAGTTTTGCAATGGATGTAAAACGTTCAAATGGAGATGCGTGTTAGGTAATTCTGTATATGAGTGTGGAACTTAGAGAAGTCGAGGATATTTCTGCTAACTGGGAGTTGAATATAAATTGTGCTGAAAGCTATCAGAATGAATGCGATCACTTATAAAAGGGGAGCATAAAATGAGTGAAACATCTAAACTTGAGAGTTTATGGGATGACCAACATTTAATGGACAGAGGGAGGAGGATGAGTAGGCAGAGATGGAGTAATAAGAGAAGTGGGAAGACTACTCTGCAAGTATTGTGTCACAAAAGCCATACAAAGAAAATATTTCAAATAATAAAGAAGGAGCTAGTGATATTAAATATCGCTGAAATGACAATATTTTTTGGCTTTTGGTTTAACATAAGAAGTAATTCATGATCATTGTGAGAACTGATTTAGAGAGAAAGCCACATTGGAGTGAGCTGTCGATGGAGGGCAAAATGAGAAGGTAGATGGCACAGGAGGTGTGGTATATTCAAGAGGTTGGTTGTGTGTGATTAAGGAGGTAAGAGATTCTGGAGAGTTAACATCAAGGATCTGTGAGTTTGAGGGATTGTGGTTTGCTTGATTGCTTATTTTGGTAAACTTTAATTGAAGTATAACATACACACAGACAATGAAAAAACAGGTGCACATCTTGATGGTGTACTATCTTAACACTTTTATAACTAGCATCCTCCGGATGGGAACGAAGAAAGATAACACCTCAGAATGCCCCCTTGTGACCCATTCCAGTAACTAGCTCCAACAATGCTAAACATTATCCTAACTTCTAACAACTCTAACAACGTAGAGTAATTTTCCTTATTTTTGAACTCTAATAGAGCCATCTAGTATGAGCTCTTTCATGTCTGGCTTTTATCACCGCAGCATTGCTTATGAGACCCATATAATTGTGTGTAGTAGCCATGCATTCAGTCTCACTGCGGTGTATTTACCCATTGTGTTAATTTACCCATTCTCCTATTGAAGGACATTAGGGTAGTTTTCGGTTTGGCACCATTACATTTCTTGTGGATCTCTCTTTTAAAAAATACTCTAATGGCTTTAATGTGCTCCAAGAAAATCGCTTTCCATAAAAGACTCAGACTTTTTGTTTGCTTGTTTGTTTTGAGATAAGGTCTCACTCTGCAAAAGGCAAGTTTAGACATCATTACATAACCCAGGTTAGCTTCAAGCTCAGGGAAATCCTCCTCCCTTAGTCTCCCAAATGCAGGTGTGGAGCTACCTTTTCTGTGTTTGTTTGTTTATTATTTTAAGTTTTTCGAGACAGAGTTTCTCTGTGAAGCCTTGGCTGTTCTGGACTCCCTTTGTCAACCAAGCTGGTCTCTAACTCAAAGAGATCTGTGAGCCTCTGCCTCCCCAAGTGCTGGGATTAAAGGTGTGTACCACTACACCTGGTTTGGAGCCACCTTTTTAAAATATAATTAAAAAAATAAAAAGAGTTGAGTAATCTTTTTTTTGTTAGCTTGTTAGAGACAGAATGTTATGACATAGCCCACACTCACCTTCCCCTCTGTTGAGGTTATAACTATACACCATCACACCCAGACTCAAAATATAGTTACAAAACAAACAAAAACTATTCGGTGATTTGATTCAATAAAAGTAACCTCATGAATCTCAGAGTAATTTATTAAAATTCTAAACATTCACAAAAATGTTCCTACTTAAAATTTCATAGATTTAAACATTAAAACAAAAGACTTACTAAAAAGCTAATCCTCTGTACAAGTCTCCAGATATTTTTCCATCTAATAATAATTCATGAGGCTATTTACAGCCACTTTCCTTAAATGTTTGCTACAAAATAAACTAGTAGGTAGGTGCTAGACAGAAACATTTATTTCCAGAGCCAAAGTTTAAAGGGACTTCTTTTTAAAATTACATTTATTTATTGTGTATTTACATGCTTTTGTGCATGTCCTGCTATATGTGTGGATGTCAGAGGACAATTTATGACAGTTGGTTCTCTCCTTCCCCTATATGGAGTCTGAGAATCCAATTCAGGTAATCACACTTAGTGGCAAAGGCTCCTACCCTTTGAGTCATTTCCATGCCCTTAATTTTTTTGAGGTGAAACTCACATAATGAAAATAAACAATTAGCAATAAAAATTATATGAACATTATTTTTCCAAAGTGGGATCAGAGTATAATTGCTCATACCTATAATCTCAGTATTCAAGATCCTGGCTGCAGCAGGAGGCTCTCCTTGAGTTAAAGTCCAGGTTGGGCTACAGAGTGAGACTGCCCCCTCCCACCAAAGGAAACCAACAACCAACAGAAAAACAAACATAAAATATTCTATAAAAGAGTAAATCTGACATGAACTCAATGGCTGGCTCTTTGATCACCTTCCCCTAAGGCGGGAGCAGCCTTCTCAGGCCACAGAGGAAGACAATGAAGCCAGTCCTTAGGACACCTGATAGGCTAGGGTCAGATGGAAGGTAAAGAGGACCTCCCCTATCAGTGGACTTGGAGAGGGACAGGGAGGAGATGAGGGAGTGTGGGATTGAGAGGGAATGAGGGAGGGGACTACAGCTGAGATACAAAGTGAATAAATTATAATTAATATAAAAATTAAAATTAAAAAGAGTGGATCTTAAAATACTTACGATTATTTTTATAAACATTTGAATGTTTATTAATTACTAAATTATTGAATTTTATTTAATTATTAAAAAGGTACATAGCTGTCACAGTTTCTGACTGTTCATATATACACAGGTTCAAACCAGAAAAAAATCCCATCACTGAAAAGGGGAGGTGGTCACAAAGTCAAACTCCTAACCAAGAAGCTATTAACAATTGATGTGTTCTGGGAAAGGGGAAATCAGTTTCTCTGAGACAGTGACATTGGGTTGTAGCAACCATACTCCTGGGCAGGCCTTAGACGTAGACGTAGGAATCAACACAAACCTAAAGTTTTTTGAGGGGTATGGCCTTTTTATTTTGTTTTGGTATTTGTGTGTGGTGTGTGTGTGTTATTGGTTTTTTTATTTCCTTTTTTGTTTGTTTTGGTATTTGTGTGTGGTGTGCGTGTGTTATTGGCTTTTTGTTTTGTTTTGGTATTTGTGTGCGGTGTGTGTGTTATTGGTTTTTTGTTTTGTTTTGGTATTTGTGTGCGGTGTGTGTGTTATTGGTTTTTTGATTTCCTTTTTTTTTTTTTTTGATTGAGAGAACATGAAGTTGGGTCGATAGGGAGTTAAGAAGGATATGGACAGAGTTGGGAGAAGAAAAGAATAAAATCAAAATAGATTGCATAAAAATTTTTTAAATAAAACAATGAAATGAATTGAGGTAAAAATATGCATAGCAATGGTTTATCCATTATAAGTATACAAACAATAGCTTTTAATAGTAATATGTTCAGAGTTGTACATCTACTTCTACTAATTTGAAGGCATTTTATCATTTACCATTTTCTCTTCAGTAGCAGGGACTGAACTCGGGACTTAATTGTGCTGGACAAGCACTCTCAAGAGTTACATTCCATCTTGAAAATATTGATTTCACCCTTACAAATATTGTGCTGTGGCTGGAGAGATGGCTCAGGATGTAAACTCCTTGTCCCTCAAGCATGTGGACCTGAGTTCAATCCCCAGGACCCGGGTCAAAGTTGAGCCCCATAGTACATACCTTTAATGCCAACACTGCACAAGCAAGAGGCAGAAGGATCCTTAGGGCTTGCAGGCAAGCAAGTTTAGGTAAATAGGTGATTTCAAAGTTCACACAGGGTCTGGTCTCAAGAAATAAGGTAGAGGACTGGAGAGGTGACTCACTATATAAAGCATTTGCTACCCAAGGATGAGGATCTAAGTTCAGATCCCCAGAACCCATATAAAGCTGCACACAACAGCGCCTGCCTCTGTCATCCCGATGCTCCTGTGGTGAGATGAGAGACAGAGGCAGAGACTCCCTAGAAGCTTACAGGCCAGCTAGCCTGGTGTGCCCAGTTGTGACCAATGACCATGTCTCAAGCAAGGTGAAAGATAAGGACCAATACCATGGCTTGTTCTGGCAAACACACACACACACACACACACACAGAGAGAGACAGAGACAGAGACAGAGACAGAGAGAGAGACAGAGAGAGACAGACAGAGACAGAGACAGAGATAGAGAGATGAAAGTTGCTTCCCTTAGCTTTTTAAAAATTATTTCTTTTATTCTTGAGATTATGATATAATTATATCATTTCTACATTCCCTTCCAAACCTCCCTAGCTCTCTTTGGCTCCCATATTGCCTCTGGATGATTTTTATTTTACTTTCATCTTTATATTGTTCTGTGCTGTTTGAATTTATTATTGACAGCATCAGGAAAAAACAGTCAAGTTCTTTTGACTATGAAAAGCATTTTTTGAGGGAGCCAAGTTCTTTTCATTGTATTGTGTTTTTAACTGATACAGAAGGATTAGGGTTATATATATTAATTTAATACCATGAGATACTTCAATCCATATTATATAATCAGGTTAAATGTATCTGTCATCTCAAATAATTTTTACTTTCTAGCCAACATATCCTAACTCATCCGGTTTTCTAAAATCTACAGCAAGTTATTGTTATCTGTAGTCATCCTATTGTACAATAAGATACAAGCGTATTCTCTTTTGTGCCTGTAGCTGACTACTTTCTCCTTAACTCTCGCTATCCCTATTCTCCCCAACCTCTGTTAACTATCATCCCACTTGCAACTTCTGTAACTTCAACTACTGTGAAATACACACACACACATACACACATACACACACACACACACACATATATATATATATATATATATATATATGACATCATGTGGTATTTGTCTTTCTGTGCTTGGATTATTTCATTTAGCATCATCAACTCCACTTCCACCCATTTAGACACAAGTGATGCGAATTTCTTTTCTTGTGGTTAGACAGAATTTTATTGTGTGCATGTACAGAAATTTTTCTTTCTCTTTTCATTCATTACTGGGCATCAAAATTGATTCCAGGTTATGCCAATTGTGAATAGTGCTTCAATAAGCATAGAGATTAGCTATCTTTTCACACTGTTCCTGTTTCCTTTAATGTACACCCAAAAATGGCATTGATGGATCATATGACAGTACTAGTATCATTTCTTGAAAAAAATGCTATGCTTTTCTCTAGTTGTACCAATATGCTCATTAATAGTGTGCAAGGAATGTTCACTTTCCTCCATACTTCACCAGTCCTTGATAGTTTTACTCTTCTTGCTAATATTTATTCTTATGGGAGTGAAGTGAGATCTCACCAGAGTTTTGACATACATTTTCCTGACAGATATTGATGCATTTTTCATATACCTGTTAATCGTTTGCATGTCTTCTTTTCCTTTGCTGTTGACTTTTGAAGTCTTATATAGTCTGAATATTAAACCATTGTCAGATATATATTATGGAAGCAGTGTCTTCCGCCCTATGTTGCTTTTTCGTTCTGATGATTGTTCCATTTGATGTGCAAAAAATTTAGTTTGATGTAAAAGTTAGCCATTTAATTTACTCCTATTTTATTGAGGTAGCTTCTCTCTGATGCTCAGTCTGGCCCTGAATCCCAGTTTTTAAACAATCCTCCTGGCTCAGTCTCAAGTGCTGGAACTGCAGACACACCACTTGCATTCTACTTGCACACTACTGCATGATTAACCATTTTAAAGTATTCTAAAACTGGCATAGTGGCATATGCCTTTAACTCTGGCACTCAGGAGACAGAGGCAGGCAGATTTTTGTGAGTTCGAGGCCAGCTGAGTCTACAGAATGAGTTTCAGGATAGCCATAGATATACACTGAAACCCTGCCTTGAAAATACTAACAAATGAAAATTAAAAAAAAAATCTATTCAGTGGCAGTTAGCATATTCCCAATGTTGTGTTACCCATCCCTCTGGTTTCAAAAAATTTTCATCTCCCAAAAGAAAACACTTTAACCATTAAGTCAATGCTCCCTACTTAATCCCTCCCCCTCCTATATTCCTGACAACTGCAACAGATGTACTTATTTTTGATATTTCATATAATCACACAGCACAGACCTTTCTGTATCTGGAGTCTTCCCATGGGTTTTGGAATTTGCCTACACATTGTGCTATGGACCAGTACTTCATTCTATTTTAGGGCTGAACAATATTTCATTGTATGAACATACAACAATTTCTTTAGCTAACCATTCGTTGACAGACATTTGAGCCTTTGGGATATAAATAGAACTGCTATGTAAATGAGAATTCTGTGTATTCTTTTGAGTTCCTGTTTTCAATTATCTTGACTATGTACATAGGAGTGAAATTATGCAGTCATATAATCATGCTACAGTCGATTTTGTGAAGAACTGTCAAACTGTTTTTACACAGTGGTGGCATCACTTCACATTCTCACTACTGATATACAAAGTGTTTTGTACTTTAAGCCAACTGCTGCCTATCCTCCACAACATATGCGGTTTTTTTGTTTGTGTTTTGGTTTGGTTTATAATACCCACCATAGTAGGTGTGAAAAATCTCATTGTGATTTTGAATTTCCTAACTGGGTGTCAGTGTGCATGTTGACCATTTACAGCTATTCTTCAGAGAAATGTCTCTTTAGATATTTTGTCCATTTTTAAATGGCCTGTCTTTTTATATTGAGCTGTAAGAAGGTTCTGTATGTCTTCTGGCAACTATATCATTATTAGAAATATAACCTGTAATTACTTTCTCTCTTCCTCTAAGTTGTCTTTTCACTTTCTTGCAATTGAGATAACCATATACTTTATCCCTCCTTTTATTAATTTGGCATTTTACATTATTGATTTTCTTGTTTTGAACAGCCTTTCAATTCCTAGATGAATTCCACTCGGTCATAGTACACAATTCTTTAATATGCAATCAGATTCATTTATAAGTATTTTGCTGATGACTATACATCTGCATTCATGAGGTATAATGGTATGTAACAAACATTCTTTTATTTATTTTTTTTATTTTTGAGACAAAGCTTGTTTAGCCCATGCTAGCTTTGAATTTGAACTCCTCGTGCCTCAGGCACTAGAGTGGTAGGATTATAGGCATGGACCATCTAGCTCGTTTCAAACCTTTATTTTACAAAGAATAAAGTGACGATACATTTCAGTCAAAAAATTAACAGCAAATGGAAAAGACAAGATTCACGTGGCAGCAGTTATAACCTTAAATAAAATTTTGTTACATGGAAAATTATAATTGACCATGTATCTTGCAAGATAATTTTTTTCAAGGAATATCTTACTTGATATAGCTAACAAAGTTTAAAAAAATACAACTAAATTTTAAGCTTATCGTGTCATTTTAGGAATGAGGAAAAATTGACTAAAGTTAGGTGATTTGCAGTAGTGACAGTTACAGTAAGCAAGAGCTGACACATTTTTGTTTCTAACCACTTACATAAAACACTTTGAAATTACACCTCCTTTATACTATAGATCTCCAAAGTCCATATCCCTGACTTTTTTTGCTTGCTTCTAACTAAAACAAATGCACTGCTATTTAAGCCATTATCTATCCCACATTCTCTTTGATGCAGCTAGAAAACAGCTTACTAGGACTTTATTAGAAAAATATTTCATGTACTTGAAATGAAATTAAACATGTGACTGCATTTTTTAATATTTTCTGTCAATATTATTTACTGAGCCTTGGGCGCTGGACAAGTGCATGCTCTCTACATCTCTACATAGGAAGTTCAAAGTGTGTTGGACTGTGCTAATAGCCATGAGGTCACAGGATAATCTCAGCAAATGTTTATGGTGAAGGTGTATGTGATATTTCAAAGTGACAAGAAAATACCAAAGCTGTTTGAAAGGTTCAAGTTGAAATGTTCAAATTAAGAGGAATGCCATTGGAAAAAGTCAAAGTAAAGCTGTGTACAGTAATGGTTTAATTCAAATGCATGAGTCAATGATGCTTAGTACGTGGGTGGTACTGGATGTAGATAGGTAGAAATGGAATGGTGAAAATGAGGGAGAAAAATCAATGAAAAATGTGTGTCGATTCAAAGTTCAGATGAACTATGTGAATCAATTTGTTTTCCTGCACAATAATTTCCACAATTGCATGTCATATATCAAGCTTAATATGACATGCTGCTTCTAATAGCCTTATGAGGAAGTGCTGAAGAAGGTCTTGACATTTCAGGGTCCCTCCCGTGGTAATTTCTTTCATTATTATTATTATTATTATTATCAACTACAATTTATTTACTTTGTATCCCAGCTGTAGTCCCCTCCCTCATCTCCTCCTGTTACCACCCTCTCTCTTTTCCCCCTGTGTCTTCCCTAGTCCACTGATAGGGGAGGTCCTGCTCCCCTACTGTCTACAATCTTAGCCTATCAGGTCTCATCAGGACTGTCTGGGTCCTCTTTCTCTGTGGCCTAATAAGACCACCTCACCTGGGGGAGGTGATCAAAGAGCAGGTGACAGAGTCCATGCCAATGACTGCCCCTGCTCTGCTTATTAGGGAGCTCACATGGAAACTGAGCTGCCCATGGGCTATATCTGAGCATGGTGTCTAGGTCCTCTAAATGCATGGTCCTCGCTTGATTCATCATTTTCTGCAAGCCCCCCTGGACCCAGATTTTTTGGCTCTGTTCATCTCCTTGTGGAGCTCCTGTCCCCTCCAGATCTTTCTATCTCCCCCATCTTCCATAAGATTCCCTGCACTATGCCCAAAGTTTGGCTATGAGTCTCAGCTTCTCCTTCAATTACCTTCTAGGTAAGAGTCTTTCAGAGACCCTCTGTGGAAGGCTCCTGTCCTGTTCCCTGCCTTCTCCTACTTCCAATGTCTATCCTTCCAAACGAGGATTAAGCCTCTTCCGTAGGGTCCACCTTCCTGTTTTGTTTCTTTAAGACTATAGATTTTAGTATGTTTATCTTGTATTACATGGCTAATATCCACTTATAAGTGAGTATATAACATGCATGTCTTTCTGGTCCTGGGTTACCTCACTCAGGATGATCTTTTCTAGTTCCATCTATTTGCCTGCAAATTTCATGATTTCCTTGTTTTTAACAGCTGAGTAGTATTCCATTGCGTAAATGTACCACAATTTCTGTATCTATTCTTGGGTTGAGGGACATCTAGGTTGTTTCCAGAGTCTGGCTATTACAAATGAAGCTGCCATGAACATAGTTGAGCAAATGCCCTTGTTGTATGGTTGAACATCTTTTGGATGTTCAGGAATAGAATAGCTGGATATTGGGGTAGCACTAATCCTAATGTTTCTAAGAAAGTACCAGATTGATTTCCAAAGTGGTTGTATAAGTTTACATTCCCACCAGCAATGGAGGAGGGTTCCCTTTTCTCTACATCATGTGTTGTCCCTTGAGTTTTTTATCTTAGCTATCTGATAGGTTGTAAGCTGTAATTTCAGAATCATTTTGATTCGTATTTCCCAGATGCCTAAGGATGTTGAGCATTTCTCTTAGGTTTTCTGTGCCATTCAATATTCCTCTTTTGAGAATTCTCTGTTTAACTCTGTATTCCATTTTTTTATTTAGATTACTTGGTTTGTTGGTGTTTAACTTCTTGAGTTCTTTATATATTCTGGATATTAGCCCTCTGTCAGATATAGGATTGGTGAAGATCTTTTCCCAGGCTGTAGGTTGTCATATTGTTCTGTTGACAGTGTCCTTTGCTTTATAGAGAAGCTTTTCAGTAATTTCAACTCAATAGCTCCAGCTCTTTAGTTGTATACTCTAGGTCTGTTCGAAATTTTTCTATTTTCCCTTCTTTTGGTGTGTGTGAGTGTGTCTGTTTCTCCTTGTTTTGATTCCAAGTGACAAGCTACAAGTGACAGTAGATACAAGCTACTGACTCCTTCAGCCTTCCTATCTTTTTTCTTGATTAGCATTTATATATATATATATTTATATATATATATATATTTATATATATATCAAGGACAGTAGATGCAACAGTGGGCCCTTCTCAGTGTATCATGTCAACCTAGTTCACTGGTGAATGTGTTATTTATTAGGTTTCACCACTATGCAGTTGCTGTTTTCCTCCTTTGTTGTTGTTAAATATTTGAGGAAATTATTTTGAGAGTACTCTAACACCTTGCATCTCTTTAACTTTTGCCCACTATTTTCAGTCCATACATGCTTCTTCTTGTAATAGTTATTATTGTGGTGTTTGCCTATGCTGATTATATATTTCAGTTATTACTTATTTGATAATTGGAATTCTTCTTCCAATTATCAAGTAAGTAATAACTGAAATGTCTTCCCCCATACTGCTTTAATTTAATCATTTGCTTACAAAATTTTAGAACAATGTCTATTTTATTCTGCAAATTATAATTCATTATTATATGTTTTTGGTTTTAGAGTTTTTTCCACATATGTGTTCTGTAAAGATATTCTACTAAACCTTTTCTACTAGGCCTTTTCTGCATGGTTTCTTGTAACTGCAAACTATCTGGAATTCATTTCTGTATGTAGAATAAGAAGGAGGTTAACATATGTTCTCTGCTAGATAGATAACCAAGTAAGAATTTTCTGGAAAAGCACTATACTTACTGAAAAGACTCTCTTTTCCCTCACTGAGCTGCATTGTCTTCTTTGACCTATTCTGGGTTTGATTTTAGAGACCCTGTTCTGTTCTATCTTGTGTCAATATCACATAGTCTTAATGGTTATATGCACACAGCTTGGTCTCTAGTATTATGACTTATTTAGAACTTTCTCAAAGCTGCCTTAGCTATTCTTAATTTTTTTTTAAATTTTCGTGTTGTGGTGGCTAATCTTCATTGTCAATTTGAGTTAGATTTAGAATCAACATGGAAATAAACCTCTGGGTGTGTTTCTGGGAGAGTTTGTGGAATGGTTTAATTGAATGGAGATGGCTTTGTCCCAAGGGCTGGTGTCCAGAATGAACAAAAAGGAAACCATGTTCTTACCTTGATAGACTGCACATCATGAAAGCAAGAGCTAAAAATAAACCTCTCCTGCCATAAGTTCTTCCTTGCTATCTATTTGGATATAATAAGGGGGAAAGTAACTAAAACACATACAGATTTTAGAATTGGCTTGTCAATTTCCATATGTGAAGAAAAATTCCTGATAAAGTTTGGGATTGTCTTAGATCTATAGATCAAATCAGCAAGAACTGACTTCTTTACAATATTGACATGTATAACCTGCCCATTTATTTAGGTCTCTTTTACTTCCTCTCATAAATTGCTTTAGAATTATCTATTAAGGAGCCTTGAATGTTTTCATCGGCATTAGATATTTTTCAGTGATGTTTTGGTTTTGTCTTATAGCATCTCCTTAGATTTTAATAAAATCATTTGAGAATAAAGATATTTTTATTTTCCTCCCTATAATGAAAAAAAAGAAAGTGACAAAGAGACATGCTTTATAATTATTAGATGAATCAGAATGTGAATACTGAAAGAAAGATAACAGCCCTCTAGACTCTAATGAGAACAAAATTGATTACATTGGTGAGACCTGAGGTGGAGATATCTTAGCTGAATTTTTTCAGGTTCAGGAATGAATGAATAATGTATTTTAAAAGACAAAAAGGAATAACAGAGGATACAATGGTTTCACATTAGAAAGAAAATTGTGTCATAGGAATCACTTTTCTCACAATTACCTCTTTCTGATAAAAGACCATGAGACCACGTTCTGTACTGTTCAAGATTTTGTGTCAAGTTTCATTTTGTACAAATTCATTGTTATATAAAATATCTTCTTTTTAAAATTTTATTTTTTATCTTTATTATTATTGATTAGAGTTTATTCACTTTGTATCCCCCCTGTAGCTTCCTCCCTCCTCCCCTCCCAATCCCACCCTCCGACCCCCTTCTCCACCCATACCCCTCCCCCAGTCCACTGATAAGGGAGGTCCTCCTCCCCTTCCCTCTGACCCTAGTCTATCAGGTCACATCAAGAATGGCTGCATTGTCTTCCTCTGTAGCCTGTAAGGCTGCTCCCCACTCAGGGGGAGGTGATCAAAGAGCAGGCCAATCAGTTCCTGTCAGAGAAAGTCCCTGTTCCCTTTACTACGGAACCCTCTTGGAGACTGAACTGCCATGGGCTACATCTGTGCAGGGGTTCCAGGCCATCTCCATGAGTGGTCCTTGGTTAGAATATCAGTCTCAGCAAAGACCCCTGGGCCCAGATTTTTTGGTTCTGTTGCTCTCCTTGTGGAGCTCCTGTCCTCTCCAGGTCTTACTATTTTCCTACTTCTTTCATAAGATTCCCTGCATTCAACCCAAAGTTTGGCTATAAGTCTCAAATATCTTCTTAAATGTTGTGGCGGTGATGTTTTTGTATGAAATGTGCCTTGTAAGTCTCTAGCATTAGAATACGTAGTCCCTAGTTGTTGGCAGTTTAGGGAGGATTATGAAGTGAAGCCTTGTTAGATAAAGGAGGTATGACACTAGGGAGTGGACTTGGAGGTTTCAAAAGACTTGGGCTTTTATGATCTGCCTCTTTGCTTTCTGTTTGATATTTTAAGATATGAGCTCTCAGCTGTTCCTCCACCCAGCATGCCTACTTCTTGCTACCATTTTGCCCTGTCATGATGCCCCTCATCTTCAGAAACTGTAAACCCATGAAATTATTTTATTCAAGAGTTGCCTTGATCAAGGTTTTTTTATCAAAACAACAGAAAAATAACAAATACTGCTGTTACTGTTTTTTAGAGACAGGGTCTCATGCATCCCAGGCTAGCCTCAAATTTCCTGTGTAGCAGAGAATGGTCTGGAACTTCTGATCCTCTTGCCCCTATCTCCCAAAAGATGTACGTGAGTTTATAGCTATATACCACCCCACCTGGTTTTATTCTTTCATGTCTTGTTGTCATGGAACTCAGGGCTTCCTGAATTGTGAGTAAGCACTCTAACAATCTTCACCAACCCTATATCTGACAGGCAGCTAATATCCAGAATATATAAAGAACTCCAGAAGTTAAAAAGCAATAAATCAAGTAATCCAATTAAAAAATGGGGTACCGAGTTAAACAGAGAATTCTCTGTAGATGAATATCGAATGGCAGAGAAACACTTAAAGAAATGCTCAACGTCGTTAGCCATCAGGGAGATACAAATCAAAACAACCCTGAGATTTCACCTTACACCCATCAGAATAGCTGATATCAAAATCTCAAGTGGCAACACTTGATGGAGAGGTTGTGTAGAAAGGGGAACCCTCCTACATTGCTGGTGGGAAATGTAAACTTGTACAACCACTTTGAAAATCAATCTGGTGCTATCTCAGACAATTAAGAATAGTGCTTCCTCAAGATCCAGCTATACCACTCCTAGGTATATATACAAAATATGCTCAAGTACAAAACTAGGACATTTGTTCAAACATGTTCATGGGAGCTTTATTTGTAATAGCCAGAACCTCGAAACAACCCAAATATCCCTCAACAGAAGAATGGATACAGAAACTGCGGTACAGTTACACAATGGAATACTACTCAGCAATTAAAAACAAGGAAATCATGAAATTTGCAGGCAAATGGTGAGATTTAGAAAAGATCATCCTGAGTGAGATATCCGGGAAGCAGAAAGACACACACAGAATATATTCACTTATAAGTGGATACTAGACCTGTAAGATAGGATAAACACACTAAAATCTATACACCTAAAGAATATAAACAAGAAGGACGTCCCAGGGTAAGAGGATCAATCTTCACTTAGAAAGACAAATGGGATGAACATTGGAAGTAAGAGAAAACAAGAAACAGGACAGGAGCCTACCACAGAGAGCCTATGAAAGACTCTACCTAGCAGTGTACCAAAGCAGATGCTGAGACTCATAACCAAACTTTGGGCAGAGTGTAGGGAATCATATGAGAGAAGGGGGAGTTAGTAAGGCATGGAGAGGACATGAGCACCACAAGGACCAAATATATCTGGGCACAGGGGTCTTTTCTGAGACTGATTCTCCAACCAAGGACCATGCATGGAGATAACCTAGAACCCCTGTTCAGAAGTAGCCCATGTCAGCTTAGTACCCAAGGGGGTTTCCCTAATATGGGGAACAGAGACTGTCTCTGATATGAACTCAGTGGCTGTCTCTTTGACCCCCCCCCCCCGAGGGAGGAGCAACCTTGCTAGGCCACAGAGGAGGATATTGCTGCCAGTCCTGATGAGACCTGATAAACTAGGGTCAGTTAGAAGGGGAGGAGGACCTCCCCTATCCGTACACTTTGAGAGGGGCAGGGAGGAAATGTGGGAGGGAGGGTAGGATTGGAAGGGAATGAGGGAAGGGGCTACAGCTCGGATACAAAGTAAATAAACTGTAATTAATATAAAAAATAAAGATTAAAAAAAGAAAATTCATGTTGATTTTCTTGGTTTTACAGTTTAATGGATTTTTATGTTTCCGTGGAACTCTTGTCAATATTCAGAAACGAGTATTACAATAATATTAAATAAACTCCTGGCTTTATTTGGATTTTACTAAATTTCTATTCATGTCTTCTTGTCTCAAAATCTAACCCAGAATAGTGATAGTTTTACAATAGAATTTTCTAAGTTTTTAGCACATGGATATACAACAGATATGTATAGACCTTGTTGATAAACCTATTATTTCATAGGTAATCTGTGTGTTATTTTGAATTTTCTAGATGACCAGGTATATCATCAGAATATAATGAATGTTTTTAATTTTTATGCTTTTTTTTTTCAGAGACGGGGTTTCTCTGTGTAGCTTTTGTCAGGCAAAATACAGGGAGCAAATATTAATCATTTTATTCTTTCAAACCATTTGATTCTAATAAGGAGTAGGAGAGAGGTGGGACTATTAGCTAAAGTGTTGATAAGTTGGAGAAGTTCGGCTTGGGGGTTGGTTCATTTTACTTTTGCTTTTTGTTTAATTTTCTTAAGAAAGGGCTTGAAGTGTTTGCAGTCTGAAAGGTCAAATAAAAAAGAACAGTTGTAATATAGAGAATTACAACAGTTGGCCGCACTGTCAAAACTGTAATGCCACACACTTCCACACACAGACTCACCTCCATTGCTGCAATAGTTGTAGTTGTTTTATAGTTCACATTTATAAAAAAAATAATTTTTTATATTATAACTTAACTACATCATTTCTTCTTTCTCTTTCCTCCCTCCAAAACTACCATGGATTTCATAACCTCTTTTTTCATTAATTGTTTTTGCTCTCACGTGAGTGTTTGCATGCATGTATGTGTGTGTGTGTGTGTGTGTGTGTTTCTAAATACAAGCTGACCAGTCCATATAATATTATTAGTGTGCATGTTTTCAGGGCTGACCATTTGGTGTTGGATAACCAATTGACTTTGTCTTCTCTAGGGAAGACTGTTTCTCTCACTCTTATCATTCCTTAGTTGCTTGTAGTCCTTTGTGTAGTACTTGAGACCTCCTGAGCTTCCGTTCCACACTTTACATTTTATGGCTGTCGGTAGCCCTAGAGTAGCTATCCTTTGTGTAAAAACAAACAAACAAACAAACAAAAAAAACAGTTTTCTTGATTTCCAACATATCTATAACCAATATTTCTTAAGTCCCTTTCATCATCCAGTCCTAATAGCACAGATCCATAATTCCAGCTACTTGGAAGTCTGGGACAGCAGGCAGGTCTGAACTATATAATGAGCCCTTGTCTCAAAACAAAAAGTAAAACTAGGGCTGGCAGTAGAGATTTGTGGTACAGTGTTTGCCTAGTATGTGCTCAGTTCCAACACAAGAAAAAGAAAACAACCCACTCCCATTACTGTTTATTTTTCCAACGACTTTGGGAATGCTACTTATTGCATTGTCTGAATGGTGATAAGTGTCTGCAGGCCTCCATCTAGTTTCTCCGTTCTTCGGTAATTACCCACTAGGATAATCAATATTACTGCTATCAATATTACTCCTTCCTGATATCTTTTCTTATGAGACATCTCATATTGTCCTGGGTCCAAACTATTCATGTCTTTTGGAGCATCTCCACCAGTGGCTTCTTAAAAAAATAACCATAGGAGGGAAGTTTTCTTACACAAGACTTTGCATATCAGAAAACATTTATTCCTCAGAATAAGAGAGCCCCCCCAGAACGGGAGGGGGAAAGGAGGAAGAGGGTGGCAGGGTCGAACTGGGTAGAGTGGAGGGAAGGGTCTGCAATAAGGATGTAAAATGAATAAATAAATCAGTTTTTTAAAAATGAAATCATTTATTTCTAAATCCTGATTAACACTTTTATTAAATAAGTAAATTTATTACTTAAAAAGTAGTTTTTCCATCCAGGACCCTGTCTTAAAAACAAAAACAAAAAAATAAACATAAATAAAAATGATTTCACCTCAGAATTTTGAAACTGTATTCCTTTCTTTTCTAAAGTCTAACATATCTGTTGAAAATTGTCCTTTTGGTTTCCTAAACCTTTTTATGTGACCTGATTTTCCTTTCTGAAAGCTTTTAATATGTTTTTGTCATCTACAGTGTTCTAAGTTGTCCTGATAATTTGCCATTGGTGAGACTTTTTTCATTAACAGAACTGGGCAGTTGCTGGAAGTTACAATCTAGATTCGCATATCCTTCATTTCTGGGAACTTGACACTATTTTTAAATCTACTACTCATTTTCTCTTTTCTCAGTTCTTATAAGTTTATTGATTAAATTGGCCTTCTCTATTGATTCTCTCGTTTTGTTTCTTTTCTCTCCAATTTTCAAGTACTATCTTAACTTTAGTTTCTGTGGTAAGAGTCTTTATGTTATAAAACTACCTATAATGCTTTTTAATCAGTTTCTAGCATTTTAAATTTCTAATGGCTATCTCTTGTCTTCTATTTCTTTTTAAAATTCCTATTTCTGTTCATTGGATAAAATATGCTATCTTTCTAAGGATATTAATTGTCTAAGGTTTATACTTTTGTGCTCTGCACTGTTTGCTTGGAGTGTATTTTTTTCTCTTTGTATGTGTGTGTGTGTGTTCTTGCATCTCTGTGTGGTTTCTTGCTTTCATGTTTAAGGCTTTCTTCTAGTGATATTGAACCTGTTTTCATTTACACTTTTGATTTTTTGAGACTGGGTAGCCTGGAACAACTTTGAACTCATGATTCTTCTGCCTCTGCTTCCTAAATGCTTGTATTGTAGGAATGTTCCACCATGCCAGGTTTCTATTTAAATTTTTAATAGAAGGTCTTTTAAGGACTGTTAAGTGGTAGGCTTCACTGCAGGCAATTGGGCAAAAAGCCAGATGTTTCATTGGATGAATGGCAATCATCGATAGAAGCAATCTTCATTGTGCAAAGATTTCAGTTACCACCGGTCTCCCAGCAATATAGCTCAGATTTCAGGGATCTTACTATTTTAACTGAGAGTAATTGTGTTAAGTGAAAATGTTGCTGCTAACTCATCAACTCATTAATCATTATGTATTACTAATGACAAGTATGCACAGAGACCATGTCACCACTTTCAAAATCTGTTGGTGAGTGGTTACTGTGCTTCTTGTTTTTTATTTGACTCATAGACAACAAAGTACTGCTCTAATGTTTCTTGCTTGTCTCCCAGTGATAAATCCTCATGATAATTTTAAATGGGTAATCCAAAGAGAGAATTGGCTAACAAAGATAAGAGTATGCAAGGAATTAGAAAGTAAAAATGCTTGAAGTAAAATTGGATATAATTTGAAAATGGCAACAGCAAAGCTAAGATACATGACGCCTATATGAAGCTGTGGTGTGAATAATTTTGAAAAGTTCAATGAATGCTACCAAAATGAGATAAACTTGCACAGGCATCTCTTAGTTTAAATTGTGCTGGAGACAGAAAGCTTTTTTGTGGTTGAAAGGAAGTGTTTGCCTCTAGTTTGAATTGAAGATTATAATAAAAATATTCCAATCATTTTGGCTACTGTTCAGGCCAAAGCAGTGAAGTTATTTCCAGTAAAGACTGTTTTAATCATTTTAGAAGTTTGCATGATGTGATTAATGCTGCTCTGCACAGTGTAGCTACTCACCCAGGTAAAGCTACTGCTGTAAAATTTGTACCTAGATTTCAAGGATTAGTTAAGGGGACGTTTATAGCCAGTTGTCAACTATTTAAAGAGGAAATCCCATCCATAACTTACATGAAAAATAGATAATGGACCATCAAATGACCATAAAAGAAAGATTCAAGAATAACAGCCAGAGCAATGTATTGAAGATGAACTTATCAACATAAATGAGGGAACTGGTTGTGACAAAAGAATGAAGACACCTCCAGCAGAATTGATGCTGGGAAAAAAACTCATATTAATGGAACCCTCCAATATTTCACAAGATTAAAATTACAAAAGATGAAATGCTAGAAGCTGATCTGGGCTTGGAAAGGACTGTGACAATTTTCATGCCAAGCCATAGAAAGGAAGTTTGCTTTGTATTGTAAATTATACTATACTATGAGAAAGAAAGAGCTTTTTCAAATTACTTAAATTTAAAAAAAAACGTAATTCTGAAAGCTCCTAATGTTTTCAATTACCATGTACTAAATAAATATCTGCATTACTATTTCATCATCAAATGTCCATATACATTGATACCTGACAGTGAAAATTTTTAATTGTAAAAGTTGTAGAATGCTTCCCACTGAGTCTTGAAATCACTTTCTATGGTTCTAGCCAGCAAATAACATATTTGTGGTCCTGCGCTTCTATGAAAGTAAGAACATCCTTTATCTGTATCTCTCTTCTCTGGGCTTTTCAGTTTCTTTAGCGAGCAATCTTCCAGTCTCTTGGCTGACAACTATACATAAAGCTGCTAACATTTTGGAAACTGAAAAGTAACAGTAGTTACTGGGGTTTCAACATTGAAGACTCAGTTACTTTGAATAGTTTTCTATGGTCTCTTACTCTGTGTGTGGTATTCTCCAATCTAAAATCTTCCTCATTCAGTTTCTCCATAAAATGAATCTTCTATGTCTTGCCAGGATGAGGGAAAGAGATTCAGAGCATAGCTTCCTCATACAAGCTTGCAGGACAAGAAAACAAAGCAACACTCTTTTCCATTCTAATCTTCCCAATTTTGCTAAAAGTCCTGAGCTTTTCCGGGCTTCTATGGGTTTATTGCTTTGCTTCTCATTAGTATTACCCCTTGCATGGACTTGTTTTTTGTTTGTTTGTTTTGTTTTGTTTTGTTTTGTTTCATTTTCAGATCTGCTATTTCATCTGTTTTCCATCTTCCAAATATGTATTCATATTTCTTGTCCTCTGTGATCTGCCTTTCTTCTCAGTTTATTCTCATGAACTTAATCTTTTTTATTTTACTACTCAATTTGGGTAGGTTTTATCGAAGAATAGGTTTTTTTATGTTATACTTAACTGAAATGCTCAATTATCATAAATTTATAGTAATTCCAATATGTCTTACTACAAAGTTCCTCTCACTAAAAAGGTAGGAGTTTAAGTGCGTACCTGAAATCTAAAGAGCCTTGAGGCAGAAATGAAAGAATCCCAATTTTGAGACCAGACTTGGATGCATAATAAAACCATGTCAATAAATAAATAAATAGTTCATCTATAATTAGGATTTTATTAGGTGCATACAACAAAAATTCAAAACAAAAATATAAATTTGGATAATGGCAAGATGCTGAGATGATGAATCATGTAATAGATGCTAAATGAAATAAAAAGGGAAGGGAAGGTGGGCTATGGCTGTAGCTTGGTGGTAGAATATTTACTTAGCACTCCTATGGCCTTGGGTCCCATCCGCATAACTACATACCACAATAAGGATGGAATAGAAGAAATGAAACAAGTGAAAATCAAGACTCAGTATACTGAGGTCCTTGATTACGCTGTTTTAAAAATATGGTCATAGGGGAAATAGTTGAGTAAATAAACAAGAAAGATTTTTTTTAAGTGGGCTATTTGAATTAGTAATTTGGGGAACAGAAAAGTCATGTTACTTATAATGGCACAGAGAGCAAGGTCATTGGAATGAGGTAACAAATAACTGAGACGTCAGATGAAGCCATGTGGCTGTGAAATTATACTTGATAATGAACAAAATTTACTATATTTGAAGGCAATGTTCCTTTTTATCAAAAAAAATTAACCACCAGAAGAAGAGGGTAAATGAACATATTTGTGGTCCTACACTTCTGTGAAAGTAAGAACATCCTTTATCTGTATCTTTCTTCTCTGGGCTATTCAGTTTCTTTAGCGAGCAATCTTCCAGTCCCTTGGCTGACAACTATACATAAAGCTGATTTATGTCACTTTTGTCATTACTATGAACAAAGTCCAAATAGAGGAAGGGTTGGTTTTGGCTCACAGTCAGAAGGTACAGTCAGTCCATCGAGCCAGGGATGACATGATAAGGGAGCACAAGGCTGCTTGCCCACAACTCAATGGATCAGGAGGCCATGAAAGGACAGAAAGTGGAGTGTGTCTTAAAATATTAAGACCCCATCCTACAGTGCCTCCCTTTCCCTACAACATTCTCAAAACAGCATCAACAGCTGACAGCTAAATGTCAAACATTTGAGCCTGAGGGGGTCATTTTACCTTCAAACCATGATACATGGAGAAGACAAGAAAGGGCAGGCATGGGAGAGTCATTATCTTAGTTAGGAATTGGTTCAACTTGAATGGACAAAAAAAAATAAACATGGGTTAAACAACACATATTATTTCCTCTCGTGTAAATGTTCAGCTTGTGGTGTTTCTGTCCTCTGATATTCAGGGATTGAGGCTGCTTCAAATACAATGTCCTGTAATTCCTATGCTATTTACTTTCTCCTTGTGGCCCAAGGTAGTAGTCTGGTATGACACTTATCAAGTCTAAATTCTACACCATAGGGCATAGGAACTTTCAGAGAGGAGACAAGGTACATGGACAGCTTTCTTAAGGAAGTTGTTGAGAAGCTGACCTTATACCACTTAAGTTTACATCCCACTGGCCTGAACTTTCCATACCATTGGCTTATACCTTGTAACTTCTTCCAGCTAGAAAGGAAACTAGGAAAGAAATTTTTTTCAGGGAAGCCATGTACCCAAGTAAAATTTCTAGATATGGAACAAGCTAAAACCAGCTAGCTATTCCACAGCCCTGTAAATAAGTATGGGAGAGATGTTGGAGTGAAAGACTGGTAAGCAAAGAAAAATATGCTAACCACAAAGCAAAGTCCAAAAACAAACTTAAATTCTTTCTTTCAGTGTAACCTCATTTCTTTAGAAAATAATAAGAATTAAGTTAGTGTTTCTCATCAGAACTCAGATATCAGAATTAGGATATGCTGAATTAAAGAATAAGTCCTTTGAAATTACCAAGAGGTGCATGAAATTCCTTTGAAAAATAAGAGATACTGGTAAGCTAAAAATGCCCCCAGTGTATCTGCATCCTAATCCCAGGCCTCTATGGATACTACCTATAACAAAGGGGAGTGGGTCTGTACATATAGCATTACAGCAAGGTGTTTGAAGTGTTTTGTTTGCTTCCTGTTAATCCTGTTAGTAAGTGGGAAAATTCCCCCTAGGTTTAATCCTGTTAGTAAGGGGGAAATTCCCCCTTGGTTTTGGGGGATGACTAAATACATGATTGTCCTATTTTGGTCTCTGTTGCTGTGATAAACACCACTGTTAAAAACAACTTAGGGGAGGCAAAGGTTTATTTCAGCTTACAAGTTATAGTCCATTATCAAGGGGAAACCAAGGCAAAAAGCATAAGACAAGATCTTGAAGAAGAAACTAGAAAAGGAAACTGCTTACTGGTTTGCTCCCACTGGCTTGCTCATACTTTCTTATGCAGCCCAGGTCCACCTCCTGGAGACATACTACCTTCATTGATAAGCCCTCCTACATCAATCATTAATTAAGAAAATGCTCCCACCAACATGCCCATAGGCCAATCTGATGGGGGCAATTCTTCCAACTGAGGTTTCATCTTTCCAGATGTATCAAATTGAAAACAATCATTGCAACCAAAATGACACATGACACTTTGTGTATGAAAAGGGCAACAATAGTTTACGAGAGACATTCATAGCCAGAAGGAGGGATAATACACTACATGACACAAAGAGCAACACAGGAGTTATTGTACTTGAAAACAGAGTAAGCCTGAAGAGACTTGGGAGGCAGGCTCTGTAGCAGTAGGAGGGCAGTGTGTTAGTTGGTTTTTGTCACCTTGACACAAATCTAGACATATCTGGGATGAGAGACACTTCAGTGAGAAAACACCTCCATTGGGTTGGACTGTAGGCAGTCCTGTAGGGTATTTTCTTGATTAGTGATTGATGTAGAAGGGTCCAAGTCACTGAGGGATGAACAAGGTAGAGAGAAAGCCAGTAAGCATCACTCTTCCATGGTTTCTGGTTTAGTTCTTGCTTCCAGGTTCCTGCCCTGTCTTCCCTAAGCAATGGAGTATGGCCTGAGAGTTGTAAAATAAAATAAAAACTTTCCTCCCAAATATTGTTTATAAACATGGTGTTTAAGTACATCAATAGAAACCCTGACTAAGATGGGTAAGATAGCTCTTAGAATCTCATAAAAGATGTGATTGCCTTGCTCGAATAATTTCACAGACCGAGTACAAGGTTGAGTGTAAGTAGTCTAGCTGATGGTGAGACTAGATGAACAGGGAATGCTTCCTGCTAAATGTGGTGCTTGCTAAGCAAGAGGAAAAAAAAAAAAAGAAAAAAATCACAGATAGGACTGTGGCTCAGAACTGTCAGTGCAGCGTAGGAAGTTTTAGGTCATATACTATAGATCATCCTGGATCATTTGGGCAAATCACAAATACAATCTGTATCTTTATAAGACAAACCAAAAGAAAATTAGGCACTTATAGAAAAGAAAAACCAAAATGATCACAGAGGCACAGATTGGTGATATCATAACAAACTGTAGGGTTCTCACAGCCACCATAACCTGGAAGAATCAAGGAATAGATTCTCCTCTGGAGTTCCCAGAGGGAGTAAAGCCCTGCTAACACTTTGATTTCAGCCCACTGAAACTGAGTTTGGATTTCTGGCCTCCAGAAATAGGTATGAAAGAATAAATGTCTGTTATTTTAAGCCACTAAACTTGTGGCAATTTATTACAGAAGCCACGGGGAAAACAATATAGCTCCCAACTACACAGTGTTTATTTCATGCCAATTACGATGCTAATTTGCATACATTATTTCATTTACTGCTCACAACAGCCCAAAGAGGTAAACTTTATTAGTTTCATTTTACATATAGAGAAGCTGAGATTCCGAAATGATAAATAACTCGTCAAATACCACACACCAAGTAGGTGACGAACAAGCCAAAATCCACATAGCCTTAGAGCTCAACCTCTCAGTCAAGGGCATAGTTGGAGAGCATCCTATCTGTGGAACTGGGAAGAAGGATAGAGAAGGTTGGGAGGTAAAGGTGAAAGGCAGGTACAGAAAATACCAGAGGCTGGATAAGAATTACCCATATGCTCTGACTAACAAAGCAACTGTTCCCTCTTTCAATCATTCTGCATATACATTATTGTACACTAAGTGCATGCCTGGCAATTTGCTACGTGTTGCAGACCCAGAGATGGCTAACGACCAAACTTAAATTTTTTAGAACCTCTCTTCTGTGCCCTAGAAGTTACCAATCATGGGTCGTGTTTTCTGACAACACTGAGCAAACATTTTCCTTCCTTTCCACTGAAGGCTTTCCTGAACTTTATTCATTCCAAAACCCTGTCATCTAAGCAGCCTCAAAAATCACACAAGATTTTCATCCAGGGGCTGGTGTCAGAATCAAGGGCAGAGTAGTCTAACGTGTTAAACATGCCATACATGTAAACTCAGCTGATTTTAGGCCTTCCTTAGGCCCTGTTTCCACCTGTTGTTTGAACAGGCCTATACAGTAGGGTTCTTCCCTTTGGAAAGGGGATTTTAGAAGAGTTTATGTGACCTAAAATTCTCTAAAACCCAAGGCATAAGAACCATTTAAAGGCAAGTGCTCATCTTTACCACATGCTCTGAAACTCTGCTCTTTGAATACCTATACTTCAGCCTTAATTCACACATTAGTTTGTTTCTGATGATGAAACCGATCACATTGGAATAGATGAGTACAGCCACAGATATGCATGAGCTTGGTCTGTTTCCCAGTATGTAGACCATTTTACGATAAAGCTTTCGTGAATACATTGCATTGCAAAAGCAAGAACTGCATACAAATTGACCTTTTATCATCTTAAATACTCTTCCATGAGGACTTGCTGAGTATAAATGCAAAGGAAGGAGTCACAAAGAAAAAATATAGGTAGATGTGACAAAGTCAAAATCAAAAGCAGGCCCATTTAAAAGGAAAATGTCTATATTGCTGGTGGGTAAGTAAATTGGTACAACTTTTGTGAAGGACAAAATAATGTATGTATTAGCAGCTTTCAATTATGATTATCCAAGAATTCCATTGCTAGGAATTTATCCAAAGGAAACAAACAACAACAGACACAACAAAAACTATGGGGATATTTATCTCAGCTTAGATTGATTGTAATAGTGGAAGACTGGTAAACAATCTAAATATCTTCTAGTAGAGTACAAATGCAGTGATATGATGAAATTCGGGGGAAACATTTAAAAAGATGTTTTGAAAGAATGCTAATATTAAAAAATATTCTCAAGATGAAGCTGATAAAGTAGGATACAAAGCTGCATGTTTGGATATCTATACCAATTTATTAAAAATATTTATGGACAATCTGTGTTTGGCATAGTGACAGATTCTGGAAATAAAGTAAACCAAACAGGCACACTCCTTGACCTTATAGAGGAAAAGAGACTGGAAGAAAATAGACCAAAATCCTATTCACTCAAGCTACCTGTGTTTGTATGTGACTAAATGTGACATGAGTCAGGCTTTTTTTCTGGTTATTTCAGTATATTTACAATAATTACAGTGTTTTCATAATAAGGAAAATTTTTATTTCAAACAAAAATTTAATCAGACCTATATGCCTACAAACTGAGCTCTTGAGATACAAAAGCAGCAAGAGCTTAAAGCCAGCCTGGACTGCACAGTGAAGCCTTGTTTCGGGAAATAAAAATGGCTTTCTGCTTCTTGTTTTCTTGTTTCATATTGAGGCCAGCTGTCATATCCTTATTATATCTAATACACAAAAGCATCTTATACTTAATGGACTCTCAATCATTTGGACTTCCATGACTGCCCATCCCATCAATGCTCTCAACAATCCTGCAGAGTTTGGTAGTACAAGATAAGTGTGCTCATGAATAGAGACTGGGACAGAGAAAATGGTTGTGCTGGGGAAATACAGTGGATAGAGAATAGACTTATAGCCCCAGAGTCAAGTTTGGGACCCCTCTTGGCTATACTGTGTATTGCTGGAAAGGTATTGGAAGGAAAGGGACCTCTCAAGGTTTAATATAGATATAAATTTCTTTCTGGGTGCACTATATGGAAAGGCTGCAGATAAAAGAGGCAGCTCTGGACCAGTGAGATGGCTCAGTGGATAAAGGCTCTTACGGTTTGATTCCCAGAGCCCACAAAGTAGAAAGAGAGAACAGTGACTCTTGAAATTTGTCCTCTGTCACCCACAAGGGTTCTGTGGCACACATTTCCTCCCCCACATATACATACTCATCCATAAATAAATAAATATAAAAATAAAAGAGGCAGCATGTATACCCTTCAAACCTTAACAAGAGCACACTACAGAAGATATAGCAGAGAAGTGGAGTAGCAACGGGATGGACTATCTGATCTATATATAAGAGAGGCAACCCTTCAGTCCCTACATGCAGATGAGATGGAAGCCAAATGTTTGTCAGTTTGAAACGAAAGGATTTCTGTATTACAGAAACTGAACTGAGTATTTAAAAAGAATTAAAGCAGATCGCTGAATGTTAATGCCTCAGGCTTTTGGGAGTTTAGTAATTGGACCCCACTTTTAAAAGATTAATAAACAAAAATATACTCAAGTCCCAGTCCTTTCTCAGCAGTCTTATTATAAAAGATGGACAAGAAACAAATGAACATCAAATACAAGGAAAGGCTGGAACATAAAAGAAATCTCTCTCACATACACAAAACAAAAACAAACAGACAAACAAACAAAACAGGATATAGTAAATTTAGTCCAGAAAGCTACAACTTGAATTAAATAAAATTCCAATGAGCACCCAAGGGAACATTTGAAAATATATCACATCTGTAAAACAAGAATAGAATTCTATTTAAAAAAATAAAAATAGAAAGGTAGTATACAATCAGGCCTTTTGCAAGAGTTTGCAATGTAAGCCTTCATATAGTCCTTAGCTCTCTGAAACAGATGAAAATATTTACTTGAAATGGGAGTTGATTTTTGTTAAGTGATAAGCTTGTAGAAATTGAAACTGTGGTTTGACAAAATAGAAAAAAGAGGCATATTGCTTTCTATTTCTGCTTAACAAATGACCACAAAAGACAAGTAGGTTTAAAACAATTCACTGTCACACACTGTCTGCAGATCAGGAGTCTGGATATAGCATAGCAGGGTTTTCTACTCCGAGTCTCATGTGGCTAAAAATCATGATGCTCCCAAGATGTATTTTCATGTGGACCTTGGGGCCTTTTCGAAACTCATTCATACTATTGGCAGAATTCAATTCCTTGAAGTTGTGACAATAAGACCCTCAGCCTCCTGGCAATGGGAAAAGAGACACCTTGTTGGTAATATTGTTCTTATATCAATCAAGGGTAGAGAAGATGGCAGTCCTTTGCTCGTCCTAGCTTGATGCCTAGCATGTAGCCCAAAGCTGTCTTATGTTCAGGACTCATAAACATCAAATGAAATCTAGGCAGCACAGCTCGGGAGCAGAAAGACAGACAAAAACCTGCCCTTCAGTGCAAGGCACAAGCAGGCCATAAACACCCACTTGCCACCAAGCCATGCAGTACAGATGCAGGATGTCACTCAGGAGCCCACCAGCTGAGTGGCTAACCCACACCAGGAACCACCACAATATGTGATGGTCAGAGAAGAAAAAAAGAGAAATGGAGAAGCTTGAGTATTATGAAGAGAGATGAAACTGGAGACTCAAGGGTAGAGAGAAATAGCCTATTGTGAGTGGCCAGCCCTGCCATCTGGAACCATGATGAGGTCCCAGCCTGAGCTGCCTCTGAAGGCCATGTCTGAGTCCATGGATACTGAGTGGCAGGGGTTGGTGTCAATGTCCTTGGCTCATATTACTACTAGAGAAAAAGGAGATGCCCCTGGTCTGGGCAGCTATAGGGGACCACATGGATGACCAGGGTCTGTGCATAACTGGCCCTGACCCTCAGTGGATACAGAATTCTGAAGACCTGTCCCCATCTCTAACCAAGAGAATCACTCAGGAGAATGGGCCCTGTGCCTCACCCAGGCAGCAGAGTGGAGCTGGCCCTGGTAGCTGGGTTAATGGGTGAGCTGGCCCTGAGGACATGAGTGTGGGAGAGCTGACCCAGTCACTTGCCTGCTGTGAAGTGTCACGGACATAGAAGTGATGCTCCCCAAGCCCCAGGTGCCCCTCGCCACCTGCAGCAGTCAGGGAAGGTGCCCACACAGTCATGAGCAAATGCAGGAGAGCTATCCCTGTCCATCACCAACTGCAGCACTCAGGAGAGAAGGCCCTGCACCTCACCTGGATAGCATAGCAGAGCTGATGCTGGTGGCAGGGGTGCAGGTGAGCCAACCCTGAAGGTGAGAGTGACAAAGCCTTCTTCCCTTTCCCCTTACCACCTTCAGCAGTTGGGAGATCTGGCCCCAGGGTCATGAGAGCAGGAGAGCTATTCATGCCCTACACTGGCTGCAGCACTTGGGAGAACAGGCCCTGCACTTTACCTGAACAGCACAGTAGTACTGCTGGGCTTTGTCAAGGGGAAGTAGGGGAGCGAGCCCAGAGGACAGAGTGAAGGAGAGCTGGCCTGCTACTAGTTGGCTGTGAGGTGGCATGGTTGTGTGAGTGATGCTTCCCCCTACGCCTTGCCCCTCACCACCTGTAATAGTTGAAAGAACTGGCCCTGAGGTCAGGAGAGCTGCTGAGCTTGACCTGCCTCTTGCTGGCTGCAGCACTCTGGAGAGAAGGCCCTGCACCTCTTCTGGGCAGCACAGTAGAGCTGTCTCTGGTGAAGAAGGAGCAGGTGAGGCAGCCCAGTGGACAGAGTGAAGGAGAGCTGGCCCCCACCACTGTCTGGTGGTGGGGTGGTATGGCTACAGGGGGGATGCTCTATCCTTCCCTCCACTTCGCCACGTGAAGTAGCTGGGACAGCTGAACCTGGGGTCATGAGAGTGGGAGACCTAGCACTTCCCTCTCACTGGCTGTAGCCCTTGGGAAAGCAGGTCCTGCACAGGCCTGTCACCTGGGCAACACAGTGGAGCTGGCCCTGATGGTGAAGGCACAGGTTTGTCAGCCTGAGGGTATGAGAGCAGGAGAGCTATCCCATCCCCTCCAGACTGCAGAACTTGGTAGAGTGGGCAGTTCACTGGGCAGTTTCACTGGGCAGTTCAGTGGAGCTGTGAAGATGTGGGTATGAATGAGCTGGCCCCAAGGGCATGAGGGCAGGAGAGCTGACTTTGTCTCCTACCAATGGTGGCATTTGGGTGGACTAGCTGGAGCAGGGCTGGAGAGCTTGCCCTGGTGGTATAGATAAGTGAAAGCTGGCAGACTGGCCAGCTTAGCTACCACCCAGGTTCAGCTCCAGGGCTCTGAGGTTGCCAACTCCCAAATCATCTGTGAATGCAGATAACACAGGAAGGAGCCAGTTCTGCTATTCCAAAGCTGCATGATCTTCATGACACGGGGCAACAACAGGATTACCAGGAGGAGTCTCAGTGAGGATCCAATATTGAAGGTGTCACAGAAGCCAGAGGTCTTAAACCAGACCAATGACTCATCTCAATGAAGTGAAGATGTGTGGACAGAAGGATATACTATGGGACATACTGTGACATACTAGAGCTTCCATGACAATATGTTTTGTGTGCTTTATTGTTGTTGTTTGTGTGTATGTGTGTATATTTTATTTTGGAGGTGGGCCTGCAAGGGTTGATATGAGGAAAACAGGAGATGAGTGGGACTGGAGTGGATGGATATGAAACTCATAAAGAATCAATTAAAGTTTAAAAAAAACCTTAGCAATAAATTATTAGTTATACCTTAGTGACTGAGCTCAATGTTAGAGCATAAAGTGTTCATCTAATGTGCATGAGGCCTTGCATTGGGTCTCATCACCAAGAGATAACAGAGAAGGTATCTCTCTCCAGAGGCAGTTTTCAGCATGGTTTTTGTTCAAGTTCAGCGTATTTATCTCCTTGTCACTTAGACAAGAACTTCCATCAATTAAGTCAGGCCCAGGATAACATTTCTTCTGTTTGACTAATCTGACTTAGGATTTTATTAACACCTGCAAAATCCTTTCCCCTCTGCCACACGACCTACTTAGAGGGAAGCTTCCCATCAAATTCACACTTAAGAAAGAGAATTTATATGTGTCCAGCTTCGATATAAAGTTTTTGCTTCATCTTAATCTATTTTATTTTGTCACATTTGGTTGTTAACTCTTGAATCCTGTTCTTTTCTAGCAAGAGACAGAAAGGGAGTGGATCCAGAAGGGAAGGGAGATGGAAAGGAACTAGAAGGAGTTTGAGGAAGGGGAAGCTATAATCAGGATATTTTGTATGAGAAAAAAAAACTGTTTTCTATAAAAGAAAAAATAAAACTATAAACACACAGGGAAAAGAAAGAAAGAAAAAGAGCGTATAAAGGGCAGGTACTCCATGAAGCAAGAATGTTGGGAGCCTTCATAGGATTCTGCTTAATATGGAGGACTGGAATAAGAAATGAGTGCAGAAAGCAAGAAGAGTCTATAAGCAGTACCAAAGCTTGATTCATAAAAAAAAAAAAAAAACTTAAGACTTCATAAGATATAAAGCTTTGAGACTAGAGAGATGGCTTAGAGGTTAAGAGCACTGTCTGCTTTTCCAGAGGTCCTGAATACAATTCTCAGCACCCACATGGGGGCCCACAAGCATCTCCAATGAGATCTTGTGCCCTCTTCTGGTGTGGAGGCATGTATGCAGGCAGAACATTGTATACATAATAAAACAAATGTTTAAAATATATATGAAAATTTATGAGATACTCCACATTTTAAAATCAAGGATATATAAAGAGCTTCAATGGTAAGATATTGAAATAAACCAATTATTTAAAAACTAAAATATTTTGAAAAGCCATTTTACCAAAAAAAGGGGGGGGGGAGAGAGAGAGATAAAGATGATCAGAGAGCCAGATACTGAGTTCATGCCAGAGAAAGACCCTGCTCCCCTTACTAGGGAACCCGCTTGGAGACTGAGTCTATGGGCTACATCTGAGCAGGGGTTTAGGTCGTCTCTATGCATTGTCCTTGGTTGAGCTATCATTCTCTTCAGGGCCCCTTGCCAGCCCACAGAGAAAGACTATGCAACCAGTCCTGATGAGAGCTAATGGACTATGGTCAAATAGAAGGGGAGGAAGACCTCCTCTATCAGTGGTCTAGGGGAGGGTTATAGGAGGAGGAGGGTGGGGTTGGGAGGAGAGGAGGGAGGGGGCCACAGCAGGGATACAAATTGAATAAATTGTAATAAATGGTAATAATATTTTTAATTTAAAGATGTAAAATTGCCCATAATTACATGCAATTGGTCATTCATGAAATGAGATTTAACACTGCAACAATGGACATCTACACAGTGACTAGTAATTGAAACAAATAAGAACACTAATTTTGGCAAGACTATGGAGCAATTGGAAATTTGATTCATTGCTGTAAGATCGTTGAAGGATACATCACCTTTGAAAAGCACTTTGTCAATTTCACAAAAGTAAACATCGGGGCAGGAGAGACAGCTCTGTGGTTAAGCCTGGAGTTCCCATCCAAGCACCCATGTTAGGCAGATGCTAATTGCTTAGGTCCAATGAATCTGGTGCCCTCTTCAGGCCTCTTCAGACACTGGCACATATGTGGCCGACACACATACACATATATAAAAAATAAAATAAATTTTTAGAAAAGTAAACGTATACCTAACATATGACCCAGCCTGTCAGATCTTAAAGAGAAAGAAGTCCACAAAAAATTGCACATGAAAGTGTTAAGCAACCTTTTAATTTCTCAACAAAGATACAAAATAATAGGTTTTTGGTGATATTTTTATACGTCTATAATTGCACTTTCTTCATTTTCCCACTTTATGTCACCCTAATTTGGCCCCCACTTTTGATTCCATTCTTCCCAAATAGTCACCCTTCTACATTCATGTCATATATCTGTGCGTGTGTATATATACACACACATATGAGAAAGAACAAAGAATATTTGACTTTCTGTTTTTCCTCCCATTATCTTCATTACCCTTGAGACTCTTTCCGCAGTACACACATAATACCCCATCTACATTCATAGATTATATTCAGTATATTTATTTAAAATTACCAGAAATTGGAAATAACCTAAACGCTTAGTGAAAATGAACGGGTAAACAAATTTTGGAGTATCTATATCATGAGTACTGATACATACAACAACATGGATGACAGATAAATACTAACTATGATTGGAAAAGAAGCCAGATATAAAAGTCCACATTCTACATGATTCCAGTCATAGAGAACTATAATCTACAGTGACAGAAATAAGATTAGTGGTTAATTAGGATGTGAGGGAATGGTTTACAAATAGACATAAGGACATGTTTTGAAGGCATACGATGAATTCAATACGTTGATCATGGTGATGCTTTCATGCATATGTCAAAATCTATCAAGTTGTTCACTTTAAATATGTGCAGTCTGTTGTAAGTCATTTATATCCCAATAAAACTATTTTAAAGTGTAAAAATTATGCCAATAAAAATTACACATGAAGGATGTGTATGATTCCATTATATGACATTGGTAAACATGAAAATGTTTTATTTTTAAAATAAGTGGTAATGAACTTTTAGGCTTCCAAAGTCTTTTGTATATAATATTAATATATTTATCTTCATACAAACTCAGTCATAAAATACAACTTTTTAATGTAAGGAAGTTTCAGGAAGACCTAAGTATCTATGATCAGTGCAAATCATAATTCATCTCTGTCTGCAGTGAATTACATTTGCAAAGTCACAATAATATAAACATTATTTATTGCTTGTCAGCTCTTAGAATCAACCTATAAATAAAGCATGGGAGTTATAATGATAGTTATAGAACAGAACATAAAATGTTATCAACATGGACAATGGAAAGTAATCACAAGGTTCTGCCCACCCCCAAAAGATCTTGGGCCATTTTACTTCCACAGTTCTAGTTACTCACCATCAGACACAGTCAGAAAACCTTAAATAGAAAATTCCAGAAATGGACACTTTATAAGTTTCAAATTGTGTGCTGTTCAGGGAAATGTGAAGAGATTTTGCACAGTTCTGAAACCGCCTGTCCTGGATGAGAATCACATCTTTCCAAACACAACCACAAGGTACATGCTGTTATCCTTGGTGAGCAGATCTACAGTCCCAGCACCACAGTGCTTCTGTTCACCCATCACAATGCAGTAGCTTAAGACTGTCACATCATTCACTTCACTTTCTCCTGTCAGAAACAGAGATGGAGCACGTTCAACTAACTTTTATTAAACCATATTGCTGTAATTGTTTCATTTCTTTTCAAATGTAAATCGGTTGTGAACTAGTCAATAAAAACATGAAAACTGTATATACTTATGGAAATGCAACAGCATTTATAATACACTCATACATTTTGTTCTATTAAGACAGAAGACAGAATCTCTTGACTTCTTATCTTTTTAAGACAGGGTTTCACTATGCATTCCTTGAACTCATTATGTAGACCTGTCTGGCAACAGAGATCGGCCTGCCTCTGCCTCCCAAGTGCTACCATTAAAGGCATGCACCTCCACACCTGGTGAATCAGTGTTTCTATAGGTTATAATTTTAGAAATTTCATTTCTGGGTCAAAGGTTGACCTCTTTACTTTTTTTTTTCTTTTTACTTCTTTACTTTTATTGCACGGAATTTTTTAAGTCCGTATCCTGCCCTCTGCTTCTTATCCTATCCCCCTTCCATTTCATTTTCTTTTTTGTTGTGTGTGGGCATGTGTGTGTATCTGTGTGCCCATGATTATCCTTGAAGGTCAAAAGATCAGGTTGCATCTCCCCCCCCCCCCGAGCTAAAGTTACAGGTGTTTGTGAACTACTTGGCACGGGTGCTAGGAGCCAAACTCTGGTCAACCACTGAACCATCTCCCCAGCGTTCTGCTTTCAATTGATGTGAAATCAATAGAGCAGTTTGCTTTTCTTAGTGGGAAATACATACTAAAACCTGTGGATGGTGACTGAGTTTGCATTCATTACCAAGCACTATATATATATATATATATATATATATATATATATACATATATGTGTATATATAAGACATTATATATATTATGTCTATATAAAACATTATATATATACACATATATATACCTATATAGGCATATACATATATACATATGTGTATATATATAATATCTACAATAGAATATATTATATATATAATGTTTTCCTCTACTCTCATACACATGATAAAGCTGAATTTGTAAATCAGTTACAGTAAAAGATTCAAAACAGTGATTGGAGCTAAGGGTATAGCTCAGAGGTAGAGCACTTGTTTAGTTAGAATGCTCAGGGTCCTAGGTTTGACCACCAGCACTGCAAAACAACAACAATGACTTAACTAATAATAAACAAGAATAAATTAAAAATGAAATTGCATCTTTTGTGATAACACATAAAGAAGTGGAGATCATTGTGTCAAGTGAAGTGCGGAAAGATAAATATCACATGACCACCCACATGTTCAATGTAAAAAAGCTGATCTGACTGAAACCTAGAAGAGAATGAGAATTACCAGAGACTAGGGAGTGTGGAGTAAGGGAGGGATGGGGACAAGCTGATCAATGTGTGCCGTAATGATTAACATTGATAGTCAATTTCATAGGATCTAGCATCTTTTAGGAAACAAGGTTCTAGGCATACCTCTGAGGCAATTTCTAAATGACATTAACTGAGATGGGGAAACCCACCCTAAATGTGGGTGTAACACGCCTGGGTTGAGGTCCTGGGGTGAATAAAGAGGAAAAAGGTAATAAGTGCACGCATTTGTACCTCTCTGCTTCCTGACCGTAGATGCAGACTGACTAGCTGCCTCAAGCTCCTGCCTTTCCCACCATTCCTTCCCCTCTTTGGTTTACTTTCCCTGGACCTCTAAGCCAAAAATAATTCCTTTGTTCTTTATGTTGCTTTTCTCAAGGTATTTTGTGCCAGCAATGTGTAAAGTAACTAATAGAGGTGCTAAATTACAGTTAGATGGAACCAAAAATTTCCTGTGTGCTATTACAAAGGGTGACTACAAATTAATTATATAGTGCACATATCAAAAAAAAAGAAAAGATTTGCAATGTTTTCACCCTAAAGAAATGATGAGGTATAATGTATTTTTAGAATATGTGGTGTTACAGAGGTAATTCATCGTAGAACAACAATATTATATAATTATATTGGAAACACAAAGGAGGTGGGTGAGAGGTGGCTGGCTCACAGGGGGAAATCCCTGCTTTGCAGGCCTACAAACCTATTATCTGAAATTGTGCCTCATCTCTTTCTAAGGAGTCAAGAGTTTCAGGGTTTCAGATGATCTCTGAGTACTGGAACCTCCTCCTGGCCTGATTCCAGGGGTGAGTAATCACAAGGCAACTGCATTCTCTCTGAAATCTTCCTGGAATGAATTAGGTGAAACACAAGTGTTTGTGTGCTGCATTTTGAAATAGCACGATGTGTAGCTGAAGCTTTGTCTCTTTTCCAGAATACTTCCAGGTAAAGCTGGGGGGGGGAATGGGCAGTGTACTCTTGGGTCAGCTGGCAGGTGCATTCAAGTAGGGAAAGAATGAGGAGTAAAGGAAAGAAGATGAAACAAAGCCATAGTTTTTGCAAGTGGGGAAGTCTTGGAATGGAAAGCATGAACAATGCCCCTGGTGCACTGGACACATTTTTTAAAAGCCTGAGGCTAAGACAAGATGTGGTACTCTGATTCTCAGTTACTGAAAAGACGTGCTGGTACACAGCTATCTGCCAGCTTGGTAGCTTGTGTCATCTTCAGGACCAACTCCAGGGATGTAGTTAGCCTCAACCCTTAGAACAAACACTCTTGGATCCCAGGGCTTATATCTAAGTCCCCAAATAGCAATAACAGTTTAATTGTGAGCAGTAACATGTCTCCATGTGGGAAAAAATCAACACCTATTTAATCTCTATCATCCGAAATGTGTGAGGAGGCAAACTGTTTTAGGTTTGGGCTTTCTGCAGATTTTGGAATGTTTCCTTATTGCATAATGAAAGATTTTGGGAAAGGGACCCAAGTCTGAAAACAAAATTCCTTCATGTTCCATACACACCTTGCATAGCTAAAGGTAATTTTATACAATATTTTTTAAGATTGTGAATAAAAACAAAATTTCATGATATAGAATTCTATATTGGTTTAATTGTTCAAATACCTTTGGTGTTTGAATAATTTCTGATTTCACCTTGTTTTCAGGTGAGGGATGTTTTGCATGTATATCTAGTTGAATCTAAACTTAATTTAGGCATCTTAATTTCTAAGCAGTTTCTCATGAGTTCTTACCCTTACCCTGGCTTTCTTTCTTCTGACCAACTGCACAAATGGAATATACATTTGTTATAATTTAAATGTATTATTTAAATTAAATTAAATTAAATATAATTTAATTGTTTTTTCATAAAAATTTTTATGCTGTGGAATTATAATATAATTACATCATTGCCCCCTTCTCTCCCTTCTTTCCAGCCCCTCCCATGCAGCCTCTTGCTTTTTCTTTTTGTAATTTATTTTTTATTTTTTATTAATTAGAGTTTATTCGCTTTGTATCCCAAGATTATCCCCTTCCCTCATCCCCTCCCAATCCCACCATCCCTCCTTCTTCTCCGTCCATGCCCCTCCCCCAGTCCACTGATAGGGGAGGTCCTCCTCCCCTTCCATCTGACCCTACCCTATCAGGTCTCATCAGGACTGGCTGCATTGTCTTCCTCTGTGGCCTGGTAAGGCTGTACCCCATCAAGGGGAGGTGATCAAAGAACAGACCACTGAGTTCATGTCAGTGACAGTCCCTGTTCCCATTAGTAGGGAACCCACTTAGACAACGGGCTGCCATGGGCTACATCTGTCTGAGCAGGGGTTCTAGGTTTTCTCCATGCATTGTCCTTGGTTGGAGTATCAATCTCAGAAAAGATCCCTGTGCTCAAATTTTTTTCTCTCCTTGTGAAGCTCCTGTCTCCTCCAGGTCTTTCTATCTCCCTGTTCTTTCATAAGATTCCCTGCACTCTGCCCAAAGTTTGGCAGAGTCTCAGCCTCTGCTTTAATACCTTGCTGGGTAGAGCCTTTCAGAGGCCCTCTGTGGTAAGCTCCTGTCCAGTTCCCTGTTTTCTCCCTCTTCTGATGTCCATCTTGTTTGCCTATCTGAATGAGGATTGATCAGCTTACCCAGGGTCCTCCTTCTTGCTTAGCTTCTTTAGGTGTACAGATTTTAGTATGTTTATCCTATATTATATGTCTAATATCCACTTATAAGTGAGTATATACCATGTGTATCTTTCTGCCTCTGCGAGACCTCACTAAGGAAGATCTTTTCTAGTTCCCACCATTTGCCTGCAAATTTCATGGTTTCCTTGTTTTTAATTGCAGAGTAGTACTCCATTGTGTAAATGTACGACAATTTCTGTATCCATTCCTCAGTTGAGGGACATCGGGGTTGTTTCCAGATTCTGGCTATTACAAATAAAGCTGCTAAAACATGGTTGAACAAATATCCTTGTTGTGTATCTTTTGGATATGTGCCTAGGAGAGGTATAGGTGGATCTTGAGGTAGCACCATTAATAATTGTCTGAGAAAGCATCAGAATGATTTCCAAAGTGGTTGGACAAGTTTACATTCCCACCAGCAATGGAGGAGGTTTCCCCCTTCTCCACATCCTTTCCAGCTTATGTTGTCACTTGAGTCTTTTTATCTTAGCCATTTTGATGGGTGTAAGGTGAAACTTCAGGGTCTTTTTGATTTGCATTTCCCTGATAGCTAAGGATGTTGAATATTTCTTTAAGTGTTTCTCTCACATTTGATATTCCTCTATTGAGAATTCTCTGTTTAGCTCTGTACTCCATTTTTTAATTGGATTACTTGATTTGTTGCTTTTTAACCTCTTGAGTTCTTTATATATTTGGGATATTAGGTTTGGTGAAGATCCGTCCCCAATCTGTAGGCTGTCATTTTGTTCGAATGACAGTGTCCTTTGCTTTACAGAAGTTTTTCAGTTTCATGAGGTCCCATATATTGATTGTTGATCTTAGAGCCTATGCTGTTGGTGTTCTGTTAAGGAAGTTGTCTCCTGTGCCAATGAGGTCAAGGCTCTTCCCCACTTTTTCTTCTAACAGGTTTAGTGTATCTAGATTTATATTGAGGTCTTTGATCCACTTGGACTTTAGTTTTGTGCAGGGTGATAATTATGGATCTATTGCATTTTTTTCTACATGTAGATATCCAGTTACACTAGCACCATTTGTTGAAGATGCTATCTTTTTTCCATTGTATGGTTTTGGCTTCTTTGTCAAAAATCATGTGTCCATAAGTGTGTGGGTTCATTTCTGCATCTTCTATTTGATTCCCTTGATCCACCAGCCAGTTTCTATGCAAGTACCATGCAGTTTTTACTACTGTTGCTCTATAGTACAGCTTGAGATTAGGGATGGAGATATCTCCAGAAGATCTTTTATTGTAGAAGATTGTTTTTAGCCATTCTGGGTTTCTTGTTATTCCATCTGAAGTTGAGGCTTTTTCTTTCAAGGTCTGTAAAGAATTGTGTTGGTAATTTGATGGGAATTGCATTGAATCTGTAGATAGCTTTTGGTAAGATGAACATTTTTACTATGTTAATCCTGCCAAGCCATGAGCATGGGAGATCTTTCCATCTTCTGATATCTTCTTCTATTTCTTCAGAGACTGGAAGTTTTTTTTCATATGAGTATTTGACTTGCTTTGTTAGAGTCACACCAAGGTAATTTGTGGCTATTGTGAAGGGTGTTGTTTTCCTAATTTCTTTCACAACCCATTTGTCTTCTGTATACAGGAGGACTACTGATTTTTTTTTCAGTAAATTTTGTATCCAGCCACTTTGCTGAAAGTGTTTATCAGCTGTAGGAGTTCCCTGGAAGAATTTTGGGGGTCACTCATGTATACTGTTCATATCACCTGCAAATAGTGATACTTTGACATCTTCCTTTCTGATTTGTATCCCCCTTGATCTCCTTTAATTGTCTTATTGCTCTAGCAAGGACTTAAAGAACTATTTTGAGGAGATAAGGAGAGAGTGGGCAGCCTTGCCTTGTCCCTAATTTCAGTGTGGTTGATTTCAGTGTCTCTCCCTTTAGTTTGGTGTTGGCTATAGGCTTGCTGTATGCTGCTTTTACTATGTTTAGGTAAGTGCCTTGTATCCCTGATCTCTCCAAGACTTTAAATATGAATGCGTGTTGAATTTTGTCAAATTCTTTATCAACATCTAAGGAGATTATCACGTGGTTTTTCTCCTTCAGTTTGTTTATATGGTGGATTACATTGATGGATTTCTGTGTATTGAACCACTCCTGGTGTGCTGCAGCCCATGAACTCAGTAGCAGAGTGGTTTTAAAGCTAAATGCTCTGAATTTATCCTGAGTCTACTATTTGTCAGCTAGGTAACCATTCACAGTTCACTTACCATCTGGTACCAGTTTCTCATCTTTAAAACAAAACTAATATTAACACTTGACTCACAGAGTGGTGGAAATCCAGTGAGATAGTAGTGAACTGGGCATGGTGGCTCATACCTGTAATCACAGCATTCTGGAGCCAGAGGCAGACAGATCTTTTTGAGTTCAAGGCCAGCCTGTTCTGCATGGCAAGATTCAGAGAAACCAGGGCTAATCAGTGAGACTTTGTTCTCTCCCCAACAAAAAAGAAAGCTGAGAAGAAATACCCTCACAAGTTCAAGTCCTGCTTAGGCTATATTCTGGAACCTATCCTCAAAAAATGAGAGACAGAAAGACAGACAGAAAGAGAGCCTGACATCTTGCTAGCTTGTTATTTTTGAATTGCACACTCGTCTTCCAGATTCAGATACCTGGTCCTTTTCCTCTCTCCCAACTAATTTGATCTTTGTCTGGATATTGTAAACCTTTTATTGCTGAAATTTCTTAAATAATGGGTTTGCTTTTGTCCTTTTTATCTCCTATATGCTCCCAGTCAGGCAACCATTGAGCATCACAATTAGAAAAGCCTCCTTTAAGTCATTGGTTAAATTTACTCCTTTAATGAATTCTCAGAGGTTAGATCTAGAAAGATAAAGTGACTTAGTATAGATCCCAACCTAGCTTTACAGATATTAGCAATACCATATCCCTGCAGGGCCACCACATTTAATTCCAGTGAATTAAATATATATCCAGTAATGATCTACCATGAGTGTATGTCTTTGTGTGTGTCTATGTATGATAAGAAGCCAAATGCCAAGACAGATACAAAGATATATCACCTCACTTGTCTTGCTGCAAAGTTGGTTCTGAGGAGGTGTAAGGTACTGTATATCTTGTGAATGGGGAGGCTTTTGGCTCTTTTGATGGATATATTGATATGGATCTATATCTATCATATACATAAAATGCATGTCTGTATATGGGATGTATGGTTTATCTCTATTATTATATACCATATCTTTGCACATATACTGATATTAAATATGTAGAAATACATGCACACATGTGCATATAACTGAAATTAGTTTCACTTAAAAGTTTCAGTGAAATTTCCCCCTTCTCAAATACCATCCTACTTTTTGTTCTAGCTTATAGCATAGTGGGCATAAAAATGCTAAATGATGTGGTCTACTAATAAGTAGAATGACATTATGGTCTCGGGGATAAGTCTCTTTGACTCTGAATATATCCAGCAGACTCTAAAAGCAGATAAAATGTAGGCCCTGCAATTTTAGGTGGGAGTGAAGCAAAGGACAACTAAAAGAAGAGCAAAGTAAAACACTGTCAGGTCTCACCAAGACCCAGAAGGCAAAAAGCTGCATGTTACACAAGGATAACTGAGCATGAGCCACAAATACAAGATGCTATTTGGAAAGGAATGTATTTTACCAGGCATGAAGATACAGGTAATCCCAGAATTTAGGAAACTGAGGCAAGAAGATAGGGAGTTCCAGGCTAGCTTGGGATACATAGTGAATTGGAGGTCTTCTGGACTACAAAGCAAAATTCATTCTCAAAACACCCAAGGAAGGAATGGCAAGTGGGAAAAATAGATGAGGAAAGACAGTGAATATATACTTTTCTCTTTCCTGAGGACTTGAGGGCTGGATAATGACCACGAAGAGACCATAACAGAGTGGTAGCTTAGAATCAGGACTGTGAGCTGCACTGTAAAAATGTGATCAAGTGTGTTCATTCCCTGGGAAACCTTTGATTTTTTTGGTGTTTTTATTAACATTTTTATTTTACATTAATCACAGGTTATGTACTTTGTATCCCAGCCGTAGCCCCCTCCCGCATTCCCTCTCTATCCCCCCATCCCTCCTTCATCTCCTCCCTGCTCCATTCTAAGTCCACTGATAGGGGAGGACCTCCTCCTCTTCCATCTAACTCTAGCTTATCATGTCTCTTCAGGACTGGCTGCAATGTCCTCTTCTGTGGCCTAGCAAGGCTGCTCCTCCCTTGGGGGGACAAGGGGGTCGAAGAGGCAGCCATTGAGTTCATGTCCGAAATAGTCCCTATTCCCACTTGGATACTGAGCTACCATTTGCTACATTCAAGCAGAGGTTCTAGGTTATATCCATACATGGTCCTTGGTTGGAGAAATAGTCTCATAAAATACCCCTGTGCCCTGATATATTTGGTCCTTGCAGAGCACCTGTCCTCTTCAGGTCATACTATCTCGCACCTCTTTCATATGATTCCCTGCTTTGATACACTGCTAAGTAGAGTCTTCCCGAGGCCCTCTGTGGTAGGCTCTTGTCCTGCTACTTGTTTTCTCCTACATCCAATGTCCATCCCATTTGTCTTTCTAAGTGAGGATTAATCCTCTTACCCCAGGTCCTCTTTCTTGTTTATCTTCTTTAGGTGTATCTTTCTGCTCAATAAATGGGACCTCATGGAACTGAAAAGCTTCTGTAAAGCAAAAGTCACCGTCATCAAAACAAAACGACAGCTTACAGACTGGGAAAGGAACTTCACCAACCCTATATCTGACAGAGGGCTAATATCCAGTATATATAAAGAATTCAAGAAGTTAAAAATGCAACAAATCAAGTAGTCCAATTAAAAATGGGGTATAGAGCTAAACAGAGAATTCTCTGTAGAGGACTGTAGAATGGCAGAAAAACACTTAAAGAAATGCTCTACGACGAAACTGAGCAGGGCACAGGGGTCTTTTACGAGACAGTTTCTGCAACCAAGGACCATGTATGGATATGGCCTAGAACCCCCGCTCAGATGTGGCCCATGATAACTCGGTGTAGGACTGAAGACCCTATTCAGCAAAACAGGGACTGTTTCAGTCATGATCTTGATGGCTGACTCTTTGACCCTCCCCCATATACGCCAGGGAGTAACAACCTGGCTAGATCCCAGGGGAGAACATTGCAGCCAGCCCTGAGGAGACAATATGATCTGAGGTCGGATGGAACGGGAGGAGGTCCTCCCCTGTCGGTGGACTTGGAGGGAGCGGGGAGGAGATGAGGGAGGGATGGGGAGAGTGGGATGCAAAGTACCTAACCTGTGATTGATATAAAAATAAATAAATTACATTAAAAAAAGAAAGTAGAAAATAAACATATCTAACTATGCTGAAAAAAAAAAAAAGAAATGCTCTACGTCCTTAGCCATCAGGGAGATGCAAATCAAAACGACCCTGAGATTTCACCTTACACCCACCAGAATGGCTAAGATCAAAATCTCAAGTGACAACACATGCTGGAGAGGATGTATAGAAAGAGGAACCCACCTCCATTGCTGGTGGAAATGTAAACTTGTACATCCACTCTGGAAATCAATTTGGTGCTTTCTTAGACAGTTAGGAATACTGCTACCTCAAGATCCAGCTATACCACCCCTAGGCATATATCCAAAATATGCTCAAGTACACAACAAGGACATTTGCTCAACTATGTTCGTAGCTGCTTTATTCGTAGTAGCCAGAACCTGGAAACAACCCAGATGTCCCTCAGTCGAGGAATGGATACAGAAATTGTGGTACATTTACACCATGGAACACTACTCAGCAATTAAAAATGAGGAAATCGTGAAATTCGCAGGCAAATGGTGGGACCTGAAAACGATCATCCTGAAACCTTTGATTTTTATCATGAAAGGCCTGGTAAATAGTATGTATATCTTGGAACTATGAAAATACATCTAGCAGAGTAGATAGCACCGTGTTCCCAAGGCCATATTCCCAAAAGGAATTTCAGGTAGCTGAATGGGAGAGCTGAGTATCAATTTACTTACCATCAGTGAGTTAGTAACACTATAAGGCTACCTGGGTCCACTGAAATCCTTTGTTGGGTCAAGTATAGGTTAATTCTCTTTTGCCTCAAAACACTGACATTGAATTCCCTTGAAAGTGAATACTAAAGAGTAAATAATGAGATTTCCATAGATTCTAGTTCAAGTGAACCTCAAGATATTTGAATGAGGTGACAAAGATGGGGAGAGGAGAAAAGAAAGAAGAGAAGAGAAGAGGGAAGAAAAAAAAGGAGAATGTGGGGAAGGGAAGAGCAGTGCGTTATATGAGTTTGGGTGCTAAAACATTAGGAAACTAGCCTTTCTTTTATTCAGCATGATCTTGTCAATATGGATACATCTTCATTGTCAACACAGGGCCCTCTCAGAAGGGCTGGAGGAAGTTGACCTGAGACACTCCTTTCCAAGCCTTTTCTGGCTTGCTTCCTACTTTGGTGCTTTCTCAGTCTGCATTGTTGATTTCTTTCCCTCCACTCAATTTCTAAACTTTTGAAATGCTCTCAGTTCAGCCATAAACATCTTTAACTGTCTTTCAAGATAATTTCACCTGGTCCTGCACTAAATAACATTAACAAAATGAACTTTGCCTCTAGCTTCTTCTTTGTTCTCCAAACTCAACAGCATACAAATAGAGTCTGCCGAAGTTTGAATCCCACCTTAGCACTTACTATGTGACTTGAGTGAGGTGTTTAGCATTTTTGTTTGAGTTCCCTCCTCTGCAAGATAAGGTAGTAATAATATTTGGCCACACAGGTTGTAAGAGTTAAAATATATGTAAAGCATCTGGTATAATATTTGGTAGATAGTGATGGTGCTGTTGATGGTAACATCTCTGTTACCTGGCACCTCCTCTTGGATGTCTTGTAAAAATCTGAGACTTAACAGGGCCAGAATGGAACTTAATTTCTACTCTCCAAACCCATTCATCCCAAACTTTTCCTCAACTCTAGTAAGCAGTAACAACAATCACCTAGCTGCCCAGAAAAATTGTAAATGTAAACCTTTGTGTCATTCTTATCTCTTAATCCAGCTCATCAGTAAGACCTGTCATCACTGGAATGTATCCACTTATTGCTAACTCTGCTGCCATCATCTTAGCTTGAGTTGGTAATATCTCTTCTCTTCCCTGAGTTCACTCCCATACAAGTCACAGTGGTCTGTTTGGATCAGTTGTTCGAATGATACCCCCTCTCTTCTTAAAGTTCTTTATTTACTATCAATTTTGGCTAGAATCAAAATCTGCAACCATAGTATGCCAGGGTTTTGCCTCTGCCTTGCTTTCTCCAAACTCATCACTGTACTCAGTCCTTTTTTTTTTAGGTTTTAAATTTGCTATCTTCAGGGACTTTTACACTAGCCATGTTTGTGGTACCCAGAATAACTTGTCCAGAACCTCAAATAGTTAAGCCCTCCTTTTTTTAAATTCAGAATTTAAGATATAGCCACAACATAACTTCCTAAGAAAATTATTGTTTAATTTCCCCAACAACTAGACATCTTAGTTTCCTTTCCTTTCCTTTCTTTCTTTCTTTCTTTTCTTTCTTTCTTTCCTTCTTTTTTCCTTCTTTTTTTTCTTAAGACAGGTTTTTTTCTGTGTAGACTTGGCTGTCCTGAACTAACTTTGTAGACCAGGCTGGCCATGAACTAATAGAGATTCACCTGCCTCTTCCCTCCCAAAGGGCTGGGATTACAGGAGTGCACCACCATGCCCAGATTTAGTTTCATTATTTTTCATTTATTATTATTATTATTATCATTTATTACAATTTATTCAATTTGTATCCTGGCTGTGGTCCCCTCCCTCTTCTCCTTCCAATCCTACCCTCCCTCTTCTTCCTCTATGCCTCTCCCCTAGTCCACTGATAAGGTAAGTCCTCATCTCCTTCTATCTGACCCTAGCCTATCATTTCTCATCATGGCTGGTTGAATTGTCTTACTCTATGGCCTGGCAAGGCTGCACCCCCCAGGTAGAGGTGATCAGAGAGCCTGCCACTGCGTTCATGTCAGAGACAGCCCTTGCTCTCCTTACTAGGGAACCAACTTGGAGACTGAGTCTATGTGATACATCTGAGCCAGGGTTTTAGGTTCTCTCCATGCATGGTCCTTGGTTGGGGTATCATTCTCTTCAGGACTCCCAGGGATCATCTTGAGTGAGGTAACCCAGAAACAGAAAGACACACATGGTATATACTCACTCGTAAGTGATATTAGACATAAATTATAGGATAAACATACTAAAGTCTATACTCCTAAAAAGCTAAACAACAAGGAAGATCTTAGGGAAGATGCTCAATCCTCATTCAGAAGGGAAACACAATAGACATTGGAAGCAGGAGAAGACTAGGAACAGGACAGGAGCCTACCACAGAGGGCCTCTGAAAGATTCTACTAATAGAGGTATCAAAGCAGAGGCTGAGACTTATAGCCAAACTTTGGGTAGTTTCATTTCTTGTTGCTGTGATAAAAATACTCTGACAAAAGCAACTTAGGGGAGCAAGCGTTTAGTTTAGCTCTCAGTTCAACATACAGTCCATCACTGTGGGGAAGTCAAGGCAGCAGGAACTTGAAGCAGCAAGTCACATTCCATCCATAGTCAAGAGCAGAGAGCAGTGAAATAATGCATCCGTGTTAAATACTTGGCTCTCTTGTTTTTATCCAGTCCAGGGCCAAACCTCTGAACTGATGCTGCCCATGTTCACAGTGGATCTTCCTATCTCAATTAACCCAATTAAGGAAAGCCCTCATAAGCATAGGCACAACCCAACCTAATCTAGACAGTTCCTCACTGAGACTCCCTTCCCAGTTGACTCAACAGCATGCCAACTCCACAATAATTGTCAAACTATTTTGTTTCATTTTTTAAAAGAATTTTTTTTGGTTTCTTGAGGTAGTCTTATATGATAGAGGCTGGTGTCAAACTCCCTATATAAGAACTGGAGTGGTGGATTGTTGATTAAGATCACTATGGCTGCTCCTTGAAAGGACCCAGGTCTTCTAGAGGGCAGTGCAAAAACAACTGCACTTTAGTCCCAGAGGATTTGGTGCCCTCTTCTGGCTTCTAAGAACACCAGGAACGCAAATAATATATATAGACATTCAGGCAGTCAAAACACCCACATAAGTAAAATGAATGAATAAAGAATTAACTAAGCAATCTTTTAAACCCACTATATAGCTGAAGATGGGTTTGAACTTCTGATTTTTTTTGCCTCTACTTCCCAAATTCTGAGATTATAGGTGAGAGCAACTATGCCCTGCTTGTTTTGTCATTTTTTTCAAAGCATTTATGGCTGTGTGAAAAGATATTATTCATTTATTGGATCAATGAAAGCCTTATCTGCCCTGTTTATGGTCATGTATAGCGCTTGGCAGCTTTGCAAAGTTAAAGAACTGAGAGAATTGCTTTTCTTTCTCTCCTGCTCCTCTTCTTCCTTCTCCTCCTGTTCCACCTCTTCCTCCTTCTCCTGGTTAGGTGTTGAGATATGCTCTCATAAGGTAGCTTAGATGTAGGTACTCATTTGGCTGTCTTGGAAGTTACTAAGTTGGCCAGGCTGATGACTTCAAACTCATAGACATCTCTGTCTTTGCCTTCCTAGTGCTGGGATTAAAGGTGTGTACCATCATACCTGTTGGATTTTTATCTTGAATATAGTGATGAAAAATATGTATAGCCCAAAAAATACCATTTTGTTTATGTTTAGGTTGACAATTATGTATATTCACATTGCTCTGTAACTATTACCACCAACCACCTCCAGATCTGTTTTTATCTTACAAAACTAAATCTCAGTACCCATTAAACACTAATTCCCTGTTGCTTTCAACATCCAGCTTCAAAAACTGAGCAGCTTCTTGTTTTTCAGCCTCTCTAGCCTGCAGACAGCCATTGCTGGACTATCTAGTCTCTATCATGTAAGCCAGTCTAATAGATCTCCTTTTAATATATATTCTATCAGCTTTGTTCCTCTAGAAAGCCTTAACACACATACTAGTGAAATTTACAGTATTTTTCCTTTGCATCTGGTTCAGTTCAGTTAGCATATTGTCTGCAAGGCCCATAGATATTGTAGCATTTGTCAGAATTTCTGTCTTTTTGAGGCTGAAAAACATTCCTTTGCATATAAATACCATATTTTGTTTACTCATTTACTAGGTGATGGTCATTTGAGTTGTCTCTATATTTGGCTTTTTTTTAATAAAGCTGCTATAAAATAGTTATACAAATATTTTTTTCAAGGCTGTTTTCAGTTCTTTGGGTTATTTATTCCAGAGATGGAATCATTATACAGTATGGGAAATATGTGTTTAATTTTTTTGGAGACCATTTACCTTTCTCAGAGCAGCACACACAAGAGTTCTGGTTTCTGCATGGCCTGGTAAACATTTGTTATTTTCTTATTACTTCTCCACAGTAACTTCTATAATGAGTACAAAGTGGTTTCTTGTTGTATTTTGATTTGCATTTCCCCAATAATTAGTAGTATAGAGCATCTTTTTATGTGCCCCTTGGCCATCTGTATGCCTTCTTTGGAGAAGTGTCTATCCAGTCTTTTGACTGCTTTTAATTGTGTTGTCTACTTGTTTGTTGAGGTGATGTCATTTATAAATTCAGAAAATTAATCCCTTATCAGAGATATTAATTGCAAACATTTTCCCATTTTATAAATTGTCTTTCCACTTTATTAATCATGGCCTTTGATTCTCAAAGTTGTTTTATTGTTGTTTAATTTGAGAAAGTTATAATTGCATTTAAAGGGAGCGGATTGGGTTCAGCAGGATGTTTGAGTTGGGAAGGTTAATGTTCAGAGGAATGCTACATACCAACAGGCCTGCAGGGTCCCTTCAACTTTGCCAAGAACTTTCTAAGTACAAAGTAGTGAGCTAGGCCTGACAATCCATTGGTTCATTTCATTCTTCTGAGAATTCTCTTGCTTCATAAATATTAACCATCTTCACTTTTAGGTATGAAATCCAAGACACAGAGAGATTTCACAACTTGTGTAAAGTCACAAAGCTATCAAGTGGCAGAGTCTGGAGATTTGAACTTGGCAGTGTGAATTCACAGTCTATGGTCTCATCTACTGTCATGTAGTGCCTCTGACTTAGACGCAGAGAAAACCTGGGCAAGATGAGGGCATATTGTGATCATTAAGTATGTGATGAAAAAATAAAGCACAGAAATATGTCTTTTGAGTGCAAGGGAAGAAGCCAAAGGTATTCATTGTTTATGGACTTGCTCAACGAATACAGGTTTATTTCTTGGGTCAGAGCACAGTGGTAGGTCAATTTATGGTCTTTGGCATGAGATACACCTGAGCTGAAATTTCAGCTCTACTATCTATTAGCTGGTGACCTTAGACAAGCTATTTTGATTCTCTGTGCCTCAATTTCCTCATCTATATCAAAGTATAAACACATTCATGAGGATATAATGAACTCCTTAATGGACTCTATGTGACAAAAGATCTGGTACCCAGTAAGTACTCAGCAAATATTAGCTTTGTATTACCCAACAGCTAGTGGCTGCAGATACATCACTTAACCTCTCTGCCTAAAATTCCCGCAAAGAAAGAAAGAAAGAAAGAAAGAAAGAAAGAAAGAAAGAAAGAAAGAAAGAAAGAAAGAAAGAAAGAAAGAAAGAAAGAAAATACTATCTGCCTGATGATCTTCCCAGGGTTGTAGGCCTAAAGGAGACACCAGGCAGATCATCCCTATCTTCTGATTAAAGAGATTTTCCAGAACAGCATGAAGGAGTGTGTCTGAATAACTTCACGTGCCAGAGAGGACCTGAGTAAATAGTGATAATCCCCTCAACACACACACACACACACACACACACGGGGGGGGGGGCAGGCAAAGGAATGAATGCATTCTACCAATCTCCTTAAATACCTGGGAACTACATTTCTAATAATTTTATAATAAGCATTTTGTCTCAGCTTGTAGCCACTCGGGATTGAAGAGGTCCTACTATCTTGTTAAGCAATCATGATTTTTTTCATTAATTATAGAAAACTTATTCATACACCTTTTGACATGAAGTTCGATCTCAGAAAACAGGAAGTGAAAATGGTGGCCATGTGGCTCAATAGAAGATGCTGAACCCCTTGGAGTGAAGGGGTTCATTTGAAAGACAAACTTCTCCAACCTCCCATATTTTTCTTGGCTGCCTCTGGGTTGATTAATTTCACAGAAACTGAAGAGGGTCCAAGGAAGAACCATCAAAATGATTAATAAAAGGAAGATGCTAGTGGATGATGCTGGGAGCATCCAGTAAAGGACAAGAAAATAAGATGGAGAGAAGGAGGCTAGGAAAGCCTTTGAAAACAAAGCATCTCCCAGAGACTATAAAGGTGCAGGGAGCTAGCAGAATTTGGGATTGGAAACTAAAGCCCAGCCACCTCTATCAGCTGAATGTTTATGAATAGGCCCAAGGCACTTGAAGAAAGCAAACAAATTTTAAAGATGATTCTGTGCCCACAGGGGCAGGACAGGGCTATGCCCACAAAAGGGTTCATTTCTGCCCAAGCCAAGAACATAATGCTGCCACAAGGTATTATCTCTCTGCTATGTGCCAAATGTCTGGTGCAGTGAGAAGTGCTGAGTATTCCTAGGAGGAACGGAGCTCCCCAGGTGCACCTGACCTGGCACACTGAGTCTAATTTAGCTTACCCACCTGAAAAAATACCATACCTGGGCAAGCGTGATGCTCTGCAAGCAAAAGCAGAAACCTGATGAGCTGAGTTCAATTCCTGGAACCCACTGTGGAAGGAGAGAACCAACCCTTGAAAATTATCCTCTGATCTCCACAACATGACACATGCGAAGCTGCGTCTCTTTCTCCCTCTTCCTCTCCCCTCCCCGTCTCTTAAATAAATTAATTAAAAATACCATGACCTCTATAAAAAAACCGGAAAAATCAATTTTATTTGCAGTTTTGCCTTAATCTAGGGAGAGAGAAATTCGGAATCTGTCTCCACAATGTTCATAGTTGTGTTACAGCTAATATTAAAAAAAAAAAATCAAAAGCCAGAGAATATGCCTATAGAGATTTAGTTGTGAGTACAAATTACTCAAAATGAGAGAGAAAATCTTTTTCTGGCGTCAGTGTTCTTGGGAAGGAGGACGCATTTATACTTCCAGTATGATATTTTCTCTATGCATTCTAATTCTTAGGGTCCTTTACAATGGGGATAAAGCATCGGAGCAAAGTAGATGCATCCTAGGCCCATGGAAATAACAAAACTGAAAGGCAAGGTCCAGGGTACAAACAAGGAAAAATGGGGAGTCACATTTGACAGGAGTAAGCAGCTCTCAGAAGGCAACACAAAGTGGCGACTCTTACAGCAAAGCATTTGGATTTTATACTGCAGGTTGATGGGAGGCAGGCACTAGAGACTTTTGAGCAAAAGTGTCATGCGACCAATCATGCTTTGGCAAGATCCTTCTGTGTAAGAATGGTATATTGGCAGATCAAGAGACCAGCCCTTCAGCATTATCTTCTGACTGTAGCAACCAAAAATGTGCTGAAGCAGTGATTAGGGTTGGGCCTTCAGTGACAAAGCCAGCTGGGACCCAGCTATCTCTGAGTTCCGGAAACTGTGATCACAACCACTGTTCTCCGAGGCCCACCTAGGCCATGGAACTGGTCATCGCTCAGAGCACATTTTGGCCAGCTTAGGCCCACACCAAGGACAGATTTCTGAAAAACTGAATTTGTGGGAGCAGATGAAATCTTCTGAAACCAAGATCTGATTTTCTGAGCAAATATCCTTTGGTCTTAATGAACAAGAGAAGGAGATAAGAAGAAAAAGAAGCTAGAATTAGGCCTTCCCCCTAAATAGGATCCTTCTTGTACTACCAGAACCCTGCCTGCAGTGCCTTAATGAAGGCTTCCCATTTTTAAGCCATGGCTTTTGAGTCAGGGAAATGCCATTAAATGTCTGTGCATTGCTTCAGAATGGTAGTAAGTGCTTTTCAGGTCTTGTTATTCAGTAGGTGGGGTTTTTTGTTGTTGTTGTTGTTATTTTTTTCATTTCCTACCTGTCCTCTTCTCTCCCTTCTTCTTTCTCACCAGTCCTGCCATAAGCCTGGTGAGGTTTATATAGGTTGAAAAGATGAGACTTCCCAGGCCGAAAGGTTAATCAGCTGACTGCAGGTCAAACACTGAAAGTTCCTGACAGTCTGGTGGTGAGAATTATCTTGTCAAGCCTTGCTGTAAGTTTATGTATGTTGAAAAGATGAGAGCTCTAGTTCACCAAGATATATAATCCAAGCCTAGCTCTCCCTTCCCATGTGGATGTTTGTTTATTCCCTCTTTGGGAAACAGCAGTCACATACACAGAATCGGGGTTTAGAAAAGGCAGAGAAAAGAAAGAAATTAGCAGCAAGGTGCTTCTTACCTTCTTATTACTAATCATGCCTTTGAAGGAAAACCTGGAGAGATTAGTTTTGAACAAAATGCATCTGTTGGAAGGTTAACACGCTGACCCACTAGCACTGTCCAGTGTATTAGCAAGAATTCATTTATTAGCTCCATAGCAATCTCAGGGGCTTTGGAGGACAGGGAACTTTTAACACGCTTCTTCATGATCTTTTAAAGACTGTTTGACTCTCTGTGGTGTTTCCTTGAGAAAAAAAAATGCCCAGTATCCCTGTGAAAAGCATCAGGTAGACATTATGCTTTCCTTCCTGTCCTCCTATGCACGCGTATGCGCGCGCGCGCGCGCACACACACACACACACACACACACACACACACACACACACACACACACACTGGGGGAAACATAGGTATACAGAAGTTAAATAGAATATCTATGACAACCAGGGTGGACCGCCTATAGGAGGCATCCTGTTCCTCTGCTCCCCAGCTTGCATACCCCTCCCATGCACCCACTGTCTCCCTCCACATTCTCCAAAGGAGAGTAGGAGGAACCTAGCTCCTAGCAGCACTGGCACCAAGCACTTCTGAATTCTCTTCTCCTGGGGAAGAGCTGGACCAGCAGCAATTGCTGCAAGCACTTGGCATCTGACAGGCTCCGTCAGCATACATTTAAATTGGTATTTTTCTTCCTAACTCCAGGAGGGCAAACATGCCTACAATGCCAGCAGGGGAAGAGAAGGAAGGCATACAGGGAAGGGTGGGCAATTCCCTAAATTCTGTCAATCTAGTTTCCACTGTAAGACCTTCCTAGCCACTGGCTTCTCTGTGAGATTCCCTCTGCCTGTGAGAGGGAGACAAGGATGAAAGCAGCATCTCAGTAGCTCTCTCTAGACAGAGACAAAAGTGGGAAAAGGAGGAAAAGATAGAGGAGGAGGAAGAGAAAGAGGGGAAGGAAGAGAAGAGATGGAGGGAGTGCAAAGGGAAGATTTCAGACTAGTATCCAGTATTTTTTTTTCCTGGTCCTGGCCTTGTGCCCTCCATCACTGTGTTTCTCTCCTCGATCCTGCTTTGGCTATTGCACTGAAGCAGGTACTTCCCAGGCACAGGGTCACAAAATCGAATCCAGAGCTTTATTAGTGGGGCCCAGGAATCAGCCTTTCTTTTTACAGCTACTGACATGATTCTTATACAGCTGAGTTAGGACCAATATCTGGGGAAGCACTGCACTAGAACCCCTCCACCATACAAAACCCTGACGAAGTATCCCTGGTCAGTGTCTCATTTCCTCACAGCTCTGCCCTCTGAGAAGTGCCAGGCAATCTGATAGATTTATTCAGGCAAGTGCGTTAATGGGCACTAATGACTTAATGTGCTGTCCATTTCAGATAACATGTGCAATTTACCAGGACCTTCTGGAGACTCGGCCTTAACCCAAAAGAGAATTTCCAGCTCACACAGCTGGAGGGCAGGTAAATTTGAGTAAGGGGAAAGCTGGAGGCACACTAAGGGTCTGGCCGCCCATACTCTCTGGAACCTAGGACTAGAGCAGGCTCTGCTGAGAGTCCTGTGGAGGAAATGAAGACTGACACAGCCAGACATGCCTATACTGCAAACTCTTGTGGTCATTCTTTCTGTTTACCAATATGTTCCACAGAGATGGCAAGGTGAGAGGCAAGCATGTTCTAGAATGACACATTCATTCAGCACTTCTTATGATCTATGCAGAAGCACAAAATCCCCTTACCCTGCACACACTGTATGTCTTCCTGGAGTTTCAATTTGTGCACTGATTTTGGAGATATGTAGTACTTTCATGGTAGATTGACCTCTACTACAATAGAGCAGAATGTCAAATTTCACTTGTGTTCAAAACAAAATGTGAGACTTCAAAGAAACCATATACTTTTGGCGTTTGGGCCTCTACTTCCAGAGTCTTGTTTTATTTGATGGTCAGGGGTTTTGTGCTTGATTGGTTGAAAGATTAAGAGGCACTATCAATTACTTTCTGTGTGTTTACCCGAGAATAGACTTGTTCATCAAACAGGATCTAGGGAGATCTACACTTTGGTGGAGGTCAGAGGGTGATTTCAGAAAATGCCCAGAGCCTAGCTACCTATGATGGTGCATGCCAATCATCCCAACACTTGGAAGGCCAAGGAGGAAGGATCTTGCTTTTGAGGCCAATCTGGGCTATGTGGGGAATTTGAAGCCAGCCTTAGCTACTTAGGACAGCTGCCTTGTCTTCAAAAGAAAGGTGCAGAAGAGTCTCAGTTGGTAAAGAGCTTGCCATACACGCATTAAAACATGAGTATCCCTAGCACCACATAAAAGCATTTGTGACCCCAGTGCAGGAGGAGACAGTGCAGGAGGGTGTGTCCTTGGAGCTCATTGGCCAAACAACCTAACTAAATTGGTGAGCTCCAGGTTCAGTGAGAATCCCTATCTCAAAATATAAGATGGGTGGGCTGTTGAGATGATTCCGTGGGTAAAGGGGCTTGCTGCTGCCAAGCCAGACAACCTGAGTTCAGTTCACCAGACCTGCTCAGTAGAGGGAAAGGACAACCACAAGTTGTTTGCTGATCTTCTTGCTCCCTGGAGTGCACACACACACACACACGCACGCACACATACAAAACAAATTTTTAATGAGGGGTAGAAGGATATATCAGAACTCAAGGAGCTATGTAAAGGACACTACTAAGGACCTCGGGATAAAGGGGCTTCCTGAGGAGAACTATGTCTCTTTTCTTACTCTCTCTCTCTCTCTCTCTCTCACTCTCACTCTGTGTGTGTGTGTGTGCATGCATGCATGCGTGCGTGCCTGCGTGTGTGTGTGTGTGTGTGTGTGTGTGTATGTGTGTAGAAGAAATCCCTGTCACTTCAATGCTCCTGGGATGACTGAAATGGCAGAAACAGGGGAGGCTGAGGGAAGGAAATAACCATGTCCTCAGTAGCAGCAGAGAAATCTGGGCTTCAGTTGTGCAGATAGAAATACCCTGACCCCATGTCTCAGAGAGGAGGTAGGAATATGTAGCACACACACCAATCATTGAAGCACCATTATAGAATGAGTCCCAGTCCTGACATAAGGACCTTTCTCCCAGGCCCAGACATCTCCTTGGCAAATTGAGAGAACAGGGACACTCGTTAATAGGATAGCCTGGCTCTAGTGTCATGGCAGGTCCTGAAGAGCAGCTGTATCTGAGGGGAGAGGGTGCCTGCCTGCCAGTCAGCCCACCAGGATTCTTGTGAAGCTGCTAGCTGGCAGTTGATTGCTTGTCAGCTGCTGTTGTTCCATCTTGTTCCCTTCCTGTGTCTTCCTTGTCTTGAGCACACAGGCTGTGAGCAGGCTCAGCTAGTATATAAAGGGCCACTAAAAGGCCCTTTTAGCATAATTACCCAGCCTTTTGTCCTCCACCCTCCTAGAACACATCCTTTGAAAGGCTCTTCTCAGTTTTTCTCTGGCATTCTCTCTGTCACTCTGCCTTCCTGCTAGCTCCTAGTACCCCCCCCCCCCCCCGTAGCTCAGGAAGTTCCTTTACCCTTTCCTCCACCCACCAAGTCTCTGAAATAATTGGTTCCAAATGCTTGAGGGTAGGCATATATCTTGTTGAAAGGCAAGGCAGAAAGAGTTAGGGGTTGAAAAATTATGATGGGAGTTTCCTCATGGATCTTTTGGATTACATCATTCTTTTTTCTATTGTCTCAGGGCCTCCCTGGCCAGTCTGAATGGATCTTTCTGATACCTTCAGCAGATGCACTTCATATTGTCAGACACTGGTGACATTTGCTATCTGTCATTTATCTTTTCTTGGGTGCTAATGGGTGGGTGGGTGGATAGCCCCAATTGAGACAGGCAGCTTAGTAATGACTGTGGAAAAAGCAAGCTGTGTTTGTGTGATAGCAGTCAGTTGTGTGATAGTTGGAAGCTAAGAATCATAGCCTATTTAGAGATATTATAGTGCTAGCCAAATAGACATGGGTTCAAATTCTGAATTAGCTCTCTGCTACTTGTGTGACCTTATAGTAATGACTTACCATCTCCAAGATTTCTATTTCTTTAAAAAAAATAAATCTCATAATAAAGTATCTACCCTCTTGGGTTTACTGTAAGGATTAAATGTAATAATATACATAAAATGCTAACACAGTAGCCATAGTAAGTGTTCAATGAAACATAATAATAATACTAATAATCAGAATTGTCATCATGTAGTTGGAATCCAGATTCTACTCTTTATTGCTGCATGGGTCTTGGTAGTTTCTTCTTCCTCCTCCTCCTCCTCCTCCTCCTCCTCCTCTTTCTCTTCTTCTCCCTCCATAAAGCTTATGGAATAATGATGCTACTCACTAAAAGGGTGTTAGTGATTATGAAATTAATGCATGGAAGTGCTGGCTAGGGTGGGAGTTCTATTAGGAGAGTGGAGCTAATTGTATCCATGCGATGAAGAGTCACTCTTTATTTTCCAAGATTATTAGCAAAACACCCAGTTTTCAGTAGTGATAGGCCAGCAACTGGGAGTCACTATGTTATTATTACTGGCAGCCAAGAGACTTCTATTTATCCCTGGATTCTCCGTTATAGGTGAACTGGCTGTTTGTTAAGTACTGATTACAGACCAAGGTGCCAATGAAGTCGGGCTGCCTCTTGAAAAATGGTGTCACTTACTAACTTCATCTCAATGTATTGATTTCAATGGGAAATAGCAATATAGCAGAATTGTTTTTTGTCATCTGCTTATCATGTGATTTGAAGACAGTAAAGCGTTTCTCTTCTTCACCAAGTTTTAAAGAGTGACTAAATCAAGGTCCTCAGTTACACAAGCTAGTGTTTATTTTTGCTGCATTGGACACAGGGTGAAAAATGTTGAACCTTCACCTCTCTGTATCCCACCTCTTGCATCCCTCTTCTCTCAGTTCTGGTGAGCATGAGGAATACATACACTTTCTCAAACAAACAAATAGACAAGGCACTACCTAGATGATTTTCTCAGCACTAGGTTCTCTTTTAGAAGTGAATCCAGCCAATATGGACTGCAGCCAGCCTTCTCTGGGACTCCCTTTGACCAGAAGAATCAATGTAAATGCTACATCCATCTTGATAGGAATTAGGCAAAATAAAACTGCAATTGGGTCTCTGTAAACAGAGGACAAGACTAGTAGGTAGACAATCATGTAGAGCATCATTGACTACTTCAATTGCATGAGCAGGTTCCCTTTCATCCCACAGGTAAGGCTTAGTCAGAGTGGTTAGTAGACCTACTTTAGGTCACATCACTACAAACTGGTTCCAAACACACAAGAGCATGACCTCTTCATGTGTCCTGGTATATGCATGTAGTGTCCCAGAGAACGTGTTGTTTGAGAATCTGCTTTGAATCTGCCAGGAATGTGATATGTTTTTCTCCCTGAATGTTTTCACTTTCTCTCATCATCTGCCTTTGGTAATTCCATCTACTTGTTTTTCCAACCCAGGCACATGCACACACACACACACACACACACACACACACATACCTCCAGATACATGGTCTTTCCATCTCTTCTTTCAAGGTAGGAGCTGCCAGGAAGATAGCAAAAAGTGTATTCAGTAGAAGAATAGCCAAATCTGCTAGCCATCTACGGGACTGCTGACCCCAGCTGCAGGGAGCCACTGCACCATGCTCAAGCCCAGAACTCTCCTCTGTATCAGGGCACCCGGTTCTGGCTACAAGATTCTCCTCTTACCCAACAGTTGCCTCTCTGCACCTTTTTCTCTCAGGGGCTTTAGTAAAACTAGAAGGGAGAAAAAGATTCCAACTGAAATAGGCCCTGGTTTATTAACTGCCTTCCAGAATTCAGGAACATAGGAAGAGAAGAAGGACTCATTTTTTATCTTAGAAATCATTTTTCTCTTAGAACTCCTGAGGCCCAGAGGGGCCAGTGTTAACTGTCTTTACTGAGTGCCTCTGATGCTTGGAAATATACAGATTTACCTGGTGGGTCTGGCATATCACCCACGGGACTTAAACTTCATTGCCTCAATTATACCTACCATCTCAGACTCCACTGTCCAGCCTCCCGGTTTGTCAGGGTCCCCACTGAGACTGCCCTTTGAGGGGAAAAAAAAAACAAGAGTGGCTTTTCTTCTTGGTCGTTAAAACTTCTCTGGAGGGGCTGGTGCCAACTGGGATATCAAGAGCTCTCTCCAGAATCTCCATTGCTGTACATTTAGTATTCACAGCGTGTCTCTTAAAAATGCCCTGAGATCATTCATCAGGCACTGTGCTGTGCCTGCCTAGCTGCTCTCCTTCAGAATGTGTGTATTAGTGTGTGTGTGTGTGTGTGTGTGTGTGTGTGTGTGTGTGTGTGTGTGTGTGTTGGTCCTTGACCAGGACCCTCCCTTCTTCTGCTAGTGAACACCACACACACACACACACACACACACAACCCTTTACCTCCTTCCCTTCTCACCACACCATTTTCATGCTCCAAGCAGACCTCTGCCAGCTGGCAGACTGTGTTCTCACAGAGGTGGACTCCCTGGCTGGACCAGGGCTCCAAGCTGCCTATTCTCTAGTGCTGGGGTGAGGCAGTGCTAGCAGGAACCTGAGCTGAAACTCAAGGTGAGGATGTTGGCGGTGGTGACCAGGAGGGGAGCTGCAGGGAGGGCATCCCTAACAGAAGGCAAGCAAAGGAGGAGAGAGAAACAAGGTCAGGGGTCAGAGAATGAAGACCCCAAAGCTCTCACTGCTGCTGCCCCTTCTCTTCAGTTTCCTGTCTCCTCTCCCAACCTTCCTTCCCCAGGTTCACTTTAGAAATTGGCTTTCCCTCTTTGCTGCCAGCAGTTCCCGGCAAAGCCTAGCCTGAATGGTCATGTTCAAGAAGTGAGGCAGCGCCAAGCTGGGTGGCTGGGTTTCTGGTCGTGTCTTGGGAGATTCTTTCCCCAATTGTCAATTTTGTGTTTATTTTTAGTTGTGACCCGAGCCAGTTGCTGTGCCTTTAAGCCGCTTTCCCTTTCGGGGAAACCTACGCCAGCACTCGAGGGTCGAGAGGCTCCGGAGAGCATTCCCCCCCCCCCCAACACACACACCGAGTTCTGCACTCCCCTCTTTTCTCCCTCCTCCCCACTCCTCCGCCCCTTCTCCCCTCCCCTCCCCTCCCCTCCTTGGCTGTCCAGCCGCCTCGGCGCTCTCCGTCACCTCGCAGCCTGCCGCACTCCTGGAGCGAGAGAGAGCGAGGAGCGAGCCTCCGAGATGGTGCGGCCCGCAGCGCAGCCATGGAGCCCACCCGAGGAGCCCGCGCGCACTGCTGCCAGCCTGTCCGCAGCCCACTGCCTGCGCGCCAGCTCCCTGCGTCCCGGGCCAGCTGCTGCCGCCCCGCCAACCTCCGTCCGCCCCGCCGCCCCACGCCACTGAGCCCCACCCCAGTGCCGGGCTCCCGGGCACCACCGGCGCCCTAGTCCCGCCGCCGTCGCCACCGCCTCTGCTCTGCTGCTGTCGCGCAGCCTAGGCGGAGGAGGAGAAAAAGGAGGAGGAAGGTAAGTAGCGCGCTGCTTCCAGAGGGGCGCGCCTGCAAGCTCAGCCCTGCCCGGGGTGGGTCGTGGCTCTGACGGGCCGGCTGGGGGGGTCGACAGATGCTTGGGCGCCCCCGGGAGACAGGGGCAGGGTTGGGGGAGCCGAGCGTCGGGCCGCCAGGAGTTTGTGCGGCCAAGCGGAGCGGCGGGCTGGGCACCAGGTGCTTGGTAAGTCTCTGGCTTGGCGGGCTCGCCTTGGCCGCCCTGGGTGCGCGGTGAGGAGCCCAGTGCAGGAGAATGCAGCGCGTTCATTATGGAGCCTTTGTGTGCGCGCTTGGGCTGTGGGCGCCTTTGGGAGAGCTGGAGGGCCTGGCTGCTGGAAGGTGGCCACTTAGCCGGTGTGTCCAGAGAAGCCTGAGCCCCGAGAATGCCAGAAATAGCTGCCTGAAGCATGTGCGTGTTTCCTGGGACCATGTTCACAAGCGGACACAGACGCGCACGCACATACACACGCACACACACACACACACACACACACACACACACTCACACAGCCGCACCACATTCACTGCGCTCAACCACAGTCACCCCCATTCAAAGAGGAAATAGAGGCGCGCTGGCGCGCGCGCGCGCGCGCGCACACACACAGACACACACACACACACACACCTTTGCACTTGCCCCTTCCACCGGGGATACTAATAAAGCAATCATCCAAACATATACAACTACATGCACCCCCTCCAGCTCTGCTTAAATATGTACGCACACCCTTCTTTTCTGCCTGATGTTTTGGAGCTTTGAGTGTGTGTGTGTGTGTGTGTGTGTGTGTGTGTTTTCTCTGAGTGTCCCTGAGAAACTACATGGCAACTGCACATTACTGCAGATCCAGTACCTGCTGCTCTCCACCAATACACACAGACACACTCTTGGGGAGGAGGGACAGAGACAGACAGACAGGCACACACAGACACACTCTTAGGGAGGAGGGACAGAGACAGACAGACAGGCACACACAGAGAAAGACAGAGACAGAGAGAGGAACAGAGAGGGAGGGAGGAGAGAGAGAGAAAACATACCATCCCACCCCCTAAGCTACTGTGGACACTTCCACCAGGGCCCTAAAGAACTATGTTCTGGCAAACACCATGCCCAAGGCTTATATTCGTTTCCCTTCACACCTGAACAACTGGATACACACACCTAAAGCTCTACACAGGCAAATGTTTGGCACTTTTCTTCAGAAGCAGGTGGTAACCCCCTCCCCACAGCTGCCACTGAAAAGCTCTTGGTCACAGCGAAGGATAAATTCTACCAGGCTTGCCCCTCCCCTTAGCATCTTGGCTCAGCTGCAGAGCCCCGAACCGGGGAGATGGGGTCCCTCAGCATCCTGCAGTTCTTGTGGAGGGCGGGGCTTTCTCTGGACTGCTGCCCAAGGGAGAAACTGCTGTAAGTGCAAGTTTCCCTTGGGGGCGCCCTTTTCAAGAGAGGGTGGGGAACTCTGCTGACTCAGGGTAAAGCACCAAGTGAGTATTTCCAGCTGGAGATGGGGTAAGCCCTGTGCACACTTTAACCTCGGGGGTCGCTCATAAGGTGTCAGTTCAGCCCAGGAGCCTGCTGCTGGGAGATCCAGATGCTCCTTTCCTTGCCTTGCAGGTGAAGCTCACTGCGGTAAGAGCTGGGGAAACTCAGTTCTCAGCTTTCTGGAGTGCAGAGAGCTTTCCTGGGAAACCTTTACTGTTTCCACTGAGCAAAGGGTTCTCAGCTCTCCCGCGGGTGCACCTCCTCAACACTTGCCAGTGCCCAAACAAACATGCTGCATCTACTCAATTCTCTCTCTCTCTCTCTCTCTCTCTCTCTCTCTCTCTCTCTCTCTCTCTCTCTCTCTCTCTCTCTCTCTCTCTCTTCTTGCAATGGAACCAATTAATAGCTTGGCCTGAGGTTTGAAACCTTAAGGTGAAATAAGATGCCTTGTGTGTGTGGAGAGGGAAGCAATTTGGGGAAGCAAGAGCTACTGTATCCAACTGATTTAAGTAGATACAGCAGCGGAGACTGTAGCACCGGGTAAAATCGTGACAGAGATAGCTTCGACGTCAGAGCCCCCTCCCTCCCCCCCCCACCCCTTTCTGGACCGCTCTGAGCTCCTCTGAATCCCTTCCCCCGCCCCCTTAGACTGTTAAGGCGGGGCTTTGCTCCGTTCTCTGTCAAATCTGATGACAAAATCCGTGTGAGGGCAAGCTGTTAATAGCTGATAGGACTTTACTGCCTATACCTTACAGGTAACATTTACCATTTTTAAAGAAGGTAGAGGAGTGACTCTTTAGATGAGGTTTTTCAAGCACCTGTGGCAGGATCCAGGCCAGGAGCATTTGTGGACAGTGTTGTTTGTCTACTGCTATGTTTGAACCTGAATTGCGCACGATGTATGCGTGGGGTGGGGGGAGGGGGAAGTGGAATACATTATGGAGGGCTTTAAGGCCCACAGAGAAAAGATTTAAATGTATTTGAGAGGCATTTGGGAACCACTGCAGGATCCTGAGAAGGGAGGGGCATATGTTCTAAGCGTGAGAGAAACACTGCTGTGTGTGGAGATGTCACACCCACCACCACAACTGCCTTGCAAGTGTGGGCTGAAGGCCACCAGAGAGAGACAAGGCTGGTAAACATAGGGGATGGTTGCTTTAGGCTCCTGGTTCTGGACATATTGCAGATCTGCATAAGCCTGCAGAATGGCCAATATGCGTACCTGAAGCCAGCAAGTGCCCCTATAAGCACAAGCTAATGATACCTTGGTACTGTGGCTTCAGACAGTGCAGTGGTGCTTCTTCTAGCCTAAGGGGAAAGTCTGGAAACTCCTAGCATGCTGCAAACCCCATTTTGAATGAGGCCATGGACTCACCCCCTAGTAAATGATGCAAGTTCACCCATCTTGTGAAGTAAGCTCCTACATGGGCTGGCTGGGGGATTTTGCTACCACTATCATCCTTTGGAAGCAAATTAGATAAGCAAAGTGCAAGCAAAAAAAATCTCTGGGGTTGCAGATGACAGCTATGCGCTAGGAAATGCGCTGGAGTTGAGAGTATGGGGCAGGGGGAGGAGCTGGAGTGAGGCAGCCACAGTCTTGAAGAGAAATGGGTAAAGGAAAGCATTGGACCAGCACTGTCTCACTACAGTAATCCCAAGATAGCTCTTGGAGAGATCATGGATGGGTGCAGGACAAAAGAAGTACTTTCCCTTCCCACCTATTCCCACTCTGCATAAATGACAGGGCTCCAGGATTACCCTGGCAAGGCACCCTGAAAAGACCATGCAGATGCAAAGGATCTCTGATCCTTTTTGAGCCTCCAGACTAATTGAAACCATGAAAATATGCACACGTGTTCACACACACACACACAGAGATTTACATATATACAAACCACAAACACTTTTCTATCGCTCTTCTTTTCTCTTTTCCACTCTCTTTCTCTCCAGCCACATACCTGGATCTAATTTGTAAACAGGTAGCCCAGTAAGACAGGCTTGGATCTTAGGGGTCCATATCTTCCCATGGAACTTAGCAATTACTTCTCCAAGGAATGGGGATGGTAACCACAGATGCTGAGCAAAGACCATGAGCCAGCCACACCCCAGTCAACTTCAGCTTGTGAGCCATCCTTGAAGCCATTAGCATTTGCAGCAGAAAACTCTGCTCTGCTTTCTCTTTCAAGGACTTCTGTTCGCCTCCTTGTCATAAATTTGATAAAATAAACGTTCTCTTGTGTTTTCTGCAGCCAACATGAAGCATTTTCAAAATGAGCTGAACTTTGCTGTCGACAGAAAAATCTGAAGACTAAGGGCCAAGGGATAGAGTTGGGAGAAAAGGAAGAAAAACTGGTCATTGTTTCCTCCTTTTCAGACCAGGAGCACTAACCCTAGAATGGAACATTAACAGCCTAGGGCCTTCTCTCTTATAGTCATAAAATGTCTGAAAATTGGATTACACATATGACATAGCAACAGGATGAAGAGAAAAGGAAAGGTGGATGCCTGCACAGATAGATAGATAGATAGATAGATAGATAGATAGATAGATAGATAGATAGATAGATAGATAGATAGATAGATAGATAGATAGATCAATAGATAGACAGGTGGGTGGGGAGGTAGATAAATCTGCTTTTATATTTTTATTAATGAGGCTGAGAAGAGGCACGTGTTTGTAGTAGTGACTTCTCAGTAGTGACTCAGTAGTGACTTCTGTCTGAGCATCAGTGTCACTGTGGCAGTACCTCAAGCTGTCACCTCAAGCTGTTGAAGGAGCCATCTTCCTGATTACACTATCTAGATGTTCTTCTACTCCTGTGAGCCTTCCTTATTCCTCTTTCTTGCTAATTCCTTCTCCTACTCATGGATCTGGGGGTCCCTCTAGCTCCTTATGTTCCCCCATTTCTTTATTGGTGTGGACACACAGCTGCACCATCGCTTTCCCCGTGTACTTCTTTCCTGGAGATTCCTATTCCTGTAGCACACAGACTTTCACCTTCTCTCTGAGGTGAACATGTAACCACAGTTACTTGCTGAATCACTCACCTGACTTAAGTGGCCTGCCATAGTCTTAGACTTAACATTACACTCAGCATTTACAAGCTGACTTCATTTGCTGCCAACAATGACTGGTTCCTCTGACCTTCTTGTTACCACAAGCCTTCTTGTCTCCCAAACTAGAACCCCAGATCACCTCTGACTTCCACCCTCTACCACTATTGAATGTCTATCCTTCACCAGCCTCTTTCTTTTCCCTCCTGGAATAGGCACCACTTCCAGATTAATATTTAAAAATATCCATTATTCACTGACACTTTTGTCCTGTATGCTTGAGGCTGATAGCTGATTGCCTGTGGGAGAAATCTTTAACTTCCTTAGCCTGATGTTCAAGGCCTTCCTTGAGTCAGCCTAATCCTATGTACTCTTTCAACCTTATTTTTCACTTTTTATCTACATCATTTATTCTCAATTTTTAACATGTCTCAAATGACTTCAGGGTGCTTATTATAATGCAGCTGCCTGGACTTTTGAGTCAGTAGGGCTGGCAGATAGAGTCCAGGAATATGAATTTTAACAAGCTCTCTCAAGTGGTTCTGAAACATAGTTCCATATGGATTGAGTCCAGCCACAATCTCCAAAGCATGCCTTGTATGGAATTGTTGCATCTGTGGTTTTGCTTATGCCAAAATTCTTCTCTTCTCCTATCCAAATGCCACCAAACTTGTCCTTCAGCTCTACATGCAGTTGCCTCCTCTGTGAAGTCTTCTCTGATTACTCTAAACTGAAGTGATCTCTGTCTCTATGTATGAATGTGCATGTGTGTGTTCATGCCTGTTTCTGTATGTGTGTGTGTGTGCACGCACATTTGTGTGATTCTCTCCCTTTCCCTCCTTTCCATTCAAAGGAGGGATCCCTTGAATTTTTCTGGCCATCTCTAAAATGCAGTTGGTAAGTACATCACTGGGATATTCCACTAGCACTGCTTATAGGTGTTGGTCTTATTTACATTATGACTTCAGTGAATTTAATCTTTCTCATCTTTTGTTTTTGTTCGTTTGCCCCCAAAACGCACAATGCCTTACACATACCAAGTGCTCAATGACCATTGTTAAATTGGATTGGGTATTTGTTGACTCATATGAGTAGAGCTTCTATTGCATCTCTTCATACACATTAGTCGAATAAACAGCTGCTGAGCATCTATTACATGTGAGGCACGGTGATGACTGCTGTGGAGAATCTAAAGAATAAAGAGGATCCTTGTCCTTCTTCTTGGTCGTCATTGTGTTTTTTAGTGCCTGGTGCACAGAAGAGGCACTTCAACAATTGGCTGAGGAGCTTGGTGGAGTGTGTGAAAGGACATGTGAGTGAAGAAATTAAATTCACACAGAAATAACTTGAGCAAGGACATGGGATAGTTGTGCCACAGAGGAATAGGATAGCTATGGATGCTAAAGCTAGAAAGGCAGACAAATATAGTGAATGAGTATAGGTTTTGAGCTCTAGTTAGGAACATTTTCAGCCTCTAAACAGGGGAAGAGAAATATAATAACTCTCGTAAAAAGATTATCCACATTTAAGCAATCGCCAGGACTTGGCCATGTTTGCTTCATCTATCCTTTCTTTTTGCAGAAGTATTTGAAAAGAAATTCAAATGTCAGTCACATCATTTTATCCCTAATGCAGCTTTTAACTGTGAGCAATTTTTTTCCTCACATAACCATAGCACTATTCACAGAACTAACAAAAGTAACAAAAATCTTTGTATAGTAACTATCACCCACTCTTTAATCAGACATCCTCCATTGTCTCAAAACGTATTGTGCAACTGGCTTGTTGGAGTCAAGATCCAAGAGAATGTCACTCGTCGCATTTGTTCATTCTGTCTTCTAAGACACTTTCAGCATTCCCTTCTTTGACTTGTTAGAGAAATCAGGCCTGTTGTTTTGTGCAATGCCCCACATTCTGGTTTGCTTTTTAGCATCCTGCTTAGGCTTCTTATTGCCATTTTATGGATTGTACTGTTCCCTGCATTCTCTGTAAACAGGAATTAATTATTGGCTTCATTTGAGTCACATATGTTTTTATTTGTTTGTTTTGTCCTTTTTTCTTCTCCCCATCCCCATTCAGTAGATTGATTAAAATGTACTCATCCTGGAAACAGGAGGACCAGTTAAGAGGTTGTTACAGTAGATGGATGGAAACAGTGGAAATAGGATAGATGAGCTAGGAAGAGTTGGAGACAGAAAAAACTGATTTAACTACCAATGACTAGTGGGCTGAGGAAGGAGGAAGAATGAACGATGATTCCAAGGTTTTGAGTCTGCATCACCAAGAGAAAAGGGATGCTATTATACCTGAAGAATGGGTTTTTAATGAGAGCAGCAGGAATCAGGGTTAGATTAAAGGAGGAACTTTCCCACAACAAGAAGCCAGCTGCTGTTTTTTCCAGATAACATTATATTTCCCTGAAAAATCTTTTTGATCAGTAGTATAGCTTAGACATTTGGACCCTTTCAAAAAAAATCGAAAGGCACTCCTTATTTTTAACTATCCAATTAAATCTTCAGCCCCACAGCCTTAAGAGGAAGGACAGTATGCACACTTCTGTGTGTACATAGGAGATGATGCCGAAATGCCCTGTGGAGATCAGCCTATTTCCCATAACATCTAAGAGTTCTGAGTCATCAGGCTTGGGTTGAAGAATAGATAATTCCAGTGCTTGGGTTTTCTTATAGACTTGGCAGGTGAGTGAGCATAGCTCAAGACCCCAGACTCCTTCCTGGAGATAGTCAGAAGTCTGCACACCACACCCTTTCTCCATCCAATATGGGGTCAAGATCTCAGTGTACCATAGCAGCAGCCCCAGGATAGTTAGTGGGCTGGGAGAAAGCACCAGGACTGTTTAGCTACATCAGTAAGAACACACAATTAGGCTGTTGAATAGGATCAGATAAAGACAACTCTCAGCAACATTCTATCATACATTCATTCTTAAATGTCCACCTTTCTGCCTTCCCTCAGCTCATTTTCTTTTTGCTCTCTTCAGCTTCCCCCCCTCCCTCCCTCCTTCCCTCCTTCTGTCTCTGCCTGCATACATTTATTGTCTCTAGTTAATCAAACACTGGCCCCTGCAGCCCATTGTGTAGCAGATTGATCACTTAAGCAGAGTTATTGATCGCCCAGCAAACCTTAGGAGGTAGGGGTGTTCAGAAAGCTAGGATCTGACAGTAAATTGGCTGCTGGGGCCTCTCTGGAAACCCCAGCTGCACTACTTCTTGATACCTTTTAGGAAGGAGAGGGGGCACAGAGAAGTGGGATCCTTAGAGGGTCTTCGTTCATATCGTCTTCCTGATTTTGGCGGTAAGGCAGGGCAAGTTAATGAAGCACTCCTGGGTCTAGCTGCCCATGGTTTGCTTAGAAGAAAAAAACCAAACACTGTGCTCCATAGATATTCGTAATCTAACAGAAAAAGAACCCTCACTCAAAGGAAGCATCTACAAATAATGAAAGATGAAAAATAATTAGAAGCCACATTATTTACCATAAAGAGGAAATACGATAAGAGGTTCAAGGTTTAGAGAGAACGAGAGTGTGGGCTGCAACAGTGGTAGGTTTTCCCAAAGTGGTTGGACTTTAGTTGGTTTTTACATAACATTTGAGACTGAGATGCCTGACTAGGAGAAAAGCTTCCGGGGGGGGGGGGGAGATTCAGGGAAGAGGCCGAAGACAGAAACATTAGGAGGATCAAAAAAGGGTTAAAAAACGTCTGACTAGAAGAAAGGGTGGGAGTGGAGATGCCTTGTGTGTGTAATACTAGGCTGAGGAAAGTGTCCCCAGATTTGGGACTTTTGATGTCAGAAGGAAGAGTTTGAACTTTGAGACACCCTAGAGAGCTACTTTGCATATGTTGATTTAGGATATTTACCCACATAGTAGGGAACAGAATCCAAGGGGGCAAACTTGTTAGCTGCCCTGGCAATTCAAGTGGGCACTGATGATAGTGGGTAGAAAGAAGAGCATCAAATTCAAAGGGTATGTAAAACACTGGTGTGGCAAAGTAAACCACTGAGTGCTTTCTCTTGGCTTGGTTTTGTCTCACTCCATCCTCTTAGCCTTCAGTACTTGCTCACTATTAGGCTCTGCAAGTCAGAATGCCATTGGAGTTCAGATGGCAAGAGGATAACGAGTTAATCGTGCCAAGAAAAGATTGGCAAAGGAGCCTTCATCGTTAAGACGTAAAGAATAAGCCATGAAGAATCTGGCTGCAGAAGCGTAAAAAGGTAACAGCTAAGCTGAGGTGCTGCACACTCTGTCCTCTGACAAAGAGGATGGGGGCAGGGAATACTTGAGTCTGATCTGTTTCAAGGCTCTCTTTTCAAGAGAGCTGTTGGGAGGAAGGATACATAGCTCAGCTTCTGGGTGGAATCCGTTTGAAGTCCTCTGAGCACCTGGGAATTGTCCCAGTAGAGGTCACACCTGTGCCAGGGTAGAGCAAGAGCTACTGCAGCACTTTGATGACAGCTGGAGCCCTGGCGTTCCAGCTGGTGTGGAGAGCTAAGTGAGGAGGAGTCCACAGGTAGGTGAGAGAGAGCGGCGTGAGAGGCCTCTGCCTGCTCCTTCAGTTCCCCCGTCAGCTTTCCCCTGCCTGTCCAACCTGCTCAATGTCAACTCCGGCCAAGTCCGCGCCAAGTCCCCAAGCTTTCTTTGGGTTGGAGAAAGTAGGGAACTGTCAACAAAGCGGTACGTGTGAGGTTTTAGCCCTCTTTGACAGGCTGTTCCTGGGGAGGGCGAGGATGCCTTGAAAGATGAATGAATAGAACAGTCTGTAGGCTCCTAACCAAGAGAGCTCTGTTTTGGAAGCAGGACCACCCAGCCAAAGAGCCCCATCTTTGATTTTTATACAAATCCACTAGGGAAACAGAGGAACAGATGGCTAGACTGGTGGATGAGCACGTGCATGTACACGCAGTAATGTGCACATATACACACATGCACTGCAGAGTCTGTCAACCCGAGGCTTCCATCACTTCCCTGCTGAAGGTTTCTGTTCAGTGTTTTGGTTGCTGATTTGAAGTTGTGGCGGGAGGTTGGGAGGCTGGTGGCTGAGAAGTGGGCAGGTGTCCAGATTGAAAAATGCTTATGCAGGTGAGGGACTGGGAAGAGAAAATGCAAATCGCTGACTAGAGGGGTTATCGTATTTATTACCTTTCTCATGGAAAAACACACTGGAAGCTGATAAAAGAAAAGAGGGCATGGTGGCAACAACTGGATTAACATTCAACCACATATGTTAAGGTGTCTCCATTTGGAAAAATCTGTTCTCATGGTTTTGCTCCCTTTGTGTGTGTGTGTGTGTGTGTGTGTGTGTGTGTGTGTTACAATAATGGTTCTGTTTATCATTCTGCTTCTCAGCTGGAACCAAGCAAGTTAGTTTCAGATGCTTAACCCTTGACACAGGGGCAACTGTGAATTTGAAATGAGACTTGCCTCAAATCCTGCATGAATATGACCAGAAGTCTGCATCTTGTTTTTGTGAGTGGGGCTCAGATACCTTGCCATGTTACATGGTTGGCAAGAGTGTCATAGATAATGCTGGGTCTGTTGCCACCATCAGTGGAATCAGACAGTTCAGGTATGATTAATACAGCAAATTTTCCATATATATCTCGTTACCAACAGTTGAGTTGTGATCTTTCTAATATGTACAGAAATTGGAAATCACTCACTGACACAGATAAAGGACAGGGATCATTAAACAGACCCACCAGCCTGCTGCCTCCACACACTTTAGAGACTGCCACCCACAAAGTCCAAATCAAAACTAGCAGTTAGCTCTACTCTTTTTCTGTCCTTCACCCTGCCCTCTTTGAGCTTCTACACATAGCTTGTCTTGGTTTCAAATTCGAGGTGATTGCTGGAAATGATTCAAGCTAATCTTTGGCCTAGGCCCCAGTTCCATTTCATTATTACACACATGCACACGTACACACACACATATATACTATGTAGTCATATATATGCATATATACACTTTAGGATATATAATCATATATGCACATTTTACATTTATTTATTTGTTTGTTTGTTTGTTTGTGGGGGATGCATGACACACCTGTCCAAACAGAGGACAACTTGCAGAGTTGATCTCTCCTTCCATCATGTGGATTCTAGGGCTCGTACTCAGGTCGCCAGGCTTGGTTGCAAATGCATTTACCTATAGAACCATCCCACTGGTCCTTACCAGCATTTTAAATTTACCACAGCAAAAGCCCAATTCAGGATCTCTTCTCTGGCCTTTCTGTCTTTACTGTCACAACCACATTTCAGTTGCCCAAGAGTTGACCCTTGGATCCACCTCGGCTTTCTTATCCATTCAATCACTCTCAGTCTCCCAAAGGTACCCCATGAATCCATCCTTTCTTGGCCATTCTTACCATCACTATCATAGCCAATCTCTCATAAGCTTACAAATGGATTGCTACTCTTCCTCAGTTATTCCTCTGTATCCAGTCCTCTAAACCCCATGCCTACCTTCCAATGCTGCTGCCTAAAAGGATCTCCTAAAAGGATGTCCTTCATCATGGGACTTCCTGCTCAGAAGCCTGTCAAGTGCCCTTTGCTTACTATGTAAAAGAGGGGCTTTCATTCTCTGGGATCCACAGAGTGCCTTCCACAACAGCTGGGATTCAGGGTGTGCTTGGATGTGGATATGATTTGAGGTTTGAGTGTGCCCTGACATCCATCAAAAGGGCTTATGTATTGAAATCTAATCAATCCCCTTTCTGAGGTGTTCATCCCCATTGTGAAGAGACAACATGACTATTGTGTTTAGAAGTGGGACATTTACTTCGATGTTCATTAGGATTTATTAAGGTTGTCAGGGCGACACCTAAGTGAATAAATACTAACAGCCTTATAAGGAGAGAAGGGGGGAGAGGGAGAGACCAACATAGACCAACACACACACATTCCTTGTCTTTTGCCATGTAATATACTGTGTCAACCTCAGAATTTTGCCAGTAAGAAATCTATCACTAGATGTAGGCACTTAAACATAGAGGACTACGAACTAAATAAAGGTCTTTTATTTAGAAAATACTTGGTCTCTGGTATTTTGCTCTAGCAATTTAAAACATTAATAATTATATATTAGCATTATAAAAAATCACTGTCTTACATTTCTGACTCGCAGGCTCCCTCTTTTCTATCTTTTCTCTACCCTAGTGTACCTCACTCCATGCTTACTTCCTCTACAGTCTTCTTTCTGCTTTCATCTGCCTGCAATGGCCCTTTTTTCCTGTGTCTACCATCTTATATTGAGTAAATTTTTATGTATTTATTTTCCTCCCCAGTGAGGGAGTGAGCTCTCCTGGCACCTCTCTCTTATTCGTGTGTCCTTCAAGACATTACAAGGCCTCAACAAAAACTTCATAGGCACTATCCAGGCTATAGGGCTACTCAATGCTGAGGCGGAAAGGTGCCATGTTTAAGCAGCTGTGCTGGAGGTTTTAAGCCTTATGAAGCCATTGATGCTATTTCTTCTTTTAATTCATTTACTTTTATTTCATGTGCATTGGTGTTTGCCTGCCTATATGTCTGTGTGAGGGTGTCTGATCTCCTGGAACTGGAGTTACAGACAGTTTTGAGCTGTCGTGTGGTTGCTGAAAATTGAATCCAGGACTTCTGGAAGAACAGCCAGTGCTCTTAACTGCTGAGCTATCTCTCCAGTCCATTGACAGACTTTCTTTACCATTTTAGGAAGCCCCTAGTTTAAAGGTTAGTGTCCAGAATGAGCTTTTCCTAATATGTTGGAATTAACCAGCAAGAATCCATAATTATTTCCTTTGTTTATTACATTAAATTGGACAAGATATCTGAAGCAATTGCTTTATAAAGAGAAAAGGTTTATTTAGCTTAAGTTTCTGGAAATTCCAGCCCAAGACTGTGTAGCTTCATTGCTTTGGATTTCGAAGGAACAGCACACCCTGGAGCACATAAGGGGACCATGAATCAAGAAGCAGACAGGAAGGGTGAGACAGAAAGGGAGAGAGATGGGAAGAGGTGGAGGAGTCCAGCAATCCCCTTCCAGGATATATACCCAATGACCTAAGAACCTCCCATAAGGTCCTACCTCTTAAAGGTCCATAGACCTCTTACTACTGCTACCCTAAGAACTATGTTTTTAGTGTGTGGATCTTTGTGGAAGTACTACCCATATTAAAACCATAGCACTGGGCTTTTAGTACCACCTGCTCATAGTCTTTTTGATTTTCGAGACAGGGTTTCTATGTGGAATAGCTCTAGCTGTCCTGCAACTAACTCTGTAGATCAGGCTGGCCTTGAACTCACAGAGATCTGCCTGCCTCTGCCTCCTGAGTTCTGGGATTAAAGGCACATGCCACCGTTTTGCCTGCTCATTTTTCTTTCCTCCTACATCTCACTAAAGTAAGTCTCACAATTTCTATGATTGGCTCCTTTATTCTAGCCAATGCAACCAATATGCTATAGTCTCAAAAACTTACCTGAGAGTAATTTGCTACCAGCCACTCCTCATTTCAGCCCTAGAGCTCAGTCAGGTCCCTCTACTGGAAGTTAAATGCTGACCCATGTTTCTGCCCATGTTCACTGCAGTTCATGACCTCCATCAACATGTTCTGCCATTGACCTCAGACTCAGTCTGTTTTACTATATTAATATGTACTTGCTATTATATTATTATATTGGAGTATACCCCTGCTATTTCCTACCTGAGCTCTATAAACAGCATTAAGTAGAAAATGTACTCTGGAATTGGCCTTGCCAGTTACTGAAATGTACCTCATGTTTTCAACGACATGTTTTGAACATTTCTGAAAGATGTGTCTTAACATCCATAGCACATTGTCATTTAATTGGCAGTGTTTTCGTCTTTTTTTTTTTCCTTTCTTAGGAAAACCTGGGGTAGGGGACAACATGTTTCTTCTTGCAGCTTCTTAGAATCAATGAACTGCAGTACTAACTTACTTGACCTCTCTGAGGCCAGTTACTTTATGTGCAAAGTACCCACCTCAGAGAGTTTTGTTGTAAAGATTCAAAGATAATATTTATTCAGCACTTAGTGAATGGCCAGCACTTTGGTAAAGACTCAATAAATGTTAGCCATTGTAATTTCCCAACTATATAAACTATAAACCCCTCAAGGGCAGGGACATGCTTTTTTTTCTCTCTCTCTCTTTCTAGCAGATGGTCTGTTGTGAAAGGTGGAAAGAACTTCCTTTTCTGAAAATATCTCCTCCGTTAGACTGCCAAACACCCCAAATTTCAACATTAATCACTCCTCTGAGTTAAAGCATTATCTACAGAAAAAAACTCTGTTAAAATGCAAATGTCACTTGGGAAGGTAACAAATTAATTCATTAGCATTCATGATCCCAATAGTGCAAAAAGCCCTAGTGATGGGGCTGCTGAGATACAATCCTTTAAGGTGGGAGACTGGTAAGGGGTCAGACCTTCCTGAATTTCAAGCCACCTCTGATCAGTTCTTGCCTTTTGGGCTTTGATCATGGGTGGATTCTGACCGGTGTCTGCAGTAAATGAGGATGTAAGTCAGCGATACAGCGGAAACACATGTGAATAAAAGATAATGGCAACAGAATGCTGGAAAGGACTGTAGAGATAATCTAGTGTAGTCTCCTTCTCAAATACCTAACTCTCACCAGCAGAACGCTGTGTGCCCCTAAGGCTGTCCATTCCATTGTTGAAAAAGTCACATTAGAATAGTTTGGTATTGTTTGCCTTTTTGTTGTTGTTGTTCTTTGTTTGGGTTTTTTGTTTTGTTTTGTTTTTCTTTGTTTTAAAACAAGTCTGACTGTGTAATTCAGGTTGGTCTCAAATACCTGAATGCTGGGACTACATGTATGCACCACCATGTCTAGCAAAATACTTTTTATATGGAACAGAAAGGCTTATAGTGACCCCCTTCCCTCCCTCGTTCTCTCGGCAGCATTTTATTTATTTTTTTTTAATTTATTTATTTTTATCTCAATCACAGGTTGGGTACTTTGAATCCCAGGCGTAGCCCCCTCCCCCATTCCCTCCCACCCTCCCACTCCCTCCCTCATCTCCTTCTTCCCCGCCCCCTCCAAGTCCACCAACAGGGGAGGACCTCCTTCCCTTCCATCCAACCCCAACTTATCATGTCTCCTCA
>CM053742.1:54387978-54551791 GCA_028658305.1 Pachyuromys duprasi | reverse complement strand
TTTATAACCTTCTCTCAGGAGTTATGAATCTTCACTTGCATTATTCTATTATAGTAAAAGTAAGTCTCCAATGCTTGGTTTTGGCACATTTTTAAATGCAAAAACAGGTGGCTATACTTGTGTAGGGTTATTTCTGAGTCCTTTATATATGATACATAAAACCAGATATAGGGCTAGCAAGAAGGCACAGCAGGTAAAAGGGTCTGCTGCCAAGCCTAAGGACCTGAGTTCATTCCCTTTCATTCATGCAGTATAAGAAGAGAAACAATTCCAGAAATTTGTCTTCTGGCCTCTGCATATGCGCATATATGTATGAATGCATGCACACACTCAAAACAATGAATAAAATTTAATAAAAAACTTTTTAAGAAACCAAATACCTATAGGACATGATGGTGGACATGTGACTATCTGGAGGAATGAATTAGAGGTGAATGAATGAACAGAAAGATGTGACAAAGGGAGATGAATATATATAGTCAAGCTATTTAATATAGTTGTATAAACACGACTATGGAACCTATCACTCTGTACAATGAATATATGGCATTAAAAAGTTATACTTAAAAAGGCATATGACATGCCTTTAACCCTAGCACTAATGATGCAGAAGCAGAGCTTGAGACTAGCCTACTTTGCATAGTGAATTCCAGATAGTCAGAACTGTATAGTGGGACCTCCCTCTATCTCAAAATAAAAGCCATGTTCTCTCAATCTTTATTTCAAATGAGTCTCCAGGACCAGTTCACCTATAGTAGGAGGGGATGTACAAAGGTGTTTATGACACAAAATGGGGATTCTTTGGGTCCTTTTAATTTGTAGCCTACCACAAATAAATAAGTAGTGAGGATAAAGGGTTTAAAGGGAGGAGAACAGTCCAGAAGGTGATGGCACACATCTTTAATCCCTGCACTCTGGAGGCAGAGGCAGGTGAATCTCTGATTTCAAGGCCAGCTTGTTCCACAGAATGTGTTCCAGAATAGGGCTATACAGAGAAACCCTGTCTCAAAAAACCAAAAGGGAGCAGGATCAATAGCTAGTGAAGTAGAAAATTAGAATCACCTATGCAATTGGGGCCAGGATAAATGGTTACTAGACTTAATAGTAGCCAAAGATATTGGGTACCAAAAGAGCAGAATGGATCCAAAAGGTGAGGTGGGTGGTACCTGGAAGACATTTAACAATCGGGATTGTGGAATGTCCTGAGACCCTTCTTGGGTCCTAGAGCAAGTTCATCATTCTTGCATTTCCCACAAGGCCTAGTCCTCTAGGTATAGCCAGGGAAAGAAGCAGTTGAGATGAGACTTAGGAAGCCCAGGAGGAACAGAAACATGTAAGAGGAATTCAAGTTCAGCAGCTGCATTTGTTTCTTCATTTTAGCTTTACACAAGGTGCTGAAACAGGAGGGTGTGTCATTTCTGCTGAGTAGCCTTGGCCATCTTGTTAACTCCAAGCAGCTGTTCTCAGTGTCAAGTTTTCCTCACTGGAATGAAAGCGTGTGAGCTGGTTTAGGCCTCATCATTTTAATACACACAGCTTTAGACAAAACAATACAGAAAAGCAGCAACTGCCTACTGGCACCCAAGTACCCCTTTTAAATCCCGCCCATGTTCTCATGATGGCTTGGCCACTTGCTGATCTTGTAGGGCAAGTTGCTTTTGTTATTGTCTTCACTTCTACATCCGTAAAACAGAGATAAACAGTCTCTAGCTTACAGGCTTGTTGAAACAAACCAGTGAACTAATGAAAATAAAGCAGCAATGAAGACATATCCAGCTCTGACTTGGTCCCAAAGAGGCAGGTCTCTCTCATTTCCCAAGCTAATCAAAATCTCCACAATCTCTCCTCTCTCTCTCTCTCTCTCTCTCTCTCTCTCTCTCTCTCTCTGTCTGTCTGTCTCTGTGTGTCTGTCTGTCTGTTTCTTTGTATATCTCCTTCTGTCTCTGTCTCTATCTCTTTCTGTGCATATCTCTCTCTGTCTCTCTGTTTCTCTCTGTCTGTCTTATCCCTAGTCAAGACACATTCAAAGACCTTACTATTTGCCTCCATATAAAGGCATGTATACAGATACATCTGCATATTCTCTCTCTGCCTCTGTGCCCCACCCCCTTGCTCTGAGTGTGTGCTTTTTAGCTGATTCTCTAACAGTATTTATACTCTACAGGGAACTTGGCACTCTAATGAGGTTCAGTTTATTGAAGAAGGAAATGCAGCTCAGAGAGGTAGGATGCCTTGCTCTGGAACACACAGCTAATAAATAACAGAGTTGGGAACCTAACTCAGATCTATCATAGTGTAAAGCCTATCCTTCTTTTCTACTCAACAGTCAATTAGCTCTCAACATGATTTCAAAATGACATGGGGACAGACAGCAGTGCTAATGGTTGGCTAAGAAAAATGAAGAGCTTTGTGATTCACATTATGTAATCTTTTAAAAGAGTCTTAGAAACTTAACCTTGCATAAGTAGAGCTTCTCATTTGTGTGATGACACCCCCATCCCCAACACACATACACACAGAGACAGACAGACAGACAGAGACAGAAAAGTGGAGACAGCATTTTCTGACACATGACCAATTTCTATCTACACCCATTTCTGAAGCCAAGAAGTGGGAGCAAGTGCAGCTGTCACTATTTGAATGTCCATTCAAAATACTAAGCACCAGGAGCACATTATTCTTCCCAAACATACAGGTTTGACTTGCTTCCTGTTACTGTGGAATCTCAAGTCCTGAATCAGGAAGACAATCAGGCCAGGTCAAAACTTGTCCTGGTCTCAAAGCTCAGGACAGCTCCTCCTTCACCTACAAAAGCTTTGAGAAAGGAAAGGCTTGGAATCCTTGGAATTTGGGGGAAATATTTAGAGATAAGAAAGATTCCAGAATTGAGAGCTGACTTGGACAGAAAGAGGGAGAAGAATAAAAGGGCATAGCAAACAAAGTCTAAAAGGGATACTGCAACAGCCTCTGGAGTCAGGGCCCCCACGTCGGGACCCGCTGAGGGGACTCCCGGCCTGGACCCCGGGGAAGCCTTGCACAAGAATTTTCTGTCTGAGGAAAACAATGGCCACCACTTCTCCTGACGCAGTCCATATAATGACCACCCCTACTGCAGTCCCCCTGTGACTTTTCCCCAAGCCCTGCCACCACTCAGGACCCCTTGCCTAGAGCTGCTTTTCTGGCGCTATCCTGGGAGCCTGATTCCTGAGGCCCTCAGGCTGCTGAGACTGGGGGATACCACAAGTCCCTAGTACCCAGCATCCCCATATGGAGACATCATGGAGCTCTGACTGCTGATGGCCAGTGAGACCTCCTCCTCACCCTATTCCTGACAACAAAGACCAGCAAGCCCAAAAGAAGGATGAGGTCCTTCTTCAAACTTGGGCACCAGGACCTTCCATTGACAGGATACTGAGCTCGGTGGAACCCTCAATTGGAGGAGCAGCAGCCTGGGGAAGGGAAAGTATTACTCCATTAGTGGATAAAGATTTGTGAGCAGTTGAAAAAAAAAGAAAGTCTAAAAGGCACAAAGATAAAGGATAAGTGAAATGCAAGAGGAAATTGAGAGAAGAAGAGGAATTAAAGAATCCTGTGGTAAATACAAAGAGCCAAATGAAGAGCAATAATAAAGCAATGCCTGCCACAATTGTCAAGCAGGAAGAGCTTTGGGGGTCAATGATCTTATTGGTAGCAGGGTTTTGTGGCTTGTCTGAAATGGTTCTCGGTACATGCTTTATACTAAGGTTACACATTCCTTGAGAGAAGCTTGCCTGATGCCAGGTGATGCTGGGGATTCATAGAGGGCCAATTAATTCCTCTGCAAGCTACCTTTGGCACCATTGCTAGTGATGAATGGCATTTACAAAGTGCATGCTCTGTGCCAGGAAAGAGAGGTAAGAGATCAAACAGCAGAAAGTAAAGGAAACAAACAAACAAGACAGGGTGAAGGCTGCAGTGAGCTAAACTACTCAGGTGGAAATGGTTGTGGGTGCTCTGTGATCCTTAGTTCAAAGAGGACAGGTAGAAAGGAAAGGCCTATGATGTGAGAGTCTCCAATAAGAGAATAGCTGTGTTTCTGATCATTTCAAAATATGATCAGGCCCACCTCCATCAATAAGCAAGACAAGCTCTGAATCTAGAGTGGAGGACTTGAAATGCATCTCTCTCTCCCTTTCTCTCTGTGTGTCTGTCTGTCTGTTTTGTGTGTGTGTGTGTGTGTGTGTGTGTGTGTGTGTGTGAAACAAGAAGAGCTTGAAGTTAACAATCATATTGTTAGCTGAGTTGTGAGGCTTCTCTGAAGCCTTGTGTGTGTCTATTCATAGAGAGGAGCATTGTTCTCTCCTGAGGTGCAGAGGATAACATGGATAGGCACATACATGGATGAACACATACAGTGTGTGTTGGAGGGAAGGATTTTATGTCCTGGTTTTACTGGGTCTTTACAGAGTCCTTGGATCTGGGGCCCTGACTGAAGGGTGCATTTTTGTTTTCTGTGCTCCTTTCCCCATTGCCTTAGCCTGCGCTGCTGTTCCCTCAACAACATCCAAAGGAGGAAGCAATCATTGGTTTGAGAAGAATCCCTGAGCCAATGAAAATGTCAGCTCAGCTATTGTTTCCAGATGGGTAAAGGAAACTGGTCTACAAGATGAAGTAAACACTGTTGAACAGAATATTTGAGAATGGGCAGATAACTCAGTTTTCTAGTGAATGAAGAGTTTTTAATTTTGATTCATTGATAAAATTCTTTCAAATGTATGAAGCCTCTGTTCTTGCCTTAGAATGAGAGGGCCAGAGAAATTGTTTCTGTGTTTGGTAATTAAGGACTTTATTTTCTAAATCTCTGCCTTAGTGTTTAGCATCCCAGAAAGGTGGTAAGAGGTAAAACAAACACTAAATTCTAGTAGCCAGCCAATACATACGGTTTCCACTCACAGTGAAGTCACATATTAGCAGGTGGTTTGGATAGTGGCTTATTCTTTCAGAACCTTGATTTTCTCTACTGTAAAGTGGAACCTTGTTGTGTTTTATACAGCAGGGGAAATATACACTGAACACAGGCCATCTCTCAAAATATTCCTTTGTGCAAGCTTTTTCCTTATTCTTCTCCTTTTGCTTCAAACAGTTGAGTGAAGAAATGCATATGGTCAACTGATAAATAAGATTAAAAGATAGACTGGATTTTGTTGGCTGAAATTTTACTGTGGGTCTCATTTCCTCACAGCTTGTTAGCCCTGAGCACATACTGCTTCACCCAAACCATTCAACCCTTATATCCCAGTATGGTTGCAAATAACCTGGCTGATGCTTAGTCATGTTCAATAAATATGCCAGTGCCAATGTCAATGTCTCTCCACCACTGGGACAAGTTGCTGGCTCAGACAGGATCCTCCCTTTGATATCTCTGGACTGTTCCTGAACCTGGCTTTCAGCAGTTACAGAATAAGTGGTAGCTGCTGTAGGTAGAATCATTATTATTCTGAAATGAAACAGTAGAAATGAATGCATGCTGTCCAGCTCCACTGCAGTTGCTGGAGTTGTGAGCCAAACCACAGCTAGAAGGAAGTTGGACATGAGAAGATGTGATCAATGAGGAGATGAGTGCTGGATGATCCTAAATCGGGGCATATAAAAGAGGCCACTGAGTTTTGAGCAAATATAGGAAAAGGAAACAAATAGCAAAATACTGAAGAAGTTAGTAGTCTTGTCCTGATTCCTTTTCTTGGTCATTTCTCATGTGCCCATTGACTGAAGTAATTTCATCTGGTCAGGCTGAGGGATTACTTGCTGAGTGCATACAAGTAATCCCCCCACCCCCCCACACACAGACACACACACTTATTATAGGGTTCCTAGCTTAGGTAACTTCCTGGAGCCTGAGCCTTAATGGAGGACAGCCAGATGGAGTCTAGCCATGGCCTGGTGTGGAAAGGTTGACAGCAGTAGCATGTATACTTGAGGATTCTGGAGGCACAGAGTATTGGCCTTGCTCCAGGGAATACCATTGGGACACTCTGAAATAGGAAGAGCTAGCTAGGTATCCTAAGAGAGTTAAAATCCTGGTTAGGTGATGCTGCAGAGAGAGACAGAGAGACAGAGAGACAGAGACAGAGAGAGAGAGAGAGAGAGAGAGAGAGAGAGAGAGAGAGAGAGAGAGAAGAGAGAGAGAGAGAAGAGAGAGAAGAGAGAGTAGTGGGCACCTACCACTGACAGAATTATGGGCAGAGGCCAGGCAACCAACTCACCCAGGACGGGACTGTCATATAGAAATATTCCCATCTGGATAGTTCTAGAGAAGCAAGTCTGGGTAATGATAAACTATGAATTTTATGCATGAGCTGAACATTGAAAAACTTCAGCCCCAAGCTCCCGGCTTGCATCTGAGCCAAATCCCACTCGCACAGCATTTAATCAGCTTCCTGACAGATCCCAGTAAAAGGGAGATGAATTTACGAGATTGATTAGCTAATCCCCAAGTGCTGTGCTTACTCCGTGATCCAAGAGCACCAGGCTGGGGCCTCTAGACTTTCTGCTGCACAGCTGCTCCAATAGCAGGTGGGTCTAGGGACCGCCCCCTGGAGAAGAGGACTGAGCTAATGTGTTCTTGCTCTCAGACTTGCTCTCCAGCTCAAGATGCTCCCCAACCTCGGATGCATCTGGGCCTTCAGAGTTATTCTCATCTTTGCCCTCCACTCCCTATGTGGTCCCTGCCAATTTATTACTCATCCCAACCTTGTGCCAAAGATGCTGTGTCCTTGTCTTTACCAATGTAAAGCATGTCAGCTTTCAAGGTCTGCCTAGAGCCTCAACTCCTCCAGGAAGCCTTCTCTGATTATGAAGTCTGCTGAGCATTCCCTTCTCCCAATTCTAATGTTTGTCCCATCCACTGATAATCCCAGACCATGGCTAGAGCTGAACCAGAAGGTAGCTAGTTCTAGCCAACCACATCTATAAATGCTAAATTTATTTCATCACAAAGGCAACATGTTCAACAAGTCAAAAAATGTAGAAAGATTTTAAGAAGCAATTAGTCTCTTCTTGGACTCCTCACATCTCATGACATCCTAGAAAACCAATATTCCCAGGATTAGTGTTTTTCTGTGCTCAAACACAAATGTATACACATGGAACCTCTCCATATTACTGTTAAATATATTGAAGCACAGAGAGGGACATGATTTTTCCAAGATCACACAGCTGGCGAGGGGTTGAACTGAAAATAGGACCTTCGCGCCCAGGCTTGCAGTTCCCAGCCTGATACAGTTGTGGCTTACTTGCTTCCTATGACTCTTCTGTCCCCAAGTGAACTTTAAACTCAATCAAAGAGGGGGTGAAACAACCCATATGTTCTTCCTTGCTTTTCTCACAACACCTAGCACAGTTTTGAGCATCTGGTTCCGGCTGTTTACTAAATGTTTGTCTCCTCATTTTAACTTCTCTCTGAAACAAGCTACAGTATAAATAAAGAAAAAGAAAATGTTTGACTCGATGCCTGGCTTCGCTAGACTATAAAGCTGAACCATACAATCATGCAGAAATTGATTGTTAAGATGGCTAGGGTAAAAAAAAATGCAGCTGAAGTCTTGATTGGTTGCTTTGTACAGATATCTGAGGGCAGAGACAAAAAGAGCTTGAATGGGTGAGTTATGCTCTGTGCTGTGTTAACAGAGCCATGAGCTTGCCTTAGAGTAGGGTGGGGACCGCATGCGCTCTTTTTTTATTTCTAAATGTAATTTTATTTATATGTTTATCATAATTTATTCACTTTGTATTTACACTTCAGCTTCCTTCCTCATCTCCTCCGAGTCCCACTCACCCTCCTTCTTCTCCCTCTATGCCCTTTCCCTAGTCCCCTGATAGGAGAAGACCTCCTCTCCTTCTATCTGAGCCTAGACCATCAGGTCTCATCAGAACTGGCTGCATTTTCTTCCTCTGTGGCCTGGCACCCCCCAGGGGGAGGTAATCAAACAGCCAGCCACTACAGCCCCTGTACCCCTTACTAGGGAACCCAGTGGGAAACTGAGCAGCCAATGGGCTTCCTTTGAACAGGGAGTCTCAGTCCTCTGCATGCATGGTCCTTGGTTGAAGTATTGGTCTCTGCAGGACCCCTGGGCCCAGGTATTTTGGCTCTGTTGTTCTTTTTGTGGAGTTCCTGTCCCCTCTAGCTCTTTCTATCTCCTTCTTCTTCCATAAGGATTCCAACACTCTGCCCAAAGTTTGGCTATGAGTCTCCTTCGATACCCTGGTGGGTAGAGTCTTTAAGAGGTCCTCTGTGGAAGGCTCCTGTCCTGTTCCTTGTCTTTTCCTACTTCCGATATCTATCCTGTTTGCCCTTCTGAATGGGGATTAAGCATCTTTCCTAGGGTCCTCCCTGTTGTTCAGCTTCTTTAGGACTATAGATTTCAATGCGTTTACCCTATATTATATGGCCAATATCCACTCAGCAATTAAAAACAAGGAAATCATGTAATTTGCAGGCAAATGATGGGAACTAGAAAAGATCATCCTGAGTGAGGTAACCCAGAAGGAAAAAGACACATATGATATATATTCACATCCACTCTTAATACCTCCATCCTGCAAAACTAATGGTCAAGTCAGCTGCTGCAGTCTGTTCCTTCCTCACCCAAAGCTGCTGAAGCCTCAACTGGCTATGGGCAAGGGCTTAAGGCTCTTCTGTCTTTCTGAGAACTTGCTTTATGGCCATGATATTCTTTTGTGGCACAATGGCACTGGGATTTGTATAGATTTATTTGATGCATTTGTTTCTTGTTAATCAGTTGTGAAAAAAATCAGTGGTGAGGAGAAAGGAGGCTGGGCTGAGATGAAGGCCATTACTTCCACCCACAGTACTGTCTCCCTGTCTCAGTGCAGCCTCTGGCCACATCAGCTGCTAGGGAGGCAGAACCCTTGGGAAAAAATCATAAACACTAATTGAATTTTTAAGCTGCAACAAATGTTCAAAATCATCTAACAAGATTATTAATGCCTCATATTTATACAGTATTCAATAGTTTATAGAGTGACTATACGTGACTCATGCCTCTGATTTTAAGTGTAGACTCCTTTGTTTATTGTTTTTTAACTCCTGCCAACTGGGGAGTAAATGGTTGTTAATTTCTTAAATGTGAGAATGGTATTGTGGTTGCATAGGAATATTCTCATATTAAGAAGTGAATTATCAAATATATAGAGAGTGAAGTGCCATGATGTTGGAAACTTTAAAATGTTATAGACTTTAAATGACATAACTAGAGCCAGAGAGACCTGGAGTTGTTGCTTAATGAGTCCAGAGCTTGGCTTCTGAAGATGGCTTACCACTGTTAAAACAAACAAACAAACAAAAAACTAATGCCACTATCTGTACACTGAAAACTACTGTATATATTTTTATGAAAGTTGTCTATATAAAACTCAGTACTATGTACAATAAATGTACACTAATAAAAAGAAAAAGTATTGGTCTTAAGTTTAAATTTAGCTCTTCCATATATTTAAGAAATATATATTTATCATCATAAGTGGATGAAATAAAAGAAACTGAATGTGAGCAGCCTTAGAGACAAATGGACACATTGCTTTCTGTAGCTGACCCGGATTGTACAAATGAGTCATGTGTCCCAAGAGCACTTGGAAGATTGGAGCACAGTAATGGAGAGGAGGCAATGGCTGAGTCACTGTGTGGCTCCCGATTCCTGGTTCATAGACAGGTAAGATGGTAGAGCTATACCAGTTGTCTACTGTAGTTGACTGGGATGAGTGAGGGGAAAGTTGTTACACAGACAGTTCTCAAGTTACAGCTACCACAGCAGTAGGGTGATCTCAAGGGTTCTGAATTATTCAGAGGAAGATATGCTTTGCTTCAATGTCCCTTATGGGTTATGGTGGTTCTTCTCAGTTGTCCATAGTGAGTGGAGAATGCAGACATGGCTGGCATTCTCATCAGTTCATTTATATTAGCTTTGGACCATCCAGCTCTGATCTTCACATCTCATCAAACTGTGTATCTGGTACGTGGGAGTCAATAGGTCTCTCTAAAAAGTGGCCTGGAATGGTATGACGTAGTGATAAATGGCTCAAGCTTTGATTAAAAGAAGACATCGTCAGGAAGGACCAGTCACCCAGCCTTCCTTCTTTCAATATGACATATTAGTCAGGTGAGGTTTTGCTCATTAGGGAGAAGGGGGACTGGAACCAGGCAACAGCACCTAACAGATTACATGCCCAGAGAAAGAAAGGGACAGCCATCTTCCTGGGAGCTGGCAGGGTATGAAGTTTAGTTCAGAGCTCAACAAACAGCTGAAGGCCAGCTCTCCCAACCACACAGTGAATGGTACTTCGTGGGGATCACTTTGTCCCTGCTTCTCCTTTGCTACACCCTCCCAGCTTCAGCCCCACCAGACAGAAAGGCAGGAGGGAAAGGGACAAGGACATAATTTGCATTTTCCCTTGGCAAGCTTTTGCCTAGTGCCTACATCAATCATTATATATAAATGCCACCAAGAGAATGGAGAGAAAGGGAGAGCAATTGAGAGCAAGCAAATACAGAGAGGGAGCTAGATTGAATAAACCTGCCCAACTCCTGATAGAGGGAACAAGCTGGTCACGGGAAAGCCAGCCAGAATGAATCCTTGGAGATGCTACTGAATCACTGGGACTTAAGCCTCTAAGAAATGAAATCTCCTCCTGTTGTCATGTTTGATAGCTGTGTTCCAAAATCATTGAGTATGGGTCTGGAAGCAACCTGGCTGTTCACAAGGGTCAATGCAGAATAGGAATAACGGATATAGGTGGGAGGTTGGATAGAGATAGATAGATGCAGTGATTTTTCAAGTTCCATTTTCTCCCTAGTATTGTATGTAACTGCATGTAAATAAGCCAGGACTTATTAAAAGGAAGAAACTGACCCGATACCATCCAGCTAATTAGTTGAAGTAAAGTACCAGAATCCTAATCTAGTCGTTAAAAAAAATAGGCAAGGTCTCACAGAACCCCAACCAATCTTGTACTCACTGTGCAGCTAAGGATAGCCTTGAACTTGGGATCTTCTTGTCTCCACCTCCCAAGTGATGGAATTAGAAGAAAGTACCACAGTGCCTGGTTTTATCCAGACCTTTTACAATAAGTCATAATACAATATGCACAGACCTTTTACAATAAGTCATAATACAATATGCATTGTGCAAGAAAACAAACATCCCCTTGAAGAGCTTTTTTTTTTCATGCCTCTTTGCCAGGCAGTCCTGATTGAAATGTGGCTTTGAGAAAGCATCCCCCCCCCCTTCCTGCTTTCCCACAGCAAGGTGGCCACGCTCTGGAGTCAGGCCAAAGTCTAGTAGGTCTTCACTCCCTTTCCAGCCCTCTCCCCCTCCCTTTCTTTTGTCCGCAGAGGTTTACTGGAAAGACCTCTTTGAAATGGAGATGATGTCTGTGCAGTGCTTGTTAGTAGATAGCTGCCGGCTGACTTCAGGCTTGGCCATCTCCCTTGCTCTTTTCTGAACCTCTTGATCTGTGTTTCACTTTCCTGATTTTTACCTGTACCTCTAAGCGCAGGGATCGCCAGATTGTGCCCAAAGTGCTTCAGCTTTCTCTGTCTGGTTTTTGTAGAAGAGGAGCCAAGGAGCAAACCTAAAACAGGATTTTAACAAAAGTTTTATTTGTTTATTTTATGTATGAGTGTTCTATCTGCATGTGCACCTGCATGCTAGAGGGGGCATCAGATTCCAGTATAGGTGATTATGAACCACCATGTAGTTGCTGAGAATTGAACTGAGGACCTCTAGAGGAGAAGACAGTGCTCTTATCTGCTGAGCCCCTAACAGGGTCTTTTAAAGGTCAAGATATCTAAAAAGAGGAAGGAACCTTAATGTATCTCTACTGTTCAGAAAAGGAAACTGAGGATTACCATCACAGCATCAAAGCTCCATTTGTATCCCAGAGCAGAACATGAAGGAACAGCATCATCAAAGGGCATGTTGGATAGGAGTCCCACCCATTATTGGGCAGAGTATTGAAGTGGCAGTAGTCATATGAAGGGGAGTCCACTGGAGGTGATGGAAGATAGGAAAGGCATGTCTTACTTTTACCACACAGTAAAACACAGTTAAAACATTTCTGGTGGGCAGAAGTTTCTGGAAAATAATTCCTTCAAAAATAAAATTTCATCTTCAGCTCAGCTTCCAACTGGTGACCCAGCCAGGTTCTCCATTGCCCATACTCATAGACCCATCCTCTGCATGCTCCAAAGCCAAAGATGTAGACCAGTCATCAACAGCTCAGTCTCCTGAGTCCCAATATGGAGGATAACAGTGATGTGCTGTATTTTGAGTTATTCCATACAATTAAAAATGCTTTCACCAATCCTGCTGTGCTTCCCAAATCATATGCCCCCACAGAGAACCCACATGGACTTAATTCTTTATGAGGGCACATGGTTTGGAAAGCAGAGCATGGACTGAATTGCTATCCCCACTTACCATGTTGGCCAATCTGGATCTTCTCCTTCCGCTGCTGGCTAGATTCCTGAGCACTCTCAGCCTGGGATTTTTCTGCCCATGTGCTTTGCCCACCTTTTTATCCTAGCCTCCCCACATCTTAGATGCTTCTTGTTGTTCCTGGTTAAAAAAAAAAAAAATGTGCTAACCATTTGTGGGAATTCAGAATCTGGCATGTCCACTGTTTGCTCTGCCCTGCCCTCCCAGGCACTCCTCTGTAATCCACTATCTCAAAGAAAACGCATCCTTAGCCTCTTGCTGATAGGACCCAATACAGGGCGAGTGGGGACAGGACTCTCCACGGCAGAATAGAGGGTAGCGCTGCATTTCACTGCAAAAAAGGATATACATCAGGGTCTACAAAGACTGACAGTGGCTAGAGACTGTCATCTAGAGAGCTTAATTGTTTCCATGCTGTGCTGCTTTAAGACTTCTCCTGCACTGTAGGGGAAGGACCAGATCAAGCTGGTGAGGTATCTCCTGCTGGCTATGCTCAAAGCCACCCTCTACCCCAGCTTCCGGACACTAGAGCTGTCCAACAAGCTGCTTGTACTGCCCTACAGCCTGAAGATTAAGCTGCCAAATGGAGCTGAAGCAGAATTAATCTCAGGGAGAAAGGGGCCTTGGGCAAGACCAGCACTGGCTCAGTCAGTGGGGAGGTCACAAGGAGGGAGGCAGCCTCCATAGACCTCTGCACTGGGAAAGGGAGGCCAATGGCAACTCCCCCTCCTCCTCTTCCTCCTTCTCTTCCTGTTTAACCAATTCAAGCAGGACTATCAAAACCCTTGAAGAAAGAAGACTATGAATGGAACACTATGCATTCTCCTCAGCTCCCAGAGCCAGAAGGAAGCAGACAGTGGAAAAAGAGGTGCAGAAATCCAGCAGAGCCTACCATCAATCTTCAGACTTGACAAGCAGCATCAATCCTAGGGCAGAGGATAAGAGCTCTAGTGGGAGCAACTCTCTTAGCCAGGAGGAGCCAGCGGGGAAGAGACCAGCAGAAAAGAAACCAAGTATTATTCTAGAGTATCCACAATCAGTCGGAAAAGTTCTAGAAGATGGAATTGTTCAAGGAATGTCTAGACAATCCAACTCCAGATAGATCTGAGACAGGGAGGGATCTTTGGAAAGTCCAAGAACAGTATATGTTGCCACTGAGGATTAAATGCTGTTGGGTTTCCCAGTAGCATCCTCTAACAGTGCAGGTAACCCCCTAGAGTGGGTATAAATTCCAAATGACCTGGTTATGAAGACCAAGGATCTCTTCCAGAAAAGACATGAAAGCTGTTAAGTGGTGGTGCACACCTTTACGTCCCTGCACTCAGGAGGCAGAAGTAGGTGGATCTGAGTTCATGGCCAGATTGGCCTACAAAGTGAGTTGTCAGGACAGCCAGGGCTACACAGAGAAACCATGTCTTGAAAAACTAAGAGAGAGTGAGAGAGAGACGGAGACAGATAGAGAGAAGAAAATCCCAGATTCTGCATGTTCACTGTTAGAAATGTCTATCTCCCAAGTCTTCTAAAGTCTATGGAAAGAACCCCACACCTGATAAAGATATTCCTGTTTAGTCACATCAAAATAGCAAGTCAAGAAATTTGGTAGCAGGAAGCAAAGAGATGGTGCTGGGGAGTGGAAGGAGGTGCTGATGTGTAGAACTTGGGTTGCTGCACTAGCAAGAGCACTCTTCAGAAGCCTTGCTTAGGACTCATGGAGCTTGGATTTTCTTTTGTAGAAGTGGAGTAGACTGGGAGATGATTGATGCCAAAGGGAAATTTCTTTTAAAAAGCTACAAAGAGAAGGATCCTAGACCCAATCAGATAGAATTATTACTTAAGTTTTGTTCAATCATGCTAAAAATATTCAGATTTCTTCTTTGGTTTTATTGGTCTACTAGGTTTTCAAACACAGCTTTAAGGACTGGCATGAAGGTTTAGTGAGGGAACTGGAGAGATGGCTCTGTTAAGAGCACTGGCTGCTCTTCCAGAGGACCTAAGTTCAATTCCCAGCAACCACATGGCAGCTCACAACTGATTATAACTGTAGTTCCAGGGGACCTGATACCCTCACACAGACATAAATGCAGGCAAAACACCAATGCTCATAAAATTAAAATAAATTATAAATTTAAAAATTATATATGAAAAGAAAGGTTCAATGGGAAACGTGCTACAGAAGCCTGACTAACTTCAATCCTCAGATCCCATAGTGAAAGGAAAGGACCAGTTCCTCAGTTGTCCTCTGACCTCCACATATGCGCTGTGAAACTCATATGCTAACATTCATGTGCATATATCACATACACACACATTCGTAAAAAATAAATTGAAAGAAAAACATATTTGGGGCTACAAATCACAAAATGGTAACATGCTTGCCTAGCATACCCAGAGTTGTAAGTTCAATCTCCAGCACCACCACAAAAAAATTTTTAATTTAAAAGAAAACATTTTCAGGACACAGAAGGACTGCAAGTGGCAGAGGTTGTAGGTTGTTGAGAAACAGGGTCTTCTAGACATGACAGGACCAATGCACACATGAATTCACAGCAGCTGGGATTCCATGCACAAGAATTCTACCATAGATGGAGGCAAGGCTCACCAAGATGAAGAGCTATTAGGAGTTGATGAATGCTGGAATATGGCCCTTGGTTGGTTGGCAATGCTGTAGCAGATGACCTTTCATGTACATACTGACAGCACTGGACCCAATGAATGAACAAAGGAGCAGAGGGGAGGGTGGAATGATGTAAATAGATTCTTTTTTTTAAAAAAAAATCACAAAGAGCTCATTATTGAGTAGAAAAATGGGAAATGGAGTGACACATGGACGGAAAATGGAGTGACACATGGATAGAAAGGGCAGAAACAAAGATGGGAGTGGAATGATGGAATCACATCTAAACACCTGATGTGTTTTATGAGTGCCTGGTCCCCTTTACCTTTGCTGCCTCCTATGGCACACAAAAGAAGAGCTGTGAGAACACACTGAGAATTCTGCTGAGGGAAACACGAAGTTGAGGGAGTGAAATGGCTATCATCACCAGCACTTTGCCAGTAAGAACACTTTTAAATTCTGTTTCAATTGAGTGCATGAAGCCAGGTATGCTAGCACGCTCTTGTAATCCGAGTACTTGGGAAGGCAGAGGAAGGTGGATCTCTGTGAGTTTGAGGCCAGCCTGCTTTACAAAGTGAGTTCAGGGCAATGAAGGCTACACAGAGAAACCTTGTCTTGAGGGAAAAAACAAAAACAAAACAAACAAAAAATCAAACAAATAAAAAAGTTCATGAAATTGAGAGAGGTACATGGTACAGTGGCTCCAGGAGGAGTTGGGGGTGAAGGAGTTAGGGGTGGATTGGATGAAAACACACTGTATTTGTGTATGAAATTCTCAAAGTTCTTTAATTTTTTTTTTTTGCTCCTTATAAAAGGATTCTGGAAGCCAGTGAGGTATCTGGAGGCTGTCAAAATGCCTGGCTCAGTAGGCAAGGTGCTTCTTTCCTAGGCCTGGTGACCTGAGTTTAATCCCTTTTTCCTACATAAAGGTAGAAGGAGAGCACATACTCCACAGAGTTGTCCTCTGACCTCCACAAGAGCACCACTCCAATGAACATACATATATCATGTACACAGATGTACAATAGAGAATAAATAATTATTATTAAAAGCAAGGGTATCAGTGAAGTTCTGAGATGGTTCAACAAATTAACAAGCTTTACTCTGGTATAGTTGCCAGTCTACTGGCTTCATACTTGTGGCCCTGAGTACATTGTCCTGAGATAGGGAGCTGTGGTAACCCTGTCCCTCAGAGTAGCTTCAGGCTAGCCTTATTTTACCTTCCTTAAGTCAAGAAATCGCTCAAGTAGAGGAGCAGGAATGAAGGCAGGTATGGATATAGGGGCAAAAGAATTGTTCTTCGATGGTTCTAGCTCAGTGAATGGCTTCCCACAGCAGAGCACTCATTTGTCACATTTAGCTTCAGGAGGTGAGACAGGATGATCCATCCCTCTGGCCTGTGCCTATAAAAACTAGGGAACTGGCATCTGCAGTCTGCCATTCTCTGCTTTTGCCTTCTCTGGTTGCAGTTAAACTGCTGCTAAAATGCTGACTCCTGCCTTGCCCATGATGGAGTGAGCTTTTAAATGGTAGCCTAGCCTGTGAAGCTTACTTTACTCAGAGCTGCAGAAAATGCTGGGGGGGGGGTGGGAGGGGGAGGCGGCAGTGAAGAGATGAATAGGATCTGTCAACATGATGGGGAAGGCACTATGAATGGATGTGGAAAAAGCCTCAGGGAGGGAGATGTTTCCTGGATACCATATCCAGTGATCTTGTAGATATGGGTTTAGCTGTTCTAGACATTTCTCAGGTGTTGAGCACCAGCAATGCTTTAGGTACTGTGAAGACCAGGGAAGTCCAACTCCTGATACATCATGGACAAGCAGGTAAGTTTTGGAGAGTCCAGGGACAGTCCCTTTGCCACCTTTGAGGACTCAAAATCGCTGGATTTCCCAGTACTCTCCTCTAACAGCCTGCTTAACCTGCAAGTGGTAGGAGTGCTTTGAGGACTCTGTCCTGGGTTCCTCCAACAACAAAGCTATTTGAAAAAGACTCACCCAAATTTGGGGCACGTATTCTGGTGGAAGTCCATGTAAAGGACAGGGAAGAAAGAAACTTTGATTTGTACCTGTTTGACCTCACCCTCATTGGCAAATGGATCTACATAACATTGCTTAAGCCCCACCTCTTCGGGTTTCCAAATGTACACTCATACATCTATAAACACTTACCCATGCAACACAGAGGGAATGAGGGAAAAAGGCAGAGGAAGGGAGGGACAGAAAGAGAGATTCCTCAGGACAAATAATAGGAAAGGGGAAAGGGGGTGTCCACTACAAGATGAAGCATCATGGATGGAGCCAGGAGTTACCATCACTCAGGCATGGAGGGAAAACTGGACAAGCTGAAAATGAAGTCCTAGAGGCACGATAGCAGTTAGCCCTCCCTGAAGTTAGATGTTAAGATTTATTCAAGACCTGTGTGTCCTAAGTGCTCCCAGGGAGGATTTCCATTTTCCTTTTCCCTAACAATATCTGCTGGCTACATGAGCTGGTTGCATCATGGTACTATACTTTGGGTGTCAGTCAGAAGCATCCCCGGAGCTTTTAAGACTGTCAATACATTCTTAAAAGTGCCAGGCTACACCCCAGATCAGATACAGCTGAGTCCCTGAGGAGAAGCCCTCAGGGACATTGCTAGTTTTTAAACACTTCCCTTGGGTGATTCTAATGTCCAGCCAGAGTTTAAGAAATGTGGATTCGAAAGGTTTACTTGTTGCGTTTTTTTCCCATGCTCAACCAAATGTGAAGCTGTACTGTCTTCCTTATTTATTCCATCCAAATAACCATTTCCCCGAGGATTGGGTATAGAAGGCTTTGGGAAAAAAGAATGATTTGTCTTGCAGCAGTGCAAACAACTGCATTAAAGTTTAGAATTTTGGGCCTAAGAAATCCCTTGCTCATTTTTTTTTTAGTTAGGTTCTAGCTACCCAACTGTTCCTCAGATCCCTTCTCCTCTTCTCCCCTCTTTTCCCCTTCTTTCCCCTTTCTTTTTCTCTTTCACCTTCTCTTTTGCTTCTCCTTCCTTCTCTGCCACCACCACCTTCTCTTCCTCCTTCTACAGCCCCAAGTCTCCCCCACAGTTCCTGCACAGTATTAAGCTCACTCCTGTTCCTGTCCTGTGTCTATCCAAGTAGCCAAGGCAATCAGCTTTCCCTAAAGACATTCCCAATTCCCTCCCCAAAAAGGATTCTGCAACCAGCTGGTGAGATGACTGAAATTTTACCCCAGATCCACATGGATTTGACAAAGACCCCAAATGGTCTCCTCATTATATCTCCATTGGTTCTGGAAACCATCACAGAGGCATGCTCAGCAATTTCCATCCAAAGAAGCAGAACCCAGATCTTGAAGAGAGGCCCAAAAACTGGCAAAACATTTGGAGAGTGATTGTTTGTGTACTTTGTGAGTGTTTAGCCCTTATGGCTAATATTCAAATTTGGCCCATTTGCAGACTGACAAGACTCTTCCAAATTCAGAGACAAGCAACTTTATTTTATGACCTAAGGGGTGGGGGAGAAGGAAAGGGGAAAAGGGGGTAAGGAGAAAGAGAAGATTGCTATAAAAATACTTTGTGATGAAAATGTGACATTTTATACAGTAGATATCTATTGTGCATTGTCATGTTCTAGGCTCTGTGCTTTGGATTTGATGGTGACTCAAACCTTCAAAGCCAACATTAGCAGTTTAGCCTAGAAGATTTTATTAATTCACTTTTGAACAATACTTCTAGAACTAAAAGGTACTATCTAGGAGGAAAACATATTTCAAGTCCTGAATCATGAACTTCTGTATACTGGAAATTCTACACAACAAAGAGGTTCATTTTACATAATTGTCCCAAACACATTATGTACCATGTATGTGAAATTGTTATATATGGAAAGGCACATGGTATGTACATAAGTCCTATAGACCATACCTGATTCCTAAATAGGACTGTGAGAGTACCATTATCTCCATACATTCCTTTCCAAAGCTCTTTCAGATTCCTAGACAATGTTCCAGCATGGTGCCTCTCTGTAATAACCCCAGCACACAGTAAGATGAGTCAGAAGAATTTTCATAAGTCCTTGGCCAGCCTGAGTTACATGAGTTCCATCCTAGAATGGGTTACAGAGTAAAACTATTGTCTCAAAAAACCTCAAAGATGCCAGATTACTAGCTAACTCATTGAGAGCCGCTGGTACTTCTAATGGCCTATGCATTGGGCCCCCGATTTTGCACATGGCATTTCATTTCATCTTCACAGTGATAGGGATGTGTTTTACAACTGGGAAAAATGATACTTCCTTCTAGGTACCAGCATGAGGACTCAAACCCAGTACTCTAGCACCTTTGAAAGCATACTGCTTCTTAAGGTCAAATACCAAAACTTCTCTCCTCATCAAGAACAGCACCATTGCTGTCATTGTGGTCACTGTCATCTTGTCATCATATTAGCTGTCAAAGCCTTTCTTTGTAATAGGATTTCCTTAAGAACAATAAATAGTGATGGTAGTAGCACTAGACAGTTATTTTATGCTTGTTATCTGTCAAGTACTACCCTAAACCTTTGTAAGGTAAGGGATAGATACCATTCTCAGCCATGTTTTATTTATTTTTACCGTTTGGTTGTTTTAGACAAAATCAAGTTGTGTATCTCAGGTTGGACTTGAACTCACTAAGTAGCCAAGGCTAGTCTCAAACTCAGGATTCTCCTGCTTCAATTTCCCAAGTGCTAGAATTATAGGTATGTGTCACTACATCCTGCGTCTTAATCCACTTCAGAGAAAAGGAAATGGAGGTTTATATAGGTCAATTTACCCATGACCTCATGGCCAGTCAATATCAGAGCTAGGACATGACCTTTGTCTGACTCTAGAACCTCATATCCTGTGCCAAAGTGCATATTATATTTTTTCTGTCAGAAGAAATGTTTGCATTTCTCCCTTTTATTCTTTTGCAATCAGTTCCTGCTTACCATTGGTTTCTGATCACTGGAAATGTCTCAAATCCATTTGCTTACTGTGCTAGGGGTTAGGCCACTATGGATGTGAATAGATACGGCCTCCTGATGAGCCATGACTATTTCCATCTGACAGCCAATGCCATAAGAATAGAGAATATGTTCAGAGGGGGCCTCTGGGTATATCAAAATTTTTCCAAAAAGAGCCCTGGGCCAGATGGTTTCAGCATAGATTTCTACCAGACCTTCAAAGAAGAGCTAACTCCAATTCTCTTCAAACTATTCCACAAAATAGAAACAGAAGGGACATTACTATTTTTTCTTTTTGTCTTTATCAATTAATTCAATTTACATCTTGGTCATAGGCCCCCTCCCTCCTCTCCTCCCAGCTCTACCCTCCTTCCTGCATCCCTCCTCCCCCTATTCCTCAGAAAAGGGGAACCCCCCAACCACACACCCCAGCTCATCTAGTCACATGAGGACTGAGATCATCTTCCTCCCTTGTGGCCTGGTAGGGAAGTACCATCAGGGGGAAGAGATCAAAAAGCAGACAATACAGTTTATGTCAGAACTTCACTAACTAGCCAGCCCACATGAAGCCAGAGCTGCCCAAAGGCTTCTTATAGCAATTTTCATAAAAGAATTTTGAAAAATTCTTTGTGTTCTTTGTATTCTTCCTCTGCATATGATCCAGTAGGACTCGATGAATACAACTTACCTTCATGACAACTGCTTGATGCCCTGCACACTAGCATCTCTTAGTGGGACCTCCTTATTCCTCACCCTAACTCACTGAATCCCTTACTTCCTGTCTAGGTTCAGTGTTCTCTGTTCATTGCCACATTTTTCTCTTTTTGATAATGCCAGCTCCTTTCCACTGTAAATCTCTTTGCTTTTTCCCTTCTTTTATTTCAGCTCAAGCCACATTAAGGCTGAGAAGCACTTTGGAAAGTAGTGAGTATGGCAGGCTGGTAGAGTTTGGGGATATTTTTTCTTTTATTAGGTTTTGGAAACCAATGTTAATTCGCAGCCCTCACATATCTTTGTTTTTACAGTGCTATTAGGTAACTATAGTTTGGGTTTGTGGCCATGACCCTAAATGTACAATTCTTTGCGGGGGCAAAGGAAGAAATGAGAAGTAACTCCAGGTAAAGTAGTATTAGTTTGATTAGCATTTCCCAAATTGACCTCTATGGTATTCTACCTGTGAGGAATTAATAGGTACCTCAAGGAGAAAAGAGTTTTTAGGTACAAATGATTTTGATAAGTACTAAGTTAGAAAAGCTAAGTTTTGCTACAGGATTTTGCTGAGCCTTTACTATACTAATGAGCATCATGAATCTCCAGGAGGACATTTAGAGGTTTTCATCCAAAATGTGGTCTGAGGACTGGCAGAATAGGCCTCACCTGGGAGCTTGTTAAACATGCAGGATTTCAAACCTCCACACCATACTTTCCCAGCCAGAACTGGCATTGTGACAAGATCATCAAGGGAGCTGTCCATGCATTAAATTCTGACTGGCACCAATTTAGAGTGCATAGCATTTCTCAAACCTGTTTTTGTGCAGAGGACCCCTTTATACACCCCTTTCTGGAACATTCTTCAGAAAAATACCAAGGCTAGAAAGTCCTTCATAAAATTCTTTTCTAAATGAGTAGGAGCTAACACCACATTTATAAATTGGATACAGCACCCAAAGATTCATTTTACGGCAGCTTCGCACCTTCTGAATCTTGTGTCACCAGAAAGTCTTTCCATACCTCCCTTGTTCCCAATTAACTCATTTCCTGGGGCAGTCTAAGCAGTGCCACGGCTGTGCTTCCTGGTCTGTTCTCTGGCCCAGATCACCTTGTTCGTTTCTTAAACCCAGCAGCTTCTCCTGGGTACCCGTGCTCAGAATCCAAGCATCTATAGAATGTTCCATGATCCCATGCTGTAAATCATTACAAAGACAATTTTCTTGAAGCTAGGCAACTTTTCAGTCCAGCATGTTCTGTTCAGTTAAGCTGTTGTTGTTTTTCTTTTAGGCCTTTAAGCTATTGTTCCAAACATCAAAATAATACTAGCTACTTTGTATTCTGATGTTGCAACTCATTTGGGGGCATTGTTAATATTTTATAAGAAAATTCTTTTTTTTCCATTCATATTTGTGATTTTCAAGTGTGTTGCTCTGTTGCATTCATAAACATGATTTTTATTAAGTCTTGGGTTCCTGTTTTTTGTTTTTGTTGCTGCTGTTGTTTTGTTTTTCTTTCCTCCCTCAGAGGGAAAAATTTTTCCAGTTTTATGTTAAAAGTTAAAAAGGAAAACAAGCTTTGGTATGTGAAAATTAGTTTTGAAAGAAAGTTGTTTAGGGTGTAACTATTCTGTACCAGAAGGTCCATCTGTGCCTAGACTCTGGTTAAGACAAAGATCTCAGCACTGTTTCTTTGAAGGCTGTCACAAGCGTCTTTGTCGGGGCCACTTTCTGTGGCTGGCCAGGATTGTGCGTTTAGAGACCAGGTTAAATAGGAAAGGTGACCAGAAGAATGGCACTTAGAGATATTAGATCTCAAGGAACTCTGCCAACCCCTTAGACTGCCCAATATGGGGTGAAGAGTGCTTCTGACTTTGTCTAGACTCCCATGTACTGACCTGTTTCATGCTCCCATTGAAGCAGAAACAACGGAGTAAAATGGACTAGACTATGGAAATGCCTCATCATGCAGGAGATCTAAGGAGTCATTTAAATTTCTCCCTAGCTCAATAATACCAGAAGTACTATGGTCTATGACCTCATACTTTAAAAAGGAGATGCAAACATATCTGAAGGAGGGAATTATTCGTGGCAATGGTTCCTAACCCTTCTAAATATTAACATCAGGACACATCCCATAATAGTGGGTTATTCCACTGGAATTGTTTTCTGTCTACTGATAACCCACAGTTGGTATGGATTAAGAATTTTTTCCCCTGCTAGAAATCCACAGATTTCACCTAAGCAAGGTCACACAGATTGAACTCTGTCATTCATTGCTAGGCATGAACTAGCAGCTACTCATTCTTGAACACTTTCTGTATACTTGACAATGTCCTTGGCACTTTTATCTACATTATCACTTTATCTGTATTATCATCAGAATGCCTTATTATCTCTATGTACAGATAAAGAAGCTGAGGATCTGAGTAGAAAGCTGTACAGCTAATAAGAGGCAGAACCTGGGAACAAGCCCCAAGCTGTAGGATTCTCAAGTTGTACTCTTTCCTTCTTGGGCTGGACGATCACAGAAATCACTACAGAGTCTAAAAGGAAGGACCAGGGCCTTGGTGATTTCTGAACACTTATGTTTACTTCATTGTTTAGCCCATGGTTGGTCCTGAAAGCAATGAAGACTAAGGTAATCTGCATAGCCCACTTGAAGAATTATCAACAGAGCCAGCTCCTAAAATCCACCTCTATACCCCACCCTCCAGCAACACCAGTCTTCCTCATGGTGCCTTCTTACACTAGACATGCACCCCTTGAACCTTTGCACACACTGCTCCTGGGCATTAGCACCATTCCCTCTCTTTCTTCAGCACTTTGCTCAGTTGTCTCCTTCTCAATGGTCTTCTCTGACCACCTGATTTAAATAGCAACTACCCATTCCCAAACCTGTACTCTTTTGTCTTGCTTTGTTTCCTGTCTCTCCCAAAGACTTATTTCCTGAGCTAGCATTGAATTTTACCTACAAACGTTTTTATTGTCTGTGTCTTCTCACTAGAATGCAAGGTATGCAAGGGCAGGGCTTTTGTAAATCTCATCATTCAGTGAAGTATCTTGAGGCTCTAGCACTACATCTGGCATGTTGTAGAATCTCAATAAATATTTGTATGATGAATGACCGAATATGAAGGCAGCTTCTGACAAGGTTCCCTGCCTATGCTAATCTACAGGGTCAGCCATGGCCTTGGAGATAAAAGAGCAGGCGATCAGATAAGAGACGGACAACTTTACAGGTGAGACAACATAGAGGAGGAGTATTTTACCAACAAAATGACAAAAGCCAAGGATCCATATTCCAGTGCCTCTTCACAGCATTTTTACTATCTGTTGATTGAGAAATTAACAGTGATAATGAATTAGTCTAAATCTGTGGCTGTATTTATTTAAAAACAGTCTAATTGTGTATCCCAGGCTGACTTCAAATTGAAAGTCTTCCTACCTCAGCTACCTGAGAGCTGAGATTAATGGTAGGTGCTAACACACCGAACATGTCTAAAATAAATATATATTGTGTTAATCATTCTGGCATTGACCTAATGCTTGGAAAACAGTGATATGTAATTTGCTGTGACTTTTCAGGATAAATGCTTAAGTGTCTGGCATCTCTTGGCCAGATTTGACTTCTAGCATTGTCTCTTATTATCTGTGTGATCTTGAGAAATTTAATTAAACCTTTAGCTCAATGTTCTTATTTTTAAACTGAGACTAGGAAGAGACTCAAGTTCATAGAGTTGTTATAAAATTTTAATCATCATCATCATTACTGGTCATTATTTGAGAACTCAGATAATAGTTCCACATATATAAATTTGCATCCTTCTTGTAGCAACCCTGCAGTGGTTCTAGGAGCCAATGCAGCTAGCACAAGGTATCCCTAACAGTCGAAAAATGGGTTGGAGGCTGGGTGTGGTGGCACACACCTGTAACCCTAGTACTTGAGAGGCTGAATCAGGAAGGTTTCAAGTTTTAGGCCAGTCTGGGCTACATAGTCAGTTCTGGGCCAGTACATAGTCAGTTTTAGGCCTGTCTGGCTACAAGGCCAGTCTCACTACATAGTGAGTTCCAGGTCAGCCGGGATTATATAGTAACCCACCAGCACAACAATGTTACAAAACATTTTCAAAAGTGGGTTAAACTCTAACTAGCCAGAGGACCATAGTGAGAACGGGGAGAAATACCAGAGCAAGGGTGGTGATAGGCATCATTTCAGGAGGGTCACTAGATGTACACATTTAGAGAGGAAACCAATAGCTACAAGGAGGCCTTCTAACACTTTTCAAATTCTGACTTAGCTAACAGTTGCTGAGGAAAATAGTTACAGATGGTACCACTGAAGGTCCTTTGCTATAAGTTGCAAGTATCTTATCACTCTTAGAGGGTTAGCTCTTCGAGTGTAGTGAGGACGCTTTGATCTTCATCTTATCTAGCTTTGCATTATAGAAAGAAGTCTTAGTAATAGGCACTAGCCCATCACTAGGTGGTTTTTTTGGATGACCTAGACAGTTTCTATTCACTACATCCCTTTTCACCCCCTACCCCAAATAAAAACTCAAGAAGGCTTTTGAAAAAGTTCTGGACTGCTAAGCTGTGCAGCCACAGTTGGTAACCAATAAGCAATGGTGCTTTCTCCTCTGTCATTGCTCTGCTCTGAAGAACTCAAAACATAGGATAGATTAACCAAGGAGCCTCGTGAGTTTTAAAAGTTCAAGAAATCCAACAAGAATGAGGTCAAGAATAGAGATCCATGGGGGTAGGGAGAAGCGGCCACCCCCAAAAGCTACACATTCACCCATGGAGAGAGCATACAAGCTGTGCTCTAGACTTATTAATTTGATGAAGGAGTTGAGCATATTCTGTGATTTTTGCTAAGAATGGGCAATAGAGCCAATTAAACCTCACCTTCCTAGGGAAGAAACTGGTAATCCCAGCTTCTGGGTTTATTTTAGGAAACTGATCTTTCTGGGGGAAAAATCCTTCAGTAGCACATGATAGTATGCCACAAAAAGGCTGCTTCTTCTTGACCTTCAGTCCAAACTGCTGCACACACAAGGGATTTTTGTTCCAAATGAAGGACCTTAAAGATACCCCTGTGAGTCTTGAATAGATTCACTGGGGCCCCACCATCATTTCTCCCAAAGTATCAATTCCATTCTCCTTGTCATGCAGTATACCATTTGTAACTGTCCAGTGCTTTCCTTTGCCTGACAGGTAATTCTGTTCTGTGGCCTCATTTGCATCGACAAACGCAGACTGGCATCTGTCTGCTTAGCCCCTCAAGCCAAGGATCTGGAGCAGCAATGGGAAACCTTTTGAGACATTACTTTGGATACTGAATTCAGAATTGACAGTGTCAAATTGGGGCTAATTTGAATAGGCTTATCAGGTTAATTACTACAATGTCTTCAGGAACTTAAAAAATCCTTGAATTCTTATGCAACCAGAATGCTTAAAGTCTGTTGCTATGAAACTTGGAGTGTAAATTACCATGAATACCATTAATCTGTTCACTAGGAGGTTCATTTGCAATTTGTTGGCAAATCACATGTGGGTCTTATAGAAAGTGTGTGGGTGGTGTTTTCCGGCCAACTTGTGGCACTGCCTGTATTTTTGTGTGTGTGTGTGAGTGTACACTCACACTTGAGTGTGTGTGTGTGAGCATGTACTCACACATGCACACAATACTGGGAAAGGTACCTTATGGAAACTTAGTTCCTGGGTCTTTCCACATCTCATAATCTCACCTGGCTCTTTTGGCACCACCTGGGTCCTAAAATGTGTATTCTTCAACTTGTAGAGCTCCTGTGAAGAGCACTTCTTGGCCCAGTGCCAGCCACCTTATGAAGCATTAGCTCCTACTGAGACAGAAACACCAAGGTGTCTACAAACGCCTCCAAGTCATCTGGACTTTTGGAAACATGTACTTTTGACTCAATGGCTCTCAGGTTGTTTTTGCATGCCCATAGTCTGTGTCTGGAGAAAACAAGATAGGAAAACTGTCTTTAGATTGGAGATGGTAGCCAGACCACACTGGGGTATGGGGAGAATGTTGAGCATGGTTATCCTACATTACTCTAATGACAGGTGGTATGGCTGGTGACCCAATCTGTGTGAGCCTGCTCTCCACAAGAGACCAGTACCTACAACAATCTGAAGAAAATTCTCTCCTGATTTAGAGCACAAACTATGAGGTATGAATGAAGGGGTGTTAGAATTACACTCAGAAGTAGATAGAATCTCAGGGTGACAAACCTCTTTTGGGTAGAAGCATGGGAGACTCAAATATGTTACTAAGACCTACTAGGAGATCCTTAACGAATGGGAAGATAAAACACCCATTCTTTCGTAGAATGACCTGCTAATAGTTTGGAAAAGCTCCAAACTTGTTTTGTGTACTGACTCTACAAGAAAGTCTTACAACAGAGAAATTGCTAGATGGAAGAACGTGGGGCACTCACAGAGACAGTAAGAGGGCTGCTAAGACCCAAAAAGTGTGACTGCTAAGATGTCTTCTTCAACAGTTCTCTTTACCACACTTTCCCCTTGCCCAATCATTCAAAAGTCATTTATTGGGGCTGGGGAGATGAGTTAGCAGTTAAGAGAACTGGATACTTTTTCAAAGGACCCAGGTTCAATTCCCACCCCCTACATGGTAACTCAACCACCTCAACTCCAGTTTTAAAGAATCTAGCACCCCCTTCTGCCTTCCAAGGGCATGAGGCACAAAACATGCTGCACAGACATATGCAGGCAAAACACTCATATGCATAAAACAAAATAAGTATAAATTTAAAAAAAACAAAGTATGAACTGAGCAGGGGCAGTGATTCATGCCTTTAATCCCACCAATTGTGAGGATGAGGAAGGAAGATGGTGAATTTAAGGCTAGCTTGGTTTACATGTTGTGTTACAGGCTAGTCTGTTCTATATAGTGAAACCCTGTCTAAAAATTTAACACACACACACACAGAAACACACACTTAAACTTACTGTGTCTGGTTATGGGGATATGATGAGAAGAACAAAGGTCTTGTCCTGCCCTCCAGGAACATATATTTTAGTGGGGGGATAGACTTTTAAATTAAGTCTGCCTAGGGAAAGATAAGGTTCAGAGAGGCTTTCCCAGGCAAGGTGACTTCAGTTGAGTCCAGGAGGTGAGTTTGGAGGTTGCCAGGCAGTCAAAGCAGCAGAGAGCATTTTGAGAACAAAGACATAGCAAAGTGAGTATGGAGGGATAAAAAACTTAGCGTGATTCCCCACTGTAAGATTGCCTTCCTCCTCAAGCAAGAAATATCATTTTGCTTATAAACATCACCCCCAATATCACAAGTGGTCCTACGAGAAGATTGTTAAGAAGCATCAGTAACATTTCTCTGCTTCTATAACATTTACCCAACACAGAGTGAGTTAAAATCAAACACCATTATCTACATCAGGATGACACTTTCTGGCAGAACCATGTGTTAAAGGCTGGAGTGTGGGCTGGGTATGTGTGCATCTTAGTGGTAGAACACTTGTGTTGTATGCATGACACCCTGGGATCCATCCTCAGTACAGTAAAAGCCATAGAGAAGAGGGATAAGAAAGTCAAAGAAAAGCAGCTTGGTGGTAACAACGGGAAACAAACATGAAGAATAATATGTAGCCAGCTTTTGCTACTTAGTGGGTTCTTCCTTTTCCACCGTTCTCCACCATTTTTCTTCTTCCTTTTCAACCTCCTAAGACTAAATAGGAAAGAAAAAAGGAGAGGAAAGGGCGTGATGTTTTTGTTAGACAATTTCCTGCTGTTTAGGGGTTTAATCTTCCCTGTCAGGATATCTAATTTCTTTTTCTTGTTGTTGTTCTTCTTTGAGCATGACATGTCTGCTCAAGAAACCACAACCAACCGCAACCAACAGCAACCAACAACCAAACAACAACCCTCTGAGGCCCTAGCACTTATATACTCTCTGAAAAGTTCCCAGTATTCCAGCTGTCACACAATCACAGAAACTATCTGCAGCTGACAAAACCATACCTCTGCTGAAGCATGAGGCAAATCATAGTCAGCTGCTGTGAAGCAACCCCATATTCTCACACATGGGATTAAAAAAAAATTCTTATGATATTTCTATGTTTAAAAAGAAATCAAAATTCTTACTACAATAATGGGAATAAAATGCATAGCATTTGTTACATATTTTCTTGGAGCCAGGCACCTCTATGAATATACATATTCTCTTCATATTAACCCCATGCGGTACAAGCATTAGTGACATAATTGAACAACAAAAATGGCAGGTAATGTTATTCCCACTCTACCCACTTCACAGATGATGAACAGGAAGCTGAACTGATAAGTTAGTCTTAAAATATAGAAATCAGCTATCTTCCATTGCTGAGATTCTGGGAACTTATTCTTTCATGATCACCTCCATGATCCAGAGAGTGCCTGTAAACACCAACGACCTACGAAGGTGCTCCCTCCACCATGGAAAATCTGGACCAGTCAGTAACAGAGATACTCAGATTGTCCTCTCACTGTGTTAAAGAAATGACAGAGGGGAGAGAGGGGGTTATAAAACTCAGATGACCACAGGGCCAAGTCTGAAAGAGTCAGGGAATTCATTAGGGGATAATCTGCTGTAATGCCCAAGAAATGTTGTTTTCCTTTTTCATAATTCTTTGAATGAAACAACCCAGGAGTTTAGGTACAATATTAAATAAAAACTGACACTTTGTCCTATAATAAGGCAAAGGAACAATGGTGGGTTCTGGGGTGACCCAGAGAGACTCTCATCCAAAAGGGACACTACCACTTAGTTTCATCAAATTGTGATCTGGTAGATCCTTGAGGCACTGGGTTACCAGTTGGATTTTTTTTTTCAAGAGAAGGCAAAAATCTGGACCTTCATGTGAGATCTGAGGATTTTTACTCTCTCTCTCTCTCTCTCTCTCTGTGTGTGTGTGTGTGTGTGTGTGTGTGTGTGTGTGTGTGTAGACAGTTTGTGGAAGCTAGTACTCTCCTTCCATTGTGTGGGGTTCAGGGATCAAACTCAGGTTATCAGGCTTGGGAGCAAGTGATGTTACTTTCTGAGCCATCTTGCCAGCCCAATATTTATATAACATAAATAAATATTTATAAAAGAATAACATCAAGGGGCTGGAAAGATGGATCAGAGTTTAAGAGTGCTTGCTGTTCTTGCATAGGACCTGGGTTCAATTCCCAGCACTCACAGAGGGTGGCTCACAACTATCTGTAATTCCAATTCCAGGGAATCCAATACCTTCTTTTGTCCTCCGTGAGCAATGCACACACATTTTACACATATAGACAAGTACATAATATTGTTTGTTCTGACCCTTTTTGTTGTGGTGGTTTTATGGGGGAAGGGGGCTTGAGAGAGAGGAAGAAAGAACACGCAGTTAAATGGTTAAAGAGGTAGAGAGAACCAGGGAGGAGTTGGGGGAGGAAAAAATATGATCAAAATATACTGTATGTAAAAAAAATTAATTTAAAAGTCATTAACAAAGCCTAACAAAGTGCCCCTGCAGACCTAGCTGAGTGACCTTTGAATGAAGTAACTGGAGTCTCATTTTCCCCAATATGTAAAATAAGTATAAAAGCAATACCTGCTTCAGAAGATAATTATAAGAACAAGCTGAGGTCATGTAACTGGAATACCTGTCACCTATAAGTGACTAATACATGGTAACTATTTAAATGATTATTATTCCTAGGATTTTCAGTATACTATGAAGATGAGCTACTTCGAATCGATTGACAGGGAAGTCCTTACCCTTGAGCTTCTGACATCCGTAATGTTGTAACCCAGGCAATTTAGCTCCTGTTTGCAGACAAAATAGACTAAGAACACTTAGACACCTGGATAGCACGTGCAAGGAGAGGTGTGCCTTTACTCTCTGTGTCATGACTTACAAAGTTGGCCCAACCTGGAGGGAGGACTGAGATGGCCTGAAGAGTGATTTTAGGAGAATGAAGAAGGAGACTGAGGCCATGATTTATACCCACTGTACCTTCAGTTCTTACCGGAGATGTCCAAGGTTTTCAAGAAAGCTGTCGGCTGCTAAACCAGCAGCTTTTTCTTTTGTTCTGTTCACTTCTCTCCCCTGCCCTGTCACCTCCTTCAACTCTCCTGTTTTTCCCCTCTTCTTTTCCTTCTCCTCCCAATATCCTCCTTTCATGCCTTTGCTCTCACGTAAGCTGCACATAAGAATTGCCTGAGGAGGTTTTTAAAAACTGCTCATGTAGGGGCCTTTCCCACAGAGATTCTGTGACCCACCCCTCACATGATCAAAATCCAAATGTATATCCAAGTATGTACATATCTACAATTTCCTGAGAACTCCATCTGGCCCTTAGAGGGTAATATGTGTAACGCTATAGGAAAAAGCTGTATTCTAGGTTCTCTTGGACATTGCACATCATGCTTTCTTAGTCACACACACACACACACACACACACACACACAGAGAGAGAGAGAGAGAGAGAGAGAGAGAGAGAGAGAGAGAGAGAGAGTTTCTCACCTCTCTGAGCCTTGATCTTTTTTTCCAGCCTACAGGTTTCCTCTGGTGTTTGTGACAATGTAGTGAATCACTACATCATTTATAAGAGTGCGTTTTGCAGAAGCCCAGCCCCCTCTCCACAAGAGAAGGCCTGTTATTACAAGGTTAAGAAGGATGTGGGTGGGGAGGCAACAGAGGCAGCAGGAAGCAGTAGGGAGCAGCATTGCACATGGAGAAAAGGCCATGCACATTAACAATGCAGCTTACAAATGAGAGCAAATTAATACAGGGCCCAGGGAGAACAGAACATTCACACAACAGAGGCGAAGGACCTAGTGGAGCTGGTAGGTTTTGATAGGGAGAAGGCAATGGAATCTCAGAGGGAGGAAAGAGAGGAACCCAATAAGGGGGATTTCCAATGCTAGGGAGCTTATCTGGCTGGAAGCAGAAGATAAGCTACCAAAGAGGGAAAAATAAGAGAAGGAAAAGGCAGGGGGAGGGAGGCAGAGGAAAAGCTCCCCACCTAGACTGGGGAGCAAATGGGAACATCTGACCCAAAGAGGGCAGCCTGTAGCAAGGTAGTAAAGACAGAAAGGCATATTCCTCCAGCATCAACACATTTGCCTTCATTCTTTAGCAACTGGTCCCAGGTCATCAAACAAAGGGTCATCAAGGCAGGAGCTGCAAACTATATAACCAGCCTCCTCCTCTCACCGTTTCTCTTCTTTCTCTCCATTCTGTAAATCAATCAGGATCCACCTGACTCAGAGGCAGTCAAGCATCCCTCAGTTCAGAGAAGCCCTGACAAATCTTTAGAAGGAAGAAAATCAGCAAGTGGGGAACAGTGAAATAGAGTGGAACCCTAGATCTAGGCAATGTTAAAAATTCTTGCATGGTTTCTACCTCAGAGGCACAGACCAGTCCAAATAAGCAGCTCCAAGAATCAGAACAAGGTTTTGGAGAGCTGATATTGGGTCAGAAGCCAGTCTGGTAGTGCTAGGGAAGGGAAAGGGGGACCTCAGAGGCCTGTGGGGGAGCAACTGTTTACCAATCACTAAGGAAGGAATGCCAGATTTTAATAGGTCAAATGGTGTTACAAGTGTTTTCTGGGGAAATGTAAGCTGATTCTCCATCAGTGGAATCAGTCCTAGAGGGCCTAGAGCAATGGTTCTCAACCTGTGGGTCTTGACCCCTTTGGCAATGAAAGGGCCCTTTCATAGATGTGGCCTCAGACAATCAGAAAAGATATTTACCCTCTGGTTCCTAACAGTACCAAAATTGCAGTTATGAAGTAGCAGTGAAAATAATTTATGGTTGGGGTGGGGGGTCACCACAAAATGAGGAACTGTATTGAAGTGTTACAGCATTACATAGGTTGAGAACCACTGGTCCAGGGGACACTCAAGCAGATAGTTACTCCTGGAAACCCTAGGAGTCCTGTTTTCTCTGCTTTGCTTTGATAGCAAAGTATACGTTAGATAGCGCCTGCAGTGCTGAGTAGCAGTATCAGGTCTATGTCCATAGTGCTGACTTATTGTCTAACTCTCCTGCATGCATAATGCTAATATAGCCACTGTCCTGTTATCATGACCTACCCTTAGAAGAAGAGCAGTTCCAGCGTCAGAGAGCTTCAAGTCTCCTTACTTAAACAGGAAGGAACCCTGGAATCAGCTAGCCCAGCATTCTCATTTAATGTGTGGGGAAACTGAGGCTTTGAAAGCAGAAGTGTAAGGCCACATAGGTCTAATTCCTGCCAGAGCTGAGGTGAATAGCAAAAAGTCCTTGCTCTCATGCTAGGATGTTTTCTCTTTCTTTATGTGTTATTATCCCAAGTCTTCATTATATTTGAGAGAAAATGCCAGAATGTATTCAGGGCCAGCCTTACACATAGGTAAACATCACGTGATCAAATGTGTCTCCTTAATTGCCAGCCACAGTGCCTGACATTTTACCATCATGACTCATTCCTTTGGATCTTGAGGCTTTCTGCTCTTTGGGGATGGGAATAAACAAGGGACTGGTTAGTGTTATGGACAATTGCTGAAAGAAAGGCATTGTAAATTTGAGCCAAGCTATAGGTTTGGAGAGAGCAGCAGCAACTGGTCTAAGGGACAAGATACAAGCCAGAAAGGGAGAACTCAGGACAGCGATCTGAATCTGGGGCTTAGACTACTCTGGTGTGGCAAGGAAAGAGGATTTGAATATGAAGGTACCCAAAGCTCCCATCAAGTAACAAGCTTGGACATTCAAGTTTTTTTAGCCACAAAACTATACTGTGACCAAGGAAGCCTGAATCATTGCCGGGTGGCCCATGATAGGGAGGATGTCAAAAGTGGGAGCAGGGGTACTTTATTAAGATAAGCAGCCTGGGCGAGATGGATGTGACAAGGGACTCTATGAAGACATCGAGAACAGCCCCAGCCACAAGAGGGATGGACTCTATGGCTGCCAAGGAATGCTGGGTGTGAGATGTGTCTTCCCTAGGGACCTACTTGCTGCAGGTGCCCTGGCCCAAGGCCAATGTGCTTGCTCTTCCTCCCTTTGGCTTTCTTTCTAGTTTTTCTAGAGCTGTTTGGGGGCAGCTCTGAGCTTGGCTCTGCTTCCTAGGTTCCTGAGACTTTCCTTCATCCTCTATCAGCTCTAGCGTTCTTTCTCCACATGCACCTGCATGCCAGAAAAGGGCAGTAGAAGGTATAGATGGTTATGAGCCACCAAGAGGTTACTGGGAGTTTTACTCAGGATCTCTAGAAGACAGTGCTCTTAACGACTGAGCCATCTCTCCAGCCTAGCTCTAGAATTCTTATAGCCAATCTTGAGGACGATCTGACAGGATGTGAGACTGGAAGGAAAGAACTATCAGATTTTCCAGAAACTAGTTTTGCCCATCAGAGTCCTGTGTTTCCTTAGAGTGTGTTTGCTTTGGGTAGCTGGGGTAAAGGTGAGTGCTCTGGAAATTTGGAAATTTGTCTTGAAGATACAGTTGTGTATCAGGCATAATATAGTCAGTCCCTGTACCCTTGGGTTCTACATTTGCAGATTTAACTAACTGTAAATCAAAATATTCTGAAGAATAAAATTATCTTGCTTCTTTTCCAAAAAAAGAAATTCTGAAGAGAATTGTGTTTTTACTGAATTTATTTTGTTGTCAGTCACTAACCAATATGGTATGAGAAGTATTTATATAACTTTTGTGTTGAATTAGATTCTTAAGTAATCTAGAAGTGATTTAAAGTATACAAGAGACTTGCATAGATTATCTGTACAGAGTGTGCTCTTTTAAATAAGGGAGGAGAGAATCCTTGTGTTTTGGTATCTGTTTGGGATCTTGAAACCTGCCCTGTAGATACCAAGAGACATCTGTGTTATAATTTAAATTGTAGAGATATTTGGGGTGGTCCATGGAATAAGCTAAACCAGCAGAAGACAACCCCAGGTACTTAAGCAGAACACAGAACCAAAGATATCATCAAAAGTAAGCCTTCATTCTCTTGACCACAATGCTATCTGATGTGAACTCTGTGTTTTCTGAAGGGAATGTGTCCTGGAGGCCTCACTGGGTTTCAACCCAGAAAGTAGGACTGGAAGGTGTTATTATCCCTGTTTGACCAACAAGAAAACTAAGGTACCAAAAGGATACATGACTCATTCAGAGTCACATAGCCATTTAGTCAAAGAACTAGGGCTTTAAATGTTTTCTAACTTCCAGTCTTGTAAAGTTTCTTTCAAGGTGGACTCTCCTACAGGACTCTGGAAGTATGCTGCTCCTACCAGAGTACCCAATACACATAGATGATAATAAATATTTGCTGAATGAATTGCTGAATGGATAAGCCAGGAAGGAAGAAATGTAAATTCTACAATGGCTCTTGTTGTTGTTGTTTTGAAAAACAGTCTCACCATGTCACCCAGGCTGTTCTTAAATTCCTGAGCAAATCTCTGAAACTATAGATCTGGCCAACCACACACAGCCCTACTGATATTTTTAAGTGATTAAAATGTGACAAGTATGCTATGTTAGTTGACCATTTTGACCAGAAAGAAAGGAATATGAAATCTTTCCCAATTCACAGATGTCAAGCCAATGAAAAGCTAAGGAAACCAATGGGGCCTAATCTCCTAACATTGGTTGCCTTCTGCTGCTTATCCTTCACAGAGGAATGGGCACTGTGGGCCCTTAATCCAGTAGCAGGGATGGAGTCAGAATCAGCCCCACTGCAAGAAGATCCTCCCCAAGTTGTTTCTTCAAGCTTCTACACACATAGATGCTCCCCATCAGTGGCTCTCTGAAGTTCTACTGTGAGAGTTACTTGTGAACACTGAACACTGGGTGCTCTCTTCTTTAGGACCTGGGCATCCCTCTCTCCATAAACTCTTAGCATAACCCAGACTTCAGAGAATCTGAGCCTATATCAGAGAAGACCACCTGGATCCAGAGATCCTCCACCCAACCCTTCTCCCTTTTTTGTCTCCCATGGGCCTGACACATAGTAGGTATTATCAAATGTTAATAAATGAACTGTCTCCACTAAAGAAGAATTCCCAGAGTTGCCACTTGTCTGGTTAGAAAAATGGGGAAAGGAGAGGCAGAGACAGTTTTTCAGATGCTACTTTGTGATAATACAAAGTGGTGTTTGTGCAGGGTACCCTCTAATTAAGACCCATGTGCTTTTTTTCTTGGACCCAACAGATCTTTCCTGAATCTTGAGGAGTATTTGTTTTGCTCCTCCAGAACCTCAGTTTTGTTTTCTATACAATAAAGAAGGCGCTGGAATAAGGGAAGAGATGCATGCAAAGCAGTGTCCATCCCTTAGAAAATGCGAATTATCCACACACCTCTGTTCCCAGAGGAAGGAGGTTCCCCAGGGACACCAGACTGCTCCTGAGGCCAGCATCCAGGTGGGAAAGAGGAGCTGAGGCTGTGTTGACCAGCTCCCTGCTTAGTTCATCACCTCAGCCTAGCCTCTGGGGCTGAGCCAGTAGCCTCCTTCTTTAAGATTCTGGTCACAGCAGGGGCTGGGTTTCTAAGGCAGGCGTGATCTTTCTCTTCCTACAGATGCCGCTGCCGCTAGTGTCTGCGCTGGGCACAAGCAGGGGCAGAGCGCGGGAGAGACGGTGGCGGGGGTGGGGGTGGGGTGTCCCGGCTCTGCAACCATGCAGCCCGGGCCTGGAGAGGGTCCCTGATAGTAAGTACTGAGCCCCAGAAGCCAGGCTAGGGCTCACCTGGGAAAGAGACGTATCGCAGGGGGTGTGAGGGCTTGTAAGGTTGGCAGAGATTGCTAAGGTCCTCACTGGCACCTCAGAGTGACTTGGGGGAGGTTCTGCCGTGTGCCCCTTCCTTCTGGGCTCTTGCCCTTTCCTTGCTCCTTCCTTGCCCCTTCCTTGCTCCTTCCCAGGGCGGAGGTGGGGGAGCAGATGATGTTCAGGAGGTGACATTCCTCTCCATTCCCCACCTTGAGCCCCCAAGGATTTCTACTAGTTGCCAAGCTGCCCTTAGGTCAGTTCGTGGCGTCACAGACGAGGAAATTGCAAAGCAAGATGCACTGGGGACAGAGGTTTGGATGCCTATGGCAAAGTGGCAGTAGCAGCAGGAAGTTTTCCTACTGAGGGGAGGGGGGGGAGCAAAAGGGTGTAGAGAGCAGAAAGCCCTTCTAGATGTTGGAATTCAAGCACCCTGCCAGCAGCCAGATCCTCAAAGATCTTCTCCAGGTGAGAGCTTTGGTCCCCTGCGGGCAACTGTGAAGTCACTGGGGAAAGATCTGGGCTTTTAACATCCCTCCTCCTTTTCCTAGGCATAGTGGCTAGGTTTTACTCCCAGGGATCTTTGCCGGTGGGGGAGGTGCACAGGGGATGCGACATTTGGTTGCTTTGTGAGGAGAGGGCAGCTGAGACCTCAGTGTTCTCCACACACAGCCAGGCTATGAAACATGAGCACTGTACCCGCCTGGTGGTATATTATTTACAGAATATCATCCATCAGCAAGTGAAAATGAGCAGGAACATACCTGTCTCTTGGCTGTGTAAAATTCACAGGGTGTTAAGCCTGAGATAAAAGGACCCCTATCCCCCCTCTGCTTTCCCACCCTCAGCTACATTGGTAAGGCTCACCAAGATCTTTACCTCCCATTAATAAGAAGCCATATGCAATAATAACAACAGTAGCTGTCATTTGCTTGGAGCTTGCTATGTGCCAGGCAGGCACAGCTCTAAGTACTTCATATGCATTATTTTATTCATTCTTCACAAAACTCCGGTGGTGTAACTACAAATATTATTCATATTTTACAAGTGAGGAAATCGATTCAGAGAGAAGCCATCAAGGCTATGGTCCAACAACTAGTAAGTGGCGGAGATAGGATTTCAACCCAGTCTTTCTTCATACACTTCCCTATTGGTAACTATTGGAAATATAGTGACAAGCTAACTTTAATGAAATAATAAAAATCAGGTTGATTTCCCTGTGGCAACACTTATTTGAATTCTGTATTTCTGAAGTCAGGGCCCAGTCCCAACAAATGTTGAATCAATCTTTTCAAATCACCCCCAATTACAAACTGTCAAGAAAGACAAACAGTGGGCCAGAATAACACAGCAGATCCTGTTACTTGATGCCCAATTATAATAATAATGCTAGTAGATCCTATAAATGAACACTCATTTAGCCAGCATGTTTCATGATTTAATAATCTTTGTAGAGCTACTTTGAAGTGAGTCCTATAATGAGTCTCACTTTTATAGATAAAGGAATTGAGGGCTCAACAGTTGGGCTTCCAACCCAGACCCAAAACCAGAGCTGAAACAACCCCTTGGCAGATCTGTGCACAACAACAGGGATTTATATTTCCAGCAGCCCCTCAATCATTTGCACATAACTCTACGAGCTTGGCCCCTTTACTAAAGACTGAATTGCATAGATTGGTGGAGAGCAAGCTTCCAGGAAAAGACCGTGTTCCGGATGGATTTGGGTTTTGTTACTGTACTAAGCGCCCCCGTAACATCAATAAGTTGTTATGCCTTGTAAGTTTTATTAATTAAACAAATGGCTGGTTTGCTTGATTGGGGTTGTTAATCCTCTATTATGGCTCTATCTGAGTATTTCTGTTAGGAGTTATTATTTAAAAGAAATTTGCAATGAAGGTGAAAACTGTCTTTGTACCCCCTAAGGAGGGAAGGGGGCTTGTTTTGAAGCTACAACTTTAGTGTTAGAAGCTGTATCCCATGCATTCATAATGTTGTACTTGTGACCCACTCCCGGAATGATCCCTGTGAGCTGAAACCTATGTGTAACTAAAACTCCTTGGGGTTGTTCCTAGGTCATATCTAACCCTTCAATGGGATCTTTTGCCATTTCCTACTATTTCTCCAACCCATTCAGAGAGCTAGCATTAAAGAGACTCTCTTCAATGTGAAAAATGGGGTGTGTGAATCCCATGCCTTTGGTCTCTGGAACTATGGGTGGATCTCATTGAACTTGCAGGAAGCCTAACTCTCCTGCTGCTCCTTTGTCAGGGGACCTTCAGGTATAGTTCCAGGGTGGTGCCTGAGAAATGCGCTGGTCACCCCAGTGTTTGAAAGTCTCTGGTTCTCATCTCTGTGATCTCATCCGAGTCCATTGCATCATTTCATTAGGCTACATGAAAGGAGTCAGTGGGGAACTGTGCTCAAATTAAAGTTTTGCTTGAATTTATTCTGTAACTTCTCCTAATTGCAGTGACTTAACTACCCAGAGGTTTCCTTCTTTGCTGACTCTTCCTAACTATTTGCTGGAATGAATGACATTCTTTTCCTGGAATGTCCTTCTCACCTTCACCACTCTGTAAGGGTAGGGGAGATCTGCTGGGAGATACCTTCCTCTGTGTTTCCACAGCATCCTCTGCTGCCCTACATGCAACCAGGTGACATGTGGCTTTCTGTTTGTTTACATACCTGTCTCCACATTGAACTGCATCACCCTGAAAGAGGCTGGGTACATGTACAGTACAAGATTTTTTTCTAGTGCATATATAAATGAAGGATAGAATTAATGTTATCCAAAAGCTGCAGAGGAGAGCCCCTCATTCACAGCAAGGGACTTTGCCTTCCTTTATAAGAAGACGAGCAGAAAGAGAACTTATTCTTCAAGAAAGCCCTGGATCTGTGTGTGTTGGGAGGAGGGGTATTTGTTTGCTTTTGTTTTTTGTTTTGTTTTGTTTTTTCTAGACAAGGTTTTCTCTGGGTAGCCCTGGCTGGCCTCGAACTCACACCAATCTGCCTGCTTCTGCCTCTCTGACAGCTGAGATTATAGGCATGTGCCACCATGCCTGGCTTGGCTTTGTGTGTTTAATTAATCAAAATAAAATATACTGTAATGTCAGAACCTGAAACCTTAGTGAAGGGCTTTCTTAGTCAATAGGCTATTAGGGTATGGTAACTAAAAGTTAGTCCTCAAAAATTATCATTTTTCTTAACCGTTTTTTTTAAATTGAAGATCCATACAATATGTTCTGATCACAGTTTCCCTTCATATCTTCCCAGATCCTCTCCACCACCCCACATATCCTACTCCATCCTTCATTCTCTCTTTAGAAAACAAAGAGGCAGACAAAAAACAAAAACAAAACAAAATGTAAGATAAACAGTGAAAAAGCACAATACATACATATAAACCCACAAAATCAGAAACCATAATATACATGCAAAAGACCACTGAGATGAAAAAGTGCCCCAACACTGCAATAAGAGACAAAAAACAATCTACAATACCACCATCAAATTTGTTTTGTGTTGGCCATCTGCTGATCATGGTTCCATTTCATGGAGAGGGACTTAAATCCAATCAGATAGTGGTTGGTTAATCCTACAACTTTTATGCCCCTATTGCAGTCAAGTCACCATTGTAGGTCAGAGGGTTTGTGGCTAAGTTGATGGTTACCTTTCTCCTCTGGGAGCATGCAGAGTACCTTCCAGTACCGTGAACACTAGTAAGTTGTATAGGTCTTATATTCAGCAATAGAGTCTTACCATGAGTTTGTGCAGAGTAACCAGTAGCCTTGGCAATAGCATGGGTTGTTTGGGAAGTCCCATAGGGCCCCTTTGGCCAGTGACACAAGTGGATGTAACCCATTCCTAGTACTGGAGGTTTCACTTGATGAAAGATCTCTAGTTAGGGCATTATCCCCCCCCCCCATTATTTGGTAACTCACTTTAAATTTCTCCTCTATATGTATATATTTTAAGAAGCTTCTATTATAGTAGGTGTCTATGTGTACCCTCAAATGGTCCTTCATGTTTGTTTTCCTTCCATGTATTTCCTCCTTACCCTCCTCTTCCTTCTCTTCCCCCATTTTATCTTCCTGCTCCAGTCTGTTCACTGGTTCTCCATAACTATATATCTTATTTCTCCTTTCTAGGGAGATCCTTCACTCCCTTTCTAGTCCGTTACTCTCTACCTAACCTCTGTGGTCATGTGAATTGCAGCCTCGGGCAGGTATTTTCTGCCTGTGGTCTTTATTCTTAGACGGAGAGCTCATCAACCTCACTCTTCTTTTCAGACCCCAGTTTGGGAAAGACATAAAAATTACTTCTTTAGTATCAGCAGGAAGATGCAATTAGGCAGAATAAAAGGTGTCTCATTGTTCTCAGGCTGCAGTTAGTATCCCTGGCTAACTCCTGGAAGGGTGATATGAGTTAACCAGGCCTCTCTCTAGTCACATATTTTTCTTCTGTCTAGTGGCTTCCTGACCTAATTTCTGCCTTACATCTGGGGTGGACTGATTGAATAGGTCTGATATGCTACACAAGGAGACCTAGAGCTTCTCTTTCTCCCAGATCAGCCTGGTACCTGTTGGTCATGAGTCTCGTGATGAAGTTCCCCATTTCAAACATCTAGGCAAAGCACTCAGGTAAATGTCCTTTCTTGTCCTCTCAAAAGCTCCCCAAAAGAACACTAAGGAAGGACCCTTTGCCCCATGCAAAGCCAGGCAAGAAAGACAGAATGTTGAAAAGACCGACTCACTGACTGAGTTAACTATAGCCTTTTACTTTCCTGTTAACCTGTAATTGAGTTCATCTTCATGCCTTCTGCTACATATTTCCTGAATGCTTTGTTCTCTGGACCTGTTCTTCATACCCTCCTTTTCTACTGGCCCAGGTCTGGTGCTTCCTCCAGGACACAGCTGCAGCCCTAGCTTTACCCTCCTGTTTCTGGAAATCAGCATGGGTGAAACAAGAACAAGTAAATAACTTCTATGGTCCTTGCCTACTCTGAAATTTTCCTGGAGTTGATAAAATCAGAGTCTTGGGACATCCAAGGCTGGTGGTTCAGGCCATTGATGCTTAACAGGCTCATAAAGAGGAAGGTTTTGGCACAACCTAATAGCTGAATTGGCCCTCTCTTGGCTTCAAGAGGCTTTGCCCAGAGCCCTCTGTAGTCAGTGCCTGCCAACTAGTCCCCAGAGAGGTGCTATACATGAGTCCTGGGTCTTTGGCTGCTGGTGGTAGCTACTTGGGAAGTTCCCAGAAACTCGTGGCCACAACTGCTCTTGAAAAACTAAAGGCTGGGATCCAAGAGAAGAGAAAACTGGGTGGCAAGGGACCCTCTTTAGGCTTTGTATTTTGTGCCAGAATTCTGTGGTCCAGACTGGCCTCAGAGAAGGGGGTAGGGGTGGGAAGAGAGAGAGAGAGAGAGAGACAGAGAGAAACACTATGGTGAAGAATCCAGGCCTGCTGTTCCTTTCCCTGCCAACTCTACTTTTCCCATCATGACTATGCCCTCCTACCTTCTGGACTTCTCTTCCAGGCCTGTCAGGAAAGTGTCCCAGTCCTTTCCTTCCTAATGTTTCTCATTGGTCGTTTACCCACTCCACCTCCATGTGTGAACCTAGTAAGAGCAATTCTCCTCCCAGAAGAGTTCCATCTTCTGAAGCACTCTGTCTGAAGGCTCTCATTACCATATGATCCTTGAGCAGTGTTAGATTCCTTAAGGGTAACACTGGGGGCAGCCGGGCATATAGAGGACAAGGGAAGAACTGAAGAGGGCTTCCAGAAAGCTAACTGACTAAAATTGGTGTCTCTAGTGTTTGCCTTTTCCAAGCCTATCTTTTTGCCTTCAAAGTCTCCAAGAACTTTTTGCCCTATTTATCCTCCGTATTGTTGTCATTCTCTCTCTCTCTCTCTCTCTCTCTCTCTCTCTCTCTCTCTCTCTCTCTCTCTCTCTCTCAGATCTAGCAGGCCTTCTTTCCTGTTCAGCTGTCTTTTCTTCTCAATTGTCTTTACTTTCATTCCTCGTCTCTTTCTCTCTGGCTCAGTCAATCTGTCTTGGTCTCCTTCAGAAATACAAGGTGGGGGCTGGGGTATCCAGGGTTCTTTAGAATGACATGACAACTCCTTCAAGCTCCCATGAATATTTCATTGTTCTAGTTCTCCCTCACTGCCTCAGCCAGTGACAGGTGAGTGAGGGCTAAAATGCAAGGATCTCCCCACTAACTGCCACAGCTCAATGGCAGCAGTTTCAGATCTTGTGACCCAGAATGCCATATGGTATCAGTCTCACATCTGGAACAGCCCTAACATCTGTCACCAGACTGGCAGGTCCTGTAAGGAAGGTTTAGGAATGTGTCTGAATCTATTAGACAGTGTGTCAGAATCTACTGAATGTGTAGCCCTTGAGGAGAAGAAGGGAAGGGGAGGGGTCCTTTATAGCTTTTTTGGGGGGACATTTTAAGCTTGCTTGTTAACAAAATCATTCCAAGCTCCCAAATATTTGTAGAAGACATTGCTTTGGTCACTATACTTGCTCCCTTATGACAGGTGACAGCACCTGCATTCTAGCCCACTGGGCGAAAGCTGGTTTAGACAATCAAAGAAAAAATTCCAGATACCAGCAAGTTTTATTAAACATGCTTCTTTAAGCTCAGCTGAAGTAGAAACTTCAGGACCATAAAGACCTAGGAAGAAAGAGGGAGCTAACCCAAGGAAAGTAAGCAATTCAGCTACCCAAAGATTCTCAGGAGTGGAAAAGACAATCTACTCTTTATACCCATCCCACTGCTTCTGTCAATTCTGAAAGATGATTACATACCCTTTAAAGAAAATTGCTTCTATATGAGAGAAATCTTATTCAATTTCTAATGCTTGAACCTTGAAAAGGACTTTGAGCCCTACTGTCTCCTATTCCTTCCTATATTGTAGTCAGGGACCCTTTCTTGGACTCCATTCTCTCCCTACATTGGTCTTTGGCCAGATACATTGAGGAGTGTCTTCTTTGGGCCAGATCCACTGTTGTGGCTTGAATATGAAAAATATCCCAAAAGATGCATGCATTGAAGGTGTAGTAGTACCCACTTGGTAGATATGATTGGGACCATAAGATATTTAATCTAATCAGTGCATAAACCAATGGTTTGGAAGGAGATGATGAATGGAAAGACCTAGTTGGAAGACATGGGTCAATGGGTACATGTGGTGAAAAGATGTGTCCTGTTGTCTATCCCTTCCTCTCTTTCTGCTTCTTGTTTGCCACAGGAGAGCTGCTTTGTTCTTCTATGTACTCTCCACCATAAGCCTCGGCCTCACCACAGGCCTAGAAGCAGCAGGGCTGAGTTTCTAGGAAAGGCCTGTGTGAGGAGGTGGTAGAGCATCCAAGTGAAGAACAAGGAAAGAGATTTTCATTCTAGAATGGAATACCAAGTAAGCATGCACCGAAACCTACAAAACCATGGACCAAAAATAGATCTTCCTCTTTTAAGTTGTTTTCTACAGGTATCTGTTACAGAAATGAGAGTCTAACCAATACAATCACCATCTCTAAATCTGACTTTCCCAGGGTGAACCACAGCCAGTAGCCAGATGACAATGAATTGCATGGAATGGCCAGAGATCTCTATTCTGTGTGCCTCAAAATTCCTCCTACTCACTAATGCATTGGTTCATTTGGAAAACAACACCAAACACCAACTATGTGCTAAACTCTATAATAAATATACCGTTAAACAAAGAGACCTAGTCTCAACTCTTACAAGTTTATAACAAAATAGCCAGAAAAGACAATTACAAGTTGTGATGAGTATCATGAAGGAAATAACGTGCCACAACAATAAGACAGTTTCCAGTAAAGGCCTTTGTGATGGAGCGATATTTAATAATAGACATAAAGGAGGAAAGATCAACCATGTGGAAAATAGGAAAAGAGGTTTCCAGGAAAATAGAATACCAGGTGGGCTGGCCTTGAGATGGCAAAGAACTTGGTATGATGAGAAACTCAAAAGTACCTTATGGGGCCAGATTGTAATAGTCAATAATAAGAATAGTACTGGGAAATCACAAGGGGCATACATTCAACACTATTTACCACAAATAGAGAATGTCTAAGGGTTTTAAGCAAGGGAATGACTTGCTCTTGTCTCAACTATTACAACACTTATAATGCCAAATTTAGAAGGAGAAAGTAGTGATACAGGAAGGCCAATAAGGAGGCTGCAGCAATCCACAGGAGAAGTGATAGTGGCTTGCATTAGTGACAGCCATGGAGATGGAGAGAATTGGAAACATTCTGGATGTATTTTGAAGTGACAGCTGACAATAGTTACTGAGAAATTGGGATGTCAGGGGTGAAAAAGGAAAGATAGGCTTCAAGAAGGACTCGGGTTTCCAGTTTGACTGCCACGTACTGAGATGAAGAATGCTGAATGAAGTTTTAGAAAGAAAAAAAAAATCAAGAGTTCAGTTTCTGCCATGTTAAGTTTGAGATTTCTGGGAGATATAAAAATAGAAATGTCAGTGTCTAAGAGTTTGGGAACTCCTGAAGAGAAAGTAGAATGTAAGTTTGAAGATAGTATCTACATGTTGATTATATTTAAAGTGAGGGTACCACATGGCATCTTCACCTTAGGAAAGAGAAGAGAGAAAAATGAGAACTAAAAGCAGAGATCCACAGAACCCCGGTATCTAGTGCTTATGATAGAAAGAGACTATTGAAAAGAAACCAAAGAAGTAGAAGGGCAATCAGGAGATGTTCACAGAAACCAAGCAGGAGAGTATGGAAGGAGAGAGTTGCCATCTTTGTCTGCATTTGGTGAGAGGTGATGTAAGAGCAGGAGTAAGGGATGAATATCCATAAAGATAGAAGAGTCCCTTAAAAGAGTGAATGTGAAGTGATAGATACAAAAGCCATATCATAAGTGATGGGGGGTGGGGGGATGAGATGAGAAAGTACTTGTGGAAGTTTGGGGATTTTTTAGCAAATTATTCTGTGAAAAGGAGCAGGGAAATAGATCAGTAACTTAAAAGTGATTTGTAGTAGAGGGGGGTGGTTTTGGTTTGTTTTCATAAGGATAAAGAGTTTTCATGAATATGGCAGCATGGTTTTGGAAGTGACTATTTTAAGGAAGAGAGTGGATACCCAACGGAGTAAAATTCTTGATAGAGTAAGAGAGGTTGGTACCATAACATATGTGACAAGGATTGCCATTGATAGAAGAAAAAAAAAAGTATTCTCCATTTTAGCAAGGTAAGGTTGTATACCTGTAGTGCTGAATACTTTTAGTGGTAGTGAAATGAGAGTAATCTTATTGGATAACTTCTGGTATTTTAGTTCTATAAGTTGAGAGGTCTTAAAGTCTCAAATTGAGCTGATGGGAAGACTGAGAAAAGAAGATATGAAATAGGCATATTAGAGGGTGAGAAGGAAGTGGCCAAACATCAGTGAAAATATGCACCAGATTTGAGACCATTGGGTTAATATGGAAGCCAGCTAATCAGCTGTATAGTTTGTTTGAAGCTTCCTCCAACTACTGAAAAACTACATGTTGTTGAGTTCATCTAGAATGAGGTTTGATCTGGAAATGCTGGCAGAAAGAGAGGAAAGAAGAGAGTTGAAGGTGTTTTGGAGAGAATGGTCATAATTAAAGACCAAGAACTTACAATCTGGGGAAGAGGGGACTCAAATCTTAGAAAGAGCTTGAAGGAGAAAAACAGTGAAGAAGCAGGACAATTTGATATCTAGAGAGCTAACAAATAGAGTTGACTCAGGAAAGAATGAGAAAGGAGATTTCCAGGGAATGTGGGAAGCAAACAGGTGACCATCATGCATTCTGGTGACTCCTGCAATGGAAACCCTTTAGAAGAAAGTTGGAAGTATAGTACATAGCATAGTGTTATGGAGAGTTATTATTGGAGATTTAGGAGTTAGTACAATAGTTGATAGTGTCTACGTATGAAAATGAAGTAAGTTCAGTGGAAGAAGTTGTTTTCAGTGGCTTCCTCATCAACTTCCAGACATTGGATTCAGCAATAGTGACATGAAAAGTAGGAGTGGGTCCACTATTGGAATAGCTATTATGAAAACAAAACAATAAACAGAAAAGAAATGTTTGCTAGAAGGAAGTGGCATAGACACAGTATGGTCATTCCTCAAAAAAACAACCATAGAGTTCTCATAATACATAGCAATCCCAATTCTAAGTTGGATTAATCAGCTCTTCATTGTTGTAACAAATATTTCAGAGAAATAATTTTAAAAGAGAATAAATTGATCTGGATCATGGTTTCATAGATTTCCATGCCCAATTGGCTCCTTCCACTGACTTTAGGCCCATCGGACAGTAAAAACATTATGGAGGAAGTTCATGACAAAGGAAAGCTTCATACATTGTGGCAACCAGGAAACAGAGAAAGGGGACAAGATTGGATTTTTTCAGGGTACTCCTCTAGCGACGTCTTTATTCATTCAAACAAAGCTCCTTCCTCCCACTTTCTATCACCTCCCAATAACACCATCACATTTTATAGCCATCATGGGATCAATCCATTGACTGACTCAGATTCCTGGAATCCACTCACTTTTCAGATAGCAACTAAAGCCCCAGAGGCATAAACCTTTAAGAGAAATGAAGACGTGGGTATAATCCCCTCAAAACTGAAATCAAGGCTCCAGAAGATATGTGTACATCTGTGTTCATAGCAGCATTATTCGAAGTAACCAAATGTTGGGAACAATCTAACTGTCCATCAACAGATGAATAAAACATGACACATAGACAGAATACTACAGAGTCTTAAAAGGAAGGAGTTACTGACCCAGGCTAAAATATGGATGAATCCTGAAGACATTATAGTCTCTGAAATATGCCAAACGAATGAATTTCTGTTTGTGAAGAGTAAAGCATTCTGGAGATGGATGATTGTGAGAGTTGCAAAGCAATGTGAGTGATTTTAATGTCACAGAACTAACTGTACAACTGAAAAAGGCTGAAGTTGTAAATTTCATGTTATGTATAGTGCACGAAGATTTCTGTTTTAAAAGACTGGAGGAGGAGATCACATATGATTAGAAACTAAAGTCCTCAGTGACCTTGGGATCTACATAGAAAGCCTGTAGGTGGCACAGGAGAGGGAGGAAGGCTGGCAACAAGCAGGTTCCTCAGATGATTGGGGCTTTTCATAAGAACGAACTAATGGCTTAGAGACAGCACTGGTAAGTACAGAGTGCCTACCTCCCCTGCAGGCCCTGAGGACTTGAGATTCCAGAGAAAGAAACAAAAACAAACTGAAAAAATATAAGCAGCTTATACTTGAAAATGAGGGACTGGAGGCTGGACTGAACTCTGACGAGGAGACATAAGAAAATAGCAAATTTCTGAGCTCTTGATCTGAAATAAAGGCGGTTTTTGAAACCTCTTGATCTTAAATAAAGGCCTGGTGGACTTTTCCTTCTGCCAGCAGAGCCCCTATCCCCACCCCCTCCAGCTGATTAGTCCTACTCATGCTTACCTCAAGCTGTGGGCCTGCCAGTTCACCTGTCTTTGTCTGAGCTGACCAGTCCAAAATGAGGGAAGGGGAACCATTCAAGGCAACCAAAAACCACTGTCAACTTCCATCTGTCAGGAATGTTGGATTTCAGTTTCTTTCATACCATGCCTACTTACACAGTAGCAGAAGAACAAGCAGGAAAGGAATAACCAGGTCTTGGTGTGGAAAGAAGATGGCAGGCAGTTTTGGAAGAGAAATGGAAAGTACATGAGAGTTTGCTGTTGACTAAGAACTCCAGAGGACACAAGGGAAGGGAGAAGAGTTAGGTGGTATTAGATTGTGGACAGGTCATGACACTTAACCCTTCTCAGCCGATGGTTTCCCTTTCTGCAGTTTTAGTTCTCTTCATTCAGCTGGAGCCCTGCACCACCAAATGAAAAATTCCAAAAGTAAACAATTCATACCTTCAAAATAATTTTAATAGTGCTGTCTTAGTTACTGTTCTATTGCTGTGAAGACACACCATGAGCAAGGCAACCTATAATAACTCATTTCATTGGGAGCTTCTTATAGTTTCAGAGGGTGAGTCCACTACCATCATGGTGGGTATCATGGAAGCAGGCAGGCAAGCATGGTGCTGAGAAATACCTGAGAGTTCTACATCTGATCTGCAAAATAGAGGAAGAGCAAGAGGGAGAGAGAAAAAGAGAGAAGAGACTGGCAAGAGATTTTGAAACCTCAGAACCTACCCTCAGTAGCACACCTCTTTCAACAAGGCCACAACTTGTAATTGGTCCCTAAAACAGTTTCACCAACTGGGACCAAGCATTCAAATATATGAGCCTGTGGAGGGTCGTTCTTATTCAAACCACCACAAGTACATTGTTGTGGTTAGTCCCACTTCATTTCTCAGTCGAGACTCTTACTGTATACCCAAGGTTGGCCTAAAATGCGTTATTTAGCCTAGGGTGACCACAAACTCCTGATCCTGTAGGCTTAACCTCTGGAGTATTGGGATTACAGATGTGCACCAGTAAAACCACTTTTCCTTTTATTGTTGTTAATTACATGTTCTGCCTCACTTATTAAATTAAACTTTATCGTGGGGATGTGTGTACAGGAAAAAAACCATAATATATAGAGATTTTTATATTATCTTTGATTTAAGGTAGCAATAGGTGAGAGGGTTGTCTTAGAATATATCCTCCATGAATAAAAGGTCAGTTCTGTGCCTAGTGTCTCTGATATCACTTACTGGTGTGCTGGCTTCAAAGATGGCTGCTCTTAAAGACAGCACTGAAACAGCCCTCCATTCACTGTGGACGAACACCCCACCAAGCCAGTCTCACTACATTTTGAGAATGTGCTAGGCCTATAGATTCTTCTCTGCAAATAAAATAAAAACAATAAAAAATTAATCATGGAATAATTGGCAGATCTGGGTTCATGTTGCAATTCCATGTAATTTATAAGTGTATATTCTTAACCAGGTTGTATGAATCTCTCTTGTCCATTTCCTTATCTGTAAAATAGTCATACTACTGCCTAGCTCAGGGGGTTATTATAAAGGTGGAGGTGGGTAATATGTGGCTAGAGCTTGGAGCATGGTAAGTCCTCAGTAAACACCTAATACTGTTACTTTACAGTATCCTTCCTTTCAGCATCTAACTTATCTGACTCCCAGATATCTCTAGTCCATGGACTACACTTTGGCTGACCAAATTCTTCAGTAGGGCAAAATAAATCCCTATCTTTCCTCTCCTTGCCCTAGTACAACCTTGCCTGTCTCATTTCACAAATGTTTAAAGCTCTCCATATTCCTTCCTCTGATAAATCTGATTCAGCCATCCAGAGCTTTGTTTACATAAATCTACGTGTCGGTGACAGATGACAATGGGTTTTTTACTGATTTGATTTTAGTATTTCTAAAACAAGGTCTTGTGTACTAGGCTGGCCTCTGTAACTGAGGATGACCTTGAACCCTTGATCTTCTTGTTTCTTTGTCCCAACTCCTTGGATTACACATATGTTCCACCACCCCTGGCAACAGTTTTGTTGTAACTGGGGCCTTCAATGGTACAACAAAACAGAGTAGAAATATCTCAAGCCTTCCACCAGAGTGTGGTCCTCCCCTTTTCTAAGGATAATGTCCTTGCTTCCCAAATTGCAGTAGCATCACGGTAAAGTGTGTCAGAATGTCAGGGCTGACTACAGACCTTTTGCCCCAGAATATTTTGGTAATATCCACAAAAGACCCATGTGTACACTCAAATTTGAGCAGCACTACACAGTAAGAAGCAGCTAGCTGAAATGAGAGGTGAGAGCACCTTTACAAGGGGAAAGAGGTTTTCACCCATAGGAACTATTTCAGGGCTCTAGAGATGGGGCTCCCGTTACTGCCACATGGAGTCCATGGCATCTCATAGGGACCCAGCTGCTTGCCTGCTGTGCTGGAGCTTTAGAGCTTCCAGGAGAGTCAGGCTCCTGTTACTGGAATCACAGGGCTAATTAGCCCCACATGGCTCCAACTCCTGCCAGTTTCAAGGAGAATGACAAGACTCCCCAAGGAGCCAACCAAATGTAAAGAAAAAGGAGCCAAAAGCAAAGAGAAATGGAGAACTAAAAGCCAATGCCTGGAAATGTAACTGTAACACTTTACTCCTCCTGCCACAAAGCATAAAAAGATAGAGCATTAGCTCAGAACCATTTCATTGCCCTGTCAGATCATCTGTCTTTAGCCTCATCCTGCCTAGCAACACTTGTTAGTGTCTACTCCAGCTTCCGCTTTCTCTTTGCCCGGTGATGGAGGTCAGGTTAGTCCACAGAGGAATCAAGGCTTTCAAATATAGTCAGATTGTCTGAGAGCTGGGCCAGGAAACAGTCTGCCTGGCTAAAGAAGAAGGAGAGTGCATTGTGGGGCTGTCTCTTAAAAAGAAAAGGTATAGGAAGATACCAAAGCTGTGTGACTTTGGGTGAAGGTTCATTTTCTGCTCCTTTTCTCTGTTCTTCTGGCCACCCTGAATAATGCTACCCATAATATTGTCACCTCTACATTCTCGTGATATGCTTAACCTTCTAAGTGCTTCTCTTCTGTAGCCATGATCTCATTTCATTTCCCCAACAACATAAAGTGAACGGGATCAGAGGCAGGTTAATTATAATGTATGCTGAGCATCCAGGCCTGGCCAGGACGTGGCATGCTACTATTTACAGGGTTGGAGCCGTCTTGCAATGGAAATTCTGGGTGGTCAAGGGTCCCGGAGTCTGACAGCCTATAGCTGCTGGTGCTAGGATTTCAGGACCTGCCAAGGAGATTTGGCTCCGGCTGGATCCTGTATTGCTCAGCCACTGGGTGTCTACTCCTTCTACCTTGAGGGCTGGGGGAGGAGCAGTCACCTCACCACTTTGGCAAAACAGATAGCACTGTGAGAAGATAATGGAAGTGAAAGTACTTTTTCTCAAATGAGGTAATAAGTGTCAATATGCAAAGAAGCACACAGACCTAAAGGGTCGTTACTATGAGGCAGAAGGAAAAGGCTAGAACTTTTTCTTGGATCACTGAATGGAGAGGGTCACCATAGTGTAGAATAAGCAGATACTTTAGAGACACTAGCTAGAAAAAGGGACAGAATGAAGGTGTTGTATGTTTGTGAGCGAACAACAGAAGAAAATAGCAGATGCCAAAAATAAAGCAATGAGGGGGCTCATGAGCTTTAGCTACTTCTTAATTTTCTCAGGGTTACCATGCTTGGATAGACCAAAAGCCAAGTCAAATTGCCTATTGTCTCCACGAAGGCAACCACATGGCTCTTGAACAGCTGAGATCCGCTCATCCATCACTGCTTGCCTTCAGTGATACTCCAAATTCTTCAGACACTTAGCAAATTTCAGAGAGACTGGGATGCAGACACTGAAAAATGCAGACCTCAGGAAGGAAGGAAGACTTTCCATTTGGATTATAAAATGGCCTCTTGGGTCTGCTAATTGAGGTTTCATCCCTGATCTAAGAAGTGTGGGAAGGTCTAGGCACTGTGAGATATCAGCCACTTGCAGAATTGAGAAGGATCCATCTGAGGATAGTTAGTCCGGCTCAGGGACAACTCTAATGAGGAAGAAAATGTGCTTGTCTCACCTGGAGACATGATTTTGGTGGTGGAGAATAGCTGGGTCCCTGTGAGAGAGAACTTGGCTTTCCATGTCTCTCTACACTCTGTCTTTTCCTAGCCAGCCAGAACCATCCCCCACTCCCTCCATGACACCTTTTCCAGCTTCCCCAAACTTTCTCTGAACACACAAGGCTCACTTCATTGTCAGGTTCATCTTCTGGTCTTTTTTTTTTTTTTGCAGTTCAATATTATTTTTTCTTTTTTTCCACATTTTTATTTTATTTTATATTAATCACAGGTTATGTACTTTGTATCCCAGCTGTAGCCCCCTCCCACATTTTCTCCCTATCCCCCCATCCCTCCCTCATCTCCTCCCTGCCCCTTTCCAAGTCCACTGGTAGGGGAGGACCTCCTCCCCTTCCATATAACTCTAGATTATCAGGTCTCTTCAGGACTGGCTGCACTGTCCTCTTCTGTGGCCTAGCAAGGCTGCTCCTCCTTCAGGGGAGAAGGGGTCAAAGAGCCAGCTATTGAGTTCATGTCTGAAATAGTCCCTGTTCCTCTTACTAGGATACTCACTTGGATATTGAGCTACCATTTGCTACATTCAAGCAGGAAAGACTCTACCTAGCAGTGTATCAAAGCAAATATTAAGACACATAACCAACCCTTTCGCAGAGTGCAGGGAATCATATGAAAGAAGGGAGGTTAGTATGACCTGGAGAGGACAGGAGCTCTGCAAGGACCAAACATATCAGGGCACAGGGGTCTTTTATGAGACTGTTTCTCCAACCAAGGACCATGTATGGATATAACCTAGAACATCGGCTGGTCTTGATCACACTGTAATTCTTGTGTGCATTGGACCCTTGTCTTCTCTCTTCCAGATAGACTGGTAGCTCTTTGTAGCCAAAGACTCATAACTTCTCAATGACCTCAGGGATTAACTGCCTGAGGAGAGACTCAGTAAATGCTCATTGGCTGGCCAATGTGAGTCAGAAAACTAAAGCAAAACATGTCACAAAAGGCTTTTGGCTCATTGGTTGTTCTAGTTCGAAGAGTGACTGTTTTCATTAGTACTGGTAGTACCTCAAGACCCACTGAAGGCTGAAGTGTCTCCAGCTTCAGGAAAAGAAAAGGGAGGTGTAAATCTGGATTGTTAGTGGTTGGTATGGGACGGTGAATGCAGGACAGTACCGAATACTTCCTTGGCATACCTGCAGCTTCTTTGTTCCCCACAACCAGAGCTGTGCAGCCCAACAGGTTTTCAATCATCCACCCTGCCTCAATGGGTACCCACATTGGCAACCAGTTTATGTCACCCCAGGAATGGGCTTGTTATTTACTTTGAGACTGGATGACAGGAGACAAAGGCTCCTTTGAGCAGCAGCCTTAAGGCTGAGGCAAGACAGCAACTAAAGACAATGTTCTCTGGCTCACTTTAAGGCTAAACTTATACATGCCAGCATAAACTGGTCAGAAAAGCACCTGAGGTCACCCTCAAAGATCCCCAGTACCCCAAAAATACCTATCCAGGTCAACAACAAGACACCTTCCAGCTGTTTTGTGCCTGTCATTTGTCTTACTAGGGTAGGAAGAAGGCAGGGAGCAAACTTCTAAATTTCCTTTCTAGAGACTTAAGACATCCTAGCATCCCTTTCCTCCTCCTTAAGGTATGAGAGACAGTCTCCAGGACATAATGGTACAACTAGAGTACATGTGGCTGGATTCATATCAACCCTGATCTGTTATGAGGGATACAGTGGCAGGGGTCTTTACTGGACTATCATCTATCTTTCAAATCTCACCTCCCCTATGAATAGTCTAATGCTCACCTCTAATTAGTTGATTCCCGATAAACAACCTAGCTGCTTGAACCCACCTGCCACCGAAGTATTTGGAATTCTTAACTAGTCAACAATTACATCACCTTCACTGTGTCAAAGCCTCCCACATCTTTTACAAACCTTGTACTAGTTTGATTCATTAACTTCTAGTCCTCTGTTAGAGTACTAGAACTTTAATTTTAGAGAATAAATATACTGAGGTAAGAAACCTAGGCTCATATGCTGTGCCTGAAATCCTGAGGGTACCAGAAGCCAAATCAGGTTGCTAAGATTCTCAGCTCCTTGGCTCTGGCCCTCTATCTTCCAACTCTGCCTGCTTAGCTCTTTTCTTTGACCATCATTTCCTCTTTTGCTAATTCCCTTGTCCCTGGGACCCAGAGTCCCACAGACGCCATTGTCCTTAAACCCCCACTCCTCAGGCTCTTCATCCAAATGTTAGACTCGGACCTATCAACCTAAAGGAAGCCTCATCCTGGCCCTTGGTGTAGAAGCTTTATCCAGCTCTGTGTATTGCTACCCTTCAGGAGCTTAAGTTGTAGGCATCAAGAGAACAGCCTGGAATCTTCCCTAGATGTGAGGGAAATATTTCCTCTTTCCCAGCTTTGGCTGAGTTTCAGATCTGTCAGCAGCTTCAGGAAGAAGCTCCCTTTCTGGCCTACAGAAGCCATTTTCCAGCTGTCCCATTAAGTGAAATAAGTTGGCATTGTTTACAATTGTGCAAAGTAATGGTCATGAACATTAGCATGTTTGTTCGTATATGCCACCTAAATAGTCCCTTTTTATATATCACCTAATAGACATTAAAGTTTAAAATTGCACAAGGACTTCATGAAGATGGTCCCCATTCTAGAATGACTTCACATTTCTTTTCCCACATACTCTCCTGATTTTGTGGCCTGATCCCTGGGGGATTAGTTTTCTCTAGGGAGTTAATAGCCAATTAAGGTAGGTGATACCAGTTAAGTTCAGAACAATATATTTGCATGTGGGCTTCTTCTAGAAGTCCCAACACCATAGAGAATGAAAGTGACTTGCAATTGCCATGTCATCAGTTTCTCCTGAAGATAGTAGCTTCTCCTCCCTAGCTCCCTTTCACTCTAGTATTAACTACGAGGTAGTCATTGCTTCTGCCTGTCCCAAAGCATTTAGGAAATTAAGCTGTGATCTCCCAGGTATCATAACCAGAACCATAATTGATGTCCTTCCCAGCTGGTTTTGAGGCTTAGTTCCCTTTGCATCTTGTTTTGTTCCTATCTTCCCCTTCCCCCAGTCATGTGATGCAGGAAGAGTGCACAAATGATATGGAATGTGTACAGCTGCCAGCAGAGACACTTCGACAAGTGACCATTCACCGAGACCCTATATATGGCTTTGGCTTCGTGGCTGGCAGTGAGAGGCCTGTGATGGTTCGATCTGTGAGGCCAGGTAGGTGTCCCTCAGAGGGTACCCCCAGCCCCTGGCTTTTATCTCCAATGTTTATGTATCTTCCTGGGCTTACAGAGCAATTCATCAAGAGTGGGTAAATATTTACCAACTAATAGCCAACAATTCATGTGGTATGGCCCTGAGACATGCAGTTAAGAGAATTTGGGGAAAAAAATTTAAAAACAAAAACAAAATTTTCCCTTTGCACAGAACATGCATAAGGGAGACTTCATACCTTGGATGAGAAAGTATCATTCAATTTAATTAAATGAGTACTTATAGAATGCCTACTCTAAACCCAGCAGTGTTGTGGGGAATCAAAAGACACAGCTCTTATACTCAAGAATCTGAGGACCAGAGAGATGGCTCAGTGAATAAAAGCACTTGCTATTCAGGTTTAATGACCTAAGTTTGGTCCCTGGAAACCACATAACTGTGGAAGGAAATAATCAACTTCACAAAGCTATTCTCTGATGTCCGCACATACACAGTAGCATGCATGTGTCCATACTCACATGTCACACACAGAGAGAATCAGATCTCCAGGCTATGGAGACTATTCAGGAAATCAATGAGCCACTGAAGAACAGAATTAGGCTTGAGAACACTGGTAGGATGGGAAAAGGAAAACAGAGTGAACTGTCTCAAGGCCAGAATGGCAGGAGCAAAAGCTGATGAAGCATCTCCTATATTCTTTATTTCAGTTTGTTTTGTTCTCACACCAAAGACAGCAAGGTAAGAGAAACCACTCCTATTTTACTAATAAGGAAACTGAGGCATAGCGGGGTAATTCACCTAGGAAGTGGCTGGTCAAGGATTTCCTCAGAGACCCTCTGCGTAGATGAGGGGAAAGTTGGGCTTGAAAGGGACTGCATGGCATGGGAAAAGGAACAAGCACCCCACCCCCAAATGGAAAGCCCTGCCACTGTGAATGAGGCATAGCTGGAACACTGTTGTGCTTGAATCTTCTGTGCATTGACAGAAAAGAGCTTTATTCCTCCCTTGCTAGGCCTGAGGCCTGAAATGTTTACAACAGCTTCTCACTCAGTCAAAAGGAGCAGCCAGAGTATAAACTGGTCTTGCAGAAATTTGATGAATTTCGCTATCCTCAAAGGAAAGGGGAAAATATTTTTTTTTCTATAAGCTCTCTTCAACCAGAGGGCACAAGCAAACAAAATTCAATATAGGAGTTGGTGAATAACCCAAGGCTCCTGAGTCAGTCATACAGTTTGGCAAGAGAGTTTTGCCTTCTGATCAGAAATCAAATTTGTCTTGGGAAGAAGGAACAGGTAAAACTTAGTATAAAAATAGAGCACCAGGAACTCCTACTTTAACTTCAAAGTAAACAGAATTTGAAGACTGGAAAAAAAGCCTTCTTTCCTAATAGAAAAAGTGGCCTCCACCTAAGAGACTGAGATTTTCATTTAGTTGGGTTTTTTGTTTGTTTTGGAAACAGGGCCTTGTGTAGCCCTGGCTGGCCTGATACCAGCTTTGTAGGCCAGGCTGGCTTTTGACTGACATAATTGTCCTGCCTCAGTCTCTCCAGTGTTATGATTATAGGCATGCACCACCACATCCATTTTCTTGGGAGTGAGCCCATGACCTAGTGCATGCTAAGCAACCACTTTGCCACCTGAGTTACAGACCTAGCCAAAGATACTTGGTTTTGACAGCAGTAGATATAAGTAATGAAACAAATGGAAGGAACTGCCCCTTAGAATATCCAGTAACCATCATTTATTCAGTTCTCACCAACAGTGATCAGCTATTTCATATTCTTTGTTTTGTTCTATTTTTGAGACGAGATTTTGCATAGCCCAAGTTGGCCTTTAACTCTCTTCTTAATTAAGACTGGCCTTGAGCTCCTGATACTCCTGCCTCCGCTTCTCAAAGACTGGGATAACAAGTGTGGACTGTTTTACCTGGCTAAATCAGCCATTTTAAGTACTATACATCCATCATCTCATTTATCTTCCCAACATTCTTATGATGTATAGGTACTGTCATTTTCTCAGTTAGCAGATAAGCAACCGGGAGACATTCAAAGTCCCACTCAAGGTCATACAGCTAGTGAGTTGTGACTGCAGGATTACAGTCCAGTTCTTTGCGGCTGCAAAGAGTATGGCTGCCAACCCCATGCCCACAACTCCCAAAGTCAGTGGGCTGTCAGGAGGCATGGCCTAGTAAATTCCATTGTTGTTCCAATGGCGACTCCTGGCTGTGCTGGCACACGAGTCCCTGGCTCATGTATGTGGCATTAAACCCCATGTATGCAGGACTAAACTTAATCCTTACTTCCCAACTGTGTTCATAGATGATCTTCTCACAAAGTCTTCACACAGGGTCTTGCTAAGTTTCTCAGACTGGCCTTGAACTTACTTAGTGGCCCTGGCACTCTTGAAGTTCAGATCTTCCTGTCTCAGCCTCCCTAGCAGTTGGGATTATATGCCTGTGCCATCACACCTGATCCAAATATATCACCTGGACCTAGTGGCATATTTGCTATGTATATTTTTTTTTGTGGGGTAAATAGGCAGCACACTTCTTTGTAGAGAGAAAAGTTGGGATCTGGCTTTTTTTAAATGGCCATGAATAACAATCAAGGCCAGCTTGAGAATACGACCTATCATTTAGCTTTTCATTGGGGTTGAGTCATGCTGGATCTGACTTCTTATTCTCTTCAAGTCTCTGAAAAGCTTTTCTCAAGAAAGACAAAGAAAGAAAGAAAAATTGCCTAGATAGCAGAGGCAGTGCAGCTTGTGGCACTTCTCCAGCCTACCCTTTATCCTAACCAAGGCACCTAACATTCTCATAGGCCTGTCCTTAACCTCACCTCACCTTTGGAGATGGGAAAGGCAGCAGGTAGGTTTCCTGCTGCCTAAGGGACCCATACTTCATTTACACATTTGTAGGGGATAGCATCTCTCAGTATTGGAAAAGGTTAAACCCAAGTCTTAAAATCCATCTCCCTCTCTCCAAGCATATGAGTGCCTAAACCACTCTTGAGTAAATATGAATAATATTCAAGTGAGAAGATTCCTTCCCCTGCTCTTGTCACTTGTACTATCTCCAGTAGTCTGGAAACCATTCATTTTGCTTAAGTAAACCCCTCAAATCAAACAGGAGTCTCTTTTCCTCTTTAGAACCAAGCCAGTCAGGCACTTACAACTGTGTCTGAGCTTGGGGCCTTTTGCTCCTATGCCATGCTCTGCTAAAGGGGCTCTGTTAGGATCTGTAAGCAGGCATCTCTACAGCCAGCCCCAAGGGACCTGACAAATGGTTACCCAGAAGACCACCCATTGGTCACCTGGAACCACCTGCACAGGCTCTGGGTCACCTTACAAGAGAACTCGTGGAGCTCCTCCCCTCTCTCTTTCTTTTCTACCTCGTCTAAAGACTGTCTCTGCGACCCCTTCCCCTAATAAACCTCCCACGTGGAACCGTTCGTGTAGCATGATTTTTGAACCCGCCGTGCAATTTTCATCCTGCACAATTTCTAACATTGGTGCATTAGCCGGGAATCGAACCGGGGCCTCCCACATGGCAGGCGAGCATTCTACTACCAAACCACCCCTTCCCCTTCCCCTAATAAACCTCCCACGTGGAACCAGTCGTGTAACGTGATTTGTGAACTCGCTGTGCAACTTTCATCCTGCAAGATTTCTAACAGGCTCTGCTCCATTCTCTCTCTTCATTCCTCAGTCCTCTAAGGACAGAAGTAGGAACTAGTTCACCTTTGCCACCATGCTTCAGTCTGCATCATGGGCAGGCCACCTCTGGAGTTCTCTCTCTTTATTGGCTTGACCCCCTCAGGCACTGTGGCTTTTGCCCAGACATGCACTTCCCTGGCAGTAGCTCTGAGCCCTCATGCCTCTCTCCTCTCCTCTGCAGGAGGCCCCTCTGAGGACAAGCTCCTGGCTGGTGACCAGATTGTGGCTATTAATGAGGAGGACGTGAGTGAAGCCCCCAGGGAGAGGTTCATAGAACTCATCAGGTAACAGGGGCCACTGGGGCCTTGACAGGAGCTGAGCACTGTCCCCACCCCTGTCCCACCAGCAGCAAAGGACTACATTCTCCAAAGTCCTCGGGAGAAATCTTCTGAAGAATGTCAGCTCTAGCCAATGCTCCTGGCCACCTAGAACTGTGGGTATCAGCCAGTAAGGGTCACCACAGGCCTCATATACTCTGCCGTGACATGAGTAGACAAAAAGAAGAGCCTTCCTGCTTTGTCCTCCCCAACTTGTCTTTGTACCCAAACCCTTTTGTTTTGGAGTTTTGGAGTTACTGTGCAGTGGGATGTTCCAAGTGACTGATGAGAACCCAATACACCACACACACACACACAAACGAGAGAGAGAGAAAAAATATTCTGTCTTCAGTATTCATGCCACTTTGATGTCTTCCACAGATGGAAGTCAGTGAGAGAGAAAAGTCGTAGCCATTCATGAATTCAGAGTAATTGCTCTGTGTTTGCTCATCCCTTATATGCACATATGCGGACGTATACACACACAGACACACATACTCCTTGTCCCATACCATATGGTCACACCTTTTGTATAGTTTTCTTGATAAGAAACAACAGGATACATGTGAAGACTAAATTCCATGAGCTAACCTCAGCTTGGGGGACTCTCTCCCTCTCTCTTTCTGTCTTATATAATCAGCCTTCATCTTTGTTTCTCTTTTCTTCTCTTGTACTTGGTTCAGAGTTTTTTTTCTTCTATTCGTCTTTTTTAAATTCTGAAAAGTCCACTGGTTCCCAGAGACACTCCTTGGCTTTCGGAGGCAGACTTTGCATTCTGTGTACAGTACAACACTCTGCTATCTGCTTGAGAGGTATTGGAATGTTCTGTCCTGAAGTCCAGAGTAGGTCTTCTTTGCCTTAGTCCCCCGGTCACTCAATACCACCAAATCTCTCTTGTTCCTAATGACTCTTGTTTGTCTGTTCAAGTTCAACTGTCCATTATATTGCCCTACTCTTACAATGTGCACTTCACTCTCCACTACTACACCAGTATGGAGAGAACTCTCCTTTACCCCATGGGTACATGCTGAAGTTCTGTTAGCCAGGCCCCTAGGACGTCCTTCTTTGCTTCTAGTGCATGTCTTTGTACCCTAGAATAATGTAGTCCAATTTTGTGAGGGATTCTGGAGCTCCTTCAGTGTGAAAACTAACTTTACCCTTTTGATAACTCAGGTACTAATGGCTCATTCATTCATCCATCCATTCATTCAATGAATATGTATTATTATCTACTATGTACCAGATGCTATTTTAGGCCTTGAAGACACAGCAGTGAATGAGACAAAACTTCTTGGCTTATTAGTATTTGCAATCTAGTGAAAAGATACACCACAAACAATGAACAGGGTAAGTAACTGTATGTACAACATATCAGAAGCAAATTGGGATTTTGAAGGTCATATTTCAGGGCACAACAGTACAGAATATAAATTTACACACAATGTCCAATATTGACTTCATTGAGAAGGTGGCATGTGAAGAAAGACTTGAAGGAGGCAAAGCCATTAGAGAAAAAAGAGCTAGTGTAAAGGCCCTTAAGACAGCACTTTGTTTGTCCTGAAGGAGGAATAGGGGAGAATCCCCGTGAGTCTGGTAAGATAAAGGAAGGAACATTGCAGAAGATAAGTCTAGATTTTGAAGAGCTCTGTAAGTCATTGTAAAAATTTTCTTCATAATGGAATGTGAGAACTGGCAAGGACTGGAGCAAGTGACCTTATGTCCCTTCCATATTCAAGATTAACTGTTCTCAGAAGATTCCCCCTATAATACAGCTCTTTGCTCTGGTAACTTCCTAGATCTTCAAACTGATTGCTCAATGGGCTTTGCCTTAAGAAATGTGGGAAATGCTCATTAGATGTCCTTAGGCAGGAGTCTTAGACAAAACATGAATAACTAAAATCAAGGCTGCTTTCATATTGTTACGCTGGTGATGGTGGCGGTGGTGGAGGTAGTGGTGGTATTTGAGACAGGGTCTTCTTGTATAGGCCAAGATGGCCTTAATTTCAGGACCTTTCTCTCTGCTGGAATAATAGGTGTGTGGTGTCAGGCCTGGAACGATTCTCCTTGAATGCCTTTGTTCCTATCAACATTTGAAAAAGGCCAACAAGGAGAAGAAAAACTCCTTCAGGGAAAACTATTCCCATTTTGCTCAGTTATTTTAAAAGATTATGTATTCCTGGGAGAGAATCTTCATACCCCACACCCTCTTTGATCATTGGCATAATTCTTGTCGGAAGAGTTTTGGATTCTTCATGCTTTTGAATATTTGCTATCTGGAGAGTCTGGGCTTCCATCTGTTGCTCCCTGGCTCTCATTTCTTGGTCCCTCAATTAAAACAAATCTGCTGAGTATGAGTCACAATGACCAAATGACCTCCTTTGGGATTTTTCTTTGAGTTTCTCTTCTTGCTTAAATACCAAATTGCCAATAATCATCATACATGGTTCCCCGGGCTCTCTGGCTGTGTGCCCTTTGAGTTCTATAATTCAGGCCTGTAGTTTTCCTTGAGAATTTTCTAGTCTACAGATAAAAATTGTGCCTAAGGTTTAGTGATTTCTACAGAGAATGTGAGAAGGAATACGAAAACAAAACCTGAAAAATGACAACCCCAGAGGTAATGCTAATACCACTGCTGAACACCAGTGTGAACAAATATGGATATGGATGGCTTTGTGTCAGCATCCACAAATGATGGGAAGGGAGGCATCCATGCAGATCCTCAGATTACCCTCTGTCTTAATCCATATACCTGAATGCAACCCAGGGGAACATTCTGGTGTTGCTTCTTGTCCTAGATGAATACCTAGGGCATGATGTACTGCTCTCCTGTTCCTCTTTTTCTCTGCAGGAGTGCTAAGGAATCCATCATTCTTACAGTTCTGCACACTCATCAGGTGAGTGAGCCTCTATGCCATCTGCCCTTCACCCTGCCTCCCACCTAAGAAGCAACGACTCCATATTGGAAAGCAGCAGCCTAAGATGGAAGAGGGATCAAAAAGTAAGGCAGACAAGAGAGACACATACTTAACTGTAAACTTAAATACCTGTTTGCATCTCCAGGGCTGAAGATTTTGAAGAGCTGTGCAGAGGGATGCTCTGTAACATGTCCTCTACTTTACCAAGTTAAATTGTCCACTATCTCGGTTTAGAGTATGTTTTAAACATCATGTTTTTGCTGTGTTCCACCTGAATGTGCCCATCTCCCATGGACTCCTGGCAGGTAGTGGGTGCTGCTTTTATTTATCCATACGAAGACTAAATGATCTGTGATGTATGTAGACCTGATGATGTATTTAAAATTTTTCATAGAAAATTGCTAGGATGGCTGAGGATGATAACTAAATGATAAAGTACCTGTCTCGTAAACTCGGTGTCCTGGGTTAGACTCCAGCAGCAGCACACGAACAATTAATTTAAAAATTAAGTTGTTTTGGGGAAGTAGAGGCAAGCAGATCTCTGTGAGTTCAAGGCTAGACTGGTCTACAAAGTGAGTCCAGGCCACTCAGGGCTACACAGAGAAACCCTGCCTTAAAAGAAAAAACAAATACAAAATCAAAACAAACAAAGAAGTGCCAGGTAGGCTGGCTCATACTGTTAATTCCAGCCCGTGGATGTCAGTGGAAGGTGGATCTGTGATTTCTAAGCTGGTCTAGTCTACATAGGCCCCAGTTGCAGGCTAGCCAGTGTTACACAGTGAGATACAGTTTTCTCCTGCTACATTCAGCAGTTGGGTGTGGCCTTGGGTGTGACCCCTTTTCTGTTCTGTTCCTTGATCTGTAAATTGAGTTTTGGAGTTACACAATGCTTCCTAAACATACATTATCATAATAATCAATCCAACTGCTATTAGAGGGCAAAATCTCCCATTTCCCTCTCCCAGACTCTGGACTCCAGCAGTGTGTACTACTGGCTTACCTCTTTACAGCAACCTTAATTTAAATCACAAACCCAGTTGCAAAACTTCCAGCCCTCACTCCACCTCCAGCCCCTCTGTCCCTTCCTAGTATTACAAAACTTTCTTATACCCCAGAACTGATGGCCCACCTCATTGAAGGAGACTGAACCTTGAGAGAAAGGCACGATTTCCCAGACACCAGCTACAGATGGAGGGGAAGCTTTTTCAGCGAGAGGCATGTATAAATGTAAAGACAAAACTGGAGCATAGGTGCAAATCTGGGCTCTCAAGAATGGAGAATCATGGTTCAAATCAAACCTGGGGTCAGCTGCCTTGCTCGATGGTGCCCAGCTCTTTTCTTGCTTACGTATGTGGGCACACACACACACATATACACACATGCTCAGCACATACGCATAGCATTCACACACTACAACAACATGTGCAATGCCCCAGGCAAATGGGCCTTATTTATTTGCATTTCCCTGCCTCTGAGGAAACAAGCCCTAGCCCTTTGTTAGCATCATAAAGAATCCTTTCCTCACCCTCCTACCGACCATTGCCTAGTAAGCACTGGGCAGTCAATCCCAACCTGTCCTCTCTTGAAAATAGTGACTAGTTCTATCCTCAAAGCATTCATTTTCTAAGGTTCGAATTGACTATGCTGAGCCAAGCACAGTATGTCACACCTGTAGTTCCAGCACTCAGAAGGCAGAGGCAGGAAGATAGGTTGAAGGGCTGTCTCAGCTACACAGTATATTCAAGTCCTGCCTGGGTTACATGAGAGCCTCTGTCCACTCTCCCTATCCCAACTGGTTAAAAAAAATGCTCCTCTGATTAGAGGTACATGGCTACTCTGTTAATCTTGTCTTCTCAAATGTCACTTTTTCAAAGATGCTTTTCTTGACTACACTTTCCCACCCTCCTCTTGGTATTTGAGACATGGTTTCTCTGTGGCCTCTCAGTGGTTTCTCTGGCTGTCTTGGAACTCACTCTGTAAAACAGGCTTGTGTCAAATTCAGAGGTTCCCCCTGCCTCTGCCTCCCAAGTGTTAGGATGAAAGGCACGTATCACCACACCTAACTTGACACCCTTTCTAAGTCAGCATCTACCCATCAAATCTGGCTACTGTCTAATTTCTCCTCAGAGCTCACACACCGTATTTTAAAAGCTTCTCTTTTGAACTAATTGAAGTAACAGAAAGTTGCAAAAATAGTATAGATAGACCATGTGTATTATATAGCCTATAATGGTTACATCTTCCATAACTATAGAACATAATAACAAAATTAGGAAATCTGAGCAATGGCTCATGACTGCAACCTCGACACTTCAAATGTCAAGGAAATCTTGAGCAACAGGAAAGCAGTTGATGTATTAGTCAGGGTTCTCAAGAGGAACAGAACTTATAGAATGAATTTATAGTCATGTATATAATAAATTATTGTTTATATTCAGTTCAATACTTTGGGCTGGATGTCTCATTTGGTTTTCAGTATACACTGGAATCTCAAATACGTAGGCTCTAACGCCAGTGAAGGAATGGACTTGCTAGTGAGAACAAGCAGGCAAAGAGAGCAAGCTGCCTTCTTCTATGTCCTTTATATAGTGTGCTGACAGAAGGTGTGGCCCAGATTAAAGGTGGATCTTCCCAACTCAAAAGATTTCATTAAGAGGGCTGGAGAGATGGCTCAGAGGTTAAGAGCACTGGCTGCCCTTCCAAAGGTCCAGAGTTCAATTCCCATCTAGAATGAGATATGGTGCCCTCTTCTGGCATGCAGGTGCACATGCAGGTAGAATACTGTATACATAGCGAATAAATAAATCTTAAAAAAAAAAAAAAAGATTTCATTAAGAAAAGCCCCATTGGCTGCTCAGTTTCCAAGTGGGTTCCCTAGTAAGGTGTACAGAGGGGGCTGTCTCTAATATGAACGCAGTGGCTGGCTCTTTGATCACCTCCCCCTGGGTGCAGCCTTACCAGTTCACAGAGGAAAACAGTCCTGATGAGACCTGATAAGCTAGGGTCAGATGGAAGGGGAGGAGGAACTCCCCTGTTAGGGGACTAGGGAAAGGGCATAGGGGGAGAAGAAGAAGGGAGGGAGGGTGGGACGGGGAGGAGATGAGGAAGGGGCTGCAGCAGGGATGCAAAGTAAATAAATTGTAATAAATATATTAGTAAAATTAAATTTTAAAAATAAAAAAAGAAAAGATTCCTCACTGGTGTCTAATCAGCCACTTGGGTTTTAGTTTATTCCAGATGTAGTCAAGTTAGCAGCCAATAATAGTCATAACACATAGCAAGACCCTGTCACAAAGAAAATAAACACATATAACTTTTTTTTCCGTGAAATCATCATTGATTCTATGTACATACTCAGTTTCAATGGTACTCTTACACAGCCACCAATACACAAAAATCTAGAAAAATCTACCACCAAAATAGATCCCTTATGCCCTTATGTAGACAGACCCCCCTCCCCTCCAACTTCTTCTGAAATACCTGTTAATCACTAATCTGTTCTCCATTTCTGTGTTATTTCAACAATACCATGAAAATGGAACAATATGGCATAATATTACATGGAACCTTGGGGACTTAGCTTTGTTTCATTCAGCATATTGCCCTTGAGACTCATTCAAATTGTATGTAGCAATATTTTGTTGTAGAATAGTATCCCATGGAGCAAATGCACCAGTTTAGTTAATCATCCAACATTGAAGGGCATCTGGGTTGCATCTAATTTGAGGCTATTATGAATAAAGCTGCTATAAACATTTGTGTTTCTTGTGAGCATAAGTCCTCATTCCTCTGGGATAAATGCTCCAGAGTGTGATTGCTGGGTCATATAGTAAGTATGGGTTTAGTTTAAATAACTGCCAGATTGTTTTTCCAGAGTGGCTTTATCACCTCACATTCCCTTGAAACATTATATTAATATTTTTGTTATCCATGACTCTCATTAGAATGTTACCTCAAAAAAGTGAGGACTGTTTTCCTACTACAATATCCCAAGCACCTGGAACAGGACCTGGCACACACACACATACAAATTATTAATAAATGCTGGTTAAATGAAGGAAGCCCGGGTTTTAGCTATCAAGACAACTTGAACTCAAAGTAGCACACTGATATGCAGGATGAAGAATCTTACATTTTCACTATTTCCATCCTAACTTTCCTCCCTCCCATTCTTCCCACATGTGATGCCAGAACTCCCCCACTTTGTGGCCCCAGGACATAATGCAGGCTGCTTTCCTTCTCCTCCCTGTGCATTTCTTAGTTCTATTCCCTTTGTGTTGTTTGACATCTCTTCTAATAATGTCCATTTCCTTTAAAACTTTGCTGATTATGCCTATCTTTCAAACAGAATTGCTCAACTAATCTGGATGAGAGTTTTTAATTAATTCACTAAGTTGTGGATTATTCATCAAATGTCTGCTCTTCTGGCCACTTGCATAGGCTAGTAATTTTGTGGCTCATAAAACATGCACAGCCCTTACCCTTGGGTAGCCCACATTTTATTTCTTAGCTTTGTTCTCTCCAAATCTTTGGAGCATAGAAGTGGGTAGGCACATACACAGGTGATGTAGTTATCAAAACCATTAGGCACCAACTAATCTTGGAAGCCTCCTTGTTGAGCCAGGTGTTAACCCTTTATCTGGTTTACATTTGTAAAATGTTCGAAGGGGAATGTCCTAGGTCAAGTGACACTTAGGAAACTTAGGGAAGCTATTACTTACCAACCATTGTGAAAGAATACCTAAATATGTGACAACCAAAATGGCCAAATTACTACATCCCAACTGAATGGCAGCCTTGCATACATACATGTACATTTCATCCTTCTTGAAGACTTTGTGCACATAAAATTGCCGAGTCCTTGGATTTTATTTTATAACCTCCCAAATCAATATCCATGGTATTCTCCTGGTGTCTTGTGAACATGTCCAGGACATGAAAAGTTTGATTGTCTGATACATGGTTTCCATCTGAGGTAAAGCAATGAACAGTCTGCTTCCTTATGTCAGCCGTCATACAGAGATGCCCAGAGGAACTGAGCATATTAGTTCATTCATCCCATGTGCTTGGAAACTGAGGTAGAATAATCACCGTGAGTTTGAGGTCAGCCTTGGCTACATAGTCCTAGTCCAGTGTGGGGTACAGAGTGAGAGCCTGAGGTAGAAAGAGAGATGGACTGTAAGAGAGTGAGAGGGGAGAGAAAGAGATTCCTAAAGGATGAAGACAACAGGGCATAATTCAGAGTAGGAAATGCTTCTGCTGTAGGACAAGTTATCAGAGTTTGAATCCTGAGTCTGGAACCTATAAGTGAGATGGCCTCAAGTAAGACACTTAACATTTGTGATTCCTAATTTCTCTTCCTGAAATAAAGGAAATGGAGTCTTCCAGGATGAGTTATTTTAAACATTTAAGATTTTAATCTGTCTGAAGTATTGGAGCAACTGTTCACCGTGTGCTAATTAAGTGTTGACAGCTGTGTAGAACTACTATGTCTAACAATATTCAACCAAGAGAATCTTCTCTCTCAAGCTATAGTGAAAATTTCTTGGAGATCCCAATATATATTCAGTATTACTCCCCATATCTTGTTTTTACTGAATCTCATAGGGGATTCTGATGATCAATGGGATTTAGGAAACACCAGACCAGATCATCTCTAAGGCTTCTCCCTGCTCCAGCTGATAAATGTCTAATTCTTGCTCCTTCATTTGTTGCCTGGTAATGGTTCCTGGCCCTGACTATCCATTAGAACCATAAGAGAAGCTCTTAAAACCATTTACATTCAAGTTTTATCCATGACTAATTGAATTATAAGCTCTGGGGATGGGGTCCCTGGTATTTGACTTTTGAAAAGTCTCCCCAGATGATTCTAGTCTCTTTCATTTGACATTTTCCTCTTAACAGAATAACAGAATGAGTTGTACTACAGCAGGAAGTGTTTTCAGAGGTCACCACACCTCCACCTCTCGTACATGTACATTTATGTATTAAGGCTTTTTAAAAAAAAAATCTTCTGTTTTGTTTTGCTTTTCAAGAACCGAGTTTCTCTGTATAGCTCTGGCTGTCCTGGAACTTCCTTTGTAGACCAGGCTGGCCTCAAACTTACAGAGATTCACCTACCTCTGCCGAGATTGAAGGCATGTGCCATCACCTCCCAGTGCTTTCATTAATCTTTTGATGACCAACTATCTCCCCATAAATGTTCATTAATCATGGTATCTGTAGATTTTATCACGTGGGTAGATCCTCAACAAATGTTAAATTTTAAATAAAGTGCTTTAAATAAAGTACCTCAAATTGCCTTGATAAAGCAAGTAAAGATTGTTCCCTCTAAAGTAGGGCCAAAGAAGAATGACCCAAAGAACCAGAATCCCTTCTGCTTAGAGCTGTCTTCCCAGAAAAAGCTCAGAAGGACAATAGAAATGGTTTTTCACAGAGCATTTTGAGATACTTAGGAAGTCTAGTCCCATGGTTTTAATGTATGGCACTTAGGCAGATGGTGAGAACCCAAATCATAGTTTCTAGATTCATGAACTAAATAGTCATTGATTATAGCAATCAAAGTAATATCTTTTATGCTGAGTCTACTATGCTCTTGGTGCTGAGACATGATGATGTTAAATACTATCTCTTATAACCTGATTGAGCAGATAAACTGTGGCAGTGTGGATTAACCAAAATACTGAAGGAAATGCAGAAAAGTAAACCGAGGAGCTGAAGAGGAATCCAAAACAAAGAAGTGAAATGATTTTATTGTTTTTGTTTTGTTACTGAGATTAAGGCCTCAGTATGTAGCACAGGCTGACCTCAAATGTAAGTACTCTCCTTCCTTCCTTAGCTTCCTAAGTACTGGAATTATAGGCATATGTCACCACACTCTACTGGAACTAGGTTTTAAAGAAAGGATAGCATTTAGTTGGTCAAAAGAAATATAGGGATCCCCAAAAGGTAGGGATAAGGAGGGATGGCTTAAATTTAGTATAGTGCCAAGAGCCAAGCAGAATTGCCAAGTACCACTGGTAGTGATATTGGAGGTGAGGAATGAAACTAGGTGAAATGTAACTTGGGGAAAGCTTGCTGGTCAGGAGAGGATATATTCATCACTTGTTAGTCCTGATTGCTGAAAGGTAAGCACTCTATTTCCCATCTGGTGTAACCTGGATGGCCTTCCTTTATCTTAGGAGCCCACAGCGGTTGCTATGGGAATTGATTGTAAGCAGGCTCAGGTGTCAAAGACAATGAGGCAGCAAAAGGTCAATCATGAACCGAGTAAAGCTTCAGGAAAGAAACTGAGCTCCATTTTGCAAGACTCAAAATGTATCCTTTACTGCTCTCAAGTCTCCCTACCCCCCTGAGGTTCTGTTAGCTACTGTTTTCCTCTCTGCTCCTGTGACAGCAACCATTTTTTGGAATCTGCAGTTATATGGAAGTAATGAGTTCTGGAGTTCTATCGCACAGTGACTACAGCTAATAATAATGTATATTGCATCACACTGCATTAGATGATAGGTTTTACCACAAAGAAATGACAACAGTGTGAAATGCTGTTACTCTGGTCTTATCATTACACAGTGTATATATGCATCAATATATCACATTGCATTTTAAATACTTATAACTACTATGCATCAAGTAAAATAAAATCTTATAAAAGCAGGGCCCTATCTTGTCATGAAATATTAATGATTGGCCCTACATACTTGACTTCGACCAAAATATGAGTGATCACAACCCTAAAATCTGTGCTAATAGAGCCACCAAATTAAAAAGAAAAATGCTCAGAGAATCAGCAGCTGCTGAATGCAGCCCTGAGGGAGAGGCAGGTTCTTTCCTCAATTCCTTATTTCACCTAGGTACTGGCTTCATATTTGCTTCAAGGGGCTCTCAGTGGCCCCAAAGGTACTTAGCAATTCTAGTCCCGTGTTTCAGGACAAAATTCATCTTAGCCAAAAAGGATGCTCATTGCAAAATTAGCCTCCCAGATGCTGGGAGGAAAAAATAGGGTCAGTGAAGAGTGCCAATGCCTTAGCTCTAAGGTATTTAGTTAATCTATGCTTAATGGGTTAGGACATCTTCACAGTATATATTCTTGAGCCCTGCTCTCCCGAAGATTCTGATTTCTAAGTGGTGTGAGTATGGGCCAAGGCTTTTGTATTTTAATAACCATTTTCCTGTGGTTCTTATTATTGGATAAATTTTAGAAATATTGGACTAGTACATGCTAATATCAGTAAAGGGGTGAACATGTTTGTAAAGAACCATATAGTAAATACTTTAGTATTTGTAAAATAAGCACAGTAATCCCAAAGCAGCCATAGGAAACACATAAATGAAGATCGTGACTTTGTTCCAATCAAAATTTATTTATAAAACAAAACAAATAAACAAAGACGTGATGTACAAGATTTGGCCCCCGGCAGGCCTACAATTCATTGGGACCTAAAGCTTTGGTTTGCATGCTTCAGAGTTTTAAGTGAAAGGGATCACCCTAGTATTACAATCTTCAGGCCCCACAGCTGACCTCTGATGACAATGTCAGACAGGGAGACCTTTTGGAGCCACTTTGTAGCCCTTAGGAAGTCAGACCTCACCTGTATTTAAAATATGACTGTCACATCTACTGGAGACCAGCTGGCAATGAGTGAGTCACCATCAGCAACTGAGTCTGAATACTGAGACTAGGATGAAGTCTTCGAGACCAAGAAGACAAGGGTCAATGAGGAATGAGGCATAAACAAGCTGAAAATAGCTCTGAAACAGACACAGCAAAAATGATTATAATCCCTGAAAGCTCTGGCAATTCTGCCTCCTATGTGGTTTTGCTCCTGTAAATACCTGAATATTTTCCTTGTGGTGGTATAAACGTTTCTAGGGATTGAGTGAGATTTAGAATTTTTTTTTGTAGGAACAGCAGCAAAATTGTTAACCTCTCCGAGGTGTATATATATACATAAAACAATATGTTCCTTTTTCAAATCTATTGCATAGGACTAAGGTAGAACAGAAACCTGTGAATGAAAGGTCAGGAGTGGACTTCCAACTTCAGCCTGCTGTAGGGGGGCAGTCACTAAATCAGGATTGAGAAAACTGCAGTTCTGCTTCTTTGGATATCCTAAGGCAGCCCACTCCTAAAGAGGAGCCTCCATTTCATATGTAAAAACTCAATGGTGGACTGCATTGCCCACTCAGGTCCCCTGAGATACCTTGCTCCACTCTGTACTATGGAGAAAACTAACAGTGTGAGGTTGTAGGGAAGGGAGATGGACAGGCACTTATCAGGTCAAAGAGTCCACACGCTTTGTGTTTATGGCATCTTAGTTAAAAACAGCTGACTGAAAACTAAGTCAAGCACAGTTGCCCAAACAGAGAGAGCTACAGATCTATCTGACCTATTTCCTTTGCTTCTGTCTCTGCCTGAATCCCCCCCACCCCTGATTTGAACACCCAGCCATGCAAGATACAACAGCATTGACCTTATTGAACAATCACTCTAGGGAACGATATCTAGCCCCGGATTTTCTATTGTCTGTTGCCTGAGATTCCTTTAACTTGATAGTTCTCAGACTTGGCTGTAGTTTGAAACCTTCAGAAGCTTTAAAAAAAATACTGGACATGAGATCCTGTCTCACCCCCCCCCACACACACACACACACATACACTGAGGCTCTGCACTGACCAAGTAATTGGCCTGGGGTAGAGCCTGGGCCTTGGAGGCTTTTAAGAGCTCCTCTAGGCATTTCTTCTGTGCAGCCAGAACCAAGACCCATTACTGGAGTTCCTGCTGTACTCAGGTAGAAAAAGTGAATATTCATGAACTGTGCTCTGTGGGAGATGTGATTGCCTACCCCATTGGGCATAGCTAGCCCCATGGCTGACATGATGAGGACAATTTGTTTCTGATGTGTCTTTATCTTAGGGCCCAGCCCTCCCGTGGCTGATCCAGTAAAAGAATCCTAGCCACAGTATAAATGGCGTATAATACCTTAATGTACTACATTTTACAGCTGCTATTGACCTTTGTGGGATTAATACAAAAGAGTTCCTGATTGAAGGACTCACAGGCTTTATGGCAAGGCCCACAGGGGAGGTCATTTAAAGTGGCCCCAAACCTTATATATCCCTCGGATCTCAGGCTTCATCTCAGAATATGACAACCCTGCTCTTCCTATGGACGTCTTTTGTTTCTCATTCCCCATATCCAACTTATAAATGTATTGATCTTGATTCAGTATTCAAACTATTTCCAGAATATCTAGTCCTGATGTGACTTGTTGTACCAGGGTGGGTTGGTATGGGGGAGGCTCCCCTTTTCTGAAGAGAAGGGGATGGGGTAAAGGGAGAAGAGGGTGGGAGGGTGGGACCAGGAGGAGTGGAGGGAGGGGGCTGCAATCAGAATGTAAAGTGAACAAACAAATACATGTAAAAAAAATATTTCCAGAGTGATCTCAGTTCGATCATCTTCCTTATCATCATCCTAGCCCATGGCAGCATTATATTTTAAGTGTCTCACTTCAGTCACAAATACTATATTTAGACACGCCTGACAGATCTTACCATTAACCTCCTATACTCTATTTTCCTCACAGCAGCATCAAACACACACACACACACACACACACACACACACACCAAACCCTGTCTACTTAAAAACTCGTCAATGGAATGAAATCCAGAGTTCTCACCATGACTTATAAGGCCTTACATGACTCAGCTCTCAGCTGCTTCTTAGAGCACATCACCTCTGTTCCCCATTTTATCACTGTATTCCAGTTACAGGGATTCCTATACACCTCAATCCTATGACTGCTTCAGAGTCTTTACCAGTATTTTGCCCAGAAGTCTCTCTCTCCAGATAGCCTCATACCATCCTTGCCTTATTTCTTTTTGATCTCTGATTGGTATTTCCTAACCATAATATGCAAACTACTTCCTCCTCCCCTAGAATGTGTTTGTATACGGATATGTGTACATATGTTTTTGTATCCAATACATATGTCCCCAAAGGAATTGAAACCAATGTCTTGAGGAGATACTCACACCCATGTTCCCTGTACAATTGTGGGTAATACTCAAGATATGGAATCACTCTAAGCGTCTATAGATAGAAGAAGATGAAAAGAAAATGTGGTACATGCATACAACAGAATGTTATTATGATTCTAAAAGAAGAAAACTGTTGGAAGGCCCTAGGTTCAGTCTTCAGCATTGCAAGGAGAATCAAAAACAAGTTCTGTAATTTCTTACATGGATGAACCTAGAGAACATTGTGTTACATGAAATGAGTCAGGCACAGAAAGACAAAGACCTCATGATCTCACTGATATATGAAATCCAAAAATAGCAGAGTAATTACAAAAGCAAAGTAGAATGGCGGTTACCAAAAGCTGGGGGCAAAAGCAGTGGATGGGGAGATGCTGTTCAGAGGACAAAGTGTTGTTTAGACAGGTGGAATGCATTGCTTTTTAGATATATTGCAAAGACACTTTACTAGTTAATGCTTTAGCAGGTTTCAAATGGCTAAAATACAGTCACACTGTGCCTATCCTCCTAATTCTCTTATGGAGTCTTCTACCCTGCTTTTTCTTACAGTAGTTCCCCCCCCCCTTATCTTCAAGGATATTTCAAGACCCCAAATCGATGCCTGTAGCATGCACAGTACTGAACCATATATATATAAATACACTGACTTTTCATATGTGTGTAATATATATGTGTATGTGTGTATTAAGGTTTAATTTCTAAATTAGGCATAGTAAGAGATTAACAACAATAATGTTATGAAATAAAGCAATTAATACCTAAGTGGGGCACATACTTTTAATCCCAGCATTGGGGAGGCAGAGGCAGACTCATCTCTTTATTCAAAACCAGCCTGGTCTGCAGAGCTATTTCCAGAACAGCCAGGGCTACAAACAGAAACCGTCTTGAAAAAATGGGGGAAGAAAGAAAGAAACAAAAAAGGAAGGAAGGAAGAAAGGGAGGAAGAAAGAAAGAATGAAAGAAAGAAAACAATTATAACAATGTACTATAATAAAATTTATTTAAAATGTACTGTTTCTAGAATTTTCCATGTATTCTTTTTGAACTGAAGTTAATAATCAGTGACTGACACCACAGGTGAAACTGCAAGCTAGGCATGACAGTGCATGCCATACTTCTGGAACAGGGATAGTGGAGTTAGGAAGCCCAGAAGTTCAAGGTCATTCTTGGCTATATACTGAGTTCAAGGCCTGTCTGGGCTACATGAGACCCTGTATTTAAAGAAAAGGAAAAGAAAAAGAAAAAAAAAGGGAAATTGGAGAAGGAAGAACTACTACAATTATGTGCTATATAAATTATATTTATTAGCCATACATAGTACTGCACAGTTGTAATCCTAGCACTTGGGAAATTAAACAAGAGTATCACAAGTTCAAGGACACCATGGAATATATAGGAAGACCCTGTTTCAAAAAAATCATATATTTGTCTCTGATAGAATAGACACATCACAAGGCCATAGAATTTGATCAGTCTTGCTTTCTCCTGTATCCCTCATCACCCAGAACATTGCCAGACACATGATAAGATGCACTTAAATTAAGGAATAAATAAGTACCCCTAAAGACAAGACTTCAGCATGTCTCTTATATTTCCCAGTTGCTAGGCTGTCTGCAGCTCAACAGAAGACTAGAATCTGAAGAACACTTCACTTGTTCTCCACAGGGAATTGGGCCCAGGACGCCCCCATAGATACCTAAATCCATAGATGCTCAAGTCCTTTATATATTTACATAATGTATATATGTATATATTTACATGGAACCTACCCACATCATCCCAAATACTTCAAATCATCTCTAGATGACTTAAGATTCTGAATACACAGTAAAAGCCATGTAAATAGTTGTTACTCTGGACTTTTTAGGAAAGGAAGGCAAAGAAAATGTCTGTATGTGTTCAGTAGAGACAGAGGGTTTGGTATTGTTGCTTCATGTATTTTTAATCTGTGCTTAGTTGAACGCAAAGATGCAAAGCTGTGGGTAACAAAGTCTGACTGTAGTTTACAGTGTTTGCTAATCATGCTTCCTGCTGAATTTTGGGAAAGTTTTCAAGAATAAGAGAGCCTGACTGATTATTTGGGCATTTCATGCAGAATTGAATAAACAAAGTGATGCAGCATTCAGAAGTAGAAAGCCAGGGGCACTGAGCTAAATCGCTCATATCTTTCTTCCTGCGTAGTTCAGAAAGTGGGGATGAGTCATTTTGGAGGGCTGTGTTTCCTCTCTCTCAGATCTCAAAAATATTTGGTATAAGTCTCCTTTCTAGGGGCGTATCTGTGAGATGAATAACATTATTTCCATAAATCTTCTGGGAAGTTTGTATTCACACACGATAAAGTCTACTATTCAAGTCAATCTCATATTTAAAAAAAACTGTACATGTAAAAATTCAATGTATATGATTTCTGAAGATTTTTTTACAAACTTTCTTAGGCATAGAGCATTCAAAATGGGATCCAATTTATCCAAACTCAATTCCTGCCCAATTTTTACACAACACACCAATCATACAGAGAGACAAATAGCACATCGCCTTGTAGTACACTGCCTTGTACTAAATAGGTAATCAACTTTTGTCTATTGACTCATCAATCAGTAAGGCAAAATATCTCTCTACTGGCATTTTTAAGATAATGTCTCACAATGGTGGACTGGTCTCAGACTCATGATCTACCGGCTCAGCCTCCTGAGTTCTTGGGATTACAGACGTGGCATCTTAACTGCAGTATTACAAAGGAATGGAGGACTCACCAGCTCTTTGTTCTTTTTTCCAGTCCCACAAATCTGCCTTCATCAGTGCTGCAAAGAAGGCCAAGCTGAGGTCCAATCCTGTGAAGGTCCGATTTTCTGAGCAGGTGGCAGTTGGAGAAACAGATGCAGTAAGTGCCCTTGGCTTGCCTCCTCTATCTTTGGCCAGAACCAACCTGGTTATTGAGGTCTCAATCAGTAGTTTCTGACAGTGGAAGCCTTTATGACAGAGTTGGAACAGAAGGATACTAGTGCTCTGAGTGAGTGGGTATTAAGGAGAAATGAGTATGTGACATCCAGAGAGGACTGGGAGGGAGGGGGAAAACATAGATTCACCTCCGGATATTCATGGTACTTAGAGATTTTCTGCCCCTAGCACAATAGCGTACACTCAGGGCAAGTGTTCCATAAACATCTTTTGGCTGCTTGACAGAAGCAGGGAGGAAGTAATGGTTTTTTGAAGACCCAGAGAACAAGCAGCTGGTGAAATTGAACTCTCTTCACATTTAAGTGGACCTGCAATTCCACATCTTGACTGAAAAGATTGTGGTGATGGGTAGCTGCCTACCAGAAATGTTATAGAGTCTGCTTTAAGTCACTAAGTTTTTCCTAGGCACCAGAGGGATCTTCTTCCCGCCACTGGCAACCTTTCTGTGGCGTGGGAGTTTGAGGAGCAAGTGGCATAAACTAAGACTATGGAGAGTCTCCTGCTGTATGGCATCATCTCAAAGAACAGCTAAGTTTGGCCAGCCCATTCCATGCACCTGCCAATCTAGGGATTCCTGGGCAGCCTACAGATTTCTTGCTGGCTGTGGTGTGTAAATGCCATAAGCCATCTACCCCAGATGTGCAGTTGAGAAGAGATAGGTGGAGAGCAGAGGTCAGTATGTACAGCAGTCATGAATTCTGGCCCAAACTCCCCAGAAAGCAGTAGAAGTTGATGGTGTCCCAGTGGGAGTAGAAACAGCTAGCTCTAACAGACACTAGTGTGTTTTTGTAGGCTACGGCAGGATGGGCTGTCAGCAAGCCTGGTCATTTATGTATTAAAACACAGCTGCAGTTGTCAAGAGACAGAGCAGCAGTCCCAGAATGAGCGGAAAAAATCAGCAGGGTGCCAAGCATTTTTGTAGTTCTCTGAGGTAGAGCCACCCAGAAGAAAGGAGAAAAGACACCAGTGTCTTCCATCTTCTATTCCCTGACTCTCTTCCCCAAACCCAACCCATGCCTTCCTGCATCCATTTGTGAGGAATAATGAGAAGACCAAAGAACAAATAGAAGAGTGTCTAAATAATTACCACTCAGGGTCCATGTCAATCCCAAGAGAAACGTTAAAGAGACATGAGGATTGATGGATCAGAGAGGAATGGGAACAGGACTGACACCCTGTAGAGAAGAGTGAGACAGATCTCAAGGTCCAAGTGACCAATGAGACATTGGTGTCCTGAATTGTTGAAAATTTTAAGGGTATAAGCATTCAGTTTGCAGAATATGGACAAGTGTATTCTATCCCACCTCAAAATTACAGTCAAGGCCAGGTCACGCAGTGAAGAACTCCTGTCCTCCTTTAACTCTTTTCTCTTCTCCTTTCCTTCCTTTTTCTCCCTCCCACCTTTCAAGTTCCTTACCTCAGCAGGCCATAGGCAGAATGAAGAGCCTTCACCAGTTCAACTGGAATAGCAACTCCCCCAGGGCAGGTAGAACTGAACCAGACACTTTTCAAGCTTGGCTTGAAACTCTGTCTAGGAGAGAAAACACATCCATCTTCCAACCCTCGTGGTTGCTGCCTGTGTGGACCAGTCGGTTGAGACCTGGAGAGGCCAAGTCCAGGTGTCCCCAGACTCTAGGCTGCCCCATCATCCCCTTCCCCTTGTGTTCCATCCAAGGCTGTATTAAACAGCTAGAACAAAAATAAATCCCATGGGTGTTCCTTGCCAACTCTATTTTTAAGCAAAATCAATTAAGTAATTATCTGATTCCAACCCAGTGTGCTAAATAAAACTTGCCACTACTGAGCATCATCAGACTGGGAAGCCTAGGTCTCTGGGTCTGGCAGGAGTGGAGCATCTCATAAAGGCCTGGACATCATTATCACTTTTTTGTCCTTGGTTTGACTCCATCCAAACTTGCCTCATGCCTCCCCACCACTGTCAGCCACACCCAAGCTCAGGAGGACTTGCTTATTTGTTGCTTTGTCCTCAACAGCTGCTGGATCTGAACTGTTCTACTTGCCTCTCTGGTAATCTACACCAACTATTTCATCCAAAACTCAGAACCCAATTAGCCTTGCACAGAAGCCTTTCATGCCTTATGCCAGTTCGTTTGTTTAAGGTTCATAATGTTCATACATGACAGGGGATGGCAGCAAGAATTCAAATTTGTGTGTGTGTGTGTGTGTGATGCTCTCTGTATCTCTGTCTCTGTCTCTATCTCTCCCTGACACTCTATGCCTGACTCTGTGAGTCTCTGTCTCTGTATCTCTTGCTCTCTCTGTCTCTCTGTGTTTGTGTCTTTCTATCTCCGTGTCTCTCTCTTTCCCTGAAACAGCGTCTCACTGTGTATCCCTGGCTGTTCTGAAACTTCCTGTGTAGACCAGGCTGACCTTCAACTCAGAGCCTGTACCTTTCAATTGCTGGGATTAAAGATATGTACCAACAGGCCCGTCTTAGGACCTCTACCTTTGATCTAGCTCCCAGGGTGCTCAGCATGAACTGAGTATGCACTAGAGGCTCTGTGGCTGCCACTGAGTTAAAGAATCTAACCATCTACATACTGCAAGTACACATAGAGTGGATGATGCTGGCCCAAGAAATGTGTGCATCCTCCTTGTGAATCTAATCATTCAAGTAAGCACATCAGCACCTCCTGTTCATTCATTTAGCAGTCACTTATTCAACACTCAACTATGAACCAGCCATGATATTCATTGCTGGCACCACAAAGATGACTAGATGTGGTCATTGTGCTCTGAGTTTACTGTTTGATTGTAAATGACAAATGTTCTTTGAAAAATTGCTGGCAGCTAGGCATGGTGATAGAGGTCTGTAGTCCTAGTACTCAGATGGGAAAAAAAGACAAAATAAACCACCCTAGGGAGTACATACTTGTAATGTTAGCACTTGAGAGTTAGAAAAAAAAGGAGGGTTATGAGTTTGAGGCTAGCCTGGGCAACATAGGAAGACCCTGTCACACACACACACAAATGTGTGTGTGTTGCCAGGCAGTGGTGGTGCACACCTTTAATCCCAGTACTTGGGAAGCAGAGGCAGACATATCTCTGTGAATTGGAGGCCAGCCTCGTCTACAGAGTGAGTTCTAGGACAGCCAGGGCTACACAGAGAAACCCTGTCTCAAAAAACCAAGTGTCTGTGTGCCTGTGTAAGGAGAAGGGAGAAAGACTGAGAAGGGAGTATAGACATTTCTTTAGAAAAGCAACATCTAGATCCTATTTTATTGGATCAAGGCTTTACAAAATACTTATTTGAGCTTGAGTTTGAAGGTTGAATAGGAGCTTGCCAGGAGAGAAAGAGGAAGGCAGAAAGAATGGCTGTTAGTCAATTGAAGTTTTGTTAATTGAGAAATTCACATTCACTATTTATAAATCAACCCCTGTTCCAGGAAAACTTACACTAAGGAATTATCAGATGTTCAGAAATGGGCTTTGCCAGTGAGTGGTTCTAAATCAGGGTCAATACAACCTACTTCCAAAGAGCTTTTGGAAATGTTTGAGAGTATTTTTGGTTGTCACAATGATTGTGTGTGTGTGTGTGTGTGTGTGTGTGTGTGTGTACACGCGCACGCGCGCGCTATGCGCACATAGTGTCTCAGGGTAAGAGACAGAGAGCTCTGAAGGAAGTAAGACAGTTTCTGGATGATGAATTGTTAGAGATATGGAGACAGGAAAGAAGTGAAGTTGCTAGCAATGGTAAGATATAAATCCAGAGAAATAGGCAGGATCCAGGTTTCAAGGGGCCTAAAGAACAAGGCATAGTGGAACCCACCTTTAATCTTAAAACTTGGGAAGCAAAGGCAGTTGGATCTCTATGAGTTCTGGCTAGCCTGGTCTACTCAGTGAGTTCCAATACTAACTGAGTCTACATCATAAAAGCCTGTCTCCAAAAGGCAAAGAGAAAGAAAAGCGGCCTAAGGAGCTAGTAAAGTGGCTCAGTGGTAGAGTATTGGCCTAGCATAGGCAAGGCTCCACACACCATCCCAGTCATCAGAGAATGCAGAAGTAAGGCAAAGATGGTCTTGTGAAGGCCCTGGTAAGAAAAGAACCGGTCTCCAAATAAAACCCTCTAGGAGCAGCTCATGCTGTGTATAATGGTCTAAACTTATCCAGAGCTTCAAACTCCAGTAGAATTCAAATACCTCACAATTGAAAATGAGGAGTGAACTTTGGATATGACTCAATGTCCTCTTGGGGATTTCGGTCTAGTCTACATGGATCATTATTATTGATCTGGTCTTTCCTCTGTCTCCTTGTGCTCACACTCCTTTGGCTCCCCACCTCCAACACCTTCTCTCCCTTCCTTTCTACAAACCTTTCCCCTTTTCCCGTGTGTCCACAGAAAATGATGAAGAAGGAAGCTCTCCTCCTCATCCCCAACGTCCTGAAGGTTTTCCTAGAAAATGGGCAGATCAAGTCATTCACATTTGATGGCCGGACCACTGTTAAGGTACATAAGGAGGCCCGTCACCTGGGGTAGCTGCTTGTTTGTGTTCTTCTACTTGATTGCTCACAGTAGCTTCACTGCAGGAACAAGACTGCCTTTGATCTCCCTACACTCTGGAGGGCAAGGCTGCATAAACACAATCCTCAGATGAGGCTAGTAGTAGAAAATTGCATGCCCAGCTGTGTACTAATTATTGTAAAACTGTGTGTGCGTGTGTGCATGCACACACGTGAAAATGAATGCACATTTGCTTGTCAACTACTTTATGTTCATGCTATGTGGCATCCTTCTGGACTCATAGGAGCTAAACAAGGGACTATTCTTAAGCCATTTATAAAGCCAACATAATTTAAATTGATACAATAGCACCTACACAAGTTTACACACAGAAATAAACTAATAAACTAATAACTTACTCAGGTCTTGCTTTTTAAATAACACCTAAATCCTAAGCACTGAAGCAAGGTTTGAGAAATCCAGCCACAACCTTTTGGTTATTCTTTTCACAGGAAGAACAATTACTGAACTGTGATTCTTAACAGCTCAGCCAGGTGTCAAAAAGTCTTCTTAGTCCTGAAGAGTAGACATGGTGATAGGATTTCCCTGAGTTTGACTCTTCACTGGGACAGAAATATCTATCCTTGACTCTTCGGGACTCTTGCCAGAAGAAGACCATCCCAGGAATGAATGTTCTTATGCAACCAATGCTGTTCAGATTGCTTGGCAGTCTTAACACCTGCCCAGGATACCTACCTTTCCCACAGCTGTCCTGTGGCTCCCATATAAGGGTCAAGATGGCCCTATAAATAATCATCATCAGACATGGTGACACAGACCTGTAAACCTAGTACTCAGGTGGCTAAATCCAGAGAATGAGAGGTCCAAGGCCAGCCTGTGCTACAAGGGGAGACCCTTTTGGAAGGAAATGAGGGAGAGAGGAAGGAACGTCATTAGCCAGAAAACTCTTGTTTGGAGGATCAGGTACTCCAAATGATCTTACCAGTGCTTTCTACCTGAGTTTCTTGATCGGTCCTATATTGGTTTGAGGAATGTCTACCAGTTATTTCATGGTCATCCCATGATATGTCATGCTACTGGCACTTAGTGTCTCAAGGGCAAAAATGCAGTCCTTCAGGGGAGAAAACAGTCCCTGAATGAATAGTTATCTTACCCCAAATTTCTTTGGAAGACTTAGGCCTAGGTGGGTATCTCTAAAGAGCCTACAACTCAAGTGTACTCCTTAGGAAGCTATAGCATGGAGGATCTGAGGCTATGAAAGGAGACACTGAAATGTAAGTAGGCCACCTAGATTTCAAAAATTCTGCTGGTATTAGTTCATGGGTTAGTATACCCATTGTAGTTTTGCTAATATAAGAGCACTGACCAACCTCCCTTCCTCTTAGAAGCTAAGAGCACTCCTTACCTGACATTACCACTACCATTGTGGCATGCAGGCAGGGCTGGCCTTTGACACTCCGTCTCACTTTGCGCTTCAGAGAAGGTGCGTGGCTTTTCATTAAAATTCTGACAATCTTCTAAGCCACTTGTCCCAAAGAGGTACCTGGATGAAATGGCAGTCTGGCATGGTGGCAGTTTCACATTTAACACCAGCTGACAATCGCTGGCTTGGCTGTCCACAATCTCAATGCTACTGCAAAGAAAACCGCATCCGTCTGTGCCAGGGTTCTAGTAACACTCAAGCCTCTGTGACTACATGAATGGCACAAAGAAAGCCTCTCAAGGACCCAGCACATTGTAGCCCTCTGTTCAAATGACTGAGTATCTCATACAGAAGGGATGCTTTGGCAGCCCTGTCAGGAAGCTCTGATCTCCCAAGCCTGCTTCCCTCCAGAACTGTGGTGGTTGAGACATGCTGACGGTGGAAATGTACACACTGCAGTGTGTATGCTGAAGCTACAGCAAAGAGATGGCAGAAGCCTCAGAACTGACATTTGGGCAGCCCCCACCAGTATGCTCTCAGATGCCCTAGTATTAAAAGTGGAGCAGCAGAGCAGATCTATGACTGTACTCCAGACATTGTTCCTCTTTGTGGACATATTTTTCAAGTTGCTAAATTGATCGTCTATAAAAGCTGCCTATGGCCAAAAATGAACATTTTGCCAGTAGCTCCAGTCATTTGATTTAGATTTTGAATCCAGAAATAGTATACTTCTTAATCACAGAAATGTAGTTGTGGCTCTTGCTCATTCTTAAAAGTTGACAGACAACCCCAAATAGAAATTCTGACTTAAGACAGGTACAAAGAGGACCAACACAGTGCCTGAGACTCCATAAACATTCAGGAAATTATTTCTCTAATAGAGGGAGAGAGAGTGGGAAGAGGAAAAGTTGAAGGAACAAAAAAAAAAAAAAAGGAAGGACACAGCCTTCATTTACCTTATGCCTAGACATGGATATTCAGGGACACATACTGTACCTCCTGAACTTTTGGTGTTTCCTAGGGCCCAGGCCACTTGGAAATACTCACAGGGTCCTTTACTGGTACCCAAACTCAATACCTGGGCCACCACAAAGACTTTTCCACAGGACTATTGTGCTTGATTTCCAATATTTCCTTGTATGTTTGTTAACTTAGAAGATCCCCACTCAAGGCTCTTTTCCTTCTATAGGATGTGATGGCGACTTTACAGGACCGTCTCTCCCTCAGGTACATTGAGCATTTTGCTCTTGTCCTTGAGTATACTGGGCCAGAACAAAATCACAAGTTCCTGATTCTCCAGGACAAGCAGCCCCTGGCTTATGTAAGTCACCCCTTAATCCTGGCTTTGTCGCTGCATGTGACCAGTGCTAGGGAAGCGCATCCAAGATACTGCTTATCTAGAAAATTCATCATGATGTAGTCAGCTAGCTCCCAGAAGTCATTGTTCCAACCTCCGGTGCAGTGTATGTATGTATGTGTGTATTTATGAGTATATGTGTGTGTATGATATGTGTGTATGCAATGAATGTATGTGTTATGTATATGTGTTAATTAATGTGTGTATGTGTATATGTGTCTATTTATCTGCATATGTGTGTGTGTACTGCTATGAATGGAACCAAAGGACTTGTACAGCTCTCTTCCTCTGAGCTACAGTCCAACCTTACCTGAGACAGTTAGTATCTAACTCCAGAGAGCCTTTGATGCCCTTGTGACCTAACAAAGGCATTTCTCTTCATCTGTATTGGAAACACTGCCTGCTAGACCCTTCTACTTCCTTAGAATAAACTTGGCCTCTTAGATGAGGGCTATAATACAGAAAGCTCAGAGCTACAGTAAAGTGATAGTTAGGAATGGACTGTGTAGGGTCAAGAATAGATTGCACATTATCTCCATCATCACCCAAAATAGAGGACAAACTGTCTCTTCTTCCTAGCCACACTGTATGGGAAAAGACTTTTAAAATCTCGGGCTGCTGTATGGGATTTCACCTATAGCAAACCATCAGAGAGATGACCAGGGTCAGTCCAGTATTCCCAAGTATAAGATAGGAAAGAGCTGAAGAGAGAAAGTAGGAAAAAACAGCTTTTTAGAAAGTGTATAGACCCAATGAAGCCAAGTAACAAGAAGGGCCCAAGAGAGGATATCTGAATCCCACTCAGAAGGGGAAATAAAATGAATGTCAAAAGTGGATGAAGAAAAGAAACTGGGTGGGAGAGGGTATGGGGAAGAGAACAAGGGGAGGGATCAGAAGGTAAGGGAGAGCAGAGGTGGGAGATGAGAGGGCTGAGAGAGGGAAGGGAAACTGAGGGAGAGGGTATATTTGAGACAAGCTGGAGACCTGCAACTGGGTAGGCTCTTGAGAGGATATGGGGGTAACTCTAGCTGAGACACCTAGCTGCAAGTGGCCACCTCCTAGCCAGGTAGGACTTCTAGTGGAGGGAGGAGGACACCAACCCACCCACAAAACCTTCAACCTAAAATTTACCCTGCCTACAGGATGTGCAGCGATAAAGATGGACCAGAGAAAGAAGGAATGGCCAACCAATGACTAGCCCAACATGAGACCTACCCTATAGGAGAAAGCCAACCCCTGACACTATTAGTGATATTCAGATATGCTTGCAGATAGGAGCCTAGCTCAACTGTGCTCTGAGAGGCTCCATGCAACAGCAGAACAAAACAGATGCTGAACACCACAGCCAAATATTAGGTGGAGCTAGGAGAGTCTTGTGGAGGAGTGTGGGGAGGAAAGAAAGTCCCAGAGGGGCAAGAACCCCTCAAGAAGACCAATAGTGTCAACTAACCTAAGCCCATAGGGGATTACAGAGACTGAAGCACCAACCAAAGAGCATGCATGGATTAGACTTAGGCCCACAAAATGGGCAGCTTGGTCTTCATGTGGGTCCCCTAGCAAATGGATCAAAGGCTGTGTCTGGCAAGGACTCTGTTGTCTGCTTTTAGATCTCTTTCCCCTACCTGTGATGCCTTCCCTGGCCTCAATATAAGAGGATTCCTAAGTCCTGATGCTACTTGATGGGCTGGTGTGTGTGTGTGTGTGTGTGTGTGTGTGAGTGTGTGTGTTTGTAAGGAGGGGTCACTCTTTTTCTGAGGAAATGGGAGGGGGAAAATGGGGAAGAGAATGGGAGGGTGGGACCAGGAGGAAAAGAGGGAGGGGGCTGTGATTGGGATGTAAAATGAATAAATGAATAAATTTATTTTTAAAAAGAAAGAAAGTATGTGGAAGCCAAATAAAACTCATAAACCCAGCCCAGCAAGATAGCACACTCACGGAATCTAGCACACGAGAAATGGAGACAGGAGGATCTGGAGGATGAGGTAACCCTGGGCTACAGAAAGAGTACTACAATTTCAAAGAAACAAGGCTAGGGATGCAGCTCATCAGTAGACTATTTGGCCAGCATGCACCAGAATCTATTAATTCCTTCTGCTGTTCGGCATGGAAACTCATACCTATAATCCAAACCCTTGGAGTTAGAGGCAGGAGGATCAGAAATTCAAGGTCAACCTTGACTACACATTGAGTCTGAGTGCAAGGCCTGCCTGAGATTAATGAGACCCTGCCTCTAAAATAAACCAATGAGATAGACACAAAAGAAGAAAGCATTTTTCAAAAGAAAGATGCAAGTTTCAGCTCCAATATAATCCAGGTAGGAAAGGAAAGGTGGTGTCTGCTTAGAGAGCTGAATAAGCCTCTGAGTAAAACTGGCTTCTTGATCCAAATGGGATTTCAAACATATACCATGTATATGGAATATAGTATAATTAACCCTATTCTCCATCTTCAGCTTCAACAATTACTACTATATTGCCAGCATGTTTCATCTGTATCTCCAAATGAGGTTTTCAGTGTTTGATTTGATCTCTCTAGACATCATATGTCTGTTAGAAACTAAGCCTGTCTATAAGAAGAGTCTGATACATTGTCAGGAGCCCCCCTCTTTCTAACTCTCATCTTAGCACTTAGACTCAGTTCTTTTTATAGGGGCAGTAAGACAACAGGGTCTTGCCTAGACTACCAGATGATCCTCTGCATCAACACCCCCCACCCAGTACTGGGATTATATACGCGTGTAGACCCCATTCTTGATAAAGATCACATACTAAATAAGTGATTAAAAAATACTAAGCACAGCCAGGCATGGTGACACACGCCTTTAATTCTAGCACCCAGGAAACCGAAGAAGGAAGAGCTCTATGAGTTCAAGACCAACCTATCTACATAGGAAATTCCAGGCCAACCAGATCAATGAAGTGGGTCTCTGTCTTTAAAAAAATCATTGATAAGTTAGCAATAAAAATAGAATAATTATAAAGAAATGGTATAGTAACTGTGATGAATTATTTAGTTCTTAGATTTTCTATTTTAGACTGAGGTTGTCCATGGGTAACTGAAACCAGGGAAAGGAATACACAGGATTAGAAAATAATACTCAATATGAGTTTCTCGGGTGAGCCTAGCTCATCCATATGTCCTCATCTAAGAAACCACAGGCTGCCTGCCACCTCCCAGTCATTGATTCAATGGTTTCTTCCCCACCCTATCCCCTTTGGGTCTCAGGTAGTACAGCGGACACACTATCATGGAATGAAATGCCTCTTCAGAATAAGCTTCTTTCCCAAGGACCCTGTGGAGCTGCTGCATCGGGATCCTGCTGCTTTCGAGTACCTATACATCCAGGTAGAGTCTGCTTTGGGGACACAAAGATAGACAAGTGGACAAGCAAGCAGGCAGGCTGTTCTGCCATCACAATGAAGTTGATATGTAAGTTCAACCTTCAGCTTGCTCTGAAGGCCCTTTCCTTTCTTGCTACTATTGTAGTCCATGGTCAAGTTGGCTTGTTTGGTGACTTAAATTTCACCATCAAAAGTACTTGTACACCCCGGAGCCCATCAGTTTTCAGAAACAGCAACCCCAATAACTCTGGTACTTCTACAGAATCCCAAGGTTTAACATGAGCTTTTGGGTTCCATGAACTTTCAATCCCCAATACCTAGGTTCAGTAAGGAGATGGTTCAAACCTCACTCCATCCAGAAACATTGGCCATACTCTGGGACAAGTTATTGAGGCCATACTCTGGGACAAGTTCTGACAGTCAGAAGTGAAGAAAGGATAGACTTCCCTCACCATCGTTTATATATCTGTAAATATAACTTCAATAGGGTACAATGTCTACAATAACATCCAAGAGGCACTCTGTGTCAGCCCTATATGAGAGAAAGACAATGAAGGTGTCACAGAGGAAAAGACATGTATATACTCTTAGCTGTAAAGAATGAATGAATGTTTGATATATACTAAGATAGAAAAGGGGGAGTTATAGTCCAAGCAGGAGCCCTTGCATTTTCAAAGGCATGCTGATGAGAAAACACAAAACACAAGTTATTTATTGCAACTTCATTACAGAGGTAATGTAAGAAACAATAAAAAATTAAATAGGAGAACTGAGAACAGGGAGTGAATGCTTGGTAGGCCATGGGGAATATAGAGATTATTCTGGAAGCTGGGAAATGCTTCATAGAATGTGGGTCCTGAACCAACAGCATCAACAAGAAACTTGTTAGAGATGCAAAATCTTGGTCCTTATCCCAGTGATTTGTTTTAACACATTCAATGAGATTTAAAATAAAATAAAACAACGAATTCCTGTGTGCCTTGAGGAAAACCTTGAACCTCTGCTACTCCTGCCACCATCTTCCAGGTGCTGGGTTTACAGGCAGGCATCACCACATTCAGTTCTCCATGGGAGATTTCTACTCTCCCTGCCAAAGCCTTCGAGACAGTGAAACCACCTCAGGACAGTGGTCCCCTACCCACACATTTGAATTGTCTGGCAGTGGGGAGGGATTGCTCAGTGGTTAAGATCATTGGCTACTCTTCCAGAAGACGTGGGTTCAATTCCCAGCACCTGCATGGTAGTTCACAACTCTCTGTAACTCCAGTTTCTGGGGATCCAAGGCTTAGGCACATATGTGGTATACAAACAATTATGTAGGCAAAACACACATACACATAAAATATTTTTTTAAAGTAGGAGTCTTTTTAAAGGCTTTGATTTGCTGAGTATCCGTAGAGATGGTATCAGTCCTCACATAAGTGAATAAAGTCAGTGCCATGAATTTGGAGATAAGTTTATCTTAGGGCATGTTGGGTTTTAGGTGACCACAGGATATATGTAGCACTTGATGAGAAAAAACAATTCAAGCTTCATCTATCTCTGAGGGTGACACGTGGGACTATGCAATGAGAGACATTGTGGCTGTCCTTCCTGTCCTTTCTGACAACTTAAAATGTTAGGAACATTTCTCATGCTTAAGTTCCTTTGCCAAACCTCTAGGGGGATAATGGGTTGTGTGGTTTAGTTAGTTCACATTTTGTTTACCTTGAATTTCTTCATTCAAACTTCTTGGGATTGCCTTGATTCTAATATTTTAGAATTTGATGACAAGATTGTGGCCAGCATATTTCTCCACTTAGTGATAATATGGACTTCATCTTTCTTTAAAGAAAAAATAGGTTTTTTTTAACTGTGGTCTAATTGGCACATCTTTAAAGTGAACACAATGATAAATTTCACTCAGAGCCATTGCCACAATCAAAATATTGAACGTATCCAATATTCACGAACATTTCCTCATGCTCCTTTGTAACTCATCCCCCGTGCAACCTCTGACTGGCTTTCTATCATTATAGATTTGTTTTCATTTCCAAGAGTTTATGTAAATTAAACCATACAATATGTATCCTTATTTGGATCTGGCTAATTTTCTTCAGTGTAATGATTTTGAGATCCATCCATATTGCTGAAAGTATCAATAGTTCATTTTTTCTTGTTGACTAGTATTCACAGTACCAGAAATTATTACACATGTTGATGGACAGTGTGGGTATTTCCAGATCTGTGCTTTTACAGATGAAACTTCTATGAATAGTCATGTCTAGATCTTTGCATGTATATGTGCTTTCTTTGCTCTTGGGTAAATTAGTTAATAACAGAATGGAGTGTTTAGTTTTCTGAATCAAATTCTAATATTATTTTCCAAAGTGTTTGTACCCATGTAACATTTCCTACCCATAATGTTTGCTGTAGAAGTTCTAGCTTCTCTGGGGTCTTGTTGACTCACGGTTTAGTCAGTCTCTTATTTTTTTCACTCTAGTCATTCTAATAGGGTACAGTAGTACTTCTTTAAGTTTTCCATTTGTGTTTTCCTAATAACTAATGGTGTTTGATAATTTTCTATGTGTTCACTGTTGTGTATCTTCTGTGATGAAATGTCTATCCAAATCATTTGCCTGCGTTTTCACTGGGGTATTTGTTTTCTTATTATCAAGTTTTCAGAATTCTTTATGAATTCTGGAAACAAGCCAGTTCTTGAATATGTTATTTGCAATTATTTCCTCCCAGTCTGTGTCTGGTGTTTTTGGTCTCTAAATAGTGTCTTTCAACAGAGCAGATGTTTGAATTTTGATGAAGTCCAGTTTGTTAATCTTTCCTTGTATGAATAGCATTTCTAGTGTCACATCTAGGAAATAGTGTATCTGTATGTGTTTGTGTTGACATATAGATATACAGTTCTTGAGACCTCACTCATTGAAAAGCCTATTTTTTCCTCACAGAGTTGTCTCTTTTTTTTCTTTTGGTTTATGGTTTCTTGAAGCAGTGTTTCTCTGAGCAGCCTTGGCTGTCCTAGACTCACTTTGTAGATTACACAGGCCTTGAACTCACAGAGATCCACCTGCCTCTGCCTCCCAAGTGCTGGGATTAAAGTCATGCATCATCACTGACCAGTATTTATATCTTTCTTAAAAAGCAGTCTGTATGATTAATAGAACATCTAAATCTGGTAGGATATCAGTTGTCTGTTTATCTGTAGATCTATTTCCAAACCTCTATTTTATTCCTTGATCTATCTATTTATCCCTATGCCAGCAACATATTGTGTTGATAACTAGAGCTATATAATAAGTCTTAAAATCAAGTAGTGTCTTGTCCCCAATTTTGTTCTTCTTTTGAAAAATTGTTTTTTTATTCTAGGTTGTCTGCATTTTTCATAGGAATTGTAGAATCATCCTGATAATTTCTACTAAAAATCTTATATGATTTTGATTGGAATTGTGCAAAATCTGTAGATTAATTAAGAGAGAATTGATATCTTAACAATACTGTCTTCCAGCCCATGAACAAAGTATTTCTGCACTGATTGCGGTCTTTAATTTTCCTCGGCAGTATTTCATAAGTTTTTGGTATATGATTTTTTTCACATATTTTGTCAGATTTATCTCTAATTATTATTCATCTTGGTGCTGTTGTAAATGCTTTTTATATTTGTTTCTACTACTGCTGCTGCTGTTGGTATTTTTGAGACAGTCCAATTCTAACAGGCTACTATTGAACTAGTAAGCCAACTTTTTACCTTAGGCTCCCAAGTACTGTGATTATAGAAATGAGCAACCATACCCAGAAATAACTTAGATTTGTAATTGAAATTCCAATGTTTATTAGTAGCATATAGAAATACATTTTATTGTGATTTTATGCATTGCAACTTAGTTGTACTCAGCAAGTAATTTTAGTAGGTTTTTGTAAGTTCTATATTTTCTATATAGAAAATATTGTGTTGGTTTTCTTTACACCCACTTTCCTTTTTGAATGCAATCTTGATGTTGATGAGATCAACCTAGAACTCACTGTGTAGCACAGGCTGGCCTTCCAATTTTCATGCCTCAGCTCCCAAAGTTCTGGATTTGCAGGCATGAGCCACCACGATTGGCTGAAGTATCCTTTTGTTTTTTGTTGCTGTTGTTTTGTTTTGTTTTTTTGTTTGTTTGTTTGTTTTTCTGTTTTGCTTTGGTTTGATTTTGGTTTTGGTTTTTCAAGACAGGGGATTTCTCTGTGTAGCTTTGGCTGTCTGGACTCGCTTTGTATCGCAAGCTGACTTCAAACTCTCCGTGATCCACCTGCCTCTGCCTCCTCGAGTGCTGGGGTTACAGGCGTACACAGCTCTTTTTACTCTTTCTCTTTGCTTTAGTTATACTACTGTGTCTCCCTAGTCGTACAGCCTATTGTGTCGCAACCTCAAGCAAAGGACAACTGTTAAAATGAAGGTGTAGTCACTGATAGCTAAGGTGCTAACTCTTAGAATTTGGAAGGTTATTATGCACTCGACTATCAGCTACAAGGTATATCCTCTAAGAGAGCATAAGGAATATTGACTCATCGGTATTTTTGTCCTTTTGACTTCAAGGAACAGAATGTCTGCTCCATCCTTGCAATCTACCTCTCGCCCTGGGCTTCTGGATCAGAGCCCCACAGAGAACTTCCCCCAGTGTCTTTCTCTCCTTGTTTTCATCTGGTCTAGTAGAAGAGCCTGATATGGCTAGTGGTTGAGTACAGGACCCTCCTGCAAAAGGTGAGGTGTCCCTTATAACAGAAGAAAGACAGGGAATGATCCAGGTCTCACTTGCACAGTAACCTGGTCCCTTCTGCGCACTGTGTCTTATTGTTGACCTGCCACTAAGAAGAGAGTCTAATATGTGCTGAACCAAGCAAATAGTGTCCCTGTGAGTCAAGACTGCCATGTCATCTCTTCCCATTTCATTTATTCATCATGTCTTGCTGGTAGCAGAGTCTTTTCTGGGGTCCAAGGGCATAGCTGGGGAGTAAAGAGGGAAGGAATGTCTCCTTCAACTCATAGATTTGGTCTGTCCTCTCTCACAGAGTCGGAATGACGTTATCCGAGAACGCTTTGGAATGGACCCCAAGCCAGAGATGCTTTTGGACCTTGCTGCCCTACACATCTATATCACTGTTTCAGCTACTCAGCCTAGTCAGAAGATCACACTCAAGAATGTGGAGTGAGTTGCAAGAGGGCCCTTCTGGAGGGGACAAATAGCCTTGTATAAGAAGGTGCAATTGTTGAGCTGTGCTCTGCTTTTCAAGGTCATAGCCTGTTTTATGGGGGTAAGAATTTGAGTTCCTGGTGTCTAGTCTTTATGCTTTAGTGCTATAGATTTTACTGGGTACAAATGGCCATGGTTTGCCTAACCTTGTCCTTCTCTCTCTTTTTCCTAGTCTCTGTTACTCCACCTTGCCTCTCAAAGTTACCCAGATTCCTTCTGACCATCTCTGTCCCTTGATCCCCCTTTGTCTTTCTTGTTAACCTCTTGCTTTTCTTCTGTTTTTAGGAAGGAGTGGGGCCTAGAGCCCTTTCTTCCCCCCTCCCTCCTGCAGGGGATCAAAGAGAAGAACCTTCGGAAGTCTCTGTCTCAACAACTGAAGGCCCACCAAATGCATCCTTCTAGCAGCACCAAGGTACACAGAGGAAGCCATTGGGCACCATGTTCAAACACTAGAGTCCTCAGAGGGGTCCTGGGTGGTACTCTGGGGATCCTCACCACTTTTTCTGACTTGCATGCACATTCTTTCTCACTCAGGTACATATCTGGCTTGGCGAGGTGTGGGACAGTTATAGAAAGGAGTTTGCTCCAAACCCAAACTTTGCCTAAATTAGGCTAAGCAACACATCACTACAAGCCTCTGTGTCCTCAAAACAAAGGAGTAATGGGGAAGGTCATTCTTGGGATCTTTCACCAATCAGTATCAATTGAGCACCTGCCCTGTGGAAGGTGTTGGCCCCTAAGGGAAGCACACCTTTTCTATGAGAGTGACTGTGCTGCCCCTCACTAGTTTTCTAATCCATCAGCCCTAGGACAGAGAATCTGGGGCTCCTGCTTCACTGTCCTCTGCATTCTAGGACACACCTGTCTTTGCCTCTGACAGGGTTCCTTCCCCACTGGCCCTGCTCCACCGGCTTAGGCTGCTAAGACTTCATCTGCTTTGTGCTTCCTGCGCAAGAGGCTGGAGGATGGTGACAAATACTAGAATCAGCATGCAGATGTAGACGGGAGACACAATCACCCTCATATATGCCACCCATTCCAGATTTTTGAATTACCAACTAGCTTTCCCTTTAAGATGCAAATTTCCCCAGAGAGTTAAGTCATTCCCACATTACTGTGCATGTTTAATCAGATTGTTTTTTTTTTTCGTGGATGAGACCACCAGCACACACCACCATCTCCATAGCAAAGATTTTTTTCCTATGCATTCACAGTGCTCTGCTGAAGAAAGCCTGGCTTTAACCCTTGAGTCAGGCCTCATCAAGTACGGAAAGAAAACTACCATTCCCAACACAAAGCAGCAGGCACTGGTACTCTGGATGTCTTCAGGAGAGACGGGTGCCAAGCCTAGGCTAGGAGAAGAAAAACCAGTAAATTTACTGCCAGCTCTGAGACTTGAAAGATGGACAGATAGGAGCTTGCCTAGATGAATTGCTAGAAGCAATACGAAGAGGAAGACTTTCCTGGGCTAGACGATCTACCATTACAGAATGGGAGTCATGGTAGTGGTGAAAAGAATGCCAGTTCAGCCTGTGCAAAGCTACAGAACATTAGAGACGTGGAGCTGGTGGGGTTAGAGACAGAAGGGAGACTGGGAAGGTTAGCAGGAGCTGGTTCTTGGAGGGCTTTCTGTGTCATAGAAAGTATTTGAGCACAATCTCATAGGCAGCAAGGAATCATAGAGGAGTTTAAGCAGGAAGCAGATGTGATTAAATTTGCTATGTTTTAGGATGCCCGCATTAACAGTAAGTGCAAGTAACAGTGGAAAAGAAGCAGACCCAAAGCCCTGATGTAGGAAGGAAGTCAAAGCAACGTTACAGCACAAAAGAAATGGATAGATCAAGAGGAAAACAGTGGGTAAAATAAACATGATTTGTTGAATCGTGGTCCTCAGATGAGAGGATAAAGGAAGAGTACTGTGTCCCTCTTAGATTTCTTGCTCAGTTGCCCCAGGCATGATGACGGCTAAAGAACAAGCTTGTGGTTGGGGAGAGCACTCAGTATGAAAGCACCAAGTGTGACCCTAAGATGGCATGTGGCAATGTCAATGGGACTCTAAGGATCTGAGGGATCTTAGGAGAGATGCATAGTTTAGGTGGATGTCAGAGGTGGGAGAAAGTGCTAGAATTAATGCAAGAATAAATCGAGTGTATTGATCCTTTAGGCTTGGGGATCAAGAAGTTTGAGGAGGACTTAGAAATGTAGGTGGGATACTGGAGGTGAGAGCCATCCAAACCGGAACTTCCTTCCAGCTTTACCCAGACCTTTCTCATTCCCATGGAGTAGGCTGATGCCTAGTACCTGCCATAGGAAGTTGAGACTCCACCTAGAGGATGTGGCCTTGTTTTTCTGTGCTACTCTGGATGTTTGTTTCAAAGTGAGTTGTTTCCACAGGGCTCCACAATTCAAGCAAAGCTCCAGTACCTTCGAATTCTGAATGAACTTCCGACCTTCACTGGTGTTTTATTCAACACTGTAGGCCTGGTCAGTGGGACAATGGGATGGGGAGAGGGAACAAAGTGTGTGTGTGCATGTGTGTGTCTGTGTGTGTTGGGAGGGTGGGCCAGCCCTTCGTTGGAAGGACAATTAATTCAGTCAGCTCTCATGTTCAAAGCATCCACTGCATCCATGAATTCAACCAACAGCAAATCAAAAATAGTCTAAAAAGTGTGTTGGTACTGACCATGTATAGACATTTTTTCTTGTCGTTATTATCTAGACATTACAGTATAAAAATTATTTACACAATTTTTTGTGCTGTGTTAGGTAGTATAGGTAATCTTGAGGTGATTTCAGGCATACATTTGAGTCAGATGTGATGTTGCATGCTTGTAATCCCAGCACTCTAGAGGCTAAAGAACAGGGTCACAAGTTCAAGGTCAAAGCCATTCTGAGATATGTAAGACATTGTCTCAAAAGTACACAATAATGTATTTGCAGACGATATGCAAATACCATACCATTTTATATAAGGGACTAACCACCCATAGATTTTGACATCTACAGCAGAGTCCTGAAACCAATCCCCTGTAGATAATGAAGGCCAACTACATCTGCTTTCAATGACCCTTATCAATCCCTTTGTGTCCTGCCCCCCTCCCCTTTTCCTATATTCCAGAGTTTGACAACCCTTGTCCATAAAGGGCCAAATAAAAACATATTTTTGGCTTTTAGTAATGGATCAAATGGATACCTGTAGCAGCCAGTCAGCCTTGTTGTCATAGCATGAAAACAACTACAATGTATTAATGGATGGGTGTTGCACTGTGCCATTAACTATTTAAAGGCAGAGAAATTTGAATTTTATAGAATTTTCATGTGTCAGAAATATGGTTTTTTTCTTCTTTCCAACGTTTTAAAATGTTTTGAAAAATTTTTTTTAATCATTGGGACATGTGAAACAGGTGATGGACCATATTTGGCCAACTGACCGCAGTGTACTAACCCCTGTTCTATTTCTGTGCCCTTACATATAAATAAATACTTCCACAATTCCTGGTTTCCTCAGTCCACATACTGCTCCCTGCCTACCCAGCACCTGAGCTGTACATCAATGCTCTGGGGCAGGGCTCAGCTGGCACCATCCCTAAGTCTTCTCCAGTCTATCTGACCCTGGTAAAAAAAGAAATTCAAATCATCTTACTGATTGGCTCCAGGTGCTTGTTATGCCCTGTAGGATATGCTGTCGAGGTGGCATGGTACACTGGAAAAAATCTGTTAGGCAGACATAAGAGGTTCCCAGGGTGATGCTAATAGAAGGGAGTGGGCCAGCAGAAGGCCCAGGTTTGATGGCTTCAAGAAGTTTGTCAGCTCTATTTAAGAGAATCCAGTCTGTCAGACCTATAAGCAGCCATTTGTATACTGGAATTTGTAGAACACTGAAAAGTCCCCGGCTCTTCCATTCATAATACCCTCAAATCTCTCTTTCACCGTCCAGCCATTTTTCAAATGCCTACCCCTTTGAGTCAAGGCTGCTGGAACACCTACTAACGTGTAAATCTAGGGAACCCTTCATTAAGCACCTAAACAACCATGAATGCCTTAGGCAATGGGTGAGAAGTGAAAGCTGGTGGAGGGTGGGTAAAAGCCAGACATAATACTGCCTAGTCAGGCAAAAACACTGGATAAAAGCTTTCGATGGCTTTTGTAGCAGCTGTAGGAAGTAGCTCGGAGCTTGATAAGGGAAAATTCTCCAAAGAAGTTCACCTACCTTACAATTTTGTTAGAGCCAGACTTGCTGCTTCTCACCTAACTCACTGCTGTAGCTAAGGTGTGATTTAGGCTAATGACCTAGAATCCTGAGCCGGGTATCTCTCCTCCCTTCCATAATTCCTCACACACCCCAGAAGAACCAATAATGTTTTCTCTTTCTCACTGCCTCTTCTGCCTGGACCTTCTCTCCACTTGTATTTGTGGATGTTATCTGCCTGGCACATTTGGACACTAGGACGAGAAGCAGTCAGCCACCACTCTACTGGTGGGACCCCGTCACGGCATCAGCCATGTTATTGACCTCAAAACCAACCTCACCACTGTGCTCTCTGAGTTCAGCAAGATCAGCAAGGTCCAGCTGTTCCGGGAGAATCAGGGAGTGGCCCGAGTGGAGACCAGTATCATGGATGCCAAGGTGAGCCCTGCTTTGAGGTGCTGCTTCTTTCCAGGAACAGCTCTGGGGGACAAGGAAAGAGAACTGGAGCATGTGAAGTAAGGCACAGAGATTCTGGGTGCTTTCTCCCTAGAACTCCTTGTTTTCATCTCTCCATTCTTCATCATCTAGGACTTAGACTACCTTAGAAGATAGTCAGCATGTCTTAGTTACTGTTCTATTGCTGCCATTAGACACCATGATCAAGACAACATAGAAAAGAATGCATTTATTTGGGATTTACAGTTTTAGAGGGTAAGAGACCATGACCATCATGGCATGGAGCATGAAGCAGGGATAGTAGCTGAGAGCTCACATCCTAAGACACAAGTACAAGGAGGAGAGAGGTAAGTGAGAATGGTGTGAGCTTTTAAAACTTCAAAATCCACCCCTAGTGACACATCTCCTCCAAGAAGGCTATACCTTATAATCCTTCACAAACAGGACTATCAATTAGAGATGACCAAGTATTCAAACATATGATCCTATGGGGACCACTCCCATTTAAACTACCACACAATACTATGTAAGGCTCGACAAGTGTCAGGTCAACCTGAGTCAGTACTCCACAGAGAACTGGAGCACCGTGTGCTACCCTAGTCATAATTTCACAAGTATTCTTAGTAGAGAAAACCACAGCACACACAGAAATTTGAATTGAAGGATATCATGGTAGTTTGTGCTTGCAATCCCAGTATTCAAAAGGCTGAAGCAGTAGTATCACTGCCTCCATAGTGACTCCAAACCCAGCCTAGGCTACATAGCCAGCTCAAAAAAAAAGGAAAAAGATAAATTCATATAGGTGGGTATGGTGCTGCATACCTGTCTATAGTCATAGCCATTTCGTAGGCCAAGAGAAAGATTAAAAGAGGTCAGCCACCCCTCCACAGCATGCTTTGTCTACATAGGGAGGGAGTCCATGTCTCAAAATGTTTGTATGCACTCAGTGTGTACAGGTATATGTGCACATGCAAGCGGAGTCAAGTGATATCTTCCTCAATTGCTCCCTACCTTACTGTTTGAGGTAGAGTCTCTTACTGAACAGCTTGCCTCATCAGCTAGACTGCCTGGCCATCAAGGCCCAGAGATCCTCCTGTCTTTGCCTTCCCAGCACTTAGATTGCAGGTGCACTGCTACCGCACAGTGTTTGTTTAAATGGATGCTGGGGATGGAACTTAGGTCCTCATGCTTGCACTAAGCCATCTTCCCAGCTCTTGGGGGTGGGTATTTCTGGCTGGTGAGGAAGCTCAATAATGGAGCACTTGACTAGAATGGGCAAGGCCCTAGTTCCATCCCTAGCACTGCAGAAAAAAATAGAGAGAAAGAAAGAAAGAAAGAAAGAAAGAAAGAAAGAAAGAAAGAAAGAAAGAAAGAAAGAAAGAAAGAAAGAAAGAGAAAGAGAGAAAAAGGAAAGAAAAGAAAAAGAAAGGAAAAAATCACACTCACAAGGAACTTCAAGATAAATGAAGCAGCCTTAGAGAATCTGGCCACCCTAGACCCTGCCAGTCTGAATCAGAGATTAAAGAAATGAATGCCTTAACCCACCTCTGCCCATCCCACGTGAATATCAGTTGAGGAGCACGGGTTTGAGCTATGGAAGAGGAATGTCTGAGCATGGACTCAGACGGTCTGGAGAGCATAGGAATAATCAGAGGCAACTTCTCTTTTCATCTCCCAGAGCCCATCTCTCCTAGATCCTTAGAGCCTTCCCCATAGATCAACACCTTCAGACTGGCAAGCAGCTGTCGCTGCTTGTGCAAATCTGACAGCCATGGTCAGCCACCTCCTCCACGGAGGTCCTGTTTGAATACAGTGACCAGTGTGGGCTGGGGGCAGGCCTGTCTGCTAGCTGGTAGAGACATTCAGGAGAAGGTACAGTTTTCACCTCTTTTCTTTCCGGTTTTTTTCTTTTTTTCCCATTAATTACAGTTTATTCACCTTGTATGCCAGTTGTAGCCCCCCTTCCCCATCCCCTTCCTATCCCATCCTCCCTCCTTCTTCTCCTATGCCACTCCACCAGTCCAATGATAGAGTTGATCCTCCTCCCCTTCCATCTGGACCATAGTCTATCATGTCTCATCAGGACTGGCTTCTTTGTCGTCCTCTGTTTCACGTCTTAAAGGATTTCCCAAGAGGACACGTTGTTAACAGATTAAAAGGTAGAGTGTTTGCTGTTTCTAAGAAGAATCAATTATTTATTTTTGTGTTTGTAAAACCCGGGAAGCCTTAATATGTTAATTTTTCCACCTGTGATTCACAGGATTCCCATTGTCTTGGGAACCTGTCTGGTGCTAATGTTTAGTTGGCTTGTGACCACTTTCACAACCATTTGGTTTCTACTCTTCAGAGGTTGTTAGGTAAAAAGACAGATGAACTGGTAAGGAAAGGAGAGAAGACAGGGCATGCAGGGGAAGTGTGGCTCACAGAGGTATAGATGAGGTTTAAAACAGAGAAACAGAGTTCAGCTTTTATTTTCAGCCCTCAGTCCATGAGTGAATTTTCCACATGTAGCACAATAAAAATTCCACAAGAGGTTTTAAAAAATAAAGACACCTGGACCCTACTATGAAAACTGACAGTTTTTATTTTTGAGACAGGGCTTCTCTGTATAACAGCCCTGACTGTTTTGGAACTTGCTCTGTAAACCAGGCTGGCCTTGAACTCAGAGATCTGCCTGCCTCTACTTTCAAAGTACTGGAATTAAAGGTGTGTGAGTGTTTGTGTGTGTGTGTGTGTGTGTGTGTGTATGTGTGACCACTACTCAGCAAAAGCTGATGATTTCACTGGGCTTCAGGATTTATTCAATTGTTTTCATTTTCTCCAAATGATTTTATAATACAACGAATTTGAGTGATCATAGGCTGAAGACCTACCTATATGACCAGAGGTCTGGGAGGAAAGAGGCCAAGCCAGGGTCAGTATGTGTCCCCTGAGTAAGGAGCAATCTGCTTATTTGTAGAAGGGATCCCCTCATAGCCATGAGCATGAATGAACATTTTGGAGGAACTACATTCTTATGGGGTGGCTAGGATCACAAATACACATGACCCACTTTGACCCAGCATCAGAATCCACATAACTCCAGAATCACATGAGGTTTACCCTTTCAGGGAAGCCACACATGCATGCGTGCACACACAAACAAATACATGCAAATAAATACAAAACTAAAATAAATATCTTCCTTAAAAAAGCAGTATGAAGTAAATGTCATAGATAAATGAGGTATATGGAATATGGAATGAAAAGAACAAGAAGGAGTTAACTAAAACTAGCATTCTCAAGAGGCTGTTTTTAAGCTGGATCTTGAAGTGATAGGCATGAATTAGCAGAGAGAAGTGGGATGTGTTCAAAGGCAAGGAGCAAGCACTGAAATAAGCAAACCATATGTGCAGGTCGATAAGCATAGTTGTTTGGCTGGAGAAGAAAATAAGGAGAGGAGAGACTGGAGAGATTAGGCAAGTGCAGAACAAGTCCATTAAAAGCCTCCCAGGCCAGTTTGAGGACTTTAGATTCAATGTGGTTGATTAGTAGGGATGCACTGTAGGTCCTTGAGCAGAAGGGTAACAGAATGAAAGCTGATTTGGACCAGCATGAATGACAAGTAGAAGCAAGACAACTGTGAAGCCAAGGAGTAGTTGTGAAACAAGTGATGGGCATGGGTGGCCCCCTCCTGTGTAGTATGCAATGCATGTGTTTTCTTATTCCCACCCCTATTGCCTACTGCACATATCCAATGTAAGGGAAAGGAAAGTGTTCAGTGTAAAGAACTCAGAGCAGAGCTGGGCACGGTGGCACATACCTTTAGTCTCAGCAGTCGGGGAGGCAGAGGCAAGCAGGTCTCTATGAGTTCAAAGCCAGCCTGGTCTACAGAGTGAGTCTGGGACAGTCTTGGCTTGAGAAAGGAAGGAATGGGGGAGAGGGAGAGAGAGAGAGAGAGAGAGAGAGAGAGAGAGAGAGAGAGAAACTCCAGCAGATCATGAGCAGGTGGTGAGATAACACTGCCTTTTGGGATAAATAAATTGTACTGGTGAGTAGATGGGCTAAAAGTTTGCAGTTTAGGAATAAGCTGTTGCCAATGGTCAGGTAGATGATATGAGTGCTCAAGGGTCTAACCAAGTGATATGGGGTTCAGTTAGAGCCTATTAAGAACAACTAACAAAACGCAAAAGAAAATTTCAGTCAAAGTATCCACTCTGTGTCATCGTCATCATTGTTATAGGTGGTGGTAGGATTTTCCATATACACTAGGTAGAATAATCCCTTCCTAAATGTGTCTGTTCCATAATCCTCATAAGCTGTGAATATTCTATGACACAATGGAATAAAAACTGCAGATGTAATTAAGATTGCTAATCAACTGACCTTAGAATAGGGATATTAGTATGAATTATTCAAGTGGAATTAATGTAGTCAATAGAGTTGGTGTACGTGAAACAGAATCTGGGGATAAAATTGGGGAGATTTGATGAGAGGACTCAGCTCACTCTTGCTGGTCTTGATAAGAGAAAAAGCCAAGGATGCAAGACCAAGCAGTGTGGGTGACTTCCAAGACCAGGGAAGGCAAGGAAAATAGATTCAACTCTCAACTACCAAAAGTGACACAGAAAGTCTTGCACTTGATTTTTAACCCAGCAATACTTGTATCAGACCTCTAACGCCCAAGGATGTAAAGGAATAGATGTATATTATTTAAGCTACTAAATTTCAGTCATGCATTAGAGTGACAATAAGAAATTAATGCCATGAAAATTTTAAAATAGCAAGTAGTCATATACTACATTTTTCTTCTTGGCTTCCATCCCTTCCTTTCTGTCTCTTTTGAGACAGAGTATCATGAATCTCAGGCTGGCTTCAAACTTGCTATACAAGTGGGATAACAAGAAGCCCATGAAGTCATGATTTTCCTGCCTCCACCTCCCAAGTGCTGTGATTACAGGTGTGTGCCACCATGCATAGTTTATGTCACCACACCCAGAGATTTGTGTATTGTAGGCAAGTTTTATGCACTCTACTAACTGAGCTACATGCCCAACTTTCTTACAGTATAATAAAGATATTATTTAATTGCTAAGCATGCCGCTTGTAGCCAGCTTTTGTTACCGAAAAGCATCAGTGATGTCTGCTGAGTGGGTTACTAATCCATACTCAAAGAAATTTAATCTGCAACATTTAATCTATTTCCACATGAGCATGAAGGACGAATGACAACATCATACAAATAGCTTGGTTGGAGTATAGACACCACGGTAGTACACAAATGCACTGATTAGAGTTTAAAAGAACTGGTTGTAGTTGTGCATGATAATGAATGCCTAGAATCCCAGTATTTTGGGATGGAGTATTATAATGCAGGGAGATCAGGAACTTAAGGCCAGCCTAGGTTGTATAGGGAGGCCTTAGCTCAAAAAAAAGGGGGAAGGCCAAGTGAGATGGCTCAGCAGGTAAAGAAGCTTTTGGCCAAATCCCGGGGACCTGAATTTAATCCCCAGATCTCATATAATGGAAGAAGATAATGATCTCCTATAAGCTTTCCTCTGACCTCCACACTCATGCTCTGGCACACATAGAGAGAGACACATGCATACAGAATAAATAAATGTAAAATAAACAAACAGGAGAGAATTTGGTTGTAAGATCAGTACACTAATACACATGGAACCTTCAATTGCAGCTGCCTGAATTTCCTTAGCAGAGGACATGGAAGTTAGTAATCAAACTTGGCCCATTTTCTCCTAGATATCCCACTCTGACCTAAGAATTTGGGGGGAGGTTCTGCTAAAACAGGTTATTCACTTGAAGCAGTTCTTCTCAACCATAAGAATTATGCCCAAAGATTTTTGTTGTTGTTGTTCTTGAAACAGGTACTCATATAATCCGTTCTGGCCTCAAAGGATGACCTTAAACTTTTGATTCTCCTTCCTCCACCATCCCAAATGATGGCATCACAGGCATGTCTTCTCCCCAACACCTGGATCATGTGTAAAGATGCAAAATCACTGGGTGCTTCTGCTGTTCCTCCCATACCTTTTTTTTTTTTTTTTGGTTGTGTTTTGTTTTTGTTTTTGGTTGTTTTTTGGTTTATCAAGACAGGGTTTCTCTGGGTAGCCTTGGCTGTCCTGGACTCACTTTGTAGATCAGGCTAGCCTCAGATATCCACCTGGCTCTGTCTCCCTGAGTAGTGGGATTAAAGGCATGCACCACTACACTAGGCTTCTCCCATACCATTTAAATCAGCATTTGTAGGGGTAGATGCAGGTATAGCTAAGTCTTTTCAGACTCCTGGGTGATTCTACTGTACAGCTAGCTTCAGAACCGTTGCTTTAAAGTGGTATTCTGCCTCACCCCAAGTTGTCTGGCTATGCCCAATTAGCCTTCCCTGGTGTTATGGAGGAAAGAACTCAAATGGACTAGTCCCCTGAGGGACCAATCAAAGACCTCCATCTGGTATCCTTGCATCTCCAGGCCTTGGCTTCCTACCTTTTTCCTCTTGTCAGAGACGTTGGGGTGAGCCAACTTTATACCAGGGAACCCCAGGAAGGAGCTACAGCTGGAGCATGTCAAATTAATCCCTGTTGTCGCTTCTCCTGGCTGGGTCATGCATTAAACTCCATCCTCCTTATCTCATTTTCCACTTGAAGATGGCCTAGGCCTATTTAGTTGCAGTTTTCCCTCTGCTTACTTGTTCACAGTGGAGAGAACATGAGGTAGTGTTCACATATTGTTCTCCAAGAGACAACAGACTGAAACAGGCACTGCTGGGCCATTACCATATTCGTTATGCACGTGAATAAGGTCAAAAAACCAAAACAAACCAACCAAACAAAACATCATCAAAGGAATGTCCCTTGGGATCTTTTGCGGCGTAGCATGTCTCCCATTCTCCTGCTTGAGCTTTATTGCTCTAGTGTTTTGTGTATGGACAAGTGTTACATGAGGCACCATGATCATTAAAATCCTACTTAAGGTAAATGGTTGTTTCTGAACTTTTCTAAGAAACCTATCCAACCTCTGCCTGCCTTCCCTTAATTGGATTTTTACCCCTGTTGGCAAAAAGCTCATCTGTGTTTCTTTCACAAGCCATGTTTAGCCCATATTGGGGCCAAGTTGGCTACTTGGAAGAAAAGCTATCTAATTTGATGGGCTATGCTGTCCTGAGCCACCTGTTAACGTCATTGGCCTTCTTAGAGTACAAGATTTTGCCTTCTTGCTGTTTTATTGATGATACTGGACTACATGGGGGTAAGGAGAGACTGAAGAGAAGTCAGTTAAGCCAGTCAGTCAGATTCCAGTCAGTAATTCTTCCCATAGCTAGCCAACTCACCAGTCAGGTATCTAAACAATCAAAATGTGAGACTATGGCATTCTTGCTACCCTGCAGCCAGTTTGTCAGGCAGGGTCAGCCAGTACAATAGTCTGTCCATCTGTCAATCAGCCACTCAGCCTAGGCATTGGGCAAATAGTACTATAATCTAATTGTCAGCCAATGCTATTTCCTCAAAGAAGCTTCTTCTAGCTTCTGAAACCAAATGTCACATACATATACATTCATGACCATGCACACATTGCTCTAAGACAGTCTACATTCTGGTAGCTCTTTAATTTCCCTTTGTAGTTCTTATCACACCTTGTGGTCATATTTGTTTCTGAGATTATTTTGCATATGATCTATTGCCCACTACATTGTAAGCTCCACAGAGGCTGGGACCAGTGGTTCTATTCTGGAATGAGTGGCTATAACTGTCAGCTGCTCTTGCTTGTCAGGAAGTGGCTCATCATGTGTTACAGCTTGCTAGGTGGACAAGGAAGAACACAGGAACACTTTAGCTAGAGGGAGCAGCACTGTTAAGGAATGGATGAAATAGCTTGGCAACCTAAATTATATGCCATTGTTTGAACATAAGGTGAGGGGTAGTGATATGGGAGGAGGGCATAATCCAAGCAAGACACATATGGTTGAAGAGGTATGATCCATGTAGTACGAAGATATAGGATCCATGTGTAGGAAGATGTAGGTCCAGATCCTGAAGGGCCTTGCAAGCTGTTGTAGGGCAGTTGTGTTGAATCACCATTGACAGTGAAAAGTTACAATAAGAGTTGTGGATTAGAAAGATCCCTCAAGTAGAAAAGGGAAGTGAAACAGGAAGATACAGGAGCAGAAAAGCCAATTAGGGGGCTACTGGAGGTCCCTTTCCGAATTATAACATGTCACAAGTTGTATGACAAAACATACCCACAGATAAAGCAACTTGAGACCAAAGACACAAGGACCCACAGGCTGAGATCCTCCCCATCCCATGTCTCAGCATTAGCACATATCTTAGGAAGTATGGAGCAGTCAGTGGGATCCTAAAATAAAGCCAGAGCAGCAGAAATTATCATGATGTTCATGAATGCCCTGAGGCACACCTACTGAATCTTGTGTCCTCCCAGTAATAATGGCAGCATCCACACCTCTACACTTCTTTCTGTTATAGATGACAAGATGAGCCCCCCTGTCCCATTCGACCCTTTTGTCTATCTGTCCTATGTAAGGCTAACCATTCTGTTGTGACTGAGAAGTTTCCATTAACATGCATCACCAGTGTGTCTTCCTAATAATGACTGGATAACATTTAATCCATGGCTCATCTCCTACTGGAGAAAAGAGTGATTGCTCCTCAATGTGTATAGACTATTACTTTTTCCTTCTTATGTCATTTCATGAATGTAATAAAAGCATAATTGTTCCTTCAGTGACAATCGAAATGCCTTACTAAGGGATATTCAAAAACTATTTAATGAATCAAACTGGGTTTGGTGGCACTCTCGAGGCGGGGGCCAGATGATTGCTAAAGTGTGGGATCAGTATGGGCTATATAGTATAAGCCAACCTAGACTACTAGATGAGACCTAGTCTCAAAAACAAAACAAAACAAAACAACAACAACAAAATGGTATTTGACTCATGGCACTATATGTGTTTTGAGAAAAGGAAGGAGCTCAAGGGGAAATAAAATGAAATACTGATTCAAGAACCCCAATACAAAGGTAAAAGATGATCTGCCATGGGGAAGAATCAAGGATTGTGAGATGAAGCCTGGAGCCTACATAAGGTAGAAAAGTACACAAGAAAACCCAGCTAAAGAACACTACATACAAAATTGAAAAGATGTCTCGGTGGTTAAGGGCCCTTCATGGTCTTCCAGAGGACCTGAGTTCATTTCCCAGCACCCTCATCAGGTAGCCCACACAACCTGTAACTCCAGCTCCAGGGGATCTGACACTTCAGAGATATGCATCTTAGCATTCATGCAGAACCATAGCCATAAATAAACAAAAAATAAGGAGACCAATGGAAAAATGGCCAGAGATAACCAAAACACAGTGTCATCTCACAGAAACAGAAGCCATGAGGAGCCTGTTGAAAGGAGAACGTAATCACTGTTGACAAAATCATCAAGGTTAATGAGAAGCTGGGGGGAAAGGATCATGATTTCCAGGCCAGCCTGGGCTGCATAGTGAAATCTTCTCTCAAAACAAAAAAAAAAAATGTGCATGTTCATCCATGGTTATACATGCCTATTATGCCAGCACTTGGGAATCTGAGGTATGAGAACTACCAGGATTTTGAGGCTAGCCTGGGCTAATTAGCAAAACAATGTCTCAACAAACAAAAGGTGTGGTGGTGCATGCCTTTATTCCCAACACTCAGGGAAGCAGAAGCAGGTAGATCTCTGTGAGTTTGAAGCCAGCCAGGTCTACACTTCAAGTCCAGGACAGCCAAAGCTACAAAGAGAAACCCTGTCTTGAAAAAAATAAAAAGAAGAAGAAGAAGAAGAAGAAGAAGAAGAAGAAGAAGAAGAAGAAGAAGAAGAAGAAGAAGAAGAAGAAGAAGAAGAAGAAGCGTGTTGAATAGATCAAACTATGCCCTGTAAGCTGAATTTAACCTACCACCTGCCCCGATAAATATTTGTTAAAACACAGTCCCAGCCATTTATTTAGCTTACAGATTATCTACAGCTATTTTCACACTATGGTGCCAGTAGTGTTATATTTACTCTCTACCCCTAAAAAAATACACAAAATAGGGTGTGGTGGTAGAAGCCTATATTCCTAGCTTTTAGGAGGCTGGGGTAAGGATCTCAATTCAGAAACAAGTTAGAGTTATGATCCTGTATCAGTGATACATACAAATTGGCTGGAGACATGGCTCAGCAGTGAAGAGCTCTGGCTGCTCTTCCAGAGGACCTAGGTTTGATTCTCAGCACCTACATGACAGCTTAAAATCATTCATAATGAGTTTATGCTGTGCGAGGGGATCCAATGCCCTCTTCCATTCTCTCAAGGACACCGGGCAAGCATGTGGTGCAACAATATGCATGCAAGCAAAACACACACACACATAGAAAAGGAAAAATCAAAATAAATCAATAACTGCAACATAAAAACAAGTGCTGACCTCTGGTTTGAATGGACTAGCGTATGTCCAGCTGAATTTATACAGTGGGTCCCTGAGAACTAGCAAAAAAAAAAAAAAAAAAAGACTGATCTGACTTCAACTACCAGCCAAACTAGTTTGGATTCAGAATTGTTCTTGAGGTGATAGTAACAGGCAAAGGCAGATAATCTAGTTGATGACTGGGTTTTATCGAGTGTTCATAAGGCCTTTCATTTTCACTGTTTCTAATCATCTCCCTCCTGGAGTGCTCAGTCACTTCCTAACTGAGTAGAGAAGGGACGTTCCCTCTTGATTCTTCTGTACTTTTATTTTGTGGTGCTGGAAATCATACCTAAGGCCTTACTCATGTTAGGCAAGCATTCTACTACTGAGCCATAGCCCCAGTTTGAAACAGGGTTTACTGTAGCCCATGCTGCCTTTAGACTCACTAGGTATCCAAAGGTGACCTTGAACTTCTGATCTTTCTGCCTTTACCTCCAAACACTAGAATGATGGGCTACACCTCGACTGGCTTTCTATTAGTTCTTAGTAAAGTCCTCCGGTGCTCCAAGGTCACAGTTACTCCTACTTACATATTCCCCTCACTTCAATTTGATCCAACATATTCAAGCGACACTTTTAAAATGATAGAAGAGATGTGAAGAAGGTTATTATTTTATTCATCATCATAGTAATGTCTGAAACAGTTAAGCAGTTAACTCCAGGATTGGCCAACAAACTGTGATAATATTTCCCAAAGTGGGTTTTAAAACAGCAATAATGGGGGCCAGAGAAGTAGTTTGATAGTAGAATGCTTCCCTAGAGTGCACAAGGGCCTAGATTCCATCTCTAGCACTGAAAAGTTGTGAGATTTTTCTGTAAAGAATGGATTGTTGGGGTCAATAAATTTGGGATACGAAAATCTTTGATGTTTCATGGAGTATATTAGCTAATATATCATAGGATTTGAAAATTCACATAGCAAAATTATCTGTATACATTGTTTAACCCACCACCCTTAACTCCAGACCAAGGGGCTCTTTTAAGAAACATCAATAAACAGCCAGGCAGTGGTGGCACACACCTTTAATCCCAGCATTTGGAAGGCAGAGGCAGGCCTCTATGAGTTCAAGGCCGGCCTGGTCTACAGAGTGACTTCCAGGACAGCCAGGGCGACACAGAGAAACCCTGCCTTGAAAGACAAAAACAAAAACAAAACAAAACATACCCCCAAAATAAAAGAAAAAAGAATAAGAAACACCAATAAGAAAGAAAGAAAAAGAAACACCAATAAGGGACTGGAGAGATTGCTCAGTGGTTAAGAGCACTGGCTGTTTTTTCAGAAGTCCTGAGTTCAATTCCCGGCAAACACATGACAACTCATGACTCTTTATCATAGGATCTGATGCCCTCTTCTGGTGTGCAGATGTCAATACAAGCAAAGCACCCATATACATAAATCAATCTCTTTGAAAAATATCAATACACTGGCACAGCGGTTCGTGCATGTCCTTCCAGCACTTGAAAACAGAAGGATTGCTAAGGCCAGCCAGGGATACAAAGTGGATTCGAGGCTAACCAGAGCTACAGAGTGAAAATTCTATGTCAAAAAGAGAAAGGAAGGAAGGAAGGAAGGAAGGAAGGAAGGAAGGAAGGAAGGAAGGAAGGAAGGAAGGAAAAGAAAAAGATAAAAGGAAAGAAAAGAAAAATCAGAGGCCTTTTCCATGCCTGCCACTTTGGAAAATTCAGAAAATAGAAGGGAGACCAGGAAGGTCTAAGCAAGGTTTGGACCAGAAAGGTTTTGTCCCTAAAGTTACAATTAGGACTCCATTCTATGGAATGTTGTGTCTAGACAGCTAGTTAGGATTTTGTAGGGACATATGGAGAGGAGCAAAGGATATTGCATGTAGCCAAAGTGCTTTCATTCAAGGATATTCCAGACAATCCCTCAGCTTTGCCTAGATTCCCAGCTTCACCTCTACTCTCCCAGCTGGCCCACACATCTGCTGAGCTCTGACAAAAGCAAATACAGCCACATAGCAGTCACATGATGTTACATAATTTTAAGTCTTTTTTCAGTAAAGGTGGTTCATTAAATGTGTGTGTAAAGGTTTATTTAATGCTGATGCCAGAGAAGCATTTACTACAGAGGAATGTCCACATCAGAGGAAACTGCCTGGCTATGGACTTCAAGTAGAGTTTGGAATGCATGGTTCCTGTAATTATTCAAGGCATCTTTTCTTTGTTAATGTCCTCCCAAAAATGCCCTTTTCCTGCCTTCTCATGCCTTTATGTTTTGAACCATCCCTTCCACAGCCTCTGGTGCTGTTGATGGAGTGGCCTGAAGCTACCAATTTTGCCTGCCTGATTGCGGGGTACTGCCGCCTTCTCCTGGATTCCAGGAAGATGGTCTTCTCCAGGCCTGCCAGCCAGCCTCTTCCACCTCCAATGATAAAGACAGGTAAGCTCAGCCTCTGCTGTTGGTGTGCCTGAGACCCTCTGTACTCTGAAGGCATGGAAGGAGGGGCTCCACCATCCTCCTGCTCGGCCTGTGCTGAGCAACAGTGCCAACCTGTTTACCAGCATCTAGAACTGTAGCACACACCGTACAAACACATCTCACTGGCATGCACATATAGCATTCACATGTACCTTGTTCTGCAAGGATGCCTATGGCAACACACTCTGTTTGAGTCAGTGGATGTATGCAAGATGACAGTAGCAATAGCGTGATAGAGCCAATTAAAGAATTGCATTGGTCAGGTAGGATAGCACATACTTGTAATGGCCAGCTACCAACGAGATAGAGGCAGAAAGAGTTTGAGGCCAGCCAAAGCTACATAGGAAAAAAAAAAACTTTTCTCCAAAGGATTATATTGACTCTAAGGCAGAGCTTTGATGATCTAGGAGAGATTTCTTCCTGTTCTGGCTCCGTTGAAGTAAGGTTAACATTAAAATAAAACCTTCCTTTTAGTTCATCATATTGGAGATTGACAGAAGTGTCTGAAATTTGAAGTCACTGAAGGCTGGGCATAGGAGGAAACAGCATTCCCCAAAAAAGGTTTGGAAATAGAAGGGAAGGCCAGTAAAGAGCAAATGCAGCCTTCAAGGAGAAAGCTTCCCAGTTAGCCTACCATGTTCTGATAGTGGTACAAACAGAGGCCTTGAAAAATAAAAATAAAAAGCTGTCCAGCCTGGGTGCTCCTGCCTAGAGGGTGACAGAGAGGAGAGCTTAATCATCAGGTTGACTTATACACAGTATGCCTTCCTAGTCCAAGCATCACAGACAGAATGGGAAGAGCACTTAAGATTCACCCTTGTCATAAACTGAACACATAAACATAAAGTGATCCAATTGCTCTTGCCACTTGACTATTACTAAACCTTCAAGACTTTCTTGCTTTCAGGTCACTGCACCTTATGGGGATCATGGTATCTGAGTAGTAGTAGAAACACAGTTCTGGCAGATGACCCAGCACCTAGAGAGTTGAGTTTGCCCATTTTAAGCATTGTTCTTTATCATGAACCAGTCAATTGCATACACAGCAAGCCCAACTTTCAAGCTCATATCACTGTTCACAGCAAGTGATAAGCAGTTCATCTCATGAAGATATTGAAAAGGATTTGTAGTGTTAAAAGAAAGAGTGTCTGCATAGTAAGACTTCCAATGACTAACTCGAAGAGGTCGATGTGCTTTGCAAACCTTTAGGTGGTGAAATATTGGGGAAAAAAAAACATCATTAGCATTCTCAGTGTCACCTGTGGTCCTCCTCTGGCTGATCACACCCAAGTAAATTGTACCTCTTACTGAGCAGGAGGATGGGGGGAGAACAAAGAGAGGGCAGATGGATGAACCTATAGCCATTCAAGGAAGGACCAGGTGGAACAGTGAGAGCTATTTGGGTGTCAGTTCTGAGAGGGCAGTAGGCAGTAGGCAGGGTTATATAGTCCCACTCGGTGGGACAGTTATCTGCCATGCCATCAGCACCCTAGTCAATTCTGGTTGCAAGTATCCCACTTATAAAGATTGTGGCACCAAGTCCCAAGACATGGGCTACATGCGTTCCTGCAACCTCACGGAACACTTTTCACATGGCTTCCCTGTTGCTTTCTCAAAATTAGGTCTGTTTTATTAAATTTCCTCGGAAATAGGCATGACTTACACATCCTTCTCCAAGTCTCCAATTTCCCAAAAGGTTCCTTGCACACCTTCAGCATGGAAGGAGCTCAGTGCTCACCAGGAAAATGGGTCTCTGTCTCCATTTATGAACCAAATGGGCCAGTGTGTCTTCAAGACTAGGAAGGAACTGTTTATACTGTTGCTGTTTATACTGTTTCTGCTTAGGATGGAAACAATCAGCTCAGAGGCAAAGCAGATAGAAAATGCTGTGTTTCTCTTTCCTCTTCTAACCAAAAAGATAAAAACTTGAGCTTGATATCACCTGCATGGAGTCTGGTTAGGTATTAGGGGCTAGATTCTTGGCCCTTTGAACTGCCCGGTGCCAAGTTGACAGCAGCCACTAAATGAATGATCTTGTTGTATAAGGTAACCCCTCCTGGCTTGGCCCAAATTCAGCAAAGTTTCGGGCTGATAGTACATTTTTTCTCATGTCCTCTAAGAAGAGAAAAGTGCCCCTGAAGAGGCATTAACACAAGTTTCAGTGGATTGTCAGTTCCTTCCTGGTCTTGAAGACCTTTAGAATCAACATCCAAATCTGATATGACTTTCCTCTATCAGATATCATTTTCATTCTATCACAGATGTTCCAGTGCCCACAGTAGTGCTTTACCAAAGGCTATAGCAGAGAAGTACTTAGCCATGCCTGGGATTATATGTCTGTGCGTATAATCCCAGCTTCTTAGACATTTAGGGCACAAAAATCACAAGTTCAAGGTCTGCCCCAACACCAGGGCAACAGAAAGGTGTCCTCACAGTTTCAGCTGTGCTTTTCCCAGAGTCCAAAGCCACATTCCATGCAGGAAATGGTCTCTGTGGAAAAGATGAAGAAGTCTGGCCAGGGCTATATTTTTGCTTCACAGGAGCTGTTGCCTACCAACTAGCCCAGCTCAGTGTTCAGCCTACCAGGTCAAAAGGGTGCTTTTAACCCAGCAACAAGGGAATAAAGCACCTTATCTTAAAAACCCAGAAAAACAGGAGAATAGGAGAGTGGTAGAAAAGGAATCTTCTCCCTCACAATACTTCACTAAATCAAGTATTTCACTTACTAAACGGATGTTCCTTATGGATCCATTATGATAGACATTGAGAATAGAGCTGAGCACAACAGCTATGATTCTTTGGGTACTTTTCCTTCACATAGCTTACAGTCTAGTGGGAAAATAGACAGATGAGTCCAGGATGGTGCCAAGACAGTAAGTAGCTTGTCATTTACATAATAGTACCTGCATTTGAGAGCCAAAATCACACTGAGGTGGCAAGAATCCAGAGGCAGGGCCAGCAAGATGGCTCAGCGAATACAGACAGGCATGTACCCCCCAAGCTTGAAAGCCTGAGTTCAACCCCTAGAACCCACATAGTAGGAGAGAGCCAACTCCCACTATGCACATGATGGTATACATGTACCTACATGAATAAACACACGTACATAGACAGACACACACACACACACACACACACACACACACACAGGCCAGATGAATAAGTAGTGGAAAGAAATAACAAAATGAAAGGAAAACAGCTGACATCTCTTCCCAGCCATGAGCTCCCTGTATCTGCTGGGTCATCCAAGAAAATAAGGCTTGAGATGGGATGTCAAAAATGGAGTTAGGGGCTGGAGAGATGGCTCCGTGGTTAGGAGCACTGGCTGCTCTTCCAGAGGACCCGGGTTCAATTCCCAGCACCCACATGGCAGCTCACAACTGTCTGTAATTCCTGTTCCAGGGGATCCAACACCCTTACAGAGACATGCATGCAGTTAAACACCAATGCAAATAAAATAAAAATAAACAAATATTTTTAAAAAAATGGAGTTAGGACCTCAGTTAGAGAAACTCACTATATTTTCTAACATATTTAGAAACAGTCTACTGTGCTGAACTGAATGTTTTTATTTTATATACATACGTCTGTGTATATGCATATATGTATATTCAGACATCAAGTTCTCCTATACCTATAACCCAGCAAGCTAAGTGTGGTAATTCATGTTTGTGATCACAGCACCAAGTAGGCTGATGTAGGATTACACATTCAAGACTAGCCTAGGCTACAAATAACACCCAGCAACATTTGGAGAAAGTTAGAATGAACATAGTACTCTTTTCTTTTTTTTGGATGATTCAGGAAACCCTTGAGGTTCTTGCAAGGATTCTATGTCATAGTTATGACCAATGAAGACAACTTTATAAAAATACACCAGGGCCAAGTCTAGAAAGCTACGTAGGTCAATCTTGTGCTGACTGTATGTATAATACAAATATGTGCATGTCTTATCTATAATGTATATACATATATATTTTAGCATAATTATAGTCAGTTCACTGTCCTGTTCTTTGCCAACATTTTTGAGTCAACCTTGTGAGTGACTGAGTACAGAAGGATAAATTAGGACACCTCCAACCCCCTGCATAGGAAAAGATGATGAGCAATTCACATAGATTTACAAATGTTAGGACAAGCTGTCCCTGCCATCAACCAAATGCACCTGATATTACAGGTACTTCTAACACACCTAGAGGACACTCAGGACACCCCAGGTGTGTCCTTATATCTGGAAGTCATAATACCAATGGTGGGCTAGGCATCATCTGACCTTGACAGTGAAGTATGGGAAAATGTCTCTTCCTGCAGGGAGAACAACCACCTTCAGAACTCCAGTCTTTCTCTGAAAGAGAAGAGTTGTCACTTGCTTATTGGATAGAATCCTGGGAGCCACTTCTGATATCAGTGTATTGCCAGCCTGGTTACCTAGGATGGTTCAGTTGTCTTCTAGGTAGTGATCACCTGGTGCATTCCCATTACTGCAGATAATGCCTTCAGGGAGAGAGAGATGCATCATAAACCAAGAGCTAAGGACTCTGTGCTCCCTGGAGCATTTCCTTAACTTTCAGAAGCCTGGATAGAGGATGAGTCACTAAATACTAATTCTCTAACTGATCCAGAGTTTCCTGCCCCAGCCAATAAGACATGAACTTGAACCCACACAATGTGAGTACGTTGAATCTGTATATAGGTAGATAACATGGTCTATAGAAAAATCTCAAGAATTTGGGATCTGAAGGAAGAGAGACTTGGGTTACAATCCTTTTTCTGTTGTTTTCATGTGAACATGAACAAGTCCCATAAACAGTCTCAGTTTACTTGTCTTTAAAATGAGGAGTAATATATACTACATACCTCCTGAGAAATTTGACAAGACAATGTGAGATAAACCACATTAAGTTCTTTCACAATGCAAAGTAGTTTTTTTTTTTTTAAAATCCTTTCAGCCAGGCATGGTGGCACCTTTACCTTTGCACTCAGAGAGGCAGAGACAGTCAGACCAGCCAGGACTACATAGTAAAATTATGACTCAAAACCGAAACAACAATTCAACCCTGCACCGAATCTGGGTGTGGTGTCAGACTCCTGTAATTAAAGCACTCTGGAGGACAGGGTAGGAGGATTGCAAATTCAAGGCCATCTTGGGCTATATAGTGGTCTCTATGCTAAGGGGGCTGGAGAGATTGCTCAATGGGTAAGAGCATTTGTTGCTTTTCCAAAGGGCCTAAGTTCTGTTTCCAGCATCCACATGAGGTGGCTCCAGCTACAGGGGATCTGACACCCTCTTCTGACCTCTATGGGTACCTGCACCCATGCACACATGCATAGATACTCGTAAAAAGAAATAACTTTTGTCTTTTCTTTTTGTACATACTCACTTTTATACAACATATTTTGCTTATATTCTTTCCCCTCCCCCAAGTCCTCCCAGATCTTCTTTACTTTTTTACCCACTAAATCTTTAAAGAAAATAAAGGGGAAAATTGGTGACTTGGCACATGGTAAACTTTTAAAAGGTAATTTTGGTTTTGGTTTTGCTTTTGGTATTGGTGTTTTTAGACATGCTTTTTCTATGTATCCTTGTCTGTCCTGGAATCACTTTGTAGACCAGAGTGGCCTCGAATACACAATGATCTGTTTGCCTCTGCTTCCTGAGTGCTGTGACACCATGCCTAGGTACAGCTCCATTTTAATATATTTAGTATATTCATAGGGTTGTGTGATCATCTAGTTTTATAACATTTTCACCACTTCATCCGGGTCTGGCAACACAGGCCTGAAATTACATCTACTAATTAGGCTGGGCCCCTTCCCATATTGTCTCCTGTTTGCTACACAGAGCAAATAGCTACTGCTTTGTAGTTTATCTCTATAGGGTTGATTGTGCTGAGTGTTTTATACGAATTAAATTATGTAATATAGTCCTTGTACTTTGCTTTTTCACTTAGCATAGTGTTTTCAATTGCCATTCATGTTATATCATATAGCAATACATTGCTCCTTTTCATTATTATATAATATACTATTGTATAGAATACATATTATCTGTCAGTTCATCAGTTGATAGACTTTTGGGTTGTTTTTATCTTTTAACTATTATGAATAGTGATGTTAAACATTTGTGTCAAGTTTTCTGAGTTTTTTTTTTGTAAGTTTGTATTTCTTTTCATTATAGACTTAGGTGTAGAACATCCAGTCAAATGATAACTATCCTCAATTATTAGAGGAACTGCCTATTTTCCAAAATGATGCCATCATTTTACATTTCCACCAGCAATAGCAGAGTAATATAGCTTCATCATAACTTCACCAATTGTTGTTGAATATTAATATTTATTATTAATTCATCTTTTAGTTAAACAGTGGTTATTCCTAAACAATCTGTATACCCAAATCACCACAGAGTCTAGGATTTATTTAATTAACCTAGAGCACAATGCTGGGAAATAGTTACCCTATCGTAAACTTCCAAGCCCATATAGTTTTCTCCCATTCAGATTTCCCACATTATACTTGATTTTAGTCATATCTTAGGTCTGGTTCACCCCTCCTCCTGGTTCCAAGTCCTCTCCTGCTGATCTCTGCTCTCTGACTCCTCCCACTCCCTTCCTTCTTCTCCCTTCCAGACCAGGATGTCCCAGCCTTTTCTCTCCATTGCTCAGCATTGACTGGTTGTTTTATTGACAATGCAGAGAACAAATGATGGCATGTTTATACAAACTTGAGACAGGTGATGCTTAGAATAAACATCAGAATGCAGTGTCCGGATTGACACCGGGGTAGATAAATCAGCATTTGAATGAGCAAGGGTAAATTGTAAAAATTCTAAAAGAACATTAAACCAACAACCAATATTTGTTATTACCTGTCTTCTTACATCTATCATAATGGATAGAAGAAGCAAATCCTGATGTTTATTTGTAGTTCATGAATGGCCAATGATTTTGAACATCTTTCATGTATTCATTGCTCTTTTGTATGTCTTTGTTGGGAAATACCCATTCAAATCCTTTGTTCATTTCTAAGTTGAACCATTTGGCCATAAATATGATAGTTTATTTCTGCAAGTTTCATTGTATTGCATTGATCTATACACCTATCTTCAGGTCAATATTACACTCTCTTGATTATTATTTTTCTTTCTTTGTTTTCAGGATTGTCTAGTTATTTTAGGTACTTTGAGATTCTATGTGAATTTTATAATTGGCTTATCAATTTTCCACAAAGTCAGCTGAGATTCTAACAAGAATTATTATTATCTTAAGTTGTATGTAATATGAAGCCTGCTAGTCCATGGAATGCAGAATCTTTCCATCTTGTCTTTCATTTGTTTCACAAATGTTTTACGGAATTCAGTATACAAGTCTTGCTCTTTTTAAAAATTTGTACCTAGTGTTTGATACTCTTTATGTGTCTAGTAAGTCATTTAAATATCCTCTGGCCTTTTTTACCACAAAGTTTCATAGAACTATGAATTCAAAGAGGGTTTTCTTATATATCGATGTGGATTATAAATAATGTATTTTCGGTTCAGCATGATGGCATACACCTTTAATGCCAGCACCAAGGAGCCAGAGGCAGGTAGATCAGCATGAGGTCAAGACCAATGTGGTCTACACAGCAAGTTCCAGGCCAGCCAGGGCTGCATAATGATATCGTGTCTCAAAAGAAAACACAGTGGTTTTTTTAAGGTTTATTTATTATGTACACAATGTTATGCCTGCTCTCCAGAAGAGGGCACCAGATCTCATTATAGATGAGGCAACAAGTAGTTGCTGGAAATTGAACTCAGGACCTTTGAAAGAGCAACAAAAGAGCAGCCAGTGCTCTTAACTGCTGAGTCATCTCTCCAACCAGAAAGTATGCTTTATATTAATGATTTAACACTTTTTATAGCAGACTATAAGAAACTGGCAACAATAACATCATCAGTAATTCTGAGATGATGGAGGGGCACAGTGAACGCACAGGAGTTAGGAATCAGATAAAAGTGCAATCCTAAACCAAGCAAAGTGTAGGTATGCATGCAGATGATCTCAACACTTAAGAGATAGAAGCAGAAGAACCAGAAGTTCAAGGCCATCATCTGCCACACAGCAAGTTTAGGATTAGTCTAAGCTACACAAGACACTGCCCCAAAATGAAACAAACAAATACAAAATAAATAAAATCTTGCTCCATTGAGGTGACCTCATGACCTAGGCCAAATTTCCTAACTTGAGTTATGTGCTCACCTACTAAGTCCAAAAACTCTATCTTGTGATGTCTGTGCTTATATTGGTCATGTGTAATATCTAAGAATGTATCAAACATTTTAACGTATTTTACTTTTCAAAAATTGTTTTTAGTGCCACATGTGGTGATTCATACCATTAATCCCAGCAGAGGCAGAGGCAGAGGGATCTGAGTTTGAGGACAGAATGGTCTGTATAATGAGGTCTAGGACAGCCAAGGCTACACAGAGAAACCCTGTCTCAAATGTACAGAACAATGAGTTTCATTATGTCACTTTCATGTGTATATATCGTTATATTTTTCTCACTTGCTCTCTCCCTACTATCCCACCCCTCATCCTTTACTCATTCCCATTGTTCCAGGCCAGCCAGAGATAGATAGTGGAAACTGTTATCCCTCCAAGGGTGATGAAGATGGGGAGATAATATCCATAAATTGCTTACCCTGAAAGCACAAGGGCCTGAATTTGATCCCCAGTACCCATGTAAGGGCCAGTCTCAGTGGCATGCAGCCATAATCCCAGCACTGAGGAGGTGGAGACAGGAGGATCGGTGGGACATGGTGGCCAGTGAATGGAGCTAAGTTAATCAGCTTCAGGTTCTGTGAGAGATCTTGTCTCAAAAACTAGAGAGTTGGCAAGATGCCTTGGTGGGTAAAGGTACCTGCCACCATGCCTGACAACCTGAGTTCCAACCCTGGAATCCACATGATGAAAGGAGAGAACCAACTCCTGTAAGTTATTCTCTGACCCCCAAAAGCACACTGTGGCATGCATGCATGCATGCTTGCGAGCATATGAGCAAGTGTGTGTGACACTCATATGCATGAACCTGAGCATGTAGGCACACACACACAATGTGGGAGATAAATGTAATTTTCTTTTTGGCTTTTTGAGACAGGGTTTCCCTGTGTAGCCCTGACTTTCCTGGAACTAACTCTGTACACTAGGTTGGAATTTAACTCACAAAGATTCTCCTGCCTTTGCCTCCCAACTACTGGGATTAAAGGTCTGCACTACCGCCATCCAGCTAATTTAAAATATTTTGAATGAATACAGAAATACAGAATAGGAAGAGAAAGATTGAGGAGTATGCCTAACATTGACTCTGGACTCCACTTGCACACAGCCGTACAACAAGGACTGAGGATGTAGGTCACTGTAGGCAATACTTGCCTAACATACAGAAAACCCAGACTTCAGCCTTCAGCAGCTCAGAAACTGGATGTGGCGACACACAACTATAGTCTCGACTTTCACCAGACAGGGGAAAGAGGATTAAGAATTCAAGAACAGCTCTGGAAATATGAGATCCTGTCAAAAACAAAACAAACAAACAAAACAAATTGCATTGTGTACATGTATCAAATTTTTACTTTTTTTTTTCCTTCCCCCCTTTGAGAATAGAATCTTACATATTCTAAAGTAACCTTGAACTTGCTAGACAGCCAAAAATAACAAGATCCCCTTGAACTCCTGATCCTCCAGCCTCCACTTCCTTGCTGCTGGGATTACAGGCTTGTGTGACCATAACCAGTTTTCTTTGTTTCTTTTTTTTTTTAATGTGGTGCAGATAATCAAACTCAGGATTTTGTGTACGCAAAGCAACTGCTCTACCATCTGTATCCCAAGCTCAGCTGTGAGGGCTTTTTCAATAAATAATATTTATTTTGTTGAAAAATTCCCTGTGATTCTAGTTTGTTGAGTTTTATCAAAAAAAAAAAAAGGGGGGGGCTTAGGTTTTTGGTTGTTATTTTTTTTCAAATGCTTTCTGTGTCTTTTGAGATGAACATGCATATTTTAGCCTCTATTGGCATGATATATTGTATGAATGAAAAATTCACTTTTGGGAGCTGGAGAGATTGGCCTGTGTTTAAGAGTACCACCAGCTACCCATCTAGAGGAGCTAATTTTGATTCCCAGAAACTATACAACATCTCGCAACCATCTGTAACTCCAGTTCCAGGGCACCTAATGCCCTTTCCTGGCTTCCATGAACACCAGGCAGTCAAGTGATACATGGACATATATGGAGGCAAACCCCCATACACATAAAATAAAAATACGATTTTAAATGAACTGACTTTTCATGTCAAAACAAATTTCCATTAATGCAGTAAACCCCCCATACACATACACACTGGTATGCAATTACTAGTATGTAATTCTTTTTATGTGTTTCTGGGTTACATTTGATAGGATTTTGTTGATGGATTTTTGTGTCTATATTTATAAACATTGTATTCATAAGATAGTGGCCCCTAGAGTTTTCTGCTGAGGCAGGGTTTCTGTGTGTATCCTTGGCTGTCCTGGACTCACTTTGTAGACCAGGCTGGCCTTGAACTCACAGAGATCTGCCTGCCTCTGGTTCCCTGAGTGCTGGGAATACAGGTGTGGGCCACTGCGCCGCACCTGGCTAGTGGTCTGTATTTTATCGTGATGTCTTTCTTTGTTTTTTATATTAAGATAATACTGGCCTCAGACTGACCTGAAAGGCATTCTTGCTTCTTTTTATTTTCTCCCTGTTTGCTTTTGAAAACAGGGAGACTGGCCCATGATTCTCTATATAGTTCAGCCTATACTCTGGTTCATGGTGATCTTCCTGTATCAGTGTCTCAAGTGCTGGGAGGTCAAAGCAAGATGGTCAAGAGTTCAAGGCCAGTTTCAGAAACATAGTGAGCTAGAGGCTAGTGTAAGGCTATATGAGACCCCATCTCAAATAAAAGTGTACACTATTAGTGTCAAGCATGGTGTTATATACATGCAATCCCAGGACTTAGAAAACAGAGGCAAGAGGATCACCACAAGTTCATGGCCGTCTCGGCCTACATTATGAATTCAAAGCTAGCTAGGGCTAGACAGTGAGATGATGTCTTTAAGAAAGTGGTATAGGTAAGGCTCTAACTACTGTGGGATTGCATGTACATTTTTCAGTTCAGACTGGGTTTTATATCATGTGTTTGGCACTCAGTTGCTGGGTGGCCAGTACTGTGTTTTTGTCCTAGCTGTAAGTACTATTGAAAAGTAACATGAATACACTGATCTGGTCTTATCAAACTGACATGTGAGAGCATTTAAAGTCTTGTTTCCCAATACCTTGGCCATCATGATGTTTAGCTATCTAAATTCTGAAGTTCTCCAATCTGGACTCAATCCCAGGTGGCCACTTACAACTCATATGACCTTAAGTAAATCATATAACCATTTTGGTCTGTTTCTTCCTTTGTTAAATGGGGATACATATACCTACCTCACTGGTTTGTGAAACAGAATGGGGTAATATATAACTTATCCTGGATGTTTTGTTGTTGTTGTTTCTGTTTGTTTGAGACAGGGTCACTCAATTCCTGGGCTGGCTTCAAACTCGCTGTGTAGCTGAGAACTGCCTTGAGCTCCTGCTCATTCTGCCATTATTTCCCCAGAGTGGAGATTACAGACACATGCCACCATGCCCGGCTTTGTGCTGGTTTTTTCATCTATCTGCTAATAGCAGAGCAAGCTGGCATTGTCTGAGTATAGTCTCATAGAAGATATGAGATGAGCTCCCAAAACAGTATGATAAAGAAGCCACTCAGCTCAAATTTGCTGTGCATAAGACTTTGATGTACATAAATACTATCGAGAGCTGTTGATCAGAATATTTTACCACCTGCAGTGGCCTTGCATGAATACAGGGCAATAATAAGCTTTGAAGAGTCATAAGAATCAGGCTCCATGCTCATTCCACATAGCATAGCCCATCATGTCTCTCTTACACATTACAAATTCAAATGCCCAGAATTTGACTAGCAGGTAGCTATCCTTTCAAGATCTCTGGTCTCCTGGCAATAAGCATTTTTTGAAATGCAAACTCAGCCAGGTTAGAGGGTTGTCTCTTTAATTTTAATTTTTGTTGTTCATTTGTTTTTTTGTTTTTGTTTTTGAGACAATCTCATACTATAGCCCAGGCTGGTGCTTACTGTGTAGCCTAGGCTACCCTGAAACACATGGCAGCCCTTCTCCATTAGTCTTCTAAGCTTAAGCCACCATGCTCAGCTTGTACTAGCTGGTTTAACACCTTCTCAGTAAACACAGTAATTTCTCATATCAATTTCTTGGACTAGAAAAGATCCAAGATAACAAGAGAGCCACAGAGTACTGGCAGTAGGTCTGGCTTCACAAAGGGGTGGGGGCAGTGACAGAAGTATGAAGAGATATCAAAGTAGCATAAAGGAAACCTCATCTCCTTAGGCAGGTTTCCACTTGACTCTTAAACCAAATATATCCATGGGAGAATCCTGTGGTGCCTGACATTAGACCACGCTTTTTCCTTTTGCAGAGGTGATAAGGCTTTTGCATTATTCTACTCACTATACTTACAGTATCCACAGTGGCATGGTGGCATGGTCCATCAGCACAGTCTCCTTGTAATCTCTAGCAGCTGGGCAAAGTTCTCTGTCTCTCTCTTTCTCTTTCTCTCCCTCTCTCTCTGTTACCCAGTCACACCGCTCATCTGTGTGTTCTCTTCTTGCATTTAGATCACATGCACAGTGCCCATCGCTCTGTCACTGGGAGCCACCTGGGGAAAAAGGAGAGTAGTTATTTGGGCAGCCTGGGCACCAGCCCTAGGAAGTCGAGCAGATGCACGACCCCACCTGCCGACTCTGAGCTTGTCAGCTTCTGCTACCTCCACATGCGGGAACAAAGGAAGGAGCAAGAAAGCAGGACGGATGTCAATGAGAACCTAATTTTCTTTGAAGAAACCAGGCCCCGGACCAAATCTGACCCCACATCCAAAAGCTCTGGACAAGGTTACGAGATGATTCCTGATGACTTTGACGTAGCCAGCCTAGACCATGAGCCTTGTGCCAGCAGGGCCCGGTCCTACACTTTGGACAATTCACTTGGGGCTGAAGCCCTGAATTTCTACTGTGATTCTTGCAAAGTCAAACTCCAGGAGCATCTGGGGCCTCGAAAAGGTGGGAGGCCTGGCTCCTCTCCGGACAATATGGTAGACTTAATGTCTCTCCCACCACCAGGAAGTGAGGAAGAAGAGGAAGAGGAAGATGAGACAACTTCTCTGTTGCCTGCCATTGCTGCCCCACCCCCTGGTTTCCGAGACAACAGCTCTGATGAGGAAGATCCCAAGCTTAGGGCTGTTCAAAGTCAGGAGCAAGGACGTCATCTGCGAGGGCTCCTGTATGATGAGATTCCAGTGACTCTGATTGACAGTGTGCAGACCCGGACAGTACGAGATCACGCCCAGGAGCTGGATGACGCTCTGGTGTCAACTCTGCAGGCTCTAGAAGCCCTGGCTGCTTCAGAAGATGGACCCCACCCCCCACCCCCACAAACTGCAGGTAATAGGCCAGTCCTTCCTCTTACCCGTTTCCTCCTTCTGACCCAAGAATGTCTATTAGGCGGTATTGTTTCTTTTCAAGCAGTTGTCTAAGTGACTATGGTATATCAGAGGCAATGAATGGGCAACAATAGTTCCCAGTAGGACTCAGGAAAAAGGAAGCTATAGAGCAGAAATATGACTCAGCTCTAGTTAGAGTTCCATTCCTCATGATTCTGTATATCTGGATAGTTTATGCAGATATAATCCAAGGATTGGAGCCACACCAGCTATAGATCAAGTCCATTACTGAGAAACAGAAATATAGAAGAGACACCAAAAACAAAGAATATCAGCATGTTCCCAAAATTCAACAAACTTCCAGTATGACCTGTGATCAGGATAGCCAAGAGCCATCTCTACTCAGGACTGGCGTCTTTAGACTCTCTGAGGACATGAACTCTGGGGCAGATGTACCAGATCCCTTTACTCACAGGCAGTGCGGCTCATGACAAAGCACTTACTCTGTGCATCACTGTTGTCATCCAGAATTGGTTTTGTAACAGTAATCACATCACACAGCATGAAGATTAAATGACATCACTCAGGCAAAATACTTAAGCACTGCTTCACATATGGTGAGAGCTCAGTAATCAGTAACTACTTCTGTTAACTATTAATTGTTTGGAAAACCATGCAATATTCTTTCTATTTTTACTATAGATGTACACAAGTCCATAGTCTGAAAGGCACACATATGCGCATGCGCACGCACACATCCCTTTTTTTTTAATCGAGATAAACACAGCAGCAATTATGTCAAAATCAATAAAAAGGGATACGTAATATTCTCAGGCATATGAGTCAGGGTCAAGTATAGACAGAACAGGAGAAGAGATTGGGGACAAAGGAAGTCTGTCTACTCTATACATGAGGGATCCCTTATCATTGTGTAGCCCCTGCATGTTTGCCCCCAACTCAGACTGGTGTTTGTCTTCACTCATCATCAAGGGCTCCAGAACTGGTTTTCAGGTCCAACGCTGATGTGCTACCAGGGAGAGGAGAAGCACAGCTAAATGGCCTCAGCTCAAAGGCCTGGCCAGATAAGGAGAAACAGAATAGCCCCTCTTTCCCAACTCTCTTCAGGACAATTATTTCCTAGCTGTTGAATCTAAAAATAGCATTGATTGTCATGTTGCTTTACATGTTAATCTACCACCAACCTGACCAGATCTTCTTTTTTTTTGGTATTTCTTTGGTTTTTTTTTTTAATTCCAATTTTCACACCCCTTCTCATGCCTTGCTCCTCTTTGTGTGGCCTTCTTGGTTCCCTCCCATCAGCCATACACTTTTCTCAGGCTTGACCGGTTTTCCCCAGTTTGAAATACTGCTGATACCGAGAGTGTTCTCCACAAACACTCTAGATATGGTTGGAAAAAGCCCTCCATATCAACATAAGTGACAAGTCCCATTCTTGTTTCTCCAGGTTTGATTGTGCTGGCCACAATCACTCCTGAGTCATCGCTGGACTCGGGTCATGAAACCAACTCCTCAGAGCTCACAGATATGTCAGAGATGATGTCGGCCATGAAGCACCAAAATACCACCTACTTCCTGGCCCAACACCTCAACAAGGACAGCCTCCTTGCCCGAAAGGACCTGCCTTTCAGGATCCAGAGCTGTGCAGCTCAGGCTGTCCTCACTGCCCCTTATGCTCTTGGGCCCCCGGACCCCAACCCATCTCTCCAGCCAGCTGTCACTGGCCAGAGCCCTGGGGCCCCTGGGGCTCGGAGAAAGCTGCCTCAGTCAGAAACTCAGATGCAGGGAGAGAGAACATATTCCTTGGCGGTGCACCCAGCACTCTCCCCACAGCTTAGTGAACAGAAGAATCTGAGCCTGCTTCCCCCAGTTCCTGAGGACAAAGGGCCAGGCCACAGTAGGCCAGGCCTAGAGATGTCACTAAGGGCAACCACACCATCCCTCAGTGAAGAACAGGTCTCAGAGCTTAGGGAAAACCTGCCCAAGGAAGTCAGGTTGAGCCCCAAACTTATCCTGGACCCAAAAGGCAGTGTGACCCCAGCCATCATCTCAGCTGCTCTACAGCAGGTGGTTCACAGTAAGAGTCTAGCCAATCCTGGCACAGCTTTGGCAGCACCCTCCAACCGGGGAGAGAGAAGGCTGGAGACAAGCATGGGGAGGCCCGAGGTCACGATGGACAGGCCAGAAGTTAGCCTGATGAGTACCAGTTCCAGCAAGAATCTGAAGTTTAAAATGAGCCCTGGTGCTCCAGAAACCACAAGGAATTCTCAGCAGCACTTGGGCCTAGAGGCAGCTGCCAGCCCCAGAGCAGCCACTGGCAGCCGGGCTGACAACCTCCACCTTATCCCACAAGAGGATAGGTTTCCTGTTCAAAGTTTCCCTCCTAAGAGCTATCTATCCAGAGCAAGTCGAGATGCAGTGGGCAAGCAAGCTACTGGGGAGATGGCAGGCAAGAGTGGGCCAGAGTGTGCTAAGCCTCCCCTTAACAAGCAGAGCACAGTCTCAGGACAGGGGGAGAGAGGGCAGCTGGAGGGCACATCCAAAAGCAGCAAGCTTGAAGAGACCAGCCTGGTTCCTCGAGCTGGTTATTCCATGGCTCTGCAAAGCCCAAGCTGCCAGGTTCGAAGCCACAGCCCTAGCTGCCAGCCTCGTGGCCCCAGCCCCAGCAGTCTGTCCCGTGGCCAGAGCCCCAGCTGCCAACCTAGAGGCCAGAGCCCAATGAGGCCTCTGGCCACCAGCCGGCAAGTTAGCACCATGCCCTCTAGAAAGCTTGAAACAACCCTGGATGGAGCCCACTCAGCCTCTGAAGGCCCCACAAAGCCCAAGTCATCCCGAGGTCCTTTCCGACTACGCAACTTATTCTCTGCCACCTTCCCTACGCGCCAGAAGAAAGAGACAGATGAGAGGCAGGCCCAGCTGCAGAAGGTAAAGCAGTACGAATTGGAGTTCCTTGAGGAACTTCTGAAGCCACCAAGCCAAGGGGAGCTCCCAAGCACAGAGTACCTGCAACCTCCAGCACCTGGGCGCTGCAGCTGCCAGCTACGCAGTAGCCCCGTGCAACAGGGGCCTGGCATGTCTCGTGAACAGAGGCGCAGCTGTGACTGCAAGCGCATCTGCCGAGGAGGTCGGTCACAGGCTGCCCAGACCCCAGTGCCTGGCTTCCGGGAGAGGGATAGGGTTCCCCCAACCCAGAGGCAGCCAGAGGCTGACCCAGGCTTGAGCTTTAGTAGTCCCATCAACATCCAGCGCATCCGCTCCACCAGCCTGGAGTCCCGTGAGTACAGGTCAGATCCTGAGAGTGGTATTTCATGCCTGACCACGTGTGCCTCAGGGGGTGAGTGTTTGGGAGATCCCAACTACAGGAAACTGATGCATCGCTATAGTATCGGTGAGCTGGACCAGGGTGACAGGGCCTCACTGACCTCAGATGTCTACCCTCACCCACCCCTGGGAATGCTACCTAGAGAGGTCAAGGAGATAGAGACAGGCCTCCCGCTAAGCTTGGGTCCAAAAAGCAGGTGTGCAGAGTCACCAACTCTAGGAGACCCCTCCTATGTCCATGTGGCCCCCGAGACCAAAGGCCCCAGGCAGATGGCCGTGTTTTCACTGCCAGAGGAGGTCTACCGGAGGCCAGCTGATCTGGATGAGGACAGTGAAAGTAGCAAGTGTTGCTCCATCCGCTACTGCTTCTACTACCGCAAGTGCGACATGGCAGATGATGCCAGTGATGGCAAAGATGAGCTTTCGTATTCCATCCCCATGAAGATTCTGCCTGGCATGAAATTGGATGAGCAGGTGGTGCCTGTGGTGAGCAGAACCCTGCAGGTACTGGATGCTGCCACCTGCAGCAGCAGCCCCGAGGCCCCCCACACCCAGGAGATTGACCTTCGGGTGTCTACCTTTGAAGGGAGCCTGGCTAAGATCAATGCCCTGCGGGCCCATGCCTATGGCCTCCCCGATGGCTTCCTGGCTGCCCGTCTGGACACCAATGAGCTGCTTACAGTCTTGCGGCAGTGTGTGGCCAGCCCTGAGGCCCGTGCTCCAAAGCCCTATGTCTCTCAAATTTCTGAGTACAAGCTTGAGCTATCTCTCAAGTTCAAGGAGCTCAGGGCCTCCTGCCGCCGTGTAGCCAATGTGGACAAGAGCCCAACTCACATGCTGGCGGCCATCACAGGCAGCTTCCAGGTGCTGAGCAGCCTCATTGAAACCTTTGTACGGCTAGTGTTCATCGTGCGCTCTGAGGCCCAGCGCCAGGAGCTTCTTTCCAAAGTAGAAGAGGTAGTGAGGAATTATACCTTCCTGCTGCGTGCCGCTGAGGAGTCCACAGCCCGGAACCTTAACCAGCAGCAGCAGCAGCAGCAGCAGCAGCAGCAACAACAACAGCAGCAGCAGCAGCAGCAACAGCAGCAGCAGCAGCAGCCGCCGCCGCTGCCGCTGCCACTGCCACTGCCACCGCTGCCAGCAGCCACAGGGCACCCACCAGGCTCCCCGTCATCGACTGTTATGAGCACATTCACACGCTCCTTAAAAACCCTCATCAAGTAGGGCACTTGCCCAGTCTTGTCCCTTCCCCACCCACAGCCCCAAGTTTGAGCTTTGTGGTCTTTGCATCTTTGTGGTGAGTGTGTGTGTGTGTGTGCTGGGCCAGCTAGGGTCCAAGAGCCTATCAGAATCCAAGGCTAACTCCCTAGACTAAGGCTCTCTATTAAGAGCTGCAGGCTTAGCTGCCGCCCTGGGTGTCCTCACCCCTGCCTGGCCTCTGGGCGTCACTGTGAGGGCAAAGGTCCCTTGCCATTACGTCCACCACAGAGCTGTATTTTATCTCTTCTCTGGGGCTGATAGGTGACATCAGGTTCACCTCTTGCTCTGAGTTGGGCACTGAAGAAGCCAGGACCTTGAGCTCCTCCTAGCATCTGCTGCCCCATAAAGGGCAGTGGCAGTAGCGGTAGGCCACAACGCCAAGCCAAGGAGAGAGGGCACTCAGTGCACCTCACCTACCACGGGCTCCTTTGTACTTGGTGGGAGCCACCTCAAGGGCCAGTGCCCAGGTAGGATATGTGCAGAATACAGCCATGTCTGGCTATCAGTGGCTGGCTCAACAGGCTGGCGGCCTTGGGAGCCCTTGCCCCCCAGGTTCAGTAGCTCCACACCAGCCATCCCTAAAGTGCGCTGCCCCTCTCTGATGGGCAGGGCAGCTGAATGCACTAGGGAGCAAGCCTCTGAGATCACCTCACTTGTTTTGGGTAAGGTATCTGGTGAAAATATCTGCTCTGGGGACACCCAGTGCTGACATCAGAGCCTACTCAGCTCAGCCCAGCCCTGTTTGCGGGAGCTGTCGCCAGAGGCGTGTGACTCCTCTCTCAAGATCTCTACCAGATAGACTGTCCTTAGGAGTTTGATGTAGCTACAGATTGGGATAGGGGGTGGGGGGAGGGGGGAAGGGTAGGGGTGTTGATGACTATATCTTAAACTTCTGGAAGCTAGCGTGATATGTTAATCCTGAGTATATGCTTTTGGCTGTGTATTGACCCTGTGGATTTGTCTCTCTAAGAAAAGAAGCTGAGCGCCTTACTCGGTGCAGTCCTGCACCTCTCTCTCCCTCTCTGGAACCATCTGGAAGGGAATTCACACTGTTTAGCATATTCTGACACTCATCTGTTGCCACTGCTACCACCACCGCCGCCACTGTCACCGCTGCCACCGCTGCTGCCGCCGCTGCCATCGCCCCCTACCCCCAGCCCTTCTGGGAGTGAAGACACGGAGTCCCTACAGTTATCCCACTGTAGGAAACAAAGAAAGCCAATGTTTCTTCTGTATAGATTGCTTCTTGTCCACTTCACCATAGCTGCTTGTTTCCCTCCTACCCGGCGTTGGTCTCTCTTTTATCGCTGTGTGCGAGGCCTATGTGAAATCTCTTGTTCTTATGTGAGTTTTATAAGATGTACACTGTGCCAAGCCCCTGCCTCTCCTTGGTGATCCTAGCACAATAAAGCCTCCTGAGTGGCAAAGTGTTCCAGCAAGGAGGAGGGGTACCCTTCCAGAAACCAGCCCCGCTTCCTTGCCTCTCCTCCCACAGGACCAAGATGTTTAATGGGCCAGAGATGCAGCCAGTGGGGAACCCTTTCCCCCGCGACCATGACAGCCGAGTGCTGGCATGATCTTCCTCTTCTCCCAACTTCTTGATCCTGCACCTTCGCCACTCAGACCTTGCCTTTGTCATTTCATCGCCGTCATTAGCCTCTCCCTCAGCCTCATGGAGAGGGAACATTTTCTAATGTCTGTATATAGTATGTATACTACATAAATATATAAATTCTATATTACACTAATTTATGTCTTGTTTTTCAAACAAGAATGATTAAATCTATTCATCTTACTATCCCAATAAGTCTTGGTCGTGTCTTTGTGTGGATGTCCCTGTGTCCTTGAATTATTGGGTGGGAGCGGTTCTTTGTTCTACCTGCACCTTCGTCCCCTGGAATATGGGCTCAGTTGGGTGACAAGAGCTAAGGATCCCACTTCTCCCGTGCCCCTCATTCCACAGGGGATCCTCCTTGCTTCTCTCGGAAAACATCTGACATCCACGTTGTGTAAGATGTTTACCACTGTCTTTTGACCATGGGACTTCTGGGTTACCTGGCCACCATGGCTGTGACCTCAAAAACGAAGGGTTGGGGCTAGACCAAAAAAAAAAAAGTGTTCTATTACTACTGCATCAGGGGGTCTGGAAATGGGGTTGGTTTTGATAGGATAGAAGCATCGGGATCCCAAGCACAGTCAACCTCTCTAGCTTTTGAGAGCTATTTAATATTAAGAATTATTTACTTGCTCCCACTCCCTTCATTTTTCCCACTAAACACAGGTTCCCAGTGGTCTCTGAGGTGTCTTTGTGCAAATGTAGGCAGATTATATTTCTGCACAACTCATGGTGCGGTACAAAAAAACTCCTTCTGGATGATGATAATCCCAAGGGCCCATGGCTTGGTAATTTCAGCTTCATCTAGCCCCATTGCCTCATTGGCATCATATACGGTGTCCCTGAGGAGTCCCTTTCTGGCAAAGATTTACTTCCATTATGTCTGCAAAGATCCTGCCTAAGGCTTGAAAGAAAGGATTGAGAGGAGAGGTGCTGGAGGCAGCAGAGTGAGCTTGGAACACTCTGGAGGTTCCCCAATGCATACATGGGGGAAATTATGGACACTGATAGTAGAGGTCTTTTGGATGCTGCCTCTTAGACAAACTGCCCCATAGCCAAGGTTTTGAATTAGTGGAATGCTCATATAAAGTGGAGCTAGCTGACACTCAAAATGACACAACGAGCAGTCCAGAGCTTGGAATCTCCTTGTCGCCCTGCACCAATCACACTGCTAGGGCCCGATGATCTTACTCGAGTCTATATTTGGGTACTTGCACACATAGAGTTGGCACATAGTAAGTCTTCAAAAGGTCTGTTTTCAATGGTCCTTGGTTGGAGTATCAGTCTCAGAAAAGACCCCTAGGCCTAGATTTTTTTGGTTCTATTGTTCTCCTTGTGGAGCTCCAGACATTTCCAGGTTTTTCTGTCTTCCCCTTTCTTTCATAAGATTCCCTGCACTCTGCCAAAAGTTTGGTTATGAGTCTCAGCATCCACTTTAATACCCTGCTAGGGAGAGTCTTTCAGAGGCCCTCTGTGGTAGGCTTTTGTCTTGTTCCTTATTTGCACCTTCTTCCGATGTCTATCCTTTTTGCCTTTCTGAATGAAGATGGTAGCCCATGACAGCTCAGTGCTCAAGTGGGCTCCCTAGTAATATGAGAAGGGACTGTCTCTGACGTGAACTCAGGGGCTGGTTCTTTGATCACCTTCCCCTGGGGTAAGAGCAGCCTTACCATGCCACAGAGGAAGACAATGCAGCCAGTCCTGATGAGACCCGATAGGCTAGGGTCAGGGGGGTAGGTCCTCCACTATCAGTGGACTTGGGAGGGGAAAGGGAGGAGAAGTGGGAGGGAAAGAGGGAAGGTGGAATTGGGAGGGGATGAGGGAGGGGGCTACAGCTGGGATACGAAGTGAATAAATTGTTATAAACAAAAAAATTATATTAAAAAATAAAAGAAATAAAAGAAAATGGACACATGCAACATTAAAAAAATAAAAATGTTGCGTGAATGGATGTCAAATCAGATGACTATCACTGAGCATGGTGGCACACACCTTTAATCCCAGCACTCAAGAGGCAGAGGCTGGTGGATCGATGTGAGTTCAAGGCTAGCCTGGTCTACAATTTGAGTGCAGGACAACCAAGGTTACAGAGGGAAACCCTCTCTCTAGAAACAAACAAACAAACAAAAAGATGATTATCATGAAAGAGCCCCTTCAGTCTGTTATACAATGTAAAAAGGGCATATTCTCCTCTGGGAATCAGTAATCCAGGGTGGTGCAGTAAGACATAACTGTGCAACCAACATTGTATTAAAAGTAGAGGTGAGGGCTGGAGTTGTGACTTAGTTTGTAGAGTACCCGTTAGTACGCACAAATCTCAGGCTTGATTAATCACCAGCACTGCATAAAAACTGAGCACAGGGACTGGAGTGATATCTCACCACTTAACAGCACATACTGCTCTTCCAGACCTGAATTCAGTCCTCAGAACCCAAGTCAGGTGGCTTTATAACCACCTGCAACTACAGCTCCAGGGAATCCGACACCCACTGCTTGCCTCTGTGGATACTTTTGCATGTGTGCGCATACAGACACAGAGACACAAATATGCACAGAGAGAGAGAAACAAAAAAAAAAGAGCTTTTTAAAAAAATGGGTGTGGTGGTTGCATGCCTGTAATCTCAAGTCAACACTTGGGATGTAGAGAGAGGAATCAGTTCAGAATCATCCTGGCAAAGTAGGAGGTGTGTACTAGATAGATAGATAGATAGATAGATAGATAGATAGATAGATAGATAGATAGATAGATAGAGATAGATAGATAGATAGAAGAGACAAGAGGGGAACGGAGAGGAGAAGAGAGGAGACGAAGGGAGGGGAGAGGAGAACAGCTGGAAACAAGGCAAGGTGGCACATGCTTGTAACCCCAGCACTCAGGAAGCTAGAACCACAAATTTAAGGCTCGCCTAGTATGTGTTAGGGCTATATAGCAGAGCTTTCCTGAAAATAAAACAACACAGATTCTGGATCCCAGTATCCCATCAGTTCAGCTGAATTTCACCAAGTACTTCCTTCTCTAAGCTTCTGAAACTCTTCTGAGGAAACTCTTGGTCTCACTTTCTGTGGACCCAGTGCCATTCCCTGCATGAGCATAAAGCACTGGTTGAAGCCATATTCTCACCAGTATCTTCCTGACCATCTTAGGTTGGTGCTGGGTCCTAGAGGTGATGCTTTCCAACCACCGTAGGCAACTCCTCCAGAGCCTGACTCCTGCCTCTCTGACTTCAGCCAATTAAGTGAAAATGGCTTCAGACTGTTGGCATGGGCCCAGAATCCTGGTGGGGCTGGCACAGTCACCTTTTTTTCAAGCTGTTGTCAAGACACTGTGAATAATAGTCAATTTCATCAGCTATGAATTGAAAAGACCTGCCTCAGCCAGAATTTTTGCTGCCAAAGGGATAGAAGAGAATCAATTGCCAGCACTGGAAAGGGGCATTACATTTATAACTTAGGATCATGTTCCTGACACTTGAGAGTGTCTCAAAAGATTTGAAAATAAAATATCGTTTGGATCATACATTAAATATCTTAAAATAAAGATACCAAGATTCCAAAAGTAACATTATGACAAAAATCTAAGTGTGGTGGCTCGTGCCTATAATCTCAGTACTCAGGATGTGGAGACAGGAGTTCAAGACTAGTTTGGGCTATGTGAGACTCTGCCACCTCTAACGACTCACCCCTCAAATACCAAAAACAACAACAAGAAATCATGGAGAAAAATATAAACCTTGACAGACTTTGTTTTTTTCTTTCTTCCTTTTGTTTCATTTTGGTTACTGTGCATACATTTAAAGAATACTTAATATTTCAAATACACTCCAAATGTGTTGAATAACTCTGGCTACATTTCCTTACCTAACTACATGGCATCCATCTTCATTCTTCTCAACTCCTAGACATGCTTTGACAGACATGATGTATATACTCTGTTTCTAGCAGACAAATGAAATGAGCTGGAGGCACCGATCCCTAGGGGAAGCTGTCTAGGACTGACCTGTTTCTGAAAATCTGGACCCAAGTAGAAATCAAGCACCTCAGACATACAGGACCTAGAGGGTTGAGCCAGGAAGGTATGCTAAGAAGAATCAAGCCTCCCTCTCTCCAGTCTCTAGACCAGTGGTTCTCAATCTTCCTAACACAGTTCCTCATGCCGTGCTGACCCCCAACCATAAAATTATTTTCACTGCTACATCATAACTATAATTTTGCTACTGTTATGAATCATAATGTAGACATTTGTGTTTTCCAGTGGTCTTAGGTGACCCCTGTGAAAGCATGGTTTGACACCCAATGGGCTCTCAACCTCCAGCTTGAAAACACTGCTCTATACCTTAGTGTTGCCTATTACACACTTATTTTGAGACAAGATCTCCATTTCTCTATGTAGCCCAGGGTGGCCTTAGCCTCCTGAATGCCAATGTTGTGTGTATATGTACACTTGCACGCCATCATGCTTGGCTCTACAATATCCTTAAGCAGGGCCAGGCAGTGGTGGGTCACGCCTTTATTTCCAGCATTTGGGAAGCAGAGGCAGGTAGATCTCTGAGTTTGAGGCCAGCCTGGTCTCCAGGACAGCCAGAACTAACATACAGAGAAACCCTGTCTCAAAAATCCCAAAGCAAAAGAAAACAAAACAATTATTATTAAGCAGAGGGTCAGCCTGCAGCAGAGAGTAAGGTAATACAGATTCCCTGCAAGAGGGAGATTTCTGCATCTGTAGTGAACAAAGCAGGAATGACTTGTAGACTAACTTGAATTCACCCCAGAATCACAGCTTGGTTCTATTTTCAACACCATGGCTGACTTGCTATTTGATGGGGTTCAAGTAATTTCACCTCTTTGGGACTCTTCTCTAAAAGAAAGATGACTGAGTCTTCAACCTCCCTCTGTGGCTGTGAGGATTAATGAGTAGGTGCTGCAAAAGCAGCTATAAAAATCCTCACTCCTAGCTGTACAAGCTTAACAAGTGCAAATCAAGCTGCCCCATTTGCAGTTGGTCCACCGAAACTAATTAAGCTTGCACTGAGCGCCTGGAACTAGAAACTTGGCCCAAACAAGACTGACAGCCCTGTTTCCTCCAAATATCTATTCCTGTCAGGCAAAACTGGCTTCTGTCAGTACCCCTCAAATGGAACATGCACAACCTGTACCCTCCCAGCCTTTCTTTTGAAACCATGAAACATTGGGGCTGCTGAGGGGAAGACCGGTACCTTTCAGGAACAAGCAGGCAGATCAAATGCTCTCACACTGGCTTGTTTCCTTGACACCCGTAGTCCTGCTCTTTCTTCATTCTCATCCTCTTTGCTAGAAGCAGATTTAATTAAAAGAGACTGGAATTTCCTTATCCTATTTCAACATAGAGGGTGAAAGAAAAAGGGGACTGGAAAGTGTAGCCTACCACAGAAAGAGAGAGAGAGAGAGTTTATCCATCTGAAGACAGGCCAGAAGAGTGTGTCAGATCCTTTGGTGTTTGTGAGCTGCCCAGTGTGGGTGCTGCTATCTAAACTTGGGTCATAACAATAAGGAAATAAGTAAGTTCTCTTAACTGCTGAGCCATTTCTCTGGCCCCAAATACTCACTTTTAAAAACATGTGTGCGTTTGTGTGTGTGTGTTTCAGGTAAATGAAATCTACCTATTCAACAAAAAAATCTAATATAGTATATTTTATTACATAGCTCAACATCCAAGCGGGTACACCAGTAAGGGGAACAGGGACTATTTTGGACATGAACTCAGTGGCTGCCTCTTCGACCTCCCACCACCACCCCCGGAGGGAGGAGCAGCCTTGCTAGACCACAGAAGAGGACATTGCAGCCAGTCCTGAAGAGACCTGATAAGCTAGAGTTAGATGGAAGGGGAGGAGGTCCTCCCATATCAGTGGACTTGGAAAGGGGCAGGGGGAAGATGAGGGAGGGAAGAGGGGGATAGGGGGGAATGCGGGAGGGGGCTACAGCTGGGATACAATAAATAATCTGTGATTAATATAAAATAAAAATGTTAAAATTAAAAAAATTGTGTGTGCAGTCAGGCACAGTAGAACACACCTGCAATCCCAGCAGCACTCAGGGAGGCAAAGGCAGGCAGACTGCTGTGAGTTCCCGGTCAGGCTGGTCTACAAAGCAAGTCCAGGATAGCCAAGGCCACACAGAGAAACTCTATCTCAAACAAACAAACAAACAAAAATGGTGTGCACATGCATGTTCATGATATAACTTATGTGTAGAGGTTGGAGGACAACTTATGGTAGTGAGTCCTTCTACCTGTGCATCCTGGGGACTGAAATTGGGTTTTCACGGTTGACAGCAAGCACCTTTACCCATTGACCCACCTTGTTGGCCCTAGTATATTTTACTAACTACATTGTCTTCATGATGTATATTAGATCTCTAAACTTGTTCATCCTACATATCGCTACATGTAATCTTTAACCAACATCTCTCCAGTTCTGCTCCTCTCTCCACTCCTGGCAATCATTGGTTTAGTTCTCAGCTTTTAATAGTAAAGCGTTTTGTTTTAGCTTCCCTTCCACACATATGATTGTGTGATATTTGTCTTTCTGAGTCGGGTTTATTTCGTGTAATATGGTGATCTCCGTGTCTATTAAACATAGTGAGATCCATGTCTATTAATTTTCCTATAAATCACATAATTTCCTTATTCTTTATTGCTAAATAAGACTCCATTGGGCATATGCAGTGCATTTTTATTCATCTGTATATTGGTAAACATCTAGGTTGGTTCCATATCGTGGATTCTGTGAACAGGCCTGCAAGGAACACAAAAAATATAGATTGGTATCTCTTAAGAAACAATGATGAAAATCCCAACCATTCTATTTTACTAATAAGGACTCAGGAGCCAGATACTGGAGTGAAAAGCTGCTATCTCAGAGAGGCAGAGAAAGCACCCAGCTGACCTTCCTTCTCAGCTCAGAACAGATGGAAAAAACCCAAAAGGCTTCCTAGTATAAGTGACAGCCCAGGCTGAAAAAGCCCAAAAAACCCAAGGCTGAATGAAGGCTTGCTTGCTCAAAGCCCCCAAATCAAGGAGCTGAGGAGCTGAAGCCAAAGCGAAAGCCAGAGCTTGAGCTCTACTTCTTCTACTTCATGCTGTCTTAAACACCCCTCAACTCAAAGTCCCTCCTACTCTTTAATCCCTGTCAGCTGGTTTCTTGCTCCGCCTCTTGACCTAGGGTTAGCTTTATTAGATCCAACGATACACAGAGAGCTTTTGGATTAAAGGTGTGTGCTAGGGTTGAGTGAATCACACCATAATCACCTGTTTACAATAAACAAAAAGTTCTTGGATTAAAGGTGTGGTTAGGGCTCAACCAAACCTAACAATAAAAAGGGTTTTTACAGTTCACAGTTTTAGGGTTTACAACGGGATCAAATATCCTGCAACAGATATCCTTACAATGTAGTTACTCATCTCATTTAACTACAGACCCAGAAGAGGAAATGTTGAATCACATGGATAAAGAAAACCTCAAACGTCATTTTTATTTTACCTCCTTCCTTCCTTTTGACGGAGTCTCATTTTGTAGTCTCACTTTTAGGCTAGCCTGAAAACTTGTGATCTTCCCCCTTTAGCCTCACCAATTACAAGCATGTACCACTATACCCCGTTAAACTCCAAATCGGTTTCAGAGTCCCAAGGGCCAACATCTTGCTTTTGCTTACTCTGCAAGAGTTTACCTTAATGTTTTCCACTTTCACCTAAGCAGTTTATCAACCTATGGCCTATGCCAAGTGTTAGCAGGATAATGATTTTTAAGGAATTATGGGAGGAGAGGGAAATTCTGCTCCGACAATCATCACCAAGTTTCCTAGAAAGCAAATTCAGCTCTGCTTTAGGACCACTGTTTGCTCTCTCTGTTCCTACCTCAGTAAGACATCCCTGGTCTTCGGGCGTTCCTTTGGTTTGACAATACCATGTGAGGTGACAACCTTCTATGCCCATCTTTCCCCCAAGCTGATTTAAGTCTACATTTTCACTTTATAAACAAACAAACAAACAAACAAAAACCAGCAGAGACTTTCACTAGATCATGAGCCACAAGATTAACTAAATAAGATATTTGGGGGCTGGGACAAAGAACTTTGAACTGCAAAGTACAATTATTAGTATTAGTATTATTTTGAGATGAGCTCTCACTAAATAGTCCTAGTTGGCCTGGAACTTGCCATATAGACCACATCACTCACTGTGTAGACCACTCTGGCATTCACTCAGTGAGATCCACCTGAATCTGCCTCACAAGTGCTGGTATTAAAGGCGTGTGCCACCATACACGGCCTTGAATCTGATCTTTTAACAAATATGCATGCCCTTCTAATGGAGCTGTTGGAATCTTTTACTTTGAGAGGACAAAGGAATGAGGGAGAACTTAACATACTATATATAATATATACATATATGAAAGTTTAAAAGAATTAAATAAAAATCCCTTAAAGAAAATAAAGGAGCCAGGCATGGTGGCACACACCTTTAATCCCAGCACTTGGGAGGCAGAGAAGCCAGATCTCTGAGTTTGAAGTCAGCCTTCAAACTCATCGACATATCAAGTTCCAAGACAGCCAGGTCTATACAAAGAAACCCTGTCCCAAAAACACAAAAGGAAGGAAGGAGGGAAGGAAGGAAAAAAGGAAGGAGGGAAAGAAGGAAGGAAGGAAAGAAGAAAATAAAGAAGCCAGGCATAATAGTGCACACCTCTGATCCCAGTACTCAAAAGGCAGAGGCAGTTCTATACCAACAGGGTCTATACAGAGTTTCAGGACAGCCAGGGCTACCCGCTAAGACCCTTTCTCAACAAACAAACAACAAAAACAAAAATCACCACCACCAACAAATAGATCTGGGTGTGGTGATTCGGGCTTGTAATCCCAGAATGCCAGAAGAGAATATTAAAGACCAGCCTCAGCTACAGAGCAAGTCTGAAATGAGTTAAAGGACACATGATTCTCAAAAGAAAAAAAAAATAGAAGAGAGGAAAAAGCAAAAGCAAGAGTGTATTTCAAAATTAAACAAACAAAAAAAAGCGGAAGAGATCGCTCACTGGATGCTTCTCTGGAGGACACAGGTTTGATTCCCAGCACCCACATGACAGCTCACAACTGTCTATAACTACAGTTCTGAAGGATCTGGTGCCTTATTCTGGCCCTTGGGAGTACCAGATATATATATATATATATATGGTGCACAGACATACATGCAGTCAAAACATAAAATAAAGACAAAATAAAAATTTTGAGTCTTGAAAATAAAAATGCTTTCAAGTTCTTATCTGACTCACCCTTAATTGTACACATTTGAGGACCACTTTCCAGTATAGACAAGCTGTTTTCTGTGCTTGGAAACAAATGCAATTCCTGATTCTAGTTATGACTTATAGACAGGCCACAAATGCTAGATGGCCATGACCACCAAGGACAGGCATTCCTACCCTCTCTTTAGCCTAGCACTGTGGAAAAGTACAAGGCCTCCACTCAAAGAACAAAGTAGAAAATGACAGATTTCATTGTTGAACAACGAAAGAGACTGATTTTTTTCAACCAAAGCAGGGTTTCTCTGTCTAGCTCTGGCTGTCCTGGAGCCCTTTGTAGACTAGGCTGGCTTGGAGCTTACAGAGATCTGCCTGCTTCTGCCTCCTGAGTGCCAGGATTAAAGATGTGTGCCCCTCCACTCTCGGGAAGAAACTGATTTGATTCACAGCTATTGAAACAGTACTGACAGAGCTCTAGAGCAGGAACAGACTTTGGCTCCTTTATTTGGTTGTGTTTCTTTAAATTGTGTGTTTCAGTAGGCATGTGAGCATGAGAAGAGAAGTGGTTGTGAGATGGCATTTGTGGATCCTGGGAACTCAAATCCTCTCTAAGAGCAAAACCCACTCTTAACCACCGAGTTAACCCTCCAAGGCCAGACTTCTATACCTGCAGTTCATTCAAGGACAAGCTGTGTGACTTTGGACATTAAAGTCTTCTCTATGACTATCAATGTCTTTGTGTTTGCTTGGTTGGATGAGTAGTTTTGTTTTTAATATTTATTTTATTTGTAATGTATATGTGAGGATACCTGAGTATATGCATATATATATATACCATGTTTGTGCAGGTGACAGAGGAGGTCAGAAGAGGAGTTAAAGCCTCTAAAACTGAAACTACAACAGTTGTGAGCTTTGTTGTGAGTGCTGAAGCCTGAACTCATGTCCTCTTCAGGACTTTTAGCTGCTGAACCATCTCTTCAGCCCCACTTGATAGTTTTTAAGACAGGGCCTCCTGTATCCCAGGCTGGCCTCAAATTCCCATATGTAGAGAAGAATGACATTGGATACCTGTTGGTATAATGTTCTTGTGAAATGTATACAATTTACCCTTATTCACTCAAGTGCTGATTTCTCTACCCTACTATCTGGTTTCAATCCAGACATTGCATTGTAATGTTTATTCTAAGCATCACCTGTCTCAAGTTTGTGTAAACATGCCACCATTTGTTCTCTGCATTGTCAATAAAAACAACCAGCCAATACTGAACAATGGAGAGAATAGGGTGTGACATCCTCATCCAGAGAGAAAGAGAAAGGAGAGGAGAGGAGAGATCCTGGAAAAGAGGACTGAAAAGCATCAGGTAAAATGAACCAGTCTTAAGATATGACTACAAGGCAAGTATAATGTGGGAAATCTGAATGGGATGAAGCTATGCTTGGAAGTTTAAGGTGGAGTAATTATAGCCCAGAATTGTGCTCTAGGTTGACTAAATCTAGATTCTGTGTGGTGATTCAGGTATACAGCTGGTTTAGGAATAACCACTGTTTAACTAAAAGATAAATCAACAATAAATATCAATAATCATCAACAAGCACCTGATTCTCCTGCCTTCATATTCCTAGTGCTGAGATTCCAGGAATCTGCCATTGCTCTTGGTTTATATGGTACTAACGATGAGTCCTAGGGCCTCCTACATGATAAGCAAGCATGCTACATAGCAGGTCCATAAATGACATATTACATAGAATAAATGGCCTAAGGTGTATTGGTGTATTATAGGTATATATATTAAGACATGGTTTCTCTGTGTAGCTCTGGCTGTCCTAGAACTCATTCTGCAGATCAGGCTGGCCTTCATCTCAGAGATCTGCCTTCTTCTGCCTTCCATGTGCTGGAATTAAAAGCATTAATCCTGGATTCAGCATTGTAGGCTTTCCATATAAGCACATAGGAGACTAAAGATTAAAGATCTTAAGCTCCAGGTTCTCCTGAGATAAGAATTTGTCTCTAAATACATACATTAATAAATATCTTGAACTAGAGACTGTTAGCTTTTTGGTTGCTTACTTTTGCTGTTGCTTTAGAAAAGGATCTCACTATAAAGCCCACCCTGGCCTGAAGTTTATTATGAACCCCCAGCTGGCTGGCCTTGAACTCAAGATCATCTTTCCTCATCACACACTTTGGAATTATAGGCACACATAACCCCTCTGTTGGCTTAAAAAACATTGGTTAGTGGTGGGAGCTGGAGATAAAGCTCATTTGGTAGTGTATTTGCATTAGCATTCAGGAAGCACTGAGTCAAATGTTGTGGCAGCACACCTGTAATCTCAGCACTCATAGAGACAGGAACATCAAAAGTTTAAGATGTATTAAGAAACATAGTAATGTGAATGTAGGTCTTGAATACAAAAGACTCTCTTAAAAAAAACTTCGCTGTAAACAGATTTTTCATGATGCAGTCTCGTTGTTTATTAAATATTTACTATTGATTTATCTTTTAGATAAACAGCAATTATTCTTAATCCATCTGTAAAACCAAATCACCACACAGAGACTAGGATTTATTTAATTAACTTAGAGCACAATGTTGGGCAATAGTTACTCCATCCTAAACCTCCAAGCCCGCATAGTTTCCTACCATTCAGATTCATCCTTGCTTGTTATACTTGCTTTTAGTGTTATCTTAGGTCCGGTTCATTTCTCCATGTGGTTCCCAGACCTCTCCTGTAGATTCTCCTCCTCTCCCTCCTCCTGCTTCCTTCCTCTTCCTCCCACTCTGGATGAGGATGTTCCACTATCCTCTCCATTGCTCAGAAATGTGGCTGGTTGTTTTAATTGACAATTTAGAGACAAAATGGTGACATGTTTCCACAAACTTGAGACAACAATGCAATGTCCAGATTGAAACCAGATAGTGGGGGAGACAAATCAGCATTTGAATGAACACAGTAAATTGTATACATTCCAAAAGAACATTATACCAACATTTCCCCCTTTAAGTCCAATAAAAGGCTCCTTTTCTTTCAACACAATAATAATTATAAAGTTATGAAAACTATTAGGTAAAATCTACATGTGCAATGTCCAGTTCATGTGCATTTGGTAATTTAGGAGAAAGTATCTGATTATCGTATCTATCTTGACAAGTTTAGAGTTCTATACCTAAATTAATCTTTACCCTTATTGGTATTACCTATATGAAAGCACTTTCTTAAATTCTAAACAACTTAAGCTTAATTGTGGAACTGTAACTATTTGGTCTTCAACCTCATAAGAGACTTGAGAAGGAATAAAATTAGTTACTGGAGTAAATAGGAAGTACATATGAGCAGCTTCCAAAAAAATAAAAAATTGGCAGAGACAGTTTCCTGCCTGAACAGTCACCCATAACTCTATAATGTTGGAGCCTTATCTTCAGCCTTCTGGCTCAGAATATTTGACAGACATATATGTGAAGCAGGAATTGTTTAGGACTTGCCTATCCTGTTTTGGCAGTTTGGCAGTCTACTTGTCCTGCATTTAAGCTTGCCCATTTTTGACAGATTCTGTCTCTCATGAAGTGAGGGTATTTTCTTTACCTGAGTGGCTCATTTGCCACATTTAAAGAGGTTCTTCGATGTTCATCATATTCTTTGAGGTAGGTGGGGTGCTGCCAGGAGATGGCCTATCTCATAGTCAAAGACTCTTTAAAATAATCAAGACATTTTTGAATGCCATATTTTGTAGGTCTCTGAGATTTTTGAAGACTCACCTATCTTTATATAATCGACCTGTCTACAAAATCATATCTATCTGTTAAACCTAGGATGTATACTCCTGTGATAAATTAGACTAGTGTCTGACATAACTATGAGTTGATTAACTAGCAATTAACTTGCATTACCTAATATCCTAAACAGTTTGTAATAGCAGTTTCAAAGTAATGGAAGTAACCTTGAATTTGTATCAATGTATTACAATTTACCAATGTATTAAACATAGACTTATTTTTGCATCAATATTCAAAATCCTATGCCAGAGTTAAAAATAACCTTATTTAAGAATAACAAAATCTTAAGTTGAGTAGATTCAATAATCTACCTTTTGTCTTATTATTTCTAAAAGATATCCTTGTATTCCCCTTCCTTTCTTTTCAACCCCTTCCCTCCTTATCTAATAAAGAAAGATAGAGATAAGAAAAAGGAAAAGAGAGAAATCCCTGAATCTAAACTTGTTTTTCTCCCTGAATAAGACCATTAATAATTTATAACCATCTTCCAATGACAATAAATATTCATAGCCCCAGAAAACAACCAAAAACATACCCAACCCTTCTTAATGTAAATTGGACGTCATTCTCACAGATTTTTTTCTAGTGACATTTTGGACACACAGAAATCATGTTAGGGAGCCCAAAGGAAATTAGGAAAAATGGTTAATTAAGCAAGCATTAACATTTGTGGTCCATTTTTTGAATGTTGAGAAATGTTAGGCTTAATAGAAGTCCTGTTTGGAACAGTCTAAAATGCTGGACCAATTGAGATTAGGAGCTTTCTTCAAAGCTCTCTTGGGAGTAGGCTTTGATGAGAAAAAGCAATTGAAGCAGTTGATGCAGGAACAAGCAGAATGCTGCAACATGCAAGACGCTGGAGGAAGTGTTTCTGTCAGTTTTTATCCAGAGCCTCCAGTGTCTGGTCCTTTTGTTATGCAAACATATAATTTCTCACAAGCATTATACAGTTCCAAAATTTTAAATGTATGAGATATTCAGGATGGAATTAAACTGTAAACCAATATTATCTATGCCAATTAAAAGAATGGCACAATAACCTTAGAGGATATTGTAGCCAAGTATTTCTTGGCCATATATTGTTGAAATTCTGGCTGGAGACATTTTTTTATGTCTCTGTCAGTTTCAGAGTTGTCCCCACGTGAAGGTAACAGCAATATAAGTTACCATTATTAATGAACATACAGTCACTATCAGGTTGAAATCAAAACAAGGTTGTATAGATCAAAATATCTTTTTTGGGCTTTTGGGCACCTGTTGTGTTAGGCCAAGCTGCTATCTATCTCCCAAGAGAAGGCTTCCAGTTAGAGACAAGCTGGTTGCTTTGAGCAATAGAAAAGGTGTGTTTTAAGTAAATTTTATATAAACTTCTTTTTAATTTATAATTTAAGCACGCCCTGGGCATCTTGTACCTGTTTAGAGGTTTAGGCCTAGGTTTTTATATATGTTGTAGCTATTTTTGTCCTATCACCTTTTTTGTATAGAATGGGCAGTTATGCCTTTATAGCCAAACTTTATATAAACTCCCTTTTACCTTTAGCATTTAAGCATATCCTCGGCATCTTGTACCTAGGTTTTTACACTGGTTGTGGCTATCATTGGTTTGCCACCTTTTTGATATGGGATGGACAGTTCTACCTTTTAAACATATGAATTATAATTTTTGAGTTTTTAGGACTGAAATGTACTTTGCCACCTGTAAGCCGCCTGTGTCTTTTTTGCATCAGGCATGACCAACATTTGTCTCCCATTAAAATGTCTCACGTTCGAAAGGATAAGCCAGCTTCCAGAACTGTGTGACCCCATAATTTAGTTAGCATTTAAGTTTTTTTACATGGGAGGCATGTAGTTGGTATGTTTGGCTCCCAGACTAATTACATTGACCTTACATATTTCTTAAGCCAAAATGCCCTTTTGTACCAGCTTTGTGGAAGTACTAGTTTGGGGATGGACTTTTAGAGCAGTGTGACATCATCTCTCTTTACATAAACCTAAAATTTGATGTGAATCCAACCTAGATCAGTAAGGACATAACATCTATTTTTAAGAAAAAAGAATTTACATGGTAACCTTAAGGAAAATTTTGTCATTTTGAATCTTAGACTATCTTTGCAAGTGGCTAAGCAGCAGGACTTGCCATCCTGGCTTTTATTATGTAAATTAGGTTGATCCGGCAATAGAGATCTACCTGTTTCTTTTTACTTTTTGTTGGGATTAAAGGCATGTGCCTTCACCAACTTGTTTAAATGTTTTTTTTTTCAAATTAATATTGTTGTAACTCAAAGCCTTTAAATGAAAATCAAGCAAAGAAACAAGAAAATTTTAAGTTTTGGGTCAGTTGTGCCAATTTAGGCTGTCACAAACAAAGCCCAGTTGGTTATATTTTGGAATTTAGTTGTTACCATGAAATAGGCAAACACCAGAAAAAGCTGACAAGCATCTTGCAGCCAGAGAGCTTTGAATTTTAGCTGTTATTAATCTAATTATTAGGAAGAGTGCCCTTTCTATAGTCTATAACTTAATATCACATTCCTTGGCTTTTTCCCCATTTTCTCCTTGAATTTTCTCAGAGAAGGCCTGGAGAAGAGCCATCACCATTAAACACATTGTAACCAGATCCATGACTATGACAACCAAAACAAAGACAACAGGGATTAAAACACCCTCTGCCAAGGCATTTTTTTATTTTAGATGCAGTTTTAGGCCAAACTCTGTCTAGAGGTTTGTCTGCCTCCAGCTCCTTTCTTTCTTGACATGGCTGCTGATGTGATCTGATCTGAGCCAGCCACAGTATAAGGAAGCCTTGCTTGTATCCCCCTCCAGTTAGACTGCAGAGGCAACCAGTTTTGTTAAGTTTGAGGTCTGCCCACGGGAGGCTGTCTTTTGCTCTAGGGCCTGTTTAAGAGTCTCTCTTAAAGAGACAGTAATTGACCTGGGAGATTTTAGGTTTTAAATTTGGGTTGTATCACTGGAAGCTTATTCCCCCCACCAAATTAAAGTATGATTTAAAGGGTGTGGATACTTAGATTAGTTGGGCACCATTTGTTGTGGTATATTAATATTTGTTGTTGTTTATTAAATACTTAACATTGATTTATCTTTTAGTTAAAGCAGCCATTATTCCTAAACAGCTGTATAACCAAATCACATAGACCAGGATTTAATTAACTTAGAGCACAATGTTGGGCAATAGTTACTCCATCCTAAACCTCCAAGCCCGCATAGTTTCCTACCATTCAGATTCATCCTTGCTTGTTATACTTGCTTTTAGTGTTATCTTAGGTCCGGTTCATTTCTCCATGTGGTTCCCAGACCTCTCCTGTAGATTCTCCTCCTCTCCCTCCTCCTGCTTCCTTCCTCTTCCTCCCACTCTGGATGAGGATGTTCCACTATCCTCTCCATTGCTCAGAAATGTGGCTGGTTGTTTTAATTGACAATTTAGAGACAAAATGGTGGCATGTTTACACAACAGCAACAACGACAAACCTAGTTAGTATATGAGACAAATCCTTCATAACAGGAATAATGTTAAGAAGAGGAGTAAAATCATGATTTTGGTGTTATTTAGAAACAAAGTGGGGTTTTGTTTGTTTGTTTGTTTGTTTTTGAAGACAGGGTTTCTCTGTATAGCCTGGGCTGTCCTGGACTCACTTTATAGACTGGTCTCTAACTCACAGAGATCTGCCTGCCTCTCCCTCCCAGAGGGCTGGGATTACAAGGTGAGCCACTAAGCTTGTCTGAAACAAAGTTCCTACATACCCGTTTGTCAGGGATGGAAACTAGGAAACTAGGATGGGGTGTGCTAAGTAATACATAATCCATCCTGATTATGGTTTCATCTCCCCCTACTCCTCCCAGCTCCTCCCAACCTCCCCTTACATCTAGTTCCACCTCCTTTCTGTCTCTCACTATAAAACAAACAGGCTTCTAAGAGATATTAAATAAATAGGTCTTAGAGCTGAAAGGAGAAGTGGACATATGCCCTCATCCCTCACTCAGAAGCTATCTCCAATTGATGATCACTTGAGAGTGAAAGCTCAATAGCATCTTTGGAGGTCCCTTGTTTCTGCAGATGTGCTAAGCTCAGTGATTGTGTCCTTTGAAAGCTCTAGGGAGAGAGAGGGATTTGGTGAGATGGCTCAGGGGTTAAGAGCACTGGCTGCTCTTCTCAGAGGTCCTGAGTTCAATTCCCAGCACCCACATGGTGGCTCATAAGCAGCTATAATGAGATCTGGTTCCCTCAGGCACACATGCAGGCAAAAGTTGTTTTATTTATTTAACTTATTTGTATTGAGACAGTCTCTCAATGCAGTCCTGGATGTCCTGGAACTTGCTATGTAGACTACACTGGTTTCAAACTCACAGTGATTTACCTGCTGCTGTGTCCCAAATGCTAGGGTTAAAAGTGTTCACTGCTACACCCAACTTGGGATGCTTACTAATGTAAGACCTCCACCATGGTTTGAATTAGGTGGTCTGAGAAGACCCAGGTGAATAATGGACAGGTCACATCAGCATTATGAATAGATGAGGAAATCAGAACAGGCTTAGGTAGGATCTAGAAATGGGAACAACCCGGGGAAAATCTTGACACCACAAGAAGCTAGAAATAATCATTGGAAGGTAACTCCGAAGTTCACCTGGTTACAGTACATTCCGAAAGAAGGGCATCATGTTAGGGCCAGCCTCCAAAACGGAAGATTTTTGTTTGTTTGTTTGCTTCTTTTTTTGGGGGGGTGGGGGGTTGGTTCTCACATTTTTATTGGAGGGCAATAGGGAAGGGGCCTCTGCCATCAGCAGGAGTATTCACAGGTTCTTCAGCCATTCCAGGCTTGGGCCCTGAGGTTCCTGGGGGTGGCTGGGCACATCCCGCATGTTCCCATCATCTTGCACAGGTACTGGGTAGTTGTAGGGTATGGCCCGGTTGATCATGTGTGGTGTTTGTTTTGGGGGATGGAATGCAGGACCTTATTCATGTTAGATAAGCACTCTACCACAGAGCCACAGTCACAGCAGACAAGGGAAGTTCTGTGGCAACTCCCTCCTACTCCTGCAAAGTGTATCAAGAAGTGGTTTCTTTACTGTCTGCTGTTCAGGTTGGTCATTTACAAATCTGACTGGCAAGCTTTGTAAGAAAAGGGCCATGCTTTGGTTTCATAGGATTGGTTTTTGGGTTTGGTTTAATTCTGGTTTTTTGAGACAGGGTTTCTCTGTGTAACCTTGGCTGTCCTGGACTCACTCTGTAGACCAGGCTCGCCTTGAATTCACAGAGATCCACCTGCCTCTCTCTGCCTCCAGAGTACTGGGATTAAATTTATGTGTCACTGCACCCAGTTTATACCCAGATATTTGCATGGAAAAATGGTGGATTAAATTCAGGTTTCATGTTTGTACAATAAGCACTCTTCCCTACTCATCCATCTGGGGCAATGTTTCTGTGCTGTTTTACTTTGTAGTACTGGGGACTGAATTTAAAGTCTCTCAGATGCTAGGCAAGTGTTCTACCACTGTGCTATATCCTCAGTCCTGGTGTAGGTTTTCTGTTTTTGTTTATTTATTTGTTTGTTTGCTTGCTTGTTTTTGCTTGTTTGTTTTTTAGTTATATACAAAACCTTACCATATAGCCCAGGCTGGCTTTAAACCTGTGATCTTCTGGCCTCTGCCTTCTGAGTTTAGAGAATGCAGGAATATTTCACCATGCATAGTTTGAAGGCTGTGTTTTATTCATATATGTAGTCCAGAGGCTGGTAGCTCTACCTTACCCAAAGCTCCTGAAGAGACGCCTAAAATAGAAATGACTGAGGACTGAAGAAATGGCTCAGTGGTTAAGAGCACTTGCTGCTCTTCCATAGAAGTTCTGCTCTCAGCACTCCCTTGAATCAGATATTCTACAACCACCTCTAATTCCAACTCCAGGGGGATCTGAAACCTCTGACCACAGGTACCTGCACTCCTGTGGATGTACTCACACAATGACACATGCACATTATTAAAAATAATAACAAATAATTATATTTTTTAAATGCCACAAAAAGTAGTGCACACCTAATCCCAGAACTCAAGAGGCAGAGGCAAGTGGATCTCTGTTAGTGCAAGGACAGTCTAATCTACACAGTAAATTACAGGCAGGTTGGAACTATTCAGTGAGACCCTGTTTTTAAACAACAACAAGATTTAAAAAGAAACGCCTGAAAAATAGGAGGAGTTCAGACTCCTAAATATCTGCTACTCAGAGGAAATCGAAACCAGACCAAAAAAAAACACCCCTTTGGGTGGGGATGGATAGAGATTTTTCAAAGAAGCCTGTTTACACAATTCTCTCTGAGGCCCGTACTTTGCAGTTAGCTGGAAGGAGATCCCTCAGCATTTTCTAGAACAAAATGAGTTGCGCTGCCTCCTCTGTTTTCCCTCCAGGTCGGAGATCAGCTCTTCTCCCATCAGGACTCCAGCTCTTACCATCAACACCTTCAAAACATCATCTGAACTCTTTTACTACTTAGTGTTTTTTTTGTTTTGTTTTGTGTTGTTTTTGAGCTACTGTCAGCCAGAGACAGAGAGATGTATATTAAGAGATTCGATATAAGGAATTGGCTTACACTTTTAAAGGGCTAGCTGGTAAAGCTGCTCTGAAATTGTTGATCTATCAGGACCCTTCCTGATAGACCTACAGCTAAAGCTATAGTCCACCTGCTTGAGTCATCTTTTGTTTTTGGAGACAGCATTTTTTTTTGGATAGCCTTGGCTGTCCTGGACAGGCTGTCCTGGAACTCACAGAGATCTGCCTGCCTCTGCCTCCCCAGTTCTGGGATTACAAGCATGTGTCACTGTACCTGGCATTTTCTTTTTTTTTGAGAGAGGGACTGCAATGTAATTCTGGATGGCCTCAAAATCACAACTTTTCTGCTTAGTGTCCAAGTGCTGGAACTAAAGTAAAGGCAAGTACCTATGATCCTGTCCTTAGTTTTGTTTCTCTTCAAGGAAACCTTATTTCTTTTTTATTGGGTCTTCTAACTGATTGAATCTGGCCCACCCAGAATAGCTCGGAAAACCTTTCTTAATGTAAAACCACCCTGGTTATCATATTTATGTAACCTTTAACACTCATATACATGCTTTCTTATTTTTTTTTATTTTTATTTTAGAGACTAGAGCCATGGCTTTGATGTTAAGTGCACTTACGCAAGGGTCAGGAGTCCCATTCTCAGAACCCACAATTGCCAGTAATTCTAGCTTCAGGAGAATCCACTGTCTCTGCTTCCACAGGCACTGCACTCACATGCACAAATTTACACCCAGACACATAATCTGTGTGTATAACTGTATGGGGTGAGGGTCAGAGAACAACTTTTGGGAATTCTACCCTGAGCTCTGGGGATAAAATGCAGATTTTCATGCAAACACTTTTAATTGTTGAGTCACCTAACTAGCCCCTTTCCTTTGTGAGACAGGCTTTTATAGCCCAGATTTGCTAGGAAGGCAAGAATGGCCTTGAACTAGAGATTTCCACTGTCCCTGGGACTAAAAGTATGCACTACACCTAACTTGTTTGGCTCTGCTCTTTTCTTCCCTTCCTCTTTTGCTCCTTCTCTCCTTTCCTTCCATCTGACTCGGGGTCTCACTACTATATACAGCCCAGGCTGGTCTGTATGTAAGTCATAATCCTCTTGCCTGTAGGATTAACAGATTTGGGCCGCCATGCTCAGTTTTGAGACTTCATTGAATTTAGTAACAGGAAGTACAGCATAGATGAGCTGCCATACAAGCTTCATTGATGCTCTTCTTGCCTGAGCTCTCAACACACCTTCCCTTACCTACTTCCGCTTCACAGGCTTATCTACCTTGCCTGCCCTCCATGCCTCTTTGTTTTTTGTTTGTTTGTTTTTTGTTGTCTTTTTTTTCTTCTTCTAGAGATGCCAGCCTGGGATTCATTTTCTGTAAAATCCTTTTTAGATCGTCAATTAGATTGTTTCTCTACCTCCAACTGCTGGGTTCTGTGAGTGTGCCACCATACCAGGCTGGGATTTTAGTGGTCCACTACCACACCACGCTCTTAAGGTTTTTTGTTTTTTGTATCTTGCATCTTCTAGAAGAGGACTGTGTATTGTTCATTCTTTATGTGACCATCCTCTAGAAGGCCTAATATTAGATAATCAGAGTATTTCTTCTGAATTATATTAAAGTTACAGAATCCACCAAAACTTACCTGTTGCTAGGTTATATATTTTACAAACTCACTTTTTTTAAGAATTATTTTAAGTGTGTCATATGAATACAAATGCCCTTAGAGAGCAGAGATATCACAGGCAGTTGTGAGCTACCTGTCTGTGGGTGCTGAGAACCAAACTTGAGTCCTCTGCAAGAGCAGTACTTGTTCTTAACTGCTGAGCTATCTCTTCATCCTTAAAAGTGGTTAGCTCCTTGCTGGGCAGTTTTAAGAAGAATAGTACACACACACACACACACACACACACACACACACACACACGGGGGGTGGGCACGCAGAGGGCTCACTATGTAGCTCTAGCTGTCCTGGAACTCACTAGACCACACTAGCTTTGAACTCACAGAGGTCTGCCTGATTCACCAATGCTGGAAATCCCACTGTGTCCAGCTCTCAAAGCCTCAATTCTGGCTGGGCAATAATGGTGCATGCCTTTAATCTCAGCACTCTGGAGACAGTGTGTGTGTGTGTGTGTGTGTGTGTGTAGCCTTGGTTGTCTTGGAACTCATTCTGTAGACCACCTGGTCCCCAAACTCACAGCTATCTGCCTGCCTCTGCCTCCAGAGTCCTGGGATTAAGTGTGTGTACTGCCACTCCCTGGCTCAAAGTCTCCCTGTGTGTACCAGGCTGATTTGGGACTCTCACTCTTCCAGCCTCAGTCTTCTCAGTGAAAAGATTATAAGCATATATCACCATACCTGGTAGTCATTATTTTGGTTTTGCTTATTGTTGCTATTTTGAGACAAGATCTCACTATATAGTTTTGGTTGCCCTGAACTCACTTTGTAGACTAGACTTGCTTAGAAGTGACATAGACCTGGTTGCCTCTACCTCCAGAGTGCTAGGATTCAAGGTGTATACCATGTCTACTAGCTTTTTGACTCAAATTGTGTGACGTTTTTCTTACATCTAATTCATGTCTAGAATACTGTTAATTAAAAAGAGTCTAAAAATAAAGCTTTGCACTGGTCCAGTTAACAAGTTATCATCAGAATAGTAATAAAAGAAATGTAAAAGGCTACATTAGCAACATTACCTTGTCATTGTGTCAGACTGACCTAAACACTATGCAGATTCATTCAGGGTTTGTTTTGTTTTGTTTTGTTTTGTTTTGTTTTGAGACAGGGTTTCTCTGTGTAGGCTTGGCTGCCCTGGACTCTCTTTGAAGACCAGGCTGGCCTTGAATTCACAGGGATATGCAGCAATGAGCCTGCCTCTGCCTCCCGTGTTGGGATTAAAGGCATGCGCCACCATGCCTGACTTCCTTTAGTGTTCTTCATGGATAATACTTTAATTTTTCTTTTTACAAACATTAGGTAATCCGATTTTTACCACCCAGATATTTGGGGAAATCCCCATTCCTTCCCTGACTGAACATACTAGATCCCAATGTTAGAAACAAAAATGACACTTTCTCTATCATTGTCCCAGGATGACGTGCCTTCAGTCACTTTCCCCTGGGACTTGCCTTTAAGGTAAAAACTTCTCTTGGTAATTACAGTCCATAAACAAGCCCTTCGGATAGGAATGCGCCTGTGTTCTGGCTGTCTCTGTGATGTAAAAATGCTTCAATTTAATAATCCCGTATTTAACAACAAGATAAAAATCCGGATCAGAAATCTGTACACTCTTGACTCTGTGACTACCATCCTGCTAAAACATACGCTTAAAGAAAAATGCACACCGGGGATAGACTTGCGGGTGTTTTGTTTTGTTTTGTTTCGTTTTGTTTTGCTTTTTACCTGAAACAAAAGGAAAATACGGTTGATTTCCCGTTTAGGGGGACCATCTAGCACTATGTGTGTCTGTAGAATCCCTCCATTTACATCTTTTCACACCCAGATAATCTCCCCTCTTTCCAGTGATCCAATAAAGTGGCGCTACCAGAAGGCGGGGCTACTGCTTAGCCTGCCTCCTTTCTTGCCTTTCAGCCATTTACTAGATAGAGTGGTTAGGCGGCAAAGTTACCGGAACACTCCGCCCCTCACTCCGGTTTAGCCAATCTGGAAAGGATGGGTGGAGAACTTCCTTTTTGATCCCTCCCCCTCAGCGCTGGGTAATTTAGAGTCCCGCGCTGGGCGGGAATGTAAGATGGCGGAATAGCAACGCGGTGTTGTTGGTGTGCAGGCTCCCGGCTGACTTCGGCTCCAGTCTCCGCAGCATCGGTGATTACTGAGCGAACAGCGCGTTTGAGTAGTTGCCAAAGATGCCGAATATCAAAATCTTCAGTGGGAGCTCCCACCAGGACTTATCCCAGAAAATTGCTGACCGCCTGGGCCTGGAACTAGGCAAGGTGGTGACTAAGAAATTCAGCAACCAGGAGACCTGGTAAGGATGAAATTGACATTGAGAGTGCACTTCATCTGCCCAGGCAATGGCACCTTGGGGGGATGGAGCGGTCGCTGGAGTTCCAGGGCTCTGAGGGAGGGCAGAAAGGGGCAACTGAGGTTAGCTTGCCCTGAGGGGTGTTCCGTTATTTTAACCTCGAGGGAGGGTCGCATTCATCCGCGTTTAGGTGGAGCCAAGATGGAGGGGGAGAGGTGTAGCCGCTACGTTTGAGGGATGGAGAACCTAATGTAAGGCTGTAATGGCCTCCCGGAGCGTATGTAGGGGTACCGACGCTTAGCTTCAGTCATGGGGACACGTGGCTCGTTGCTTCAATTTAGAGCCACTAGGCTGGATTCGGTTCCCTTTCAGTGTGTTAGCTGGTGTATATCAGAGAGCCTATCGCGTTGAACCTCCTCGTGGTCTCTCTCCTGGACTCAGAAAGCTTTTTGATTTGAAATGGTAGCGTTCTGATTTGGTTTTAAGGGAAACATTATATTCTGAGAGGGCGCGAAAATCTTACCACTTCCCTTAGATTGGCACGCATCTGCTTTTCGTACCCTGTCTGTTGAGGAATTGAACCACCCTTAAGATAAATCAAGTTGATTGGATAAGCTCAGCATCCCCGATCTTCAGCATCTCAGCACAAGTCATCCGGAAGGTCCTAGGGAAACCCTAGTTTTGGCATTGGAATTTTTGACCTTTCTCACTGCCGCTACAGTCACAGATAATATACCGGCTCCCCCCCCCCCCATTGGAGCCACGTGGAGATTTAGGGAACGATTTACACGTGAATGTTAATAACTGACAACAAAATAACAGTGCGAGGGAGGAACTAGTTCAAAGAGCGAATTGAAATTTGAGTGTTTTCTTTCTTTTATTTTTCTTTTTTGATGCTTTAACCTTAAAACTCCGTGTCCGGCACTGGTGTGATGTCACACACCTGTAATCACGCTACTGGGCAGAGGCAGAAGGACAGCAAGCTACAAGTTGGAGGCAAGCCGGTCTACATAACGGATCCTAAATTATAGGAATCACATAGTGAGACCCTCTGTGAATATTTAATTACTAACATAACTCTCCCCAGTCCCAATTTCATCATCCACAGGCACTATTGGACCATGGGAGAGATAACTAAATTGCTTCTTTCAGTGCCCCTTCCAGCTATGTATAGGCACTTCTAGATCTCATGCACTCTATTTTATTGTTTCTCTCGTGGTAGATCAAAATCAGAGCACAGGCCATAATCCTTTTTCATTGGCTTATTTTGATTTTGTTTTTAGGGATTTTTTTCAGGGGGAATTTATTCTGTAGACCAGGCTGGTTTCCCAATTCACAGATGCCCCTGCATCTACCCATGCTGGGATTAAAGGTTTGCACTACTATGCCCAGTTAAGGACTCTTTGAACCATTTCTAGCCCGAGAACACATAAATTTTAAGAAATAATGTCCAATGATGCTATTATATTTATCATATGCCCTTATTTAGATGTTTAAGCTGGCAATGATAATTATTCTTGTTTGGAAATTTTTGCCCTTTTTCTTTTGGTTGGCATGTATTGGACAAAATGACATTTGTTTTGACAAAATGTTTTTCTCTCTGTGAAAATCTAGATAATGAGGTTTCATATTTAATAGGTGCTATATACATTTAATACCAGCAGAGACAGACAGGATCACTGAGTCAGAAACCAGCCTGATCTACAGAGGTAGTTAGAGACCAGCCCCAGGCTACGGGCTACATTGTGAGACCCTGTTCCTCCTCAACTCTACCCCCACCTCAATAAAGGATTTGAAGTATATTCAATAGTTAACAAAAGCAAGGGGCTTGTTTAAATAGATATTAGAAGTTTTATAGGACAAGGGATTATAGTAACTTGCCAAGAACTTTGCAAAAAATAATCGCTAAAAATTTATAGAGTTACGTTATCTGTATCTGTTGGCTTCTGGCAGCTTAAGGGACAGAGGCATAAGTAATGTATAATATGGCTTTATTTTTATGCAGCTCTTTAGAGACTTCCATACAAACTCCTGTTTTATGGCTGTGCCCTAAAAAAAGAATAGCATAGAGAATATAATTTTTTGTGTTTTTTGCATTGACTCATATTTGAAGCTTTGTATAAGGTGAAAAGCCACTATGGTCTAAGTGCTCTGAGGAATAGTTTAAATCTGTCAGACTGCCTAGGGTCAGTTGTGAAATTGTCTATTTGTTCTCTAACTCTCGCTTTGGGTTTTTTTGAGACAGGGTTTCTCTGTGTAGCCTTGGCTGTCCTGGACTCACTTTGTAGACCAGGTAGGCCTTGAACTCACCAGAGATCCTCCTGCCTCTGCCTCCCAGAGCCGTAGGATCACAGGTGTGTGCCACCACACCCAGCTTGTTATCAAAGTCCTAATCAAACAGCCTGGCCCCTAGTAAATGAATTTGTGGAGCACATGATGTTCTGTCCTTTACTGAAACTACAGCTGTAGATAGACCTCTGATATGTGTAAAGGATAAGCTGACCTTACTGGAAATCAGCATACCCAACTTCTGCTCTGCCCCAGAAGAATGGAGATCTGGGTCAAAGAGGTAAGATGTGCGAGAGGAGTATAGACAGGTTTAGCCATTTTTGAAGTTGCTCAGTTGTTGGAAATACTTGTTCTAGACTGAGTGAGCCACAAAGCGAGCACTTTTTTTTTTTTTAATCAGGGAGTCTCTCAAGGAAGGTGAGAGTAAATACCACACCTTTAATCCCAGCCAGATAAAGCAGGCTGATCTCATGGTTCAAGGTCAAGTGCTTTTTATGGGGAGTTCCAGGCCAGCTAGGAATAATTAGTGAGACACTGTAAAAGAAAACAAAATGAGGAATTCCTTTTAAAAAGTCACTGCTTCTTTGGGGCATACCACATTGAGTAACTTTTAGAACATAATTCCTTGAGGTATTCTTTAAACCTGTCCTGTGGCCATTCAAGGAATTTTTAAAAATATTAATATTGAAATGGGGTCTCACTGTGTAACCGAGTCTGGTAGTCAGACGCAGGCCATCATACCTTACAGTATAAGTGTGTCACCATGCCTAGCTAATACTTTTTATTTTTGAGACAAATGTGCCTGCTTAGAACAAGTTGACCCCAGATTGATGATCCTCTTGCATCAGACTCCTGAGTTCTGTAATTATATGTATGATCAACTACCACGCTAAGCTCTTTTAATCTTAATATATTTTATTTACCCTCATTGGTCCTTTACTGTAAATTTCAAGGTGTTATAAAAATTATGGAACTGCTCTTCCTTTTATTTATATTCTCTTTAAAATACTGTATTTGTTTTCCATGTAAAACAAATATCAATTCAATTCCTTAGTCACATCATCCATGTTTTTTTTGGAGTTGTCTTTTTTTTCCCCAGAGAAGGTCTCATGTGCTCTAAACTGCCCTCATACATGCTGTGTAGCCCAGGTTGGTTGTGCATTAATCCTTGTGCCTCAGCCCCTTAAATGCTATGTTAGCCACATTTCAAATGCTCAATAACCATAAACAAGAGGGTAGTGATTCCTGTATTGTACGATGCCTTTCTAAGCTTTATTGTGGAAAATGTGTAAGTAGTTCTTGTAGAATGTCTTCCTTATACCTCTCTGACCTATGTTTTCAGAAAGAAGTTATTAATAAGATAGAGTTGTGACCTGACCATGTGTTTTGAAGAGCGTGAAAGTAACTTTAACCTTTTAAAAAAGTGTGTGTGTGTGTGTGAATGTGTATATGGGTGTTTGATTTCGTGGAGTTATAGATGTTTGAGTCAGGTCCTTGTTAAGAACCACTGAACTGGGCCAGGTGTGGTGGTGCACGCCTGTAATTCCAGCACTCTTTTGGGAGGCAGAGGCAGGTGGATCAGTGTAGCCAAGGCTACACAGAGCAACCCTCTCTGGGAAAAAAAAAAGGAGCATTGAGCCATAGCTCCAGCCTACTATTTTTGTTGTAGAACCCTCCAAATATACTATCTTCATGTACAAAGCAGTTGAGCAACAAAAAGATTGTCCTCTGACCTGAAGGCATGCACTCACACCTACAAACGCATCCTATATACACACATAAAAGTTAACATTAATTTATTCATGTTGAAGAACTAGTCAGTGTTCAGTTCTCTGTCATAAATGTGTTTTCAATATTAAAACATTAAAAATTGAATTTTACATATTTATTGTTTGTAAGTATGAATGCCACACTTGCAGTGCAAGTGTGGAGGTCAGAAGACAACTTTTAGAAGTTGATTCTCTCCCCTTCACCATGTGGATTCCAGGAATGGAATTCAAGTGGTCAGGCTTATGGCAAGCCCCTTTATCAGCTAGGCTGTTAACAATTCTTTATTATATATTTTTTAATATACGAAGAGGGGACAATGGAATTGGTTGTTTTCTTGTACTCAGATTGCCAGACTTTGTAGCACATGTTTTTTTTTAATATAACTTTTTGTTTATTACATTTATTCATTTTGTATCCTAGCTGTAGCCCCATGCTTGTCCCTTCCCAAAACCGCTCTCCCTCCTTCATCTCCTCCCATGCCCCTTCTCCAGTCCACTGATAGGGAGGTCCTCCTCTCCTTCCATCTGACCCTAGCCTATCAGGTCTCATCAGAACTGGCTGCATTGTCTTTCTCTGTGGCCTGGGAAGCCTGCTCCCCCCTCAGGGGGAGGTGATCAAATAGACAGTCCCTGACTTCATGTCAGAGACAGCCACTTCTCCCCTTTATAGGGAGCCCATTCGGAAATTGAGCTGCCATGGGCTACCTCTCTGCAGAGGGTCTAGGTTATCTCCATGCATGGTCCTTGGTTGGAGTATCAGTCTCAGAAAAGACCCCTGTCCCCAGATTTTTTTTTTTATTCTGTTGTTCTCCTTGTGGAGCTCCAGTCCCTCCAGGTCTTTCTCCCTCTTCTCTCATAAGATTCTTTGGACTCTGCCCAAAGTTTGGCTTTGACTCTCGGTATCTGCTTTAATACCCTGCTGGGTAGTATTTCAGAGGCCCTCTATAGTAGGCTCCAGTCTTGTTCCTTATTTTCACTGTTGTCTATCACGTTTCCCTTTCTGAATGAAGACTGAGCATTTTACCAGGTCCTCCTCCTTGTGTAGCTTCTTTAGGTGTACAGATTTTAATATGTCTATACTAAAATATAGTATGACCCATATTATATGTCTAATATCCACTTATAAGTGAGTATATACCGTGTGTGTCTTTCTGCTTCTGGGATCCCTCACTCAGTATGATCTTTTCTAGTTCCCACCATTTGCCTACAGATTTCATGGTTTCCTTGTTTTTAATTGTAGCAGATGTCTTTACCTGCTGAACCATCTTACTGGATCACAGTTTTGTTAGGCTTTTTTACTGTTGCTTTCTATTTGAGTTACGGTCTTTAATTTGTAGGCTAGATTGCTTCATGAGTTTTTGGTTTACTGGTTTGTATTGTCCTACCCAGCTAACTATGTATATTTTTAAGTATGTTTGAACTAGAATGTAAAGATCTATTGAGTATAATTAGTTGATAGTTTTATTTTGTTTTTGTTCTTTTTTTTCTTCAGTTTTATTTTCCACGTGAGTGTTTTGCCTGCATGTCTGCCTGTGCACCACATGCCATGGCCATCAGTGCCTATAAAGCCCAGAGGAGGACACTGAATCCCTAACTGATATTAGGAGTGGTTGTGAGCCATTGTGTAGGAGTTGGGAAAAGAACCTGGGTCCTCTGGAAGAGCAGCAAATGCTGTTAACCACGCGCGCGCGCACACACACTAGTTCTTTGTTTTGAGACAGAATTCAAGCTATCCTCAAATTCCTTATTTAACCTGATATTGCTCCCATAACCTAGATAGGATCTAACCCAAGACTTCCCGAATACTGGGAATACCAATTGAGCTATATCCTTTGCTGTGTTCTTTTATTCTTTCCGTCTCTAAACACAATTTAATAAAACTATCAGAGAAGATATAATTGGAGACCTAAAAATGGGTAAGGTATTTATAGGAAAAGTATTCCAGATATTGGGAAGTATAGAGGCTAGGAAGTATGAAGAAGGAGAATGTCACTTGTCCATGACAAGCTAGGGAGATAATATTTTAAGATAAACTGTTTTCCCTTTTTTGAGACAATGTATGTAGCCTTGGCTATCATTACTGTTCATTAACTTCCTAAGGGGTAGAAGAATAAGAGTATACCACCAAACCTGACTCAGGTGAGCAATTTCTCAGGATAACAACAGAAATTGGAACTCTCCCAAGTTCCCTCACAGCATTATATAGCTTCTCAGAAAATACAATTAATGTAGGTTCTTTTGACCACAGAAGTGTCTTCATTTTTTTTTATATACTCCTGTTACCTCAGCTTTAATTGAAAGATGCAATGATGGTTTATTTGAGTAGACCCAGGTATGCATATTTATAGTCTTTTCTTTACCATTTATTTGTTTAGTTGTTTTGAGACAGGGTCACAAACTGTGGCCCAGGCTGGCTTGGAGCTCACTGTCTAGTCTAAACTGCCTTCCGCCTACTATGTCTTGATTGTAAGTGTATGTCATCAAAATTGAATTTTGAACTAGGCATGGTGGTACGTTTGGAGGTGGCAGCAGGAGAATCAGAAATTTAAGGTCATCCTCAGCTGGGTAGTAAATTTCAGGTCATTCTGATTTCCATGAGTCCTTGTCTAAAAAAAAAAAATCAAAATAAATTTTGAGAGCAGACTATAGCTCAGTGGTAGGTCACTTGCCTAGCATGTACAAATAATGAGTTTTATTCCCAGTGTCAAGAAAATGAATTTTGAGTGAATTGTATATTTATGGGTACTTCTAAAAAATGAGAAAAATATGCACTATACCTCTTACTCAGTATTTTATAACTTTCTGACTATAGTTTGTTTTCTTTTTCCAAAAACTTTCTTATAAAACTATGGTATAATGTAAGTCAGTATATTCACAATGATAAAAGTCACAATAAATAAAACACCCCTATTAATTAACAAAAGGGTCTTTTCTCTTTGCTCTGTCTGATGTGATTACCTCCAGCTCTCTTCCAATGGTTTTCTTTTAGTATTGGCATCATCTGGTTTTAGTTTCTGAGTAATACTGGTTTCAATAAAATTGTGTTGGAACCTGTTTCCTCCCCATCGATTTTGGAAAAGGCTATAAAATTAGCACAAATTCTGTTTAAATGTTGGTAGAATTCTCAGATTAAGCTGGGTATTAGTTTTGTGGCCTATTTTTTATTTAAAATTTTTTTCTTTTTTTTTTTCAGGATAGGGTTTCTTTGTGTATCCTTGGCTGTCCTGGACACTTTGTAGACCAGGGTGGCCTTGAACTCACAGAGATTTACCTGCTTCTGCCTCCCAGAGTGCCAGGATTATAGGCATGTGCCACCACACATGGCTAAATTTTTTTTATATACAATACATTTTGATTACATTTCCCCCTCACCGAAGTCTTTCCAGATCCTCCCCACCTCCCGACCTACAAAGCTGTTTTTGTTGGTTATCTTAGAGGATTATCAATGATATTGGTTTTTCTGTCATATAAATTAGCTTTTTTATTTTTAGGTTTTTCTTTATTTTGCTCTTAAGTCTTTAAAATTTTTATTTTCAGACAGAGTCCCTCTTTAAGATTTGTTTTCTACATATGGGTATTTTGCTTGCATGCATACGTGTGCAAGACATGCATGCTTAACGCAATAGGTTCTCAGGAACGGGAGTTACAGAGAGTGCTGAGCTGCCATGTCAGTTGTTTATGTTCTCTTTTTTTATTTTAGTGTGGAAATTGGAGAAAGTGTACGAGGAGAGGATGTCTACATTGTTCAGAGTGGGTGTGGTGAGATAAATGACAATCTAATGGAGCTTTTGATCATGATTAATGCTTGCAAGATTGCTTCAGCCAGCCGTGTTACTGCGGTCATCCCTTGTTTCCCTTATGCCCGCCAGGATAAAAAGGATAAGGTAGGAATGGATTTTTTTTTAATGGTGTTAATGATCAGACCTAGAGCTTAATGCTAGGCTGGTACTCTACCACTGAGTTATACCTTCAGCTCAAAATCTTTAATGCAGGGGAAAGAGGAACATTGTCCAAAGTCACAAAGCCCTTAACTATCAGGTACTATATACAGAGCATTTAAAAAAAATGATATTTCTGCTGTGTGATGTTGGTGGTATAGAGGTGAGCAGCATAGCTGCCTTCTAAAATGTTATTTCCTTAAATATTGCCCTCTCTTTAAATCAACAGGCATGTAATTGTTTTTTAAAAGCAGTGCATTTATAATGTATATTTTATTTAAGTTTTAATTTCATTTAGCTGACAAATATTTTTAATTGTGTTAAGAATAATTACCAGCTGGGTGGTTGTGACCCGTGCCTTTAATGCTCTATCACTCTGGAGGAAGAGGCAGGCCCAGGCAGGTGTCTGAGTTCAAGGCCAGCATGGTCTACCAAATGAATTTCAGAGCATCTTGGGCTACAGAAAAAGCCCTGTCCCAAAACAAAAAGACTAATCACAGTCATTTGTAGCAGAACATATGCATGCACATGTGTTCTTTGTTACTAAACTATGTACCAGCCCATTTTTTGCCTTTTACTTTTAGGTAGGGTCTCACTAATTTTCCTAGACTGGCCTTGAACTTACTGGCTAGACCTTACTTGCAATCTTTCTACCTTAGCTTCCAGCATAATTGAGAATCTCAGCCTGTGCCTAAAAGGATTCTTTTTAAACTGTAGATCTTTTATCTACCCAGGTCATGTGGTACCTGACTGTAGTTTGTCATAGATCTTTAGGAGCCTAAAGCTAGAAAATCATTTGAGCTCAGGATTTTGAGGCTCAGCCTAAGCAACATAGCGAGAACATACCCTAACCCCCATCTCAAAAACATTAACAAAGTATAGCAGAGTCTCTCAGAGTATCACAGGATCCTGGTGCCAGTTGTGACCCCGTTGTAAAACATGAAGTTGATTACGTGAATACTTGCTCTCCTATATTTTATGCATTTTGTTTAATTAAAGAATTTTATATATATATATATATATATATCATTTGCAAGTCTTTTAGTCCCCAGTTTTGACAAATGATACCTAGGAGAAATGCTAGATATTTTAATTATGACCAAGTATAGAGTAAAAGACCAAGTACAGAGTATAAAGCCATAGGTATGTTGAAATTGCTATAAAGTTGACCTCCATATCAGTCAGATTAAACAATTTTTATATTGATACAGGTCTTTAAACTTTGACATTAGTGGTATATAGATTATGAGTATTTATGCATTGAAATATTTCAGTAAAATTATTTTTAAAATAGTGTAAACAATGAGCTTGATTGACCATAGTAAACACTTGAATATACTGAAAATGTGTGTATAAGAAAACAACCAGAATTGGGTGGTGCTGGGAGGTAGAGGCAAGTGGATCTCTGTGGCCAGCCTGATCTACAAAGTAAGTTCCAGGACAGCAAAGACTATACACACACACAAGCCCTGTCTTCAAAAACCAAAAAAAAAAGGAAGGAAGGAAGGAAAGAAAGAAAGAAAAGAACTAGAGAGAGAAAGGAAGGAAGAAAGAAAGAAAACAGCTAGAGCCTGGAGTGGTGCATGCCTTTGATCCCAGGAGTCAAAGACAGATCTTTTCACAGGCCAGCCTGGTCTACACAGAGAGTTCTGGGATAGCCAGAGCTATATAGAGAGAACCTATATTACAAAAACAAAACAAAAAGTAGAAGCAGCAGCCAGGCATAAGTAGGTGTATGGTGTATGTGTCTCTGAGTTTGAAGCTAGACTGGTCTAATTCTGAATGAGTGCCAGGACAGCCAGGGCTACACAAAGAAACCATGTCTTGAAAAGATAACGCCTAAGGCAGCAGAGTCAAGACTTCTAAAACCAACCAAGACTACAAAGCAGCACCCTCAAATAATTTAAGAAAACAGAAGTAAGAAGATAGGGTTTTTTTTTTGTTTTTTTTTTACTAAAATTTGTGTCCTCATTTGGAATAGTGTACTGCTTACTGTTTAATACAAACAGTAGTGTAACCAACTTAAAGACCAATGGCCATAACTCTTCTCATGAATTTCTTGGTGATATAATGTCTTAAATGTAGGTACTTGATAACCATTTCTCAAGCAAATGAATTGTGTTCATCTTGGGTTTTTCTTTTTTCCTTTTCTTCCTTCTATTCAGAGCCGGGCTCCAATCTCAGCTAAGCTTGTTGCAAATATGCTGTCTGTAGCAGGTGCAGATCATATTATCACCATGGATCTACATGCATCTCAAATTCAGGTACCAAATTCAGGTGGACGCTAAATACTGATAGTTTGTAAGATGGTAGGAGACGCATGGTAGTACACAACTGTAGTCTGGAGGCTGAAAGCTGAAACAACTTAGCAACAGTCTGGTTAAATTATGGGAAGAGTATAGGCTTTAGAATTAGTTCTAGTCTGGATGCCTCTACTTAAACATACTTACTAACTAGCAGGTTAACTTTTTTTGTTTGTTTGTTTAAAATGCCTTTTTTTCTGTTTCTTTCTTTTTTTTAATTTATTTATTTTTATCTCAATCACAGGTTAGGTACTTTGAATCCCAGGCGTAGCCCCCTCCCCCATTCCCTCCTACCCTCCCACTCCCTCCCTCATCTCCTTCTTCCCCGCCCCCTCCAAGTCCACCAACAGGGGAGGACCTCCTTCCCTTCCATCCAACCCCAGCTTATCCTGTCTCCTCAGGG